>PYHX02000494.1:17042720-18242720 GCA_004302925.2 Cochliomyia hominivorax
TTTAGTGAAAGCGTAAAAACTGTCTTCCATTATAAAAACCAGTTAACCGGTTGATAAAAACCGGCATGTCGAATAATTCGATAATAGAAATTATTCGAAACCGGTCGTTTTCTGAAATGAAAAAGGTTAACCGATTTCCGGTTTTGAATACACTAAGACCCATAAAGAATATATATTTTTGCATTATTCATGTTCCCAAATTATATGTAGAATTGTCATTGCTTAGATTCAGATTGGTATTCAGATCCGGTGTTACTACTTAAGTATATTATTAAGTGTTTAAAACCATGAAAATAAATATTTTTTAAAAATTTTTAATACACTAAAATTCATAAAAACGCAGTTTTAGAAAAAATCAACAATTCGAGAAGAAAAACCCAGTTTCTTGAATATTCGAAATGTGAGCTTTTCATAAAAACTTAAACGCACTTAACCATAATCACCGGTTATAAAAAACTGATCAGTCACGACTTAACCAAAATAACCGTTTATTAAAAACCGAGCCGATGACCCTACTATTTTGTGATTTGTAGGAAAACTTTAAAAAATTGATATATTTTGATACTGTAAAGTTTTTTTCAACAAAAAAAATGTGATTTCCGATATTGCTGATAAATTCTTTTGAAATAGTTACCCATTTTCTACAGAACTAAATTTGTAGCATACAAGCTGAAACTAATAGAATTTCCACCACAAATGTATGTCTACAGTCAAACTATTTCCAATGCTATTAAAAAGTACCGGGAGCACTTGGCTATTAAAGAAAACCTGATTCTGGCAGAAGGAGTTGTCCACATGCTGTTCTAAAGAAAAAGAAAGTATTTTCAAACGAGCTCCCAACACACGCCGGTAAGAAAGCAGCGCAGTTAGCTCAGTGCTCGAACTAATTGGTAAGAAAAGCCTAAAACTAATGCAGGTTTAAAAACAAACAAGCCTCACAAAGTTTATGACAGGAGTCCAAAAATACAGCACGGAAATTGAAGTCAAGTTTCTTAAAAAAAATATATTCTTGCTGCCTAATGGAAACGACGAAACATATGTTTTGGCAGATTCTTACGCAACACCCTGCTTAAAGGTTTTAAGTTGCTGATGCTGAAGGGAATGTTGAAATAAAGTTTGGTATCCACAACAGTCGCAATTTCTCTAAAAGTTCTTAGTATGGCCAAGCAATATGGAGTTGCGACGTAAGAAACCAATCATTTGTTACAACGGGACTCTATCAATACCAAAATTTCCACCAAGAAATGTTTACAAAAAAGGCTGCATCCATTCATAAGACTTCATATGTCCACTAATTTTTGGCCTTACTTGGCACCCGTCACTGTGGTAAACAAAAAACTTCAGAGGTTCAAAACGATAATGTGGTATTTATACCAAGAGAGGTAAATACTTAAAATGCCCGGAGCTAAGGCCAGGGGAGTTATATTGGGCTCTTGTTAAAAGATAATTGAAGAGCACAAAAAAGGTGTCCAAACTTTTAACAAAGATGAACTACCTGTCGAAGCAAAGAGACAGAAAGCACTTAAAAAACGGAAATGGAATGATTAAAACTATAAAAATGTGTTTTTTTTTTTTGTAAATTGTACTTATAATTTTAATCAAAAAAATGAAAACTGTAAGTTTAGTGATTTCATTTTTATTAACATACAGTCGTGAACAAAACTATTAGCACAGCAAGCATTTTATATTTTATTAAAAGCTTTCTGTCATTATAACCAAATTTTAGTATAGAAATCGTTAATACTGATTACAACCATAAGAGGTTTGACTAGTGTAAACGCTTATTTTGCTAAAAATCAAAGTCATCAATTTTCTGAACAAAATTATTGATACCCTCAGGCGGGAATATTCATTATATTGAATTCCATAAATATAATAATATAGCAACCATAATTCATACCATAAATCCTTATACATTCACACAGAAAAAATCAATGTAAAATTAATTAAAAAAGTTATTTAACTTTTTTTAGTTATAATTTTGCTTCATAGAAAAAAATGTAAATTTAACATTGTTTCACAAAAAATAATGTTTCTTGAAAATATTCTTAAAATTTTACTAATTAAAAGATAATTTTTAAAGTTGATTTTGCTTGCAATTTAAGAATTTTTAATTAAAAATATTTAATTTTTGGCGAATAATGCAATTTATAATCAAAAACCTTATTTTTAAGTAAAAATTTAAATTCTTGTTAAATAATCGGATGTTTGGCAAACAAATAACTTTTGTTAAAAAAATTTTGATAAAAATTTATTTATTTTTTTCGAAAAATATAATTGACAAATAAATTTTATTTGATGAAAAATATAATTTTAGTAAAAATGATTTTTGATAAAAATTCAGGCAAATATTGTAATATTGTTGAGAAAAATATAGTTTTTGATAATAAAAGCAATTTTTGGTGAAATAAATTACATTTTTGGTGAATAATATAATTTTTCTTAAAAAAACTATTTTTCGGTAAAAAAATATTAAAAATTTAATTTTTGGTGAAAATTTATTTATCAATAAAAAGTAACTGCGAAAATGTTATTTTTTGTTGAAATATAATTTTTGTTAAAAATAAATATTACTTTGGTGAAAACAATTTATGAAAAAATTAATTTAATTTTTCACAAAAAATGACAAAAATGTTACTTTTGGTAAAAAAAAGTAAAATTTATTTTATTTAAAAAAGCATTAAATAAAAACTAAGCCCACAGTGCTTATTTAACATTAAAGTTTATGTCCATATTTGACTATTTTAAAGTGTTACACTTTCGTAATATATAGTTCAAACAAAAAATCACACCATAAGAAATTACACTGGTTGGCAGAAAAAAAACACTTGTCAGAAAAACTTAACATTAAATAAAAAACATTCGGTTCAGCGGGCAGCAACTAATAATTTCGATGTTGATGTTATTTTTAAAATGCCGGACCTATGCCGAATCCTCAATACCATCCACCACAAATGCGTGTGAAGTAAATACGTTAAGTTTAATACAAACACCCTCTGAGATGACTCCTTCTAACCGTTATACAAGGAATGACAAAGTTAATAATGACCTCTTCACCACTTGTAATGGTGGAGGGTATAGAAAAGGATTTTATTTTAAATATTAATTTGACATTATTGTTCTCGAGATTAATATAGGTAAAGTTAACACACTAAGCTATCCAATAAGATATACCTTGAAATAAATTTTTCGGCAGACTAGTGTTATGTCTTACAAAAAAAATACCCTAACGAAAAGCTCCCGTTAACATGAAACATTAGCATTATTCAAAAATCACTGGTACAACAACAATATTCAAGAAATTAAGAATCAAAATAAACGAAAAAACTACCGTAAAATATACTCACTCAAAACCGATTCGAATATTTTATATAAAACGATCACAACAAATGAGGAAATTACTCAGTGTTAAATAAACCAATGCTAGAATAACAGCGGGAACAAACGTTTCAAAATAACACGTTAAGGCAAAACACGTTCGTAAGCGAAATAATTAAAAATTGATACGTGCAATTAATTAAGAGAGTGAGAAAGAGAGATAAATAAAAGATCGCGTACATTGACAAGAGGTGATTCCCCAAAGCAAAATAACAAATATTATTAGAAAAATGTTTATAATTGATTAAAAATTATTTATAATAATTACAACAACAGCAAAAAATTGTGATATTAAATAAGTAGAGAAATGAAAAAAACAATACGTCATATTTATTTAAATTATTACAATAAACTCATTGAGACTTTTTAAAAAGAATGAAAGTAAGAAGAAAAAAATTACAATATCAAATAAAAAAATACTAGAAATCAAATAAAGAATTTACAATTGATATTGTGAACACGACAACAACAACAATAATAATAATAAATAAATAAATATTAAAGTGTTAAAGCTGATATAACAATAAAACATCAGTATAAAATAAAAATGGGTGTAAGATTCTATGACAAGGAAAACATGTCGAACGGAGATGATTATAGCAGCACCAATACCACTACAACCACACGTAGAAGTTGTAATTGCAATACTTGCAATCCACAACAACAAACTGCCACCTTCAGTACAACAACAGCCACAACACAAACATCTAGTAATAATTTAAATTTTCAAAAATCAGGCATCTTAAAAGAAATTATTGGAAATTGCAAAGAGATGAGAATCGAGGAAAATATACATAATTTACGTATTGTGGGTAATAATAATCGTATACGTATAACCATTAATGTGGGCGATATAACAATAATTGGTAATAATACAAGACTTAAAATAAAAACCAATCATGGTCTTATAAAATATACCGGAAATGATGGTCGCATTTGTTTAGGTCAAGATTCTACCGAACAATTTGTTGACTATAGCGGTTGTAATGGTGTTTTAAAAGTACAAAATTCTAAGAAATCAAACAAACATGACAATAATAATGAAGGTGGTGATGAATTTAAAAATAAAACACCAATGGGAAATACATATTTAAATGGAAATTTTAATAAAAAATCGAATATTAAATCAGCCTCCTATAGTGGTTCACCATCGGAAAGTGAAATGCATAAATGTCATATGGATTATAATAATATATTTAATCGTAAAATATCTATGCCCAATATTAAATTAGAAAATCGTAATCAACAAAAGCAAAAACAACAACAGCAAAATCAAAAGCAACAACAACCTAAAAGTATTGTGCATAATTTTGGCAATATAGTTATAGCAAATTCCTCTAATATTTGTATAACACCCTACACTTATACTTATTAGAGGATGCAAATAAATTTAATAAATGACTACAATGTAGTTAATTACTAAATATGTAAAAAAAACATTTTAGTAAATTACCAAAAGTATATATTTAATTGTTAACTAATTCTTGTCACATTTTATTAAATTAATTTTATTTATTTATCTATAATTTATTCTTGCCTTATTTCTTTTTATAGAAAAAAAAAAGGAAAAAAGTAATTTCCTCACAAACTTATCATGTTCCTAAACAATTTGTAATTAAAATTTATTTAATTAAAATTTTGTTTAAACACCAAAAATATTGAAAAAAAAAAAGAATTAAAAAATATATAATTTATATTTATAGTATTTTAATTATTTATTGCTAATTAGTACAATTAATAGTTTTGTATTAAAAATAATTTATTTTTAACTTCTACAACTGACTGAATAAAATGAAAAAAAATAATTATTCTATTAGAAAAAATGGTTTGTTATTAAATCTAAAAAAACCTAAAATTTTGATTTAAACGGTAAGAAAAATTATTAAAAAAAACAATTCAGAATGCCGAATCTTAAATACCCTCCACCACAAGTGTGTGTAAGTAAATACGTTATACACAATCACATCTACACTCACAAAGGTCCATAATAGAGGAGCCTCAGCAATCGGACTATATCTTTTAATATACTAAACCGATTTTGCTGATTTTAAATAGGAAACTTCTCAGTATTATAACAAATACTTAAGCCAAATTTCATTGAACGTGCCAACAACAGACAGATGGACATAGCTAAATCGATTCAGATTTTGATTTTTGATGCAAGAATATACATTATGGGGTCTGAAATGATTTCTTCTTAGCGTTACACACAGAATGACGAAGTTAATATACCCACTTCACCACTTGTGATGTAATAAACACTTTTAACTTTTGTAAGTAAAAAATACCAAATCTCAAGAGTAAAAAGAGTCACACCTCCATATAAGGAGTGAGATCAAAAAATTCTTAACATGCATTAAAAAGAAATATTTTTTTTTTATAATTTTAATCACAAGTAATGAAATTTTGAACCTTTCTGTCACTTTGCTTGAACAGGTAGTACATCTCCGTTTAAAATTTACCACATTTTTGGACAAGTTTTTTGTTCTTTTCAATTCCTTTTTAACAAAAGCACACTATCCCTCATCTGGCCTTAGTTCTGGGCAGATTGGAGAATTTCCTCCCTCTCAAGGGCTTTTTTACCATAGTGAGAGGATGCTAAGTCAGACAAAAAATAAGTCGACACATTATGAAGTCTTATGAATGGAAGCAGTATTCTTTGTAACATTCCTTGATTTGTTTAAACTTTTTTTTCTATTTTTTTTTTTTTTGCTTTAAAAACATTATGTGAGCCATTCCTTCTACCTGTACCAGGTTTTTTAACAACGCGCAAGTTTTCCGGTAAAATTTAATTACATTGGAAACCGTAAACAAAACATTAATTTTGTTTACAAACTTATGTTTAAGAACATAAATACACTGACGCTTATTATTATAAACGCATTAAATTTTTTCTCTGTTTTTGTGTAAAATTTGCTGTTTTGTACCAAAATTAAAGATTATTTTCTTAGTATTGTTGTTTGCCTCATTCAGGCGATCAAATATACTTGGTGCTATTTTATGTGGAATATATTACTATAAACGCAGACGTCAAAATTGCTTTTAATTTTTTTCCAAAAATAAAATATAAATTTATGTTTCTGATAAATAAACATATATTTTTAATGACTGTATAATTTACTAATTTAATCCATATATTCCATAAAGTTTCAAGATGCCCAAGAGAAATTTTCTGTTCGATCAAGAAAATATCCAAATTTGTATTTTTTTAATAAGAAGGAAATTCTAATAGAGAAATTGATCGTATAATTCAATGTTGCCGAAATGTGGTGCGTAATTTCTAAGTGTAAGCCAATGCACAAAAATAGCATAAATTAAGAAATTCACAGGAAAATACACGACATGGGCTGAGGAGTGGAAAAATTGTCAGACGACAAAAAAAGTATTCTTTTCCTGAGATAAAATTTCTTCAGGATGTAAATAATTGTCCTTTTGGCAAATTTTACATGTGTTATAAGCTAGAACTACACATTACAATTTATATTAATTTTTAACTTTTCTGATTATTCAATTGACGTCTTTATAATAAAAAAATTTATTATAAAAAACAGTATTATAATTTTTTAATTGATATCAGAGATCAAATCTATTAATGTGTTTAACCTTTTAAGGTCCATGCGACTTTAATTTATTAAGTTTATGTTTATTTTATATTAATCGGACTAAATTCCAAAAAAGGCTGAAAATTTAAGTTGCGATAACGCCGAATTCTTTATGGGTTAAAGCTGAAAATCAAAATTTTTTTATTTTCTGGGTTTTGAATAAAATATTATTTTTATAATCATAAATTAGCTTATTTCACTTTCAAAGAAGAGAGAAGGAGTGAAATCGAAAAATTCCTAACACACGTTGTTCATTACAATTTTTAACCCATAAATTATTTGATTTATTTTTAATCAATTTACCTTTGTAAAACATGTCAATGATTATGTTTAATGTCAAACAAATGAATATATCGTTAATCTGATTAAAATAATTTTCCACAAAACCCAACTTGGTCCTACAAAAAGTTTGGCCAAGCATTGAAAGGTCTGCCGTGAAATTGTTTCCAATGTGATAAAAAGTGGCGGGGGAACTTGTTCGTTCATAGAAAACCTGGTTTACGTAGAAGGAATATTTGTAAAGCTAAAATATCATTTTCAAAAGGACTCCCAACATCGGTAAGAAGGCAGTCCGGATAGCTTAATGCTCGAACTTTTTGCTACGAAAGTTAAAGTTCATGCATGTGAAAAATCATACAAGTCTCAAACGGTCTTATAGCACGGAAACTGATGTCAACTTTTCTAAAAAATATTCTTGGTGCATAATGGCTAATGAAACGTATATACTAGCAGATTTTTCGCAACTTTTTGGTGAAGAATTGAATGTTCGAGGGAATTTGCAAGAAAAGTTTAGAACCAAAGAGCAGTCAAAATTGCCCAAAAAGTTCTTTTTATGACAAGCAATATGCAGTTGCAGTGGGCTCTATACATACTGTAATTAACATCAAGAAATGTTTACAAAAAAGCTGTTTCTTTATAATGTGTCCACTTATTTTAGGTCTGGCTTGGCATTCTTTCACTATGGTAAGCAAGAATAATGATGTTGTATTTGTACCAAGAGAGCCAAATCCTCCAAACTGCTCGGAGCTAAGGTCAGTGAAAAGATGTTGGACTCTTGTTAAATGAGAATTAAAGAGCACAAAAAAGGTGTCAAAAGTTGTAGTAGATTTTAATGAGAGATGAACAACCTGTTCGAGCAAAGTGACAGAAATCACTACAAAAACTTAATAGAAGGGTTTCCAAAAAAGATGTCAAATTGTAGCACAAGTGATTAAAAAATATTATTTTTTTCGAAATTGTAATAACTTTTTTAAAATAAAAAATACATCTGTAAGTTCAGTGGTTTCGTGTTTATTAACATATATTTATGTTATGAGTTTTTCGATCTAACTTTTTATGTTTAAGAGCAATTAATGTTTTATTAGATTTATTGTAACGTAAAGCAATAGCAAGTAAGAATACTAAATTCAAAAGCAACGAATCTAAAATGCCCTCCACCATTTACATTTTGGAAAAATTTACATGAATTTGAATTAAAAAATGTTTTTATGAGTTATAAAATAGTTATATTTTTGTTTATCTGCTTCATATTATGACAAAATTTCAATCTAATTTGTCGATTAATAATTGACAATTTTACGAAAGCTTTTTGTTTGAACTTAGAGGTTAATTCAGATATCGGTCAATATTTTTTAATCTACTAAAACGATTTTGCAGATGTTATATAGGAAACTTCTTAGGAATTAAACAAATATTCAGGTCAAATTTCATTTAGCTCTATCAACTATTGTGGATGTGTTCGTTCCCACACTAGACAGACAGACGGACATAGCTAAATCAACTAAAACTTTGATTTGATGCAAGAATGTAGAGGGTCTGAGATGATTCCTTCTAATGTTACACATGAAATTACAAAGTTAATAGACCCTCTTCAACACTTCTGCTGGTGTAGGGTATAAAAATGTATATCACAATACAATAATTAATGAGACTTAAATTTAAAAGCTCTTAAAATTATATTTTTCACAAAGATAAAAATTATAAATCATTAGATACGACGACCTTGTTGGACACGTGTAAACATTTGTTTTTGTCCCTTACAATTAGGTTACTTAAAAATTATCAGACTGATAGATATAATTATTTTTATTTCTATATTTTGGGCAACAATTAATTTTATGTATTTTATGATAAGTTTATTTTTTATAATATTATTATTCCATTTTAATACTTCTATAATTTTTTGTTCTACCATGTTTTCAGTTTTTACATATCGGATCTTAAGGGGTTGTCATCTGACTATAACCTAAAGGAATTTGATTATCTTTTCTGGGTCTATGAACACCGAAAAAACTATAGGAATAGTTTTTGTTGTATACTGAGACATACGATATATAGTGTTGTAAATTACCTGAACTCTAACTGAAATTAATAGATGAGTTTTCATAATAAAGAGCTGCGGTTTTTTTTGACGATGTTATAATTTTAAATAAAAAAAATCAATATTTCTCAAAAAATTGGTACTGATAACATTTTTAACCTTTTTTCGAAACCCTTCCATTAACGCTTTTATAGTGCTTTATGTAACTTTGCTCGAATATATAGTCCAGTCCATCTCTTTTTAAAATCTACAACACTTTTGGACACCTTTTTTGTGCTCTTCAAATCTTTTTAACAAGAGCCCGGTATTCTTACACCGACCTTAGCTCTGGGCACTCAAGGAATTGTTTACCATAGTAATAGGCCAAAAAAAAGTGGACACATTATAAAGTCTTACGAATGGAAGCAGCATTTTTCGTAAACATTCCTTGATGTAAATTCCGTTATTAACTTTTAACTTTTCTTCAACATTCCTTCGAGTATCAGAAATATAAAATTTTTGACCAAGAAGTAGCAAAAAATCTGCCCGAATATACGTTTCGTCATACATTATGAAGCAAGAATATATATTTTTTTTAATTTTGACTTCAATTTTCGTGCTCTGTTTTTAGAAGCTGACTTACTGACAAGGAAGTCGACAACTTTTGAGCCTTGTGTGTTTTTAAGCCTGCATTAGCTTCACACTTTTTGTTCGAAATAGTATGAGTTCTAAAGCTAAACCCGGCTGCTTTTTAAAAAATTCTTTCTAGTGTTTGCCTTTAGAAACATCATGTGGACCATTTCTGCTACATGAACCTGTTTTTTCTATCAACAGACAAGTTCTCCTGGTACTGTTTAATAACAATGAAAACAATTTGACCGAAGACTTTGAAATGCTTGGCCAAATTTTGGAAGAACATAAGTTCCTAGCTTCCCTCGGGGTCGGTGGAGTACTTTCGCATCCAAGCTTATATTTAAGGGTCGGAGAAAGTGGTCCTCCTCCAGCCCGAGAGCAACTTGAACATAATTTCACTAAAATGTATTAAATGTATTAAATATATTAAATTAAGATATTATTATGAAATTTTCATATAATATAGACAAAGTTGTTCTTAATGTAGGACTATAAAAATAATCCCACTTTTTAATTTCAAAATACCCAAAATTTCAATTCGGGGAAAACGTTTTTCCAATAAATAGCTTACCCTACTGTTAAACGAGATTTGGTCCATTTCTTGAGTGGATAGACAATATATGTAGCAATATAATCAAAGTATGAAGATTTTGGCTTTGAAATTTTTTTCCTGCTTAAAAATGAAAAGAAAAATATTTGAAAATTAACGAAATTTCGATATTTTTCCGATATGGAAAATTGTTTCTTCTCATGTCTTTAGATTTGGTTAGACATTCTTTCAGTATAGAGAAAAAATTGAATAGTCCAAAAAGATATAGTTGATTTTAAAACGAACAAATGTTAACATCTTTTTGAAAAAAATTAAAAAAAAAACATTTTTTCTAAAATTCTATTTTAAAATATTATATATTTTATTTGAATGCTCATAGGTATATGGTTCTTGAACAAAAACTATTTCGAATTTTGTACAGAATTCAGACAAATTTAAAAATTTTTTGTTTGGACCCAAATAGAGTCCACCAATTTCAAAAATCTAAAAGACCTATTCAAAAATGGGTCAAAATTTTAATTTGGTCTAAATACCTCATAAGCATGTAAGCGTATTTTGAGTATTATAAGGGCTATATTTATGTAAAATATTGTTTTATTCAAATCATATATAAAATTTTGGCGATTTTTTTAAAAATCGTCATACCCGAGGCGACCAACTTTGAAGATCCACATCTCGTTCCCCAAATCAATTGAAAAACACCTCGAGAATGTCAGTATGAAATTTTGTTCAAAAAATATTCAATAGTTTCAAAGTTTCGGAATTTACTCCAAAAAACCGTTTTGGATCGAATGTTACCACTGTGTACCACTACATTTTTAACAAGAAATCATTTCTGAAGTTTCTCTTTAAGACACAATTACTTTTATAACTTTATAATAACAATTAAAAATACGAAAAATAGTTTGAAAAAATAATTTTCTTGTTTGATTTTTTCTACAAAAAACTGTCAATGAAATGAAATCATTCATCTTCCCAAGAATTCCTTGTATGAATGTAATAAAGTTTCCCTTTAACATAACGCAAAAATATATATGTATGAATGTTGATCGTGATTTTCTTGTTGTTGGCACGTTTAGTAAAAATATGCCATTGAAAAAAAAAATCACTCAAACATATCCGATAAAAATGAGCAAGACCATGTAAACTTCAAACAATTTTTTACAAAAATACACTCACATATTAACAAGCCCCAAATAAAAATCCCCTAAATTGTTATTGTGCTGATGATTGTTAAACCATCAATACGAATACAAGTATTCAAAGTCAACCGACAACTAATGAAGAATTCAATAAACAAACATGTCATTCTACACATAAACAAAGATATATATTATATTTCGCAGGGATTTTTTGTTTTTGTTAATTTTTTTGGTGGTTTTATAATTTAGGTCAATGCATAGAAAAAGTTGCAAAAGAATGTAAATAAAGTCGTTTGTATGTATTTCAACAGCGATTAAATAATTTGAAAGAGTATGGAAAAACTCGGAGCAAAATCTTTATTTTCAAAAGATCAATATTTTTACTCTTCCTTGAGGAGTTTAAAAAAAATAAAACTCTTTTCTTCGATTAACATTCTTCTTTACTTTTTTAAATTTGCTCTATGCGAAATTAAAAAAAAATATATGATTATTTTTTTACTCCACAAAATTGCAAAATAGTTGAAAAGAAAACAAAAATGTGGATGTACATACACAAGCGCACAAACAAATTTCCGGCAGCAATAAAACTTACTGTTGTTGTTTTTTACTAAAAAATGCAATAAGAAAAACATACAAAAATTCATAAAACAAAAGTACACACATCTAAATATGAGAATGCTTTCGTATATTCATTCAAAGGCTTTAAATGTACTGCTACACACGACTTCAAAACAATTTGTGCGAATTATTCATTATAAAATTCTTTTTCGGATTTTGCTCTTTTTGAGTTTTATCTTTTTTGATTTTTATAATTTTTAGAACCAAACACTTATTCAAAGAGTGAGAAACAAAAGAAGAAACAAAACTCTTTTAAAAATTAAAATTAAAATCTTTGAAAGATTCGATCGTTTGAAGAATAAAAAAGTGCATTCGTTTCCACGCACAATAAATTGTAATAGATTAAGATTGAGATAAAAGAGATTTTGTATTAGAATTCAATGTGTCACGATTATTAAGAAAACTGGTGATTAACGATGATTCCAAAATACTTGAGGTGAACTTTATGCGCTAAAAATATGAAATTAGTTAACGTCTTCTTAGTTACTAATATTATATTATTCAATTGTGATTAATATAGTTTGTATTAATCGCTTAGCTATCAATATGAAAACAGTAATAAGTAAAGAATTTATAGGAGGTCAAGTTTGACTATACAATACGCTACCTTAATTTTTAGACTTTAGACGAGTGCTATGAAAAGTTATATTTGCAACAAATTAGGCGAAAAATGTTTTAATGTCACTTCTGCATATTCCTCCCATATTCTTGTATTGCGCAAATAGCCCTCCTTTTTCATTAGGTTTAATAAAGGATGGATATTCGACCAAGTAAAACAGCAACAAACTATCAGATTATGACCCTCATACTTTTGATTGTTTCTTCTTGGCAGAATCTGCAAGCAGATTTTTCTTGCTAGTAAGCTAATCTAGAAGAGAGTACACAGAAAAGGCTTATGAAGGGTTTTATCGGTGGATAAGAGCTGGGGTATTCAGTCCAGGGTAATAAATTGGATTTTCACCTCGATGTTTGTTTGGTGGAAGATAAGAGGAAGACATCTTTTCTCTTAGATATTGGGCTACATTTACCGATCAACACAGGGACTTTTAGCAGTTTAATACTGGTATCCCTTTTGATATTTGCAAACTTTTTGATATAAAAAAAACTTTTATCCAAATAGAAAGATTTTTAATGAGAATTTGCAGCAAAGAAATATTAAGTTGGGTCACTCAAAAATCTTGAGAAAATTTGGACTGTGGAAAGATGAGAGTGTAACAGAAGAATTATATAACTTTATAGGAGCAAAGCAAGTCATAATTTTGGACAGGAACCGTCGAATAATATTGGGTAGCATTCTCGCCGGCTATTCAGTCTTAATAAACTCACTGTAAGCCGTGGAAAGTTTGGTATACCATAAATTAATTTTTAGGAATGTAGGAGAACGCTAAGGAAGCTAATGAAATATCACAAAGTTAAATACGAAATAGCTGATAATTTCACCCACTGAGGATCTTTACTTGATAAGTTTGTTAATTGTGAACCTACTTTGAATTACTGGAAAAATCATGGACTGATTTCAACACAAATGGTCAAGAGATTTCGGGATTTGAAAGGCATTAATACCGAGATTTGTTCCTATTTGAACAGATACACTCTTTAAGTATGAACAGGGTCCGTCTATGGAATAATATAGATGACAACGAAACATTTGCTGTTGACTGTCCATGGCCACAGCTCACAAGAGTGAAGTTGTAAAGCCGTCAATTTCGAGATGGGTTAAGGGAGCTGTCAGCAGTAGACTGATTCTTTACAGGACCCCAGCACGATGACAATATGGAAAATCCTAGAACATGACCCTTTCTCCACCTACCTATATCTGGCGTTTTTAATTTTCATAAGTTTTTCTGCTTTACCGCAAATATTTGACTGCTTTACAGAGTTGTCCGGGGTTTCTATTCACTTACCTTCAGCCGCCTGTTTGGATGTTAATTATTGCCATGTAGAGTTAGGATCTCTCTCATTAAGCATGACTTCAATTGGTATTCGATAAATTGGATATTCTCTAATTTTGACTCGATAATGCATTTTTATAATTATGTGACAATTTTTTACAAAATGAAAACTGTTTTATTTACATTTATCGTATATAAAGTAACGGTATCCCTTATGATTTTTTCTCTTTTTGCGTTGCCAGATTAATTAAACATTAAAAAACTAGTTATCTTGATCGTGAGAAGTAAAATAGTAAATAATGCCAACCTTAGCCAATGTATATGTGTATACACAAAATGTATAAAATATACAAAAATTAGTGAAGTTTGAATGGAAAACAAATACTTAACAAAATTTAAACAATAAAAAACGGGTTAAATCAAATTCTATACACTATTAGATTCAAAATGTTTTTTATATTATATTACCCTTTCACAAAAAAACTATAAATTTTCTTTCGCTTTCTAATTGTTTCCGCTATATAGAGTCCCAAAGTTACAAAATACAAATCCATTTTTCTTGTTTGGTATCATATACGGCAACAAAATTCCATTTTAAAATTTTTAACTTTTGGGAAAAATTCAATTATATCTAAATAACATCGATAGAACAGTATTTGTATTCATATTAAAACTTATAAACAATACTTCTAGCTATTATTTGATATCCATATCATGGTCTTAGCATACTTAGTTCCAAAGATATGAAACTTCAAACATAACATTAACTATAAAGCTAGAGAAGTGATTCTGTAACTCTAGGCTTTGGGGCTCTATATATTGAAAACTGTGAGAGAGCGGCAAACGATTTTAGGTTTATTATTTTTATTCCAAATAAAATAAAAAATAGAAAAGTGATATCGTTGGGATTTTGGATTTGTTTTTGAAAAAAATTTCGACATTTATTTCATTTTCTTCAATTTCTTCGTAATTAATATATTCGTATAATTATTTTAAAATTCCCAATATCGCTCAGCTTTAAGTATAGATTGGGTGTAATTAATTATTTTCTTTCATAGATGCCACCGGCGATTGCAAAATTTTTCAAGTAACGCCGTTGAAATTGTCTGACACTGAACTCTAGCGGCATGTACCAAAAAAAAAAAAACAGAAATAACTATCAACAAAAGTCTGCGAATCTGGAATAGTTTTTGCCATAATTTCGCATATTGTGAAATAAGCTATAAAAACTGCATATTGATATAAAAAAACAAAGAAAGAATCAAACAATTATTTGCATAAAGAAACATATAAAATTATATACATAAAACGATATGTTTGGCCAATCAACTTTAGGCGCAACAAACTCATTTGGAGCTGCAACCACAACAGCCTCCACAAATCGCATGAACGATTTTGAAGTAGTTTCACCACCAGAGGATTCTGTATCTGCTTTAGAATTTAGTCCAGCTACAATGGCTCAGAATTTTCTTATTGCCGGCAGTTGGGATTGCAGTGTAAGATGTTGGGAGGTAGAACAGTCCGGTAAAACAGTACCAAAATCCATGAAAACCATGGGTGGTCCAGTATTGGATGTTAGTTGGTCAGATGATGGCTCTAAAGTTTTTATAGCTAGCGAAAAACAAGTTAAGGTTTGGGATTTGGCTGCCGATCAGCAAATACAGGTGGCTGCACATGATGGTCCTGTCAAAGTTTGTCACTGGGTTAAGGGTACCAATTATTCGTGTTTGATGACTGGTTCATGGGATAAAACTTTAAAATTCTGGGATACTAGATCACAAAATCCTATGATGACCATCAACTTACCCGAACGATGTTACTGTGCTGATGTGGATTATCCCATGGCCGTTGTGGGTACAGCTGGCAGAGGACTTATTGTTTATTCTTTGGAAAATAGTCCAACTGAGTTTAAGAGACAGGAAAGCCCTTTAAAATATCAACATAGAACTATTTCTATATTCCGAGATAAAAATAAAAAAGCAACTGGTAAGTGTAACATACATAAATATGAAGTTTAAACTAATGTAAAACTGAATTTAATTTAGGTTATGCTTTGGGTAGTATTGAAGGACGCGTTGCCATACAATATGTTAATCCCGTTAATCCGAAAGACAATTTCACCTTTAAATGTCATCGTTCTTCAGGAACAACTGGTTACCAAGATATATATGCCGTTAACGATATAGCCTTCCACCCGGTGCATGGCACTTTGGTAACCGTGGGTTCGGATGGCACATTTAGTTTTTGGGACAAAGATGCTCGTACAAAACTTAAGTCTTCCGAAACTATGGATCAATCTATAACTAAATGTGGTTTCAATGCTTCCGGTCATATATTTGCCTACGCAGTGGGCTATGATTGGTCCAAGGGTCATGAATATTTCAATCCAGCCAAAAAGCCTCAAATATTTTTGAGATCATGTTTTGAGGAATTAAAGCCTCGTTCAACTTAGGTATAGAAACATTTAAGAAAATATTTACACGTATCATTTGTCTTTAATAGATTTTGTAATTCCCCTGTAATGTAATATTTGAGTACAATAAAAACAGTAAAAACCTCCCAAATCGTAATTTACTTAATTAGATTTCATATTATTTTTTATTATTGTTTTAAAAGCAAAATAATTGTTTATGAAAAGATTTACTTAAATAATTGCTTAATGATGTCCATCATGACCGTGTCCATGATGATCATCACCACCTAACAGAGTTTCACAGGCAACGGTGGCAGCGGTGAGACCCAAACCCAAGACAAAACCACGCAACATAAAAGCTCTTAGACGAGAAGCATGTGTACCAAATTGTTTGGCATCATAGCGCCATACTTCATTGCTAAAATATAACAACAAAGAAACAGGATTTAACAAAAATATATGTAATTTTCAGAACGTGTACACTTACCGCAACCAGGGATCTTTTAAACCTTGTCTGGCTAAGGATTCTCGAACTTCTACCAATTTGGGTACATCTTCTACTTTGTAGATAGATGCATCTGGTACTTTGTAAGGTTCACCGTGTCCATGGCCACCCATTGTTGCTGAAATTTTCATATAATTAAAAATTGTTTATATTGAAACTTTTCTCTCCGTAAAACTTGCTCTCTTTCCAGAGAGGTTACATAAGGTTTTTTGAAGTTATTTTTTTTTTCTTATAAATTATTTATAATATTTACCATAGACAACATTTATAATATGATTATCATTAATTGTTCTATATTTATAATTGTTTAGAATTAATTAATATATTGTAAAAAGATTATAATTACCTGATTTTTTTTTGCAAAATATCACAAAATAACTGTCCAGCCGTACCACACTCTAAGAGTTTGTAATCAACTGTCAGTTTGACATTTAAATTACAGCTGTTTTTACAACGGTTGATATTTAACTGCGGTTAATTTAACTTAGAATTGCTATTAAAACAGAGTTGTTTAAAATAACAGTTTCTAAAATTAATGGCGGTAAACTAATTAGATAATTTTTAATAGGAAATTAATAAAATAGATTTATGTGAAAATGCAAAAGTGAAAATTCTATAATACAAACATTACAAAAATTATTATTATATTTCTACTGGTAAGTTACTCAATATTTATGTTTTGCCAATACAGTTACGAAAATATAAATTGTTAAGTAACTTGAAATTAATATTGTATCAAAAGATGATAACTGTGGGATGAAATTTACAATGTAACGCCAAGAAATAGGCGTTTTATCTAACAGAACCATACAATAAGTAAAAAATATTAAAAATATTAGTTATGTATGTTGTTACAATAGTTCGGCTGAAGCTATAGTTGTTGTAACAATTTGGCTATAACCGATAGTTTTGATTTGGGAAAAAAATTCATTTGATCCAGCTGTCGCTAGGTTGATTATCTTTGTTCGAGTGTAACTCGGGTAGTTCCGGAACGAAGGACCAATTGTCGTGGGAACGTGGTAGGAGTATTATGCGTTTTGGCAAAAATTGTAACTGTGCTAAGTATAACGTTTGTCTCGAATCACCTTCTGCGTCGATTTAACGATGCACGTCCGCCTGGCTGGTAATCTGACTGTCCATGTTTACTTTGCGAACAAAATGCAGGTCGTAATTTTAAAAATATCTTTATGAAATTTATCAAGTATTATTCTGCCAAAAGGGCGATTCCTGTTTAAATTGTTGATGATGGGTAAATTATTTCATTTAACCCCATAGAAAAGTTCCTCCCTGAATTCGTTTCTAAACTCATAAAAGTCCTAAATATGGAACGATTTTAAGAAAATGAGTTACAAATAATTTGAATTACAAATAATTTGTTCTAAATCGAAATTATAAGAGGATGGATCCGTTAGTTCTCATAGGTCCCATTCAACAGCCTTTTAAATAGAACTTTGAGAAGAGAAGCATAAAGCTCGTATATAAATTTAGTATTGTTATAACAGTTCGGGTGTAAAAACTTTCGTTTGTTACAATTGTCACATGGTTAACAATCTTTGGTCGAGTGTGTTTCGGGTAATAATTTTAAAAAGAAAAACATTTTACAATATTATTTTTTCAATAATTTATAGCACACTAATACATGAATCAGAAAATCAAACTACACTAGGGTAGTTCAAAAATTTTTCGTACCTAATATTTATAGCCAATATTGTGGTCAGGTTATACCGATTATAAATTTTTTATTAACTATTTTACAATATGTTTATAATCTAAAAATAAAGCTAAGCAATTTTGAATAGTTCTTATTCTCTGTTTCTTGCGGCTGCAGTGCACTTTTTGGCCACAGATTAAATAATATTGCATGTTGACATAGCTTCCCACTTTGATAATAGGCAAACAATATTCTTCTGTATATTCTTGAAGAGTCATGTTCAAATCCTCCATTTTAAAATGCCATAAGCGTTATCTATTAGATACAAATTCAGTAAATGCTTTGAGCCATTGTTGCGTTGAAACACTCTTAATAGTGGCATTTCTCACTCAGCTCAAAAGAACTTCTTCAAAAGGGATCAACTCCGTACTCAACATAAATGTTTATTACTGTTCAATGCGTATAATCCAAATCATTGTCATCTCCATGTCTTTGGTGTACACCAATTGTATCCGTCTTTTTTTGTCTTCTCGCACGACATACTCCATGTGCATTAAAGATGCTAAATTTAACAGAGAAAAAGTCTAAAGTTCAATCTATATTTCCTGTAGTAAAATCCAATCTAAAGCATACGAAAATGTTTAAGAAATAACATTGCAATCCATCAATAGGCATATTGTTCCCAGTAGCATTATTTTTTAAATATATCTTGAAAGTATTAAGTTATTAGATCAAATTATGTGGTATAGAGATTCGGTATTTATCGTTGTAAAAAAAGAACAATAATTTTCAGGCTAACAAAACATCACATTAAAATCTGGATCGATTTATCTATATACAATTGTTGTTGGTACGCCTAAGTTCTCTTTTAATTGGTCTAGATCAATAAAATAAATGTCTATTAATGTCTTAGAGCAACTCGCTATTTAAAACCAATAAAATCGGGAAAAACAGTGAATTTCTTGCAGCAAATAGAATAAAGTGAAATGTTTTTACAAAAATGTAAAATTTATTTTTATAAATAAGAATGTAGACTATGTGTGTATTAAGGAGTGAGACCGAAAATTATTTAATTCACATTTTTCATTAAAAATTTTAACCCAAGTGTTATTTGATTTTTTTTAATCAAGTTACCTTTGTTGTTGTAAAAAATCGACTTTATCCGATAGTTCTTTCTTGGAGAAACTGAGCTGCTATCCAATTGTTGCGGGAACGAAGTTACCTTAATAAAACATGTCAAACAAATGAATATATTGTTAATCTGATTAAAACGAGTGACCAGAAAAAAGTGCGTGCTAAAATAATCGTCCAAGCATTCTAAGGTCTGCTGTTATACTGTTTCAAATGTTATTAAAAGGAATAGTCTACATGATGTTTCTAAAAATAAAAAGCATTTACATTCGGTAGGAAATCAAAAGATTGTGAACACAGTGACGGATGTGTCAACTTATACTCAAGATATAGTCCAGCTATTACAACAACACTTCAAAATTTCCCACAAAAAATATGGGTTTGGTGGGCAATATGTGGTTAAGGTAAAAAAGCCTATAAATACCGAAATTTTTATTATAGAATGTATAAGTCTCTATAATGTACACACCTATTTTTTGGCATGATTTGGCATTCTGTCACTGTGGTGAAAAAGCCCTTGAGTGGTACAAGAACAATAATGTGGTATTTTTTGTCAAAAGCGACAAATTATCCAAACAGCCTGGAGCTAAGGCGAGGAAGAAGATATTTGGTTCTTGTAAAAAGAGAATTAAAGAACACAAGAACGTTTTCCAAATGTGTGGTAAATTTTAAACGAAGATGGACTACTTTTTAGAGCAAAGTGACAGAAAGCACTATATCAACATTAATGGAAGGGTTTCCGAAAAAGGTACAAAATATCATCACTTGTGATTAAATCTACAGAACTATTTTTTTGGGAATTGTTATAATAATTACAATCAAATTAAAATACTCGAAATTTAAGTTTTGTGGTTTCGTTTTTATTACCATTTATCTCACTCCTTAATAGTGGGACTTTTCATCAACCTTTTTAAAGACAATATATAGATCTATGAATACTTATTGGGGAAAAATTGCTGAGCTTTTGAAGTTTATTTTAAGAAAATTGCAATTTTAGACTTTTTGTAAATATTCTAAGAGATTTTGCAAGTGTCTTCGTAAGAAATTTTTTTCCAAACAGAAGTATTTTCGGACCACTGTGCACTGTTATATACAAGCAAATTATTTTAAATAAAACAATATTTTGTATTTATTTATTAATATTTTTGAAACATGTAAGTATATTTATTGCATTTTAATTAATTAATTTTTATTTATTATTATTATTATTTATTATTATTATTATTATTATTATTATTATTATTATTATTATTATTACAATTTTACATAACTACTACACAAGTATATTTTGTCTGTTTTTTTTAAATTAATGCTTAAATGGGGAATTTTATTTATTTATGTGTTTTTTATTTTTATTTTTTTATGTGCTTAAAATATAAACTTTAGATTTGCTGTTTTATATGTAATTAGAAATAATTAATTTTTTATATAAAACTGTTTAGGAAAAATACATTTAAAAATATATGTATTTTTAGTATATTTTTGTTTGTTTATTACAATTAAAATTAATTATTTTGTAAGTTAATTAAAAATACGTTTTTTTTATTACAGTTTAACTAAACAATTTAATATAATTTTTAAAATATATAAAATAATTGTTTACATTAATATAATTTTACGTATTATTATATTCTTATACAAAATAGGTGCACAGTGTGTCCAAATTTTAATTTTTTGGAAAAAAATTCGATAACTGAACTGTTAGATATATCGTTCATATAGTCAGAACAGAGTTGTATCTAAGTTGATTTGGAGATACACAAGCTCCAATATGGTCAGGGGCCGTAGTCAGTGATCCTCTAACATACCCAGTGATGATGATTTTTTAAAAATTCGCCAAAAATCCATTTTTTTTAAAATTGATAGAAAAGCAGTGTAAAAAAGTTATTCAACATGATTTAGTACGGATTTAGATTTTGGGCTTATTCGTATGGAAAAGTGGGAATTATTTTAATTCCCTGAATCCTGGATAATTCAGTGTACATCATATACAAATAAATATCGTTATTCGTTAAACATTTATTAAAGTTTAAATATGATTTTTTGACATCAACAACAACAAACAAATAAAAATTAATATTGCCACCTTTTTGTAAAAAATCCTAAAAAGTAATTTTTTTTTAAAGTTCCAAATTCATATAAAAATAACTTTTTAACGGATGTATATATTTATACAGTTATTGCATAAATATTTTTAAAATAAAATTAGAACCTACAGTAAGTTCGCTATCTTAAAAACAGGGCTTAAAGGGGGTAAAAAATTATTTCGATTTCAATAGCTCTGAAACTATAAGAGATAACCAAAACATGTATTTTTGTAGATATTTCCAAGGACTATTTATATAAAAAATTTCTTTTTTCTCAATTCATAAATTGATTTTTGGCGATTTTTTTTTAATCAACATACCCGAGGTGGTGATTGTTTGAAATTTCATTAAGAACTCTCTCTAACGCTTTAAAAGTTATTGAATTTTTTCCATAAAATCGTTTTGAACACCCTGTGGTGTGGTATTTTATGTGTTAATGTTTATTTGCAAAGTTTATAACTTCTTAAAGAAATCTTTAAATACTGAAAAGGAAAATAATGAAATTGATTTATTTGTAATGTTTTGAAAACAATAAGGAAATTGTAATAATAAAGTGTTTGATTAAATAATATCGATTATATGAATATTATAATTAAAAATCTTGTTATAGATTACAGTTCAAAAAAATCTTAAAAAGTTTTGAAATCTTAATTTTTTCTAAATCCGTTCAATTTATTTTAAAATATTTAGAAATTTGAGATTTTATTTTAATTTTTCGTAATAACGTATCAATATTAAATTTATTATACGAGAGTCATATGGTTTAATATTCCTGAAATACGTTTAATACATCATAGTTGGTTGGAATACTATGCGTTTGTGTATAAGTTTGTAACGGTTAAAAAACTGTGCTACAACCACGTTCGACACAAAATCACCTACTGAGTCGATATGACGATGTTCATCTTGCCGTTATGGTTTTGGGACCCAAATATAAGTATGATAAAATGGTGTGAAAAATTACAAAAGGGTAGGTCCATTATATCTCATAGGTCCCGTACAACCCCCGTCTAAATATTACTTTGGAGGGCACAAATTTCAAAAATACGTCGGCATTGCTGTAATACCAAGTTTAAAGGTTAAATAAATATAAACAAAAATCTACGGGCGAATTCATATGAGAGTCGTGACAGTAACATAATAATGTACTTTTCACTTTATAATAAATCAAAAATTAAATTACACAAGGATCTTTCGTTGAAGTAATTTACAACCAACCATGTATTAGAAATTTTTAATTATTCTTATTAGACTTTTCTAATCAGATTATATAGAATACTGTTCGAAACCTATGCAACTTTTTTCCAAAATGTGCTCATAGACTTACAGTGTAAAGACAAAGTCTAGGTACACTAATTTAAGTAAGAAATTTAATAAATTTTAAAAGAAAATTTAAAAATATATTTTTTATATATTTTGTTCATTTTTTTTCTAAATTATACAACAAAATAAAAATAAAGATGCTTTCTTGTAACTCTATATTTTTGCACTGCAAATGTAAAGGTGGAATCATGCTAAACTTTAAATTTTTACCCATATTATAATATAAAATTATGAAATGTCATGAACTTTTATGCCGAAAGTGCAAATTTTAAAAATTGCGAAATTTAAAAAAGTACACAAACATATCAAATTTTCGTAATAGTTTTAATAGTTATTACTTCCAACGGAACAATTGTCCTTAATATACTGCCGCTGATATGAAGATGTATCAACTTAAAATTGTATTAATGAGTAAATGGTAGCAAACTTGTATATTCATTGCCAAAACGTTTAATTAAAGCACTAAACCTTAGAGATACCCTAATAAGTATTAGATATAACATTTTAAAACTCTTAGACTTTGAATTTTAATTTCATTTATTTATCTTTTGCAATGTAAAAAAATTAGAGTTACATGAAAGTTTTCCTTAAGTTTTTATTTTGTTAAAAAAATAATATTTTTTATTTTATTATAAATTACAAATATTTTTTATTTTTTAAAAATTTTTGATTCACAATTCATAAATAACAAGTTGGAATGATATATTCGACTATGCAGAATCTTGAACACCCTCCACTACAAACTTATTAACGTTTTTCTTAAACATAACACAAGAACAATTAATAAGTCATCAGATATATATTTTGATATAAATTTTGGGGTCTGAGATGATTACTTCTTAGTGTTACAACTGGAATGATAAAATTACTCTTTACAACTTGTAATGGAGGAGGGTGTATAAATTAGGGTACCCAGACTTATATTTCACACTGTATGCGTTCATAGATACATATACCAGAGCTGCCTAACATTTTTTAAAATTATTTATTAATAATAAATAAGTATAATTGGAAAAAATATTATTCATTTCAATTTTCAATTAAATTTTAACAAATTCAAATTAAATACTTTTATTATTTGTTTTTTAAGTTGTTTTAAACATTTTGCTTTAAAATTTTATATGTTCTTATTTAATTTTTAGTGACAAATCATATATTTACAAATTCTTCGAACATAATTTTGGTTTGTTTAAAATTAAAAGACCGTAAATTTATAAAATGACTTTAATTTTAAACAAAACATTTTTCCCAATTAATAACGAAGCCAAGAGAATATTATCATCAAATATACATTTTAAAATATATACAGTCCCGAACAAAACTATTAGCACAGAAAGTGTATTTTTCTTTCTTTCTAATTTTAGCCGTTGAAAAACTTTTCAAAGGAAGAAAGAAATGTGTTTGGAATAACCTTTACCAATGAAGTTAATGACGCAAGTGGGTTTTTCAAAAATATTTTTTAATTAATTTTTTAATATTCTAACTCGATTTTGCCGAACAAAACTATTGGCACCGCTGATAAAAGAATATGTATTTTACACTACATTTGTGTAATTTTTCAGTACTTAGTGGACAAGCATTTTTGTTTTAAAACTTCATTCAAACTCTTTGGCACATTTCTATAAACTTCCTCCCACAGCATTACACCAAGTCCGCCGTATTTGGCAGTAGAAGAAAGATTTTGTGTTTCATATTCTGTAATGGACTTTCTCTACACGGTAATTCGGCCATCATTACGAATTATATTAAATCGGTGAAAAGCACTTGATTCAAAAATGTAATAGTTTCACTCTTGCGCAGACTCTCAACGCTTAATTTGGTTTGTGGAAGAGATTAGTGGTAAATAGCTCAAGCATTATAATAAGCCTCATGTAACACTCTACGAACTGTATTGAGGTGAATGTTTTTGTTACTTTATTATTGAACTTCAAATAGTTTTTATACCCTACACCACCGATGGTGGTTGGGTTATTATGTGCTGATGTTTGTAACATGCAGAAAATGGTGTTACACCCACCTTTAAATATACCGTTCGATTCAGAATCATTTTCTGAGTCGTTTAAATGACGTCCGTCCGTATAACGTTGTGAACACTCTACAGGTCGCAATTTTTGAAATATCTCGATGAAATTTTATACATATTATTATTTTGAACCAGGGATGAAACCTATTGAAAATTACCATCTTCGGTCCAATATTTCGCGTACCTCTCATACAAATGTCCTCCCGGAATGAGGTTTTAAGCTCATAAAATTCCTAAATATAAAGCGATTTTAACGAAATTTGACAAAAATATTTTCTAAAACGATGTGCCAAAGTATGCGATGGTCAATCCATTACATCTCATAGGTTCCATATAAGCTTCCTTCCAAATATCTCTTTGAAGGATATAAATCTCACATATACTTTGATTTTGTAATAATAAAAATAATAAATAAAAGCGAAATCGATGTGCAAAACTATACGAGGGTCGGTCCATAATTTCTTTTAGGTCCTATATAACAACCCCAGAAAAATTCATGTTAAAAACTCTAAATTTCACATAAAGGTTAGTTTCTCCGTAATATACTGCATACTTAAGAATAATTCAATAAAACATTATACGAGGGTCATTCATTAATTTTTCGTAACTGCTATTTATAAGCAACATTGTGGTGTAGGATATTACATTTGTACTTGTTTAGGATTACCTTTTTTTATTGACAATTTGGTTACTATTAGCGGGGAGTTAACATTACGCCCGGTTATATTCAAACTTTGGAATCGATATATAATGATTTATGTATGCAAAAAATATTGTACTTTTTAAATGCTTGTTACATTTATAAAAATGAACAATCCCTTCAGAGTATGTCAATACTTTTGTTCGGCAAACTGATGACTTCTTTTAACAAATTATTCCATTTAAAATATTTTTAGTGTATTTAGTAAAATAAGTGTTTGTATTTGTCAAAACACTTATGGTTGCATTTAGTATTAACAATTTTTTCTTCATCATCTTCTAAAATTTGGTTATAAAGACAAAAAAAAAATAATATTAAATTTAAGTGTTTGCTGTGCTAATATTTTTGTTCGGGACTGTTTTATTTAAATTTTTAAATTTTTTAATATTCTCAGGTACTAATTTTAAATTACATGTATTTTAGTTTAATTATTTTTCTTATTTAATTTTTTTCTTTTAATTTTGTATTAATTTTTTAAGAAAACTTAATGATTGTTTTAATTTCTTGTAGTGTAAGTCTAGTACAATAAAAATGGAAGCATTTTAGGTTTTTCTTAAAAAAAATCATATCAAATTTATATAAGAACCTAATTAATTTTCTTGTATTTTTGTTAACAATATTTTGCCAATAACAATTCTAATCTAAATATTGAAAGGTGTTTAAAACGAACTGTTTTTTTTATTTTTTTTAACAATTTTTCATAAACTAATTTGCAATCACAAACTTTCGTTAAAATAACAAATGAAATTGCAATCGATTTATTTGTTAATTATAAATGTATTTATATATTTTATTATTTGAATTATTTAGCCTGAGTTTAATATTTACAATATTTAAGTAAAAATTTTTAATTATTAATTCTATGAAAATGTAAACTTAAATACTGTTAATAAATGTGGCCTTAAATGGTTTTTAAATGTAAAACAACATGTTTAGAAATTAAAATTAATATAATTTATATAGAAATACTTTTTCGAAATTATCAATTCCTGATAATTTCAAAATGTTTATTCCGTATTTAAAAAGATTATATGATGATCAATAAGTTTCAGGATACAGATCGCTGACATTTTCAGTTAAGTATAATTTAAACATAAAATTTAGTTTTACATTCAAAATAAATCGAATCTCTTTCTAAATTGATTTAACGCAGAAGTTTGCTACCGCCTCCTTAAAGTAAACCGTTCTATTTTCTGAGTCGACTTAAGGATGTCCTTCTGTCCGTCATGTGTTGTTGTATGAGCTGTAAAAACTAATAAGTAAATTGTTATAATTCATGTTCTGGTTTAAGCCCAGGCCAAGAAATTATGTCATCTGTGGCATAGCATGAGTCTATAGATCTTTTGGACTAAGGGTGGTAGGTTTGGCTTGGCACTTAAATAATTGTCGCGTATCTTGCTGAACATATGTTTGGTACTTCACGTTCAATAGTGACCAGAAGGCATCAAGCCTTTGTCTTCATTCCAAGCTTAGTTGGGCTAGAATAATTATTCGGCATACTCTTTTCAATATCAGCATTAGGAGCAACTTCTTAGTAACAAAAACAAGTATGTCATCCTTCCGTCTTTCTGGCTGGTTGTATAACCATATAACATTTCTATATCCGAATTTCTGCACCAATTTAACATGTTTTATGAATATATTAATAGTTCTCAGATATATTAAAAGATGAAAGCCAATATTGAAACGATTTGATCAGATCTAAGTTTTAAATATAGTTGACAAAACACTTTTTTTTAAGCGTAAGATATAAGTCCTTGTAACACCGCTAGAGGGATCTACATCTCTCTTTTGAAAAAGCGGCATAAATTCAACATTTATGTGAGTTTCATGAAAATATTTTTTTATTGAATATTTAACGGCCTTTCTTTCCTTGAACTCAGTCGTTGCCTTAGTTGTCTATGTCTTTTAATATATTTCTTTTGCTGGTTTTAAATAGTAAACTTTTCAACAGTAGACAGACCAATGGACATAGCTAAATCGACCCAGATTTTGATTTGATAAAGGAATATACATTATGCAGTATTTTATGATTCCTTCTTAGCGTTTCACACGGAATGACAAAGTTCATAGAGCCTCTTTTTCCATTTGATGGTGGAGGGTATAAAAATCCTTTTGAAATCACGGTGAATCGGTTTAACCGACTATTATGCTCTTACTTGTTAAGATGTTAATACTGTTCTTAAATGTGTTAAAAACTAAAAAAAAAGTTATTTTTATTTTCATTAAAATCTTCTACATTCTTTCGTAAAAATTTCTTACTTGATTTCATCGTCAGGCTAAATTTAGAAAAAAACATGATCTTAAATATTCTTTTTATTTCGTATAAAAGTTTATTCTTTTGGTCATTTTAATAAAAAATAACCCCTCCTTTCTTAATTATATTCTTGACTTACTTTTTTTTTGTATCCAGAAACAAATTGTTTTATATTATTTGTAACAAAAAAATGTATTTCAATTATTATTGCATTTATTTCTAAACATGTTGTTTAACAATTAATTTTTTTAAGATGTTAAAAGATGCATGTTTGTATGTATATATGTATTTATGTATATGTATATGCATATAGTAGTTTCTTTTCTATATTGATATTTGAATGTCCAGTTAATTTTAAATTTTGAAAATATTCTCAAATCAGGTATTAATTACATCATAAGTTGTATTAAGTTGAAATTCCATTTTAATTTTCAACTTAAGTTTACAGTCATTTGAATATTTTAAAAATCAAAAATTTTCTAGATCTTTTAATAGTTTTTTTCATTTACATCGTTCATACTTTTGTAAAGTTAAGAGATCAAAACTTAGTTATTAAAATTCTTATTAAAATGTTTCAATTTTTATTTTTATATTTTGTTTTGTTTTCCTTCAATAATTTTTTTTATTTTCAATTGTTTTGCTTTTCTTTGTTTCATTTTATTTTTATTTTTAAATAATAATCTTAATCTTAATAATATTTAAAAAATATCTGGGATTTTTATATTATTTTTATTTATGTTTTTGTTGTTGCTGTTATTTTGAATAGTATTTATCACATTGGCATGAATTTCACTCTTAAAATTGTTTTTTTTTTTTTGTGAGTTAAAACCACAAATTTTTGAGGTTATAAATTTATTTAATTTTGTATTTTTGCTTATAGAATACAAATATTATTTAATGTTTTCTATTCACAAAATAAAAATTTAAATAACCTTAAAAATTTGTTAGGTTAAGAGGGTTCTGGCAGGGTATGGGGAGTAATTACATTAATTATGAACATGAAAACCTATTTCATTTCAAAATTAAAATTATCTTTAGTTTAGTGAAAAAATCAAAAAACCTTTCAGGTAAAACTTTTTCTTTTTCAATATTCAAAGTTTTTTTCTGTGTTTGCTGGTTGGCTTTAAACTGCTCCTCAGCATTTTGAATCATAGTCCAAGTGTTTATTTGTTGTACTGTTTTGTATATACACATTCAACACATTACTTCTTCATTAAGAATTTCGTTTAACAAACGATTTAGACTGTCGAGGCCAGTTAGGAAGCCATTGTCTGGGCCATGGTGTATAGTGGTGGGTGGTGTTGGAAATAAGGCTGAACCGTTACGCGGCACAAATGCGGTGTGGGCAAAATCAATAAGTCTTACATCCACCAAACAGTGCATGTCGTCACACAACTGTATTTTAGTATCGATGTCTAATGATTTGGAGGCATGTTGCAAGAATTTCTTTGATTTTGTTATATCTTTGATTTCCTGTTGTTGCTGGTGTTGCTGTTGTAATTCTGTAGTGGCTCTGCTTAGTAGAGGTGTTGCAGTACTAATTGCAGTTGCCGTCGATGTCGTTGTATTTGTGGTAGTTATTGCGGTCATTGCTGCTGCTGCTCGTGGTGCTGTATTGCTTAAAGTGGTATCCATTAGAATGCCACCAGTTTCCAATGATTGTTTTATTTGTGCTTTTTGTAGTTGTGTAGCAGCTGTTGCGGCAGGTATTGTTGGTGTTTTAGCAGGTGAATTCATTATTGATACAGGTGTTGATGATGACAATGATGTGGCATTGGTGGTAGATTTTTTAGCTACAGATGATGATTTTGATTTGACTGAGTCTTTTGTTTCACGTCCATCTAATTTATCATTGCTCTGCTGCTGGTAATGATAATAAGTATGATGATGGTTGTGATCTTCGTCATCATCGTCATCGTAATCATCATCATCGTCTTTACAGCGCAAACGTTTTACAGCACCTTTAACCGATTTTAATGATGATGTAGTAGATGATGTGGGTGAAACAGTTGAAGTGGTTGTGACTGTAGCGTTATTTATCTTTTTCTGTAGTAATGTTTTAGGTGTTTGGGGCGGCGTTGCTGCTAATTTGGCCACGGCGGCTGCTGCTACAGCAGTTTCAAATGCATCTTGTTGTGATTTGTAACGCTTCAACATCACTTCCGTTTGGCTTATAATGCTGCTATCATAATCCGAGGAAGCTTCGTCTGAGCTATTGTTGCCCGTTTGTCGACCACTGGTAACTGCTTTAATTTGTTCCGACAATCCAGAGAAGTCATCGCTACTATTGCTGCTATAATTCATCCACGAATCGCCTGAATGTGGCGATGAAGTGGCTATACTGGGCATAGGTGGTTCAGGATCAAGGAATACTGTTTCTTCGGAAATGGGAATGAAAGGTGCGGGTGTGGTAGGCGTAGAAGAAGCCGAGGGTCTTGTCAAATCCTTGGATTTATTTCCCATAACATTAGAACCGGCTAATGGGGGTGGTGGTGGCATCGATCTACTATCGTTATCGTTCATTAAATTATTTGCATGTTCTTCCTCTGTTTCAGAGGATGAAGACGCATGGTGGTGAGCTCCCCTTTCAATGTGTTCGCCAAAACCGCGTCCCTTTAATTGCCTCATTCTCTCTGGCGAAACAGTGGCTGTTGGTGTGGTTGCCTCCGATCTTGATGTCACATTATTCAGGTGTCTAATGCGGGTTCTGAGATTCATATCGGCCGTATTTGAATCATTTGAAGCATCAGCATCATAACAACATTGATCCCCGCCTGTACTGCTATTGGTAGCTGAAGCATTTCCGCTATCTGCTGCCTGTAATTGTAAATCATCATCAGTATCATGAGGCTCCAATTCATCACCACCTTCATGACCATCTTCGTCATGTTCATCCGCAATATCATCCTCATCGTCATCATCATCGATGCTATTATCTGGATGATAATCAAATGTATTCGATTTCTTGGCATTTTTAGTGGGTGTCACTGGCGTAGCCCATTCATCAAAATCCATAGGATGTTCCATGGGATTATCTTCATAACCCTCGTAAACGATTAAAAGTGAGCTATTCGAAAAATGACATGTAATGAAATCTTAAATTTAATCTATGGTTTTATATATGGAATTTCTAGTTGACTTACCAGGAATAAAATCTATAGCTAGATTGTTTTTCAATAACACGACGCAATTGCAATAAACGCTGTACAATTTTCTTGATAACACGTGTTCGTAAACGATAACCATTGTAAAAGAAATCATGTAATGCCTGTTTAAAACCCAACTCATTTAACTCACGTCCCCAGTATTTATCCCGTTTGGCATATTGATCCAAATGTGCCTGATACGTTTGCATACCACACAAACGTACACCCAATGAGGCCGATGTACTTGCAGCACATTTGGCCATTTGTTTGGTACGTTTCTCGGCAGAGGCATCATCACCATGTTGACGTGTACCCATTTTCAAATCTAATATACACGGATTACGAAATTGTGATGTTATATTCTCCAACATAAGGAAATCTATTAAAAAAAAAATATTAAAATTTATTAAATGGAAAATGTTTTCTCGATTTATTTGAACTTACATTGTTTATTGGAATTATCCAATTGTGCGATACTTTTGATAACATCAGCTGCATTACCATTCTTATGAACTTTCATTCTGTAAAAGAAAAATAGAGAGAGTTAGTCGTGATCTGTAATGCACTTATTAGGTGTTGAATTATAAGAACCATTTTAATAGTTGTGTCCATATGTATGTAATATTTTTTGAGTAAACAATATTTTGCGATTTGTTTGGCTAAATGTAGGGAGAAGGACAATTTTTGCAAATATTAACCACAGTTTGGTGAAAGGTCAGGGCCAAATGGTGTCTAAAATAAGTAGTTATAATATTTTTTTGGGGGGTTTTTGATTAAATACAAATTCTACACCCATAAGTTTGAACTAAATTTAATACTTTTTTTATTTAAAAGTTATAAAAAAAAATTAGACTTATTATAATGATACGAAGTTAATAAATGACAATGAAAAGTGGGCATTAAGAAATAAGAAATGAAACTATTAATTCTTGAAAATTTAATTAAAAAAGGAAACCCAAAAAGAACATTTCTTTTGTTCAACTGTTCAAACAGTTTCATGAAAATTTGCTTCACATGATTTTGTGAAGCTTAAATTGAAAGCAAAGTCAAGAATACGAAACAGAAATTAAAGTGATTTTTTAAAGAAAATATTAAATCAAGAATTTTTTTTCTAAATTATTTAAATTTTAGCATAAACATGCTTTTGGAATACGCTTTAGAATGATTTATAATAATTTAAAATCTATTATAATTTTATAACTTTTAAAATCAATGAATGGGTGTAGGTTTATATTTAATTTTCTTTACAACCAATATTTATATAAATTTGTTTTTAAAATATATATAAATATATGGATATGAACCAATATCTTTTTTAATTGACTCTCACATTTTTCTCTCTTTCAAACATAACCACAAAATATCTAAAAAATTGAAAATATATATACTTTTAATAACAGAAATGATCTTGAAAAGATCTTTAAATTATTGAATAAAAGCAAATTCCCTACAAAAAAACAAGAGTTCGGGAAAAATCTTGTTGTAAATAAAATAAAATTTTAGGAAACCCACCTTAAAATATCATCCCTTTTACGTTTAGAGGCACTCATTTTACGTTGTGGCTCCTCGCGAAAACTGGGTGAATAACGTTTTTCCAATTTACAACCTCCCATAGTGGTGGCTTGCATAACACCTAAAATGAAACAGGCAACAGGGATTAGGAATGTGATTATGATTTATTAGCAATAATAAATAATTATAATTTTTAACATTTTTTTATTTAATTCTCTTATTTTTTTTTTTTTTTGTATTTTCAAGTCAAACATAAATATTTCACTTATTTTGGATTTCAATAAAATTTTGCAAGTTATGAAGTGATTTTAAAAGCAAATTGTTAATTGGAACAAACAAAACATAAATTATAGACAGACAAACACAAACCCTAGGGAGGATGGGCTCTGAACTATATTTTTGGAACTCTTATGTGAAAATGAAAAAGAAACGGTAACAATGTTGAGCTTTAATTTTTTTTTTTGGAATTTATGGATGAATTTATGATAAAAGAAAATGATTTTTTTTATTAGATGATAAAGAAAAAAAGTCTAAAGCTTTGGGTTTTCATTTCAGACAAAAATATTGAAAACAGATTTTGGTTATTATTTTTAATATTTATGAAAAAGTCCAATTAAATTAAAACATTATCTAAATGAAATAATTAAATTAATTATCTATTTTAAAAATTAAATATCGTTTCAAAATAAAATAATTTCTTTTGATTTTTTATAAAAAAAAGAAATTCCTAACCCTAAATTATATAAATTTTAAATAATTTATTAATCAAGAATCCAAAAATTAGTTCTCTTTTTTTGTTTTTAATTATACTTAAGATAAATATGTAAATATATATTTATATATATTAAAAATAATTATAAATTATAAAAAAATATATATTTTTTTAAGTATAAAAATAATTGAAAATATTATACAAACCCGTTTTAAAATGGCTACGTATGTCTTAACATCACACTCATTTTTTCAAAAAATTTTTTTTGGATGAGAGCGAGAAAGATAGATAGGATATAATCTGAATCGATATCAAGAGTATAAGTGAATAATATGTTAAATTGTAATTTCCCTAAGAGGGTTTCACAAAACTCAAAAACTCATTCAGTTAGTCCTCGCTGGTGGGATGGGGTGGGGCGGTTCACTGACGCTACTTTAGAGTGTAGTAGAAGACTAGTGGTAGTTGTGCAATTTCAAGACGTTGATGGACGCTGATGTGCGCTATACTGTTTTCTGTATTATATACAATACAAAATAATAAAATATATATTTGTTTTTTTTTGTTGGCTTGTGTAGTTCTGATATAAAATAATGTATATATATAGTATATATGTAAAAAAAATTACTCTTTTCTGTTTTAGGGATCTCTAGAGTCTTTCCTCTTTGGTTGGGAAATAAGGCTCCAATCCATATTTTTTTATATAAACCCACTCACTCTCACTCACTTATTTGTCCTCAGCGCTTCATGTCCTGAAGTATGCACGCCTCGAACCTTCGTCTTCATTTATTTTTTCTATTTTCATCTTCTTAAAGTTTAAATCTCTCAGCAGCGAGTTTTAGTTAAACAAAATTTTTTGTAATTTTTTTTTACAAAAAAAAAAATTATAGATTAAATTTCTGTTTTAGGCTAAAATTAAATACCCTTTAGGTGGGTGTTTGATTTTTTGGTTTTGTTGGTATTTTTTTCAAGTGACTGTTATTAAACGTTTTAGGCACTTACCCCTCTTGCTATTTGTTTTATATTTTTTTAAATAATTTTTATAACAACACTTGTTTTTTTAATTCACTTAATAATGTCTTTTAGCGATTTTTATTGTGTATTTTTCTTTCTTTCAAACGTTATCGTTTATTTCCACTTAATTTTGCTGTAAAGTTAGAAATTAAAACAATTTCAGTTTTTGCTAAAAAATGCAAAATTTGAAGCAATTCAAATGAAATTGTTATTAATGTCAAACATACAAACAGTTAACAAATTAATTGTCAATAAATGATGTTAAAGAATTAAGAAAAAATATAAATATTTAGAATGTAAACAGATTTATTCGAAAATATCAGTTTTTGTTTCAAAATTCGTACCAAAAAGACTTTTTTTCAGGACAGGTGTTGTTGGATGTATCAAAAAATTTTTCTAGGGGAAAGAACTTTCGTTTGATACAGCTGTCGCAGGGCTGATATGCTTTGGTTTTGTATTACACCAATTGAAATGGCAGTGATACATAATAATGAAATGGTTTATTGATGGAGCTATAGAGCTCAAAATATGCACTAAATACACAATTGTTCGAAACCTAAACAACTTTTCTCCGGTATATAAGGTGTGATCAAAAAATTCTTAACATACAGTTTTCAGTTTTTTATTTGAATGATATAATTGCAATTTTCAAAAAAATAACATTTTTATAGTTTTAATCACTAATCGGAAACCCTCCATTAACGTTTTTATCGTACTTTCTGTCACTTTGTTCGAACAGGTGATCCATCTCTGTTTAAAATCTACCACACACTTTTTTGTGCTTGTTAATTCTCTTTTATCTAGAGGCCAATATCTTACGTGCCTTTGCTCCGCGTCAGTTTGAAGGTTTAGCCTCTTTTGGCACAAATATCACATTATTGTTCTTATAAAAATTAAGGGCTTGTTTACCATCGTAATAGAACGCCAAGCCAGCCCAGGCAAAAATAAGTGGACACATTACGAAGTCTAATGAATGCGGTATTTAACTTTTTGGGTCCAATTTTTTTAACATTCCCTCGAGCATCAGCAATATAAAATGTTATTGGCCAGGAAGTTCCAAAAAAATCTGCCATCATCTGCTTTATCATCTATTATGCAACAAACATATTTTTATAGAAAACTTGACTTCAATTTTCGTGCTCTGTTTTTGGCTACCAAATTTTAGAGTCTTTACACCCGCATTGTCTTTAAAATTTGGTACCAAATAGTCTAATCACTAAGATAAACGGGCTGCTTGTGTTGGAAGAAAAAAGATATCAAATAATACTTGGGTTAAAAGTTTTAATGAACAAATTTGTGCTAAGAATTTTTCGATCTCGCTTCTTGGAGCTTTGCAGATACTGTTCAATGTCTGTACTGGAAGGTTTTCTGCCTCCAAGTACAACATTCATGCGGTAAATTTGAAACCTTGGAATTTGTGGAGTCTCTGTGAATGTTATTTAAAGCTTCTTAATACAAAACCCGATCAAAAGGATCCTATGAACATTCTGTTTATATATTCAAAGATCATTTCTAAAATTCATCGGGGAGACCCTAATTGTGTTATATTAAAGTTAGAAAAATGCTTTCCATGAAATTGAAGAATGCCTGTTTACTGAGCATTTCATATTCCTTAACCGGTAAGATCGTCGTCTCCTCAGGTAGATATTGTGTTGAGGACATATTTATATATATATGGAAAATCGTTTTCTAACTACTGCCGGCTACTACTTCGAAGACATTATTTCTACATCGAAGTTTTTGCATTTTAGAAGCCTTTAATTACAATAAAGCTTTTAAAGTATAATTAAAGAGAACTTTGAGTCTGGCTGTTATGCAAAAGTTATTAACACTCACAATTTTAAAGATATTTTTGGCACATATTATTAAGGGCCAAGGACTAATCCTGTTGTCCAATATTTTTAGTAGGTCCAATCTAAAACCATATGCCAAAGATCTGTTCGGAAACGGAATCACTTTGGAAATTCATTTTGAAGTGCAAAAATCTAAAAAAAAGTATTTTATATTTCGTACATTTGAGATTTATACAACCGGAAATTCCGTAACAAATCAGTTAATAATATCCGATCGCTTTCATATTTCAACAATTTTTAATATTGTAAATATGTTTTAAACAAGTAATATAATATAAAATAATATTCTACAAGGATCGACTTGGGGATCAGTTTGTTAGGTTTCAAACAATACTTTATGCATTTTTTGTTCACTTTGATCATGAAGCATTTCAAAGGACTTTTCTTGTAACCCAAATACGTTGTTAGTAAGAGTTTGACTGTACCTGATAGTTTTTTTCAAGGTGAAAAAATCTTTCGCTTGATACAGCTGCCTTTGGATTGACAATCTTTGACCGAATACGACTTTGGTCATTTCGGAATTTTCGTGAGAACGATTCAAATTGATTGTGGTAGTGCATAAAAATTGATGCGAATTTTGAGACATTAAACTTTTAAAAATTATGATTTTAACAAAAATCTATGTACATTCTTTTTTAATCCGGAGTTTATATTAAAATCGTTTTTATTTGAAATGTTTTATAAAAAAATTGTTTAATTAAATGTTTTTAAACAAAAATCTTAAGTTTCTTTTTTCATATATATTTATTTTCATATTTTATAACTATATTTTTATTATAAAAATTTTAATATTTATATATATAATATATATGTATTTATATTTTAAGATATAAAATATTTCAGTCTTTATTTTATTTCAAATTTATTTTATTTTTTATTTTATTTATTTTGAAAACCACAATTTTACTTAAAAATTAAAATCTTTATTTTATTATTTTTATTATTTGTTTAATACATTCTTTTTTCAATTTTAATATTTAATATAAATATTTTGTAATAAAAAAGAATTTTGCTAAAAGTAAACGAAAGAAAGTAGATAAAAATTTTTATATATAAAAATACAAAGTTCTTGGTTTTTATTTCAATAACTTTTTATCACAGTTTTTTTTTTGAAATGTAAATACAACATAAAATATATTTAAGCTATAAAAATATAATTTTTAAAACATTTTAATTTTGTTAAACGGTTTATATACCCTCCACCACCTCAAGTATTGAAGAGAGTATATTAACTTTGTCATTTCGTGTGTAACGCTAAAAAAGCAATCTTCTCAAACCCCGAACTAGAGTCCCGACTTGTATCGTTTCGATTTTTAAAAACTGAAAAGTTGCGTCGGTCCGATTTGCGTCGCTAGAAACTCTTAATTTTTTTTACTACAAGGGCTGTCACTCCAGCCCTGTCTGTATGTGCAAGATTCTTAAGATCAGAAGAGACAGCTTCGAACGACATTCACAGAAATGCCCAAAACTCCGCGGTTTCAAGTTACCGTATGATCTCATGCTTGGAGGCCACTCACCGCCCATTGCAGATAATAAATAAATTTTTCCGCGGTCAACAAAAGTAGTTCTGTGGTCGGGATGAAGCAACAGGCTCAATTCCTTTTGGTCTCGTAATGACCGTGCCGTCCCAACTGTCCTGAAGATCTATGGACTCACCCAATCGAAATAAGCCATGGGGCTTAGAGTTGCATAACAAAATGAACTGTCACCCGTACGGTGAGTTTTGAAATTGGATGAAATAAGGGGAATTTTTCACTTCTTTGGCGAAGGAAAAGTAATAATTTTGGAATTAATATTACATGTTTAAATCGGAAGAAAAGTATGTTAATATAGGAAGAACTCTTGGACTTGCACCTACAACAGTATGAATAATTTCCAAGAGAGACAGTGATAAAATAAATTGGGTGAAATTATCACAGCTCTCTAGTCTAAACAAGATATTAAAGTACGCAATCTCTCTTATTGGTTAAAATGCAGTCCCTTCTTTCAATTTGGATACATGATCAAAATAAGTGAAGAATGCCACTGAGCAAGGATGTAATAAAAAATAAAGCTCTTTCTATTTACTTCAACTTTAAGAAAATACTGCATCTGGTAGTAATGGGAATTCTGATGGTTTCGATACCAGCAATGGTTGGTTTAACTTGTTAAATAAATTAAATTTCAGAGCACTTAAATAGAAAAAGTTGATTCGAATTGCGTTGCGTTTCTTTGGTTCCCCTTTAACGACGCAAGTCGGGGCTCTAGTGTATATTAATGCATCAAATCAAAATCTGAGTCGATTCAGCTGTGTACGTTTGTCGCTCTGTTGTTGGTACGTTAACAATTAACAGCCAATGAAATTTAGCCTAATTATTTGCTATAGTCCCGAGAAGTTTCCTATTTAAAATCAACAAAATCGGTTAAGTAGAAAAAAAGTTATAACCGATAATTTTTATGACGGATTTGGTGTTCCTGTGTTATATTTAATACAAACTTTGATAGATTGTAAACGTCTGTGAGTGTATAGGTGGATGTGTATGTGCATAACATAATGTATTTACTTCACACACATTTGTGGTGGAGGGTATTAAAGATTCGGCATAGCCGAACATAACATTCTTACTTGTTTGAATTTTAATTTTTTTACTTTTAAATGAGTTTGATTGGAAAGCAACATGTAGTTATGCATGTAATTGATGAGGGTTTCAATTGCAGAATTAATGATGCTTAAATGTATTTTTTCTATATTATTTTTTGCATTAAAAAACGTTCATACAAAACACATAAGAAATTTAAAAAAATATATTATGTACAAATAATTAATATTTTTTTTATTCTCAAATTATTTTATTATTTTTTTTAATTTTAAATAATGTTTGACTAGATTTTTTTTAAATGCAAAAGAATTTATACAATTTATTTATTTAGTTTTTTTCTCATTAATTTTTTAATTTTTTCTTCTTTATTTATTGTTATTCTTTTGTGATTGAATTTTATTTTATTTTTCCAACAATAAAATGTTTATGAAACAAATATTTGTATGTATATAGAAAGAATTATATAATAAATAATTGATTACTGAGCTTACCTTTGTATTTGGGAACAAACTTCTGTATATCCTGCGGAATGTTTTGATAAAAATCCAATTCACGCAAATTCAGTGGTTTTATAACAGTCGATTGATTAAGCAATAATAGGCGGGTATGGCCTCCAACCTAAAAAAATTTAATAAAAATAGAATAATATGTATAAAATTAGAATTAGGAAGAATTTTAGAAATACACTGGGTGCGCATTACTATAAAAGCATATTAGAAAACAATAAACAAATAAAAAATTTAATGGTCAAGTAATATTTTTATACCCTCCACCATCACAAGTGGTGAAAGAGGGTATATAAACTTTGTCATTTCGTGAGACCATAATGTATATATGTATTTTTGGATCAAATCAAAATCCAACCCCTAAATTCAAGCGAAGAAGTTTCGTAAAATTATCAATTATTAATTGACAAATTGAAATAATTTTTCTCCATAATATTAAGTTATATGTACCTCATTAGAATTCTAAAAGTTATCAAAATCTCTTCAGTATAAAGAGCCAAATATATAACTGATTTTATGACTCATTAATTTAATAAATTCTAACCAAACTTGCTTTTGAATTGAATAAATTTCATGGGCCATCTGTCCTCACAAGTTCTATATTGTGATTAAGTTCGTACTGCAAATCGGCCAGTCCAGTTAAAGTAAAATCAAACCATGATTTACACTGCTTTGAAACATGTATCCGTTCTCATCAAATTTTTCATCCATAAAAGAGTTTCGCATCCTCCATTAGTTCATTATAAATTCTTCTATTAATTTTTGTTGAACCAAATCAAATTTTAGATTTACTAACTGCAAAACTGCTACCCCAACCCTGCAAAACTGCTACCCCAACCACACCACCGTCGAAATAACGTATTGCCACACGAACATCGTTTGATCTCAAATCATGCCATTAACATGAGAATAAGTCCGGACCGTCCAAATTTTTTTTCATTCCTCTGCTAATTTCATGTATTTTCATGAGAACTTTAGATGATTTTCTTTATGCTGTTTTTTTGAAAATTTTCAAGTTTGCGTTTATAGAAATATTCTACATAAAATAGCACCAGCAACATTTTATCTAACGAATAGAGCAAACCACAAAACTTACAAAAATCGTGTATACTTTAAAAAAGTGCCGTTAAAGTTGTCTCGCACTAAAAACTTCAACTTTCTTTTTTTATTTAATCAACAAAAATCGAGAAAAGAATGAAATGCGTTTATAGGAATATGCATTAGTGTACATATTGTAAAGCTTTTAAGTTTATTTATAGGAGTATGTACCATTGTAGATAATGTTGTGTCTTTACTTTATAACAGAGGTGCCCATCCCACATTTACTACTCTACACTTGTAAGCAACAAAAAATGACAAGCAATCGCTCTGCTCAAATCGTTTAGAGAGCAGGTGTTTTAAGTGTGCGTGTAAAGTTTAGCGTAATTTGTAGTCTAACCTCCCAATTCAGGGAATCTGTATTTTGGGCACCTCTGCTTTATAACTATAATTAAATAATGATGATGAAATCCATTGTATTGTTGTGTAATTCATTGAAAAAATGATTTAGACTCAATTATGTGATACAAAAATACATATTTTGTTAAAAATAGATTAGAAAATTATTTATGAAGTTATATTTGTAACAAATTATTTAATAACAAGCGAGAATATTCGGTTATTTGTTACTAAATTACCCATATCACAGATATTGCAAAACTTTTTTTGGAAATAATTCTGTTATCTTTGAAACATTACAGATATCTCTATAAAACTTCACATGATTAGAGCTAAGTTGTTGATTTGGAGGAGTAAGGGTTCTCACCTGGTCACGGGTGTAGTCGTTGACCCTTCAAAATTGGTCATTTCGGGTATGTTGTATGGAAAATAACTTAATTTAATTTAATTTAATTTAATTAATTTAATTTAAGTTAAGGTTGGATTTCTATTCAAGATATTAATTTTTTTAACATTTATTTAGTATCCCCAAACCTCCAAATGAATTCAAGAATGCCATGGCTCAAAGCATGCCATATTTTATAAAGATATCTCTTAGGAATCAAATATTTCATACTTATTTAAAAAATCAGTTTGGAACCAATGATCATGACAGTTACACGACGTTGTCGAAGTCGACCACAACACTCTTCACCACCTGGACTAAAGAGGTAAACACGAATTTAGGGATTATAGTCGATGGAATCCAATCCGACTGTTTACTACGCAAATATCTTAGATGTTACATTTGATAGCCTATTCACCTCTTCAGTTCATGCCACTCGGAATAATAAGGTCCTCAAAGCATTAGCCAGCAGTAATAGTGGAATGGATAAGAAAGCCTTATTAGCTGCTTATTAAACGTAACGAGCTGTATACAATGTCCTCAACACAACATCTACATGAGGAGACAAACATCGTTCCGGTTAAGGACGCGAACCTCCCACCGCACATATAGAACAGGATTTGTCGAGGTCTACAAGAGTAGTTTTAGCACAATTATGATTGGTATGGAGCAATAGGCTTAATGACAACTGATCTCATTGGTGTCTGATGCCGTCCCTAATATTTGTCCACCATGTGACCAAGGACCACATGTTACACATCATTTGAGTAACTGTGAAACCAATACTACACTATTACTCCAAAAGATCTATGGACTCAACCTATAGCATTGGCACAATTTCTTGTCCTGGAGTTAAATCAGAACCTGAATTATAACAATTAACTAACTTGTTATTACAGCTGCTACAACAACAGTTAATCACTAATATTTTCTAATTCTGTACCTTTAAGAACAAAAAACAAATTTTACCATTATGTAATTTTAATAATATAATTTATTTATTTCACTCACCTGATTAGATAAGGGCTGTAGTGCAACTTCATCTTCACTCTCTAAATGATCCTTACTCAATTGTGTTGGTAATTGTTGCTGGTGTATTGTTAAAGATCCCAAATTGTTCTTGATATTAATGTTATTCGCACAATTATTTTTATTATTGCTGTTGTTTGTTGTAAATGTATTATCAACATTTTTAGTTTTCCCCAAAACAGTTGTTGTTGCAGCAGTTGCAGCAGTTGAGAAATTCGCACACGATTCAGAACGTTGACGTTGATGACCCAAATACTGATGTAGGGCAGCAGCGGCACTAGCTAAAGGATGATGCTGTTGCTGATGGGTTTGATGATGTTTATTTAAATCGTTATTAACGACAGCCAAAGATTTTAAAGGTGTATCACCACAGTGGCTTAAATTTTTACTGCTTACAGACAACTGTTGCAAATTGGCAGTGACCAAAGAGCTAGAGGCAACATTTTGTAATGTTGCATTTGATAATGATGATGATGACGATGTTGTTGTTGTTACTGCTAATGGATGCGTATCAACTGTGTGACTTAAAAAAGTCTGTGAACCAGTTGTGCTGCCAAATTGTAGGGGAGACAATTGATTTAAATTTGGTGCAATTTGTCCAACGTGTTGATGTTGTTGGTTTTGTTGTTCATGATGATGGTGATGATGTTGATGGTGTTGCTGTTGATGAAACTGCTGTTGTATTGTATTTGGAACATGTTGATGATATGACGCACAGTCAGAATCTCCCATGCCCCAGTCCCCCAAAAAATATACCATTCCCTTCCACGTAAAACAGTTTAAACAATTGTCCGACGTTTTTCGGTTTATATATAAAAATCCCCCAATTAATTCCTAAATCAATTATATGAATGGAATGTGGGAAACACTTTGCTTTTGATTTTCTATTTTTAATATTCCTCTTACACAATGGCTTTCTGGATTTTTGGTGGATTACTGTCAAGTTCTGTAAGGAAAATGGAAATTTATTAATAAGATTTATCAATGAAGTTTTAAAAAAATTATTTACATCAATTATTGCAAACAATTTCCTTTGTTAATTTATTTCTTTGTTTCCTTGCAAACTCGTTGAGTGTTTTGTGTTTTAATTGAGGTTAAATACGATTTGGTTTATTTTTAAATACATAAGTTTTATTTTTGTTTTTTTTAATACAGAATGGATATACAACCTGAAGCTTCTTAAAAAGTCTTTGTAATTAAAACAGGCGAGAATTGTAGTGGAATTTAAAATTCCTTGCATCAGTGAGAGACACAATGAATATGAATTTCTACTCGGCCGCCATCACATCCATTTTATATAAAATTTAAAAGGATAATAAGGAGTGAGAAAAATGACAAAAATCTTAACACACGTTCTTCATTAAAAGTTTTAACCCAAAAGTTATTTGAGTTTTTGATCAAGACGCTGGGACGAGTGTGATTTGGGTCGTTTCGAAATGGAGATTCAATTATTGTGGGAACGAAACGTATCAGTTCTTGTGTTTAATGTCAAACAAATTAATTTATTATCGTCAATCTGATTGAAATGAGTGACCAGCAATAAATATGAAGTAAAATTATTAAACATTTTTAACAAAACGCAACTTGGTCCTACAAAAAGTTGATCAAACATTCAAATGCTGTGGTCAAAAGTGTCCTATGTTATTAAACAGTATCGGAAGAACTTGTCCGTTGATAGAAAACCTAGTTCAGCTAGAAGAAATAGTCCACGTAGGTTTTTTAAAGCTAAAAAAATAGAAAACATTTTCAAAATAGCTCACAATTCATCCTGTATTTAATCAGCCCGATTAGCTCCATGCTCAGTCCACTTATATCCATGCTTTAAAGCTAATACAGCTTTAAAAACACAGAAGGATCAAAAATTCTGACAGGAACATTGATAAAAATTTAAATAACGCCTATAGGAAATTATGGGCCGATCGTAATAAAACTTGGATAAACGATTAAATGTGCTAAAGAAAAGTTTATGCCAAATATTCGTCATGATAAAGTGTTTTTAGGTTAAAGACAAATTTAAATTCCCTATATGAGGGCTGATAAGATCCAGTGGATCAGAAGGATTCGTTTACTTCTAACACTATCTAACTTTTCATTACAAAAACACTTTAGTAATTTTGGCCAGATTTTCAGGTAACTTACCACACTCATTAATCGGTCTGAACCAACTATTACACTTTACTAGTTTGTTTATTATTTATTATTCATAGTATCATTTATTTAAAATGACAGCTGTATTTTAACTATTCTTTTATGTGGATTTAATATAAAGTTGTGCCCACTTTAGTGACATATTAATCTATATTTTAGATTTAATAGACTTTTACTTTACAAGCAGACTTAATTTAGAACAGGTTTTGAAATGTTTATAATAAAATATACTGACAAAATATAGACTTGCCTAAGTAAAGTGAAGAAAAGTAAAGTAAAACTAAGTTTAACTATGTTTAAAGTTGTAATTTCTTTAAAATGGACTTTGAAAGTTCTTAAAAAATAATAATAATAAATAAATTGATTTTAATTATTGATATATTGATATCAAAGAATATATAAAAATTTCCACAATTTATTGATCGTCTATCTATTTTGGCATGTCTCTTTAACGATTTAACTGTGCAAAAAGTGTACACATTTTTAGTTCTCATCTTGAGAATTTCCAATTTTAAATTAGCTAGAACAAGTTCTGAAGAGATCCAGGGGACTAAGTGTGGTATTGTTGTGCTTTGGTTTTTTATATCGTTTTTGTAGAAAAACGATATAAAAGAAATCTGACTTGATGACACGTTAAATTTCCAAAACTGATGAATGATCTAATGATGTCATTATTATTGAAATAATTCATATCTATATTTGCCAGACTCTACTGTATTGTTAATCTTGATATACACACACACATTCAGACATGTTATCTATTTCATATTTCATAAAGTTTTATAATATTTTAAAGCCCAACAAACAATGTATAAGAGTGTGTTATTGTGGGAAATTTTTATTTGCAATTTCTATGGAATCATAAAAGAATTTACAAATGTTTTTAATATACAGTTTGTCAAGTAAATCTTTGGACAAATTTTAACTTTATGAATTCCAAATAAAAATCTTTCATTCTTTAATTATTCATTTTTTCCTATACACATTTCGTAGCTATAACTGTTTACGACAAGACGACACCAAATGGAGTGTAATGTTTAAAGAATAAGGACACTTCCTTCTTCACTTAATATGTTTTGAGTCACTAGTGACCTCATAATTGGATGTAAAAAAGTGCTTAAGAGGCATGTTTTAAAGAATCAAGACATTTCAACTATTATAAGGACAAATCCGTTAGGAAATCGATGATATATTATCTTCCACATAAAGGGTTTTATACAGTACCGTATTCCATGCCAAAAATGTAGATCATAAGTACTAAAGGAGGGCCTCTTTCAGCGAGAAAGGACTGTCGGTTAAGTATTCAAAGAAACTATCCTAAGATAGATTAAAAATATTACTTTCAACTCGCAAGGTTACCTACTTCAACTAGCCTTAAAGTATTGACCCTTATAATAATTGGAATAATAACTTTACAAGGAATACTTCCTTATTCCCAAATAGGTATATAATAAAATGGATAATAAAAGAATTTTTCGTTGGAATGAATTTAAATGAATTTATGATTTTTTCATATTTTTATGATTGCAAATATATATTTGACAAACTGTATGTATCTACACATCTGTAAATTTATATATACAAAAAGTTTTCATTCTGTAACTTTATGAATGTGTGAGTAATTTTCATTTTCTGTTGACCCAGATAAATTCTATTCTATTTAATGAAAACTTTAATATATATTTTTTAATAAAAAAGGTATTCAAATGGTAGAATGTATAAAATTATTTATACATATGTAAACTTGTATAGGAAGTTATTATTACCCCCCTGTGTAAATCCATAAAGGAATTATTTAAGACCTCATGAAGTATGAATTTATAATATACAACCAAATCAAACGGTGGGCTGGATTTGTCTGCTTATTTTGGCATGTCTCTTTAACGATTTAACTGTGCGAAGAGTGTACACATGTTTAGTTCTTATCTTGAGAACTTTCCTATTTTAAATCAGCTAGATCGGATCAGTAGACAAAAAGTTATGGTTCCAAATCACTTTTCTTAAAAAATAATTCTTTTATTTTGAAACTACTGAATATTTTTTAATGAAATTTCACCTGAACATATTTAAAAATACTGTAAAATCGAACTGGGAAAGTACAAGTTCTGAAGGATTCAGGGGACTAAGTGTGGTCATCAAAATTTGATCAACTCGCACAGTATGACTATTTTACTAGAGGATGCCTAGTTTGGGTTGGATTTTCTGTCATAATATAAACTTCTTACACAAGTATTTGGTATCTATGAAAACGTTAGAACACAATTTTTAGGAAAAAAGTGGAAAATCATTTGATTCAAATCGAATTTCGAATTTTTTTCAAAAATAAAATTAATATCTGATTTTTTTAATTGAAACGATTAACGATATTTAATACGTTCCATATGAAGTCGTCTATGAATCAGAGAAGTAAAAAGATTTCCGCTTTTCTTTTCATGAGAGAATAATTAAAATCCCAATTCGAATAAATCATATTTCAAAATATTTTTCACTAAAACGATCACCCTGTTATTATAAGGGCCGTCCGGCCGGAAATACTTTCTGGGTGTGTACCTTACATATGTAGTTATACTTAAGGGATAATTTCAACATTATTCCAACTTAATAACTTGGGATAGGGCTTGTAGGCAGTTCTGTGCCCCACATTAACTCTGATTTAGTTTGCATGTATTTCAGTTCTTTATGAAACAGTAAAAAAAATTATAAAAACGAAACGAAACGATTAAAAAATGTACGTAAAGAAAAATTTTACTACTCCGGGTTCCAACTTTGGAGATTCTCCTGCCTTTCCCTGGAACCACTTAGAACTTGAGCTCTTTCAAATTAATTGAAACCTGTGAAATTCCAATAAAAATTATTCATTAGTTTCAATATTTCAGATCTATTTCTTTAAAAAAATCGTTTTGTGACCACTGTACATTATTGGAGACTTATTTAAATAAGTCTTTTTAAAAAATGTCTTGTTAAAAGAATTAACTTAATAATTTTATATAAATTAATATTTTTTTGCAAAATGTCATAAGTCAAAAAACATGTATTAAAAATTAAATATTAAAAATAAAAAACAAGTAAAAATGTTATAGTCGGTCAAGCTCAATTATTTAATACCCTACACCACATTGTTGATTGCAAAAGTCTGCTATTAAATTCATGAACAACCCTCGTATAATTTGCTTTTCATATTATGCGTATAAGTGCAATATATTATTTTGATAATAACATTTATATGAAATTTTCTTCTGAAGGGTTATATAGGAATTAGAAAAAATTATGGACCGACCCCCGTTTAATTTTTTACAGCGGTTTTGCCTTTTATCTCTAGTTTAAATAAATATGTTTATAATAAATACGTCTTTATGCGATTTATGAGCTTCAAAGTGATATTTGGAAGGGTGGTTGTGTGGGACCTATGAGAAATAATTGACCTCGTATAATTTGGCACATCGTTTTAGAATGTAATAAGACTTACTTTTGCAAAATTTAGTTAAAATCGTTTTATATTCCTATATATTCCTATTCTATTTTTTCTTTCCGTTACAAACATTTGCACAAACGCATAATAACCATACTACCTGTGGTAGTACGGCGTAGGGTATAAATAAATATAAAATCTATTATTTACATTTGTTAAAAAAATACACAAAGAAAATCATTAAAAATATATTTTTATTAATTTAAAATTGCCAAAAGCAACATAAACAAATTACTTACTCGATACGTTTATAGGTCAATAACTTTATACAGAAAATTTTCAGAATATTTAATGTTAAAAGATCTGAAATTTAACAGATTAATAAACATTTCAGATTTATAACTTGATTTAATGCATTGACTATTTGTTTGTATATGTGTAGTATGTATGTATGTTTGGATAATCCCTACAATTAATTATTATTGTGATAACGTAGAAAATATAGCTAATCAAGTGGAATGGAAACAAATGATATACTGATCGACTTATAATTCAAACATTGAAATATTATTGTTTATTGAAAAAAAACATATTAATTGACAACACTTTGCTGTCAGTTGCAATTTTTTCTTTTGAGATTTAATGTTAAATCTCTGAAAATATATATGTGACAACACTGTTCATGTTTTTCAGCTCAGCTGTCAGTTGTGCTCTTTTATGTGGCTTGAATTTTTGTTCTCAATAAAACAAAAATATTTTTAAAATATTTTATTTGCAAAAAAATATAAATATTAAAACTATAAATTAAATTAATATTGTTTACTGTAAACAATTTATAAATACGTACAAAATTTTTAAGCATTTCACAACTTAGTGTGGCACAGTGGTCCCAAAACTTTATATTATTAATATTTTTAAATAAAATTTCACATAAACATTCTCGCACAGTCGGATAATTTACCTGAAAACCATGCCAAAGTAACTGAAAGTCTTTATATAATAAAACTCTCTTTTAACACTTTTATTATTAGTTCATAATCGCTTCATGTGTTTGCCTATCCCCCATACAAATTCCCATCGAAATTGCACTTATATACCCATAAAAAATGTTAATTATATAATAATTGTTATGAAAACTATCCACAGATCACTTTTGTTTGATGTGTGTTTAATTTAGTTAAAAAATCAGAACACATTTGGATCTAGTCTCCATATAAAATCCACTTCCACAAGATTAAATTTTTAATTTTTATTTTCAATGATGAAATTTGCTATATAAGTTTTTTAGCCTTAAGAAAATCCGTTGAACGCTCACAATTACATTACAAATCGTTACCGTTGAGAAATTCGACATGAACGATTATTTTTTTTTAATCTGAAAGATTTAATCAAATTATATTTTGAGTACTATTCATTTACACGCATTTGTGGTGGAGGATTTTGAAGATTCGGCATAGCCAAATATTCTATTCTTACTTGTTTTTTTTTATAAATTTATCCGTTAACATTGACTTCCTGTAAACAAAATTAGCTCTCGAATAATCCTTAACATAAATTGTCATGATGAAAATATATAGAAGAAATCGTTAGTATTTACAAATTTGTAAATAGAATTATAAAATGTAATAAGGGAGAAGAAATTTCTATATATAATTATTAGGGTTTCTCTTTTCCCGTTTTTTTTTTGTCCCAGGAATTTAAGAAAAACAAATTGCCATTCTTGGGATTCCCGAGAATAAATTGGTTTTAGTTTTATTCTATAAAACTAAATTTTTAATAATAAATATGAATGCTATATTCAACCCTGCCGAATCTTAAATATCTTCCAGTGGAATGTGATTCGATATTCTTGAAATTCTAAGTCGAAGATATTATTTCCTGATTTTATGCTAAAATACTTTAATTTTAAGTAATTTTATGTATACAAAACTTTTCTGGTATTGTTTTCTTATATTGGACTTGGTCTTTACGCCAAGACCAAGTCCAATTTTTTTAGCCGAATTCTATTGAAATACTTATATTTAAGAGTTTAATAAACTTAAATTCTTATCTGGAAAATAAAGAAAATTATGAATGACTTTTTCTCTAATAAACGGCGATATTCATGAAATTATTATGTTAAAGACAATGAATAATGTATGATGGAATTCCCGAATGGGGCCAAATCGCTAAATTAATAACATATATTATAAATATAGTAAGAAAAATTATTGTGCCGAATTAAAATGGAACAATTCCATATGTAAGAGTATATTCCGAACAAGGTCCTTGTAATGGAGTTAGCTTTTGGGTTATATTCATTTACTGTAATAAATTAAAATTTCGAACTTTATCACACACTGATATACCCTTAATCCGATTTATATGAGTTTTGCTATGACGTTGTAGTACAGCTGAATTCTATTCCAGATGTAAATCTTTAGCAATTGAAGATTTCAAAGAAATTTGGCCAGATTATTTGTTATTGTTTAGAAGATTTGGTCAAGTTTCTTTGATCTCTTAGTTGATTCTTTTTGGAGTTACATGCGGTAGCATTATACCTTTATCAATAGATATTTCCCGGAATTTACAAAAATTAATTTCCCGTGAAAATCCCTGAAAAATTTTCTCTTAGAGAAACCCTAATATTTTTCTATTTAAAAACCATATAAATAAATAGTTGTGTATTCTCTTCTTCTTCTTCTTCTTTTTGCAAAGTTCACAGTACTTATTTATACATTTGTTATTTATAGATAAAAAATAATGAAGAAAAAAGAAAAAAAATAGATTGTTTAAAAATGACATTTTAGTGACAGTAAGTCTACAACAACAATATATTTTTTTTAATAACAAAATAATACTTCACATATACAGCTGTGGTCAAAATAATAGCACCACTTACATGTCACATCTTCGTTGCTAAATTGTGTTTTTGTTTATGAATATTTTTATCTACAATTTTGTTGTACCGCATTTTGAAGTGTATTCTCTGAGGAAATGAATGCATTTCCTTTAAATTAACACGATTATTCGAATAAATTTAATTATAAAGAAAAAATATCTGATTGGGATCTCTCAAAATAATAGCACCATTTCTCTTAAACTTTAATTAACAAAGTTTTCAAGAAGCGTTTTATTAGAATTTAAGTAATTGGTTGGTCTAAACACTGTACTTCAGAAAAGCATGAACTCGTTAAAAAGCATGGTCCTGATAAACAAACTTATTGATAATAAAATAAAATGATTAGAAACAACAAAACCAACAAAATAAAAGTAGTAGGGAGTCGTGGACGAAAAACTGTGGCGATTCATTTAAGTAAAACCAAGAAGGCAACATCTATCTCAGCAGCTGGGATTAAAAAATAATTAAATCTGTCAGCAAGTACTGAATCTCTATCAGAAGGCTTAGGGAATGGAATTTGAAAGCCCATAGACCATGAAAAGTCCACCTCAAAACTTCTCCGCATGTCTCAAATAGACTAAAGTTTGCTAAAACTTATTTGGTTTGGCATATTGAAAAAAGAGATTAGTATAGATTTTTGTGGACCTAATAATTCTTAAAAATTGTTATTTGTAAGGAGGCTTTCTAGCAAGGAGTTTAAGCAAAAATTTACAACAAAAACTTTCAAACATGACGGTTCAAGTGTTATGGTATGAAGGTGCATTTCGTTTTATGGTGCTGGACCCATCTAACGTATTAAAACAATTGTGGATGTGTCAGAATACGTGAAAAAATTAGATGAAGTAATGCTATTGTATGAATCTAAAGAAATGCCACTGATTTGGGCTATACAACAGGGAGTCACTGCAATGAAATGGTCTCCTTAGTCTCCCGATTTAAATCCAATCAACAGTTTGTCTACATACATGCAAAAGAAGAGATCGGTAATTAAACCCACTCATAATAGCGATCTTTGGGCCACTATAAACCAGCTATGGAACTCTATTATCCTAAAAAGGTAGCAGAATGTAATGATTTCAATTGGAAGGTGATGTTCGGCTTTTATTACTAACAAATGAATACTAAGAATAAAATGTAAATGGTGCTATTATTTTGACCGCAGCTGAAAGTAAGTAATTCCTACATATTTAAATGGTTAAACCAATTTATAATACACTTTACAGATACGTTTGAAAATAAGAATTCGCGTCATTAAAACCATTAGCCCTTGATGAATTGATATAGATAAAAAATAATCGTTATCTGTATTACGACAGAAGAAAAAACATATTTATTTTCAGTTTAAATGTATAAACATTTAGGATTTATAATGACAAATAAAAATAAATTAGGTAAAAAATGCGCCAACGTTAAAGACTTAATAAATTATTTGTTGGACTCTGATTTTGGTTTTACTATGAACTTTTTACAATCACTTTAATTTGCTTTATGTAAATATAGTTCGAAATAAGATCACACAAAAAAAATGAAAGTAATTTATTACACATTTTTTATTAAAGGGCAACACTGTTCATAACATTTTTCTGTCAGTTACATTTTTTTATTTTTGGGCTTAAATTTTTGATCTCAATAAAAATAAATACAAAATTTCTTAATTTTCGCGACATATTGTTTTTATAGCCTCTACCATCACAAAGAGTGATGGTGGGGGTGTATTAACCATAACTTATATATACATCAAATCGAAATCTGAGTCCATATAGCTTGTCCGTATAAACAATTATGATCAAACGGGATACAAACCGTATGTTTGTTTCGTATCTGTCACTCCAGCAACAAAACAAACATACCTGTTTTGTTTCTAGGATAACAGCTCTTAGCAGGTGTATTTCGAGTCATTTTGGTGCGAAGAATCGGCTGTAGTGAGAAAGGTAAACACGATTTTAAACATTTTAGCCGATGGAATCTTAATTCCGATTTTTAACCACTCGAATATCCTAGAGGTTACATTTGATAGTTCATTCACCTCTTTAGTTCATTTCAGTAGAAATAAGGTCCTCAAAGCACTAGCCGGCAGAAAATGGGATATGGATATAGAAACCTTATTAGTTTTTTATAAAACAATTGGCCGATCAGTGATTGATTATGCAGTTCCAGTGTAGTCTTCTTCGCTAAGTGGTATGTAATGGAGAAATATTCAAAGTTGCCAAAATGCAGCCTTCAGAACCATAATGGACTGTATACAAATGTCCTTAATTTAAAATCTACATGAGGAGATAAATATCTTTCCGGTTAAGGGACTAAATGAAATGCTCAGTAAAAAGTTGCTTCTTGGATGTCATCAAAGGTCTCATCCTAACTTTAATATGACACAATTGGCATGTTAGAAACGATCTTCGAACAGAGCATACAAAAGCAAATTCCACGATTTCAAGTTACGCTATGAATGTTGAATCTGTCGAGGTCTACAAAAATAGTTTCAGCAAACTGATTGACAAATATAATTAATTTTTATTATTTTCATGTTTCTTATCGTTTTGTTTTTATTTTCTTCGCTCTAAATTTTAATACAAATAATCACACAAGCGTCATACAGTGTACCCACAAATGTGCTTTGCCATACACTGAACCAAATGTCGTTGGTAATAATAACGAAAAATGTTCGTAGAACTTTAACGAAAAAAATGTGTTAAATTAACAGATTTAAATTTTAATTAATAAATTTTTTCTTCAAATTGATAAATTTTCTTCAAATATATTAAAAAAATTTAATCAACTTTTTTTCAGTTCTAGATCTCTAAATAAATTTCACAAATAAATTGGACCAAATTCTCGCTGTAGTAGATCTTTAGATATTCGATAATCAATATTTGCTTTGTATTGTTACTTCTCCTCGGATTCTATGCGTCTTACATTTTGTCCAGTAAAACCGTTTCTTGAGAAAGTCATTGGGACCAGATTTTAAAATTATCGCTGTTATAGGTCTTAAGATATTCTATAATCAATATTTGCTTTTTATGGGGAGTTCTCCTTCCTTAATATTTATTGTATTAATTAATTACAACAATTTAACGTAATTCATTCGTAAATTTAACTTAAATTTGGTATTTAAAATTAATAATATTCATCAATATAAGGAATTTTGTTTTGTCAATTTGATTAATGTGTTATTCAAATTGAATAATATTTATTCAAATTAACTCCACTTTTTTAACAAATTCAAATAGTCATATTGACAGTTTTTCGTCAATTGGAAGAATTTACGAAAATTTTCGTAATGTTAATTAAGATTTAGTTGGCTGATATTTAACATACTTTTCTTCAATTCTACACTCCGTTTTCGTTATATTTACTACCTTTTCTGGTTCAGTGTACAAATGTCAAGTTTAGTTTCTATTATTTGTCGTAGAAATTTATGGAAAATAGTAAAATTTTACTTGAGGAAGCCTAGTTTAGCGTAGATTTTCAGTCAAGTTATAAACTTCTAACACATGTATTTGGTATCTATGAAAACGTCAGAACTTGTAGATTTATAATTTTGAAAGAAAAATGAAACAAAACGTCATTTAATATCAAAAATTTGATGAAAAAGCTTCAAATTTCGATTTTTTTTAATAAAATTCATCTTCAAACTTTAATAAGATTGAAATGAATAAGGATATTTATTTTAAATTTCAATATGATGTATATTTACTTATTTCTGATTCAGGGAATGATTCCCACTTTTCCATACTAAAATGCCCAAAATCTCAATGCGTACAAATCTTGTTTAAGAATTTTACTTTTTTCTCTTAAATGATCGCTTTGTCATTACAAGAAATCAGAAAATACTTTTTTGTGGTTTACCTTATATATGTAGCTACTATATATTAGGGATAATTAAAAAATCACTCCAGCTTTGCGATTTGAGAACTTAACAAAATAATTATAATATTTTTTTCAAGTTTGGAAAGGGCTTGTGGGCATTCGGACTTAGTTTACATATAATTCCATTAAGATTTCTTTATAAAACAATTAAAAACTTATAAAACACTGAACAAAAAAGGTTTTAATAAACGAATAAATGTTGCCACCTCTTTGTAAAAAAATCCTAAAAAAATATATAAATATTTTTTAAGTTCCAACTAAAGAATAATTTAGAATTAGATATTCATGGGGTATCTGGCTCATATTTTTAAAAAATTGGACTTGCATAATGTCAAGTACCTTAAAAAACAAACTACCAAAAACCTACACGACCATAGGTGTTTTTTTGTTACTGGCAGAAAAGGTAGTCCTACCACCACTTTAAAGTATACCGACTCATAATCACTTTCTGAGTCGAACTAAACATGTCCGTCCAGCTGGCTGTCCATTTGAAGCTTGTTCGCAAAATACAGGTCCAAATATAACTTTGAAACTCATAAATCGCTTATAAACATAAGTATTGTAAAGATATTCAGTCAAGTTAATATAAATATAAGCGAAAAACGCTGTCCGAAATTATTCGAGTCTCGGTCCATAATTTTATCCAACTCCCATTTAAACCTCCAGAAAAAATGCTTTTAAAACGCATAAAATTCACGTAAATGTAAATATCAAAATAATCCATAAGCATAAATAAGTAAAACAAATTATACGAGGGCCGTTCATAAATTTTTCGTAGCAGTCATTTACAACCAACAACGTGGTGTAGGGATATACACAGCGGGTTTAATCGAGCATAATATTTTTACTCGTTTTTCACAAAATCAACATACCCGAGGAGGTCAAATTTAGAGGATCACTGACTATGCCCCTGACCATTTAGGGATTTGTGTTCCTCTAAATCAACTCTAAAACACCTCAACTCTAATTATACGAAATCTCGTTAAGATAACTCTAACGGTTTAAAAGTTACAGCATTATTTAAAAACTTGGTTTGGACACTCTGTGCGTCATTCATTAAAAAGAAAACAATAAAAAAAACACCCAAATGTTTTTCATTGAAATTTGTGTTGTTGTCAAGAAGAAGAAGCAGAATAATAAAGAAAAATAATAATGAAATAATAACAAATACAACAAAAACTTCTTAAATTGTTATTGAATACAAGTTGGTGTTTTTGTTATTATTGTTAGAACTGTTTCCAAGTGTTTTTCCTGCTCAAGTTTCTATTTGTTGTTGTTGTATAAATATTAGTACGTGTGTTTATCATTTTTTTTGTTTTCTCACACATTAAATAATTCACATAAATTATCTCAATTACAACATACAATAATAACAATAACAGTGACAAACAAAAAGAGAGCGAATACAAAAGGAAAACAAATACAAGTAAAAACAACAAGTAAAAATGTTAAAGTCGTTTAAGCCTGACTATGTTATAACCTACACCATATTGTTGGCTGTAAATGACTGCTACGAAAAATTTATGAACGACCCTCGCATAATTTGGTTTTTTATTTATGTTTATGATACTAAAATTTACGTGATATTTATAAGGCAACTTTTTCTAGATGATTAATGGGAGTTGGAAAAAATTATGGACCGACCCCGTATAATTTCATATAGCGATTTTGTCTTTTATTTATCTCATATATGACAAAAAATTTTACAATATGAGTTCTAAAGGGATATTTGGATGGTTGGTTGTTTAGGACCTATGAGAATAAATGAAACGATCCTCGTAATTTTTTTGTATGAGGCCTATATGAAATAAGGGGCCGATCATAACCAATTTCAATAGGCATCATCCTTGGGACAAAATAATAGAACGTGACAAATTTCATTTCAAAACTGCGACCTGTACTTTGCGAACAGGCTTTACATGGACAGTAAGACAGACGGACGGACATGCTTAAATCGACTTAGGAAGAGATTCTGAGTCGAATGGTATACATTAAAGTGGTGGTGTGACTAGTTTTTCTGACCGTTACCAACATCTGAACAAACACACTATACACCTTAGATGGTGTAGGGTATAAACAAATGCAAACTAAGCGAAAATTTAATTGAAATTGAAATTTAAGCGTAAATTTTTGAAGACTTTAATTTTATTTTTTTTATTTTTTAAAAAGATTAAATAAATTAATCTAAAGATTCACTCTACATTCTTAATTAAATAATAAGGTCAGAGTTTATAAATTTGCAAACATTTTAAATAAATAAACAAATTTATTAGGAAGATTTTCTATTCTCATTCACACACAAACACAATTGTATAAAATTACTCTTATATCCTACACTATTTAAAGGAGGTTAAAGAGGTTATGTTAAGTTTGACCTTCTAGATCTTCTCCCCCAAAGAAAATTAATGTTTTTAGTTGTCATGGAGGTTTATAGGCCTCCATCTCTGATCAGGGAGTTAATGTGTTTTTTTAAATGTACCATTTCGGGAATGTAAATTTTTGAAAAATTCATCAAAAATTTATGTTATGATATTTGTGATCCTTTAGATATACAGGAGAATTACAGGCCTCCAGATGATCAAAAAAGAATTTTTACCATCTTAAGTTGCTTGAATTTTTTGAAAATCAATAGAATGATGTAATAATTCCGTAATTTTAGAACCGGTAATTATATTTAAACAGTAATCACAGAAGAGGTGTTTTTGAGTTGATTTGGAGGAATTTATGTCCAACTCTGCACAGACTAGTTTTGGATGCCCTTTCAAAGTTTGCAATTTTAATAATGTTGATTTTTTTGGAAATTAATAATTCCATAATTTTGGAACTGGTAAAGGTATTTTAATATTATTACAGATATGGAGCTTTATAGGCTTAACTCTGCTCAGGGAAGTTATGGAAGGGCTTGCAAATTTGGATTTCTCGATTTTTTTTTTTTGGAAATTCATAGAATGGGACAATAATTCCTTAATTTTTGAACCGTTAAAAGCATTTTATTTAAAAATATAACAGTATAACAGATAAGGTGTTTTGGAGTATTAATCGTCCCAGATAGTTAAGAAAGTAGTGAGCTGACTTATATGGGTCAGTAATATCGAGTATGTAGATTTTTTAAAGTTCTAATTTTTTTTTGTTCCTTAATAAAATTTAAAATGATTATGGCTGATTATAGTTGAGGAGTTTTTATGGTTATTTTGAAAATTTTAGGACTCCATACTTGTCAGGGAGGCACTCGGTAATCTTGGCTAAATTGATTTTTTTAAAATACTTCAAATATTCATTTAGAGCTCTTTTATTATATTCCTATATAAAATGGGTTCAGTATATTAAAAGATATTAGCCGATATCTGAGGCATCCTCTTCATCGCTTGAAGAACTTTCATAAAATTGTCAATTATAAATCGACAAATTAGAATGAAATATTGCCATAAAATTAAGTTCATTATACTTCATTACCTTAAATTATTAAATTATCAATATCGGTTCAGTTGAAATAATATATACACAAAAATATAACTAATTTTATGACTTAATAAGGTTTTCTGTGTTATATTTATATATTGTATACGTTCGTTTGTAAGTGTGAATATACGAAACATAACATATTTACTTTACACACAATTATGGTGGAGGATATTGAAGATTCGACATAGCCAATTGTATCATTTTTACTTGTTTTAGTATATTTGTGAAACTTTAAAAAGATTTTAAAAGGAAATCTGAACCGATAAGAGAAATTGGATAATAAAATTTTTATTTTTGATTTTTTTCAATTTTACATCTTTACCGATTTCTCCAAGTTTAAAAATGGCAGCTGTACCGTGTAACGGTATTAGAAAAATTATATAAAAATTGCCTTTGAACAAGTTTGAAGGTTTTTTATGAAGGGTATTCAAAACTCCTTTCTTTAAAAACGGCAGCTGTATCGTTTAGCTAAATTACAAAAATTATATAAAAATTATCTTTGAACGAATTTTAAATTCCGAAATGTAGAATGTTTTTTCTGAAGGGTTTGAACACCCTTTGAATAACTCCTTACTTTAAAAATGGCAGCTGTACCGTGTAACGGTATTAGAAAAATTATATAAAAATTACCTTTGAACAAGTTTCAAATTTCGAAAAGTATAATGTTTTTCCAGAAGGGTATTCAAAACTTCTTTAAAAACGGCAGCTGTACCGTTTAGCTAAATTACAAAAATTATATAAAAATTACCTTTGAACAAGTTTCAAATTCCGAATTGTATAAATGTTCAAAACTCCTTACTTAATGGAAAATTTTCAAAATTTTTGTTATATTTTTTTAAAAGTAAATATAATTTTAATAAAAATAAAACTAAATTTAACTAATCATTTGTTTATAAAACTATAAAAGAAATTTTATGTTTTTATAATTTCTAAACAAACTCTCACTAGTGAGTTTTGCACAAAATGGTTTTTCGAAATAGTTTCACTAAATGAGGCCACCTCTTAACAATAAAAATAAAAATAGATTGTTTACATTTTAACAATAAAAAAGTTTCATAAACAAATCATTGAAAGAAAACTGATCTTAATGGTTTGATTTCATTGAATTTTTATTTCTTACAATTTCAATTTGTAATACGACAACGAATATCTCTAAAGATTCACATATTTCTTGACAATGGAACGTGATAAAATGCAAGTTCAACATCGTTAACAATATTTAAAAGTTTCTCTTCATGTAAATGAATCCAAATAATCGATAGTTTTAGTAATGAATTTTTTTTTATGTGAAAACAGTTCTTTAGAGTGTATTTTATTTTGAGGTACCTGAATTTTAATTAAAAATAAGTATATTCGGCGAATTTTCAGTACCTTCCACCGCAAATGTATGTGAAAGAATACATTATCTTTCGTACATACACACACATATACACTGAAAAACGTATATAAACGTAATAAAACGGAACCGATTTTAATGCATTTAGAAATGTTAATGAAGGTACGTATAACTTAATATTACGGCGAAATTTCATTCCAAATTGTCGATTTTATGAAAGATCTTCATTTGAATTAAGAGGTAACCTCAGATATTAGTCTATATCTTTTAATAAGCTGAACCGATTTTACTGATTTGTTTTCAAACGAGAACAAATTTCATTAAGCTCTGTCAAATATTGTGAATGTGAGCGTGACAATTATAGACAGACAAACAGATGTAAAAAGCTAAATCGATTAAGATTTTGATTTAATTCAGAAATATATAAATTATGTGGTCTGAGATAATTCCCACTTAGCGTTACACCCGGAATAACAAACCACCACTTTTAGTAATGGAGGGTATAATTAGAACGAGGCGAATTTAATAAGGTACATTTTGAATAATGTCATATGGCAACACTCCTTCTTATCTTCTTCTTAACGAGAATTCTATTATAATTTTTTTTTAAACAATTAAAAGAAAAATAAAGTCTGATATTTTAGTAGTGTCCGCAGCGAATTAGAATACATTAACTGGTTTCTTTATCTCACCGCATTTATGAGTTCTCGCTGCATTAAAAGGTTAAACTTTAGTCGCTTTTTATATAAATGACATCATCAAGGCGAATTTTATAACTGAACAATACAATATTTTATTTCGCCTTAAATAAAAAAATGTTTATTCAATTTAATAAAATTAAAATATATTAATTAAGATAATTTTTAACAAACATAAAAAGAATTATTAAATGAATTTAAATTTTGCAAAAATTTTTTAATTTAATAAAAAAAAAACTTTAAAATATAAAATCGAAATTTTTCAATTCGCTCTAACTGCCGTAAAAATAAGCCAAATTAAAATAGAGGAAACCTAGTTTAGATCGCTATAAATTTCTTAAATTTATGAAAACATAAGAAAAGGGATATTCACAATTTTTTTTTTAAGAAAATGTTTGATTTGACGTCAAAAATTTATGAAAAGTTTAAAAAATCGATTTCTTTTTAAATAAAAATAATTTTAAAATATTATTTAAAATAAAACAGTTATATTTTTTTGAAATTTTATTATAATGTCTTTTAACTTCTCCAGAAATCGTTATGATAATTTTATGTGCTGTCATTATTTTTTCTTTTCAAAATGAATACTTCAGATAGGGCTTGTGGTCAAGCTCATACCAATTTTCTTTACATGATCTTCTATAAAAATTGAAAAAGAAATAAAATATTAAAAAAAAAATTGGAGCAAAAGAACGATTTTATCATCGAAAAAATGTGACCACCGTTATGCAAAAACTTCAGACCTCCAAATTTAGAAAAATGTAAATTCTTTGGGGATTCATATATAGTTCTTGAGCAAAGATTTTTATGAGGTATTAGACATTTATTAAAATGTCACATAGAGAGCAAAAATAAATTTAAAATTTTTTTCTTGACTTAAATCACTTGCAAACTATAGAAGGGATCTATAAGTACCATCTGTATACAAAAAAAAACTCACTTATCATAAATGAATTTTCCAAAGAGTCAACATATACGAAATGGACTACTTTGGGAGCCCACTCACTTTATCCAGCAGACCAGCTGGCGGTCTGTAGTTCATCAATTCAACTAGAGAACACCTCAAGTTTTAACCACCTGTAATTTTGTAAAGATATCTTTAACACATAGAAAATACAGAATTATTTCCAAATTCTTTGGAACCACTTTCGAAAAAACATTTTAAAGTGAATTAAAAAAAATGATTATTTTAATAATAATTTGTATATTTATGGCAGCCAGAAAATACCGTATCAACTTTCGCAAGAATCGGTTGATTATTTCTTATAGCCCTAATAATACCCCCAATTCCGAAAATAACCTCAAACGATTTAAAATTTGAGGTTATTTATTTTAAATAATTATTTTTTTTAAATCAATTACAGAGGTGTCAAACCATACTACTATACATTTGTCTTGAGTGAAGTACCGAAACCTTAAACAGTTTTTTTTGCATTTCAGAAAAGTTCTGTATGTATTCTTAAACATCATATTCTGAACGATTTTGCTATGTCTGACTGTTTTAGACACTGTGACGTCAATAAAAATATCTAACTAACAAAAAAACTTCATTTAGGGAATTATATATACATTCCGATTATGATGGAACCGTTCCAAATGAAGGCCACTACATGGTATATGTTTTTTATTGGTTAAACTCTAAAATTTCTATTAAATAATAATAAAATTATAATAATCATACAAGAAAAAAACGGTTAATCGGAGTTTTGATATAAAAAGGTATTCGAAAACTGATTTTTTGAAAAGCCCATTTTTCGAATAACACAAAAACCGATTTTCTGAAAATGTCGTTTTTTGGTTACAATAATGAAAGAACAAAAACTTACAATGAATTATTGCTAGTTCTGCTCAAGTAAACAGAATTTGTGGTCATTTCATGGCGAGTTAGAAGAATCTGTACCTCTGGTCTATAATTTTTTTAATTTTTCATTATGATGTTTTTCGTCTTACAAGTCAAGAAAATTTTGTAAATATGGTAATTTTTTATCGATTAATAGGCCTAATATGTGCGTTACTTTTATGATTAAATGATTTTTTGGAGAAATTTTAAATATTTACAAATGATTCATAGTTACTGATTTAAAAATTATTTAGATGAATGACTAATACATTTGACCAGCTAAATCTAAAGTCTTTAATTTTAACTCTATATCATATTTCCCCTGCAAAAGCTACTTTTCAACTTCATCAAATGAGGGGTTTTACACGCTGTAAATATTTGCTTATTTAGTTTATTTCACCGTGTAAAACTTAACTTATATTTACATAAATTAAAGAGTTGCATTTTATTAAGAATATTTTCATGGAAAAGGATTTAAATATATTTGTTTTAAATCATTAAAAGTCTAAAATATACGATGACACAAATAATTTGTCATTATTAAAAATTTTTATTATCTAAAATTTCCCACCACAAAAATGTTTATTTCAGTAAACATCACGCCACATTGTCTGTAAATGTTAATCAAATATTTTGAAAATATAATATTTTCTTTAAATGTTAACATTTATGTTAAAAGTCTTAATATCAACGACAAAATAAACTGATAATTTGTTTTTCTTTTAAAATTGCGAATTTATCAATAATTAAAAAAAGAAATAATTAATTTCACTGGAAATAAAAAGTAAAAATGTTATAGTTGGTCAAGCTCGTCTATGTAATACCCTACGCCATATTGTTGGTTGAAATGGCTGGTAAGAAAAAATTTTTGAATGGCCCTCGTATATTTTGATTTTCTTTTATAAGCTTGTTTGCAATAGATTATTATAAGACTAACATTTATTTGATGAAGGATGTTTTTCTCGAGGGTTATATGGAAATTAAAATTATGTACCGACCCTCGTATAATTCCGCACATCATTTTTGTTGCTTATATTTATTTTAATTTGACCAAATATTACTACATTACCCAGGTCTATGTGAGATTTATGCTTTAAAAATGATATTTCAAATGGGGGTCGGATGGCACCTTTGAGAAATAATGTTTTTATCCTCGTACAATTTGTCCAATCGTTTTAGAAAATAATTTACTCTCAAACAAATTTGGCTAAAATTGTTTCATATTTAAGAACTTGAAATAATGGCATCGTTTTTGGGTAAAATTAATACTACAATCCAAATTTTATTAAGCTTTCAACAAGACACAACCTGTACTTTGCGAACAAGCTTTACATGAATAGCTAGAGGGGCGAACGGACATGGTTAGAACGACTCAGAAAGTAGTACTGAGTCTGCTCAATGTTATAATACCGCCATCACCCATAGTGGTGTAGGGTATTAATAGCAAAAACGTTAAAATTGTTTTTTTATTTGTCTGAAAGAAATTATGGCCCAAAAAACAGTACAAAGAAAGTAAAATTAAATTTTGCACAACAATAAAAACATACATATATATACATAGGAAGTATAGTCTAGAAACTAGCGAAAAATATGATAACGCATTTATTCTAGTTTTTTTCAATTAAACAAAGGAAATTTTATTTTTAATTTTTAAAGTGAGAATTTAGCAAATAATTCTTCCTGATTACGTTTTTAACATTTCAATTAAATGGAATATTTTTTCTATTAACAAAAAGTAACAAATAAATTATATGGAATTAAAAAAACAAACAAACAAACTTGATATTAGCGAAATAAAAATATCGACTTTTAAAACTGATAATTAATTCATTTAGAAACAAAATTTTGCCTGTTTTTTTAATTAATTGTTTTTTTGCTAAAACTAATCGTAAACATGTTTTATTAATATTTCTCAAGTTTTATGTGTCACACGAAAAAACCAACAACTCAACCATAACTAAAAGTTATAAAAGACAGAGTTGTATTTATGTTATTGTTCAGCTGTTTAAAAAATTGACAATCTGTTTTGCACATATGGTTTCTTATAATGAGAAAAAAAACTTTAATTTTTTTTTTGTTTTTTCTTAAAATTGTTATTTAATTTTTTTTTTTGCTTGCAACACAATACAGCTGTCGTGGCTGAAGAATTTTATTTTGAAAGCAGATTTGTTTGATATAAATTACTTAATTAACATTAATTTGTTTAATTAGTAAATAACCAACGTTAGAGTTGCCAATTTATAAGAAAAAGTAAAAAACGCTTAAAGTTAAGACTTAAAATCGCCATTTACTAATTTAATTTAAAATGAGGCTGATTATATAATATGTAAGGTATTATGACTTAAGCATGACAAAATGATGTACTAGTCCACATAGAAAACATATTTATTTAAAAGAATTTTATAATGATAATGAGATTTATATCGTCTGAGGTGATTTCATCCTTGTAAAATTTGCTATGATATTTTCCAGTTCTATTGATCTTAAACATATGGAATTTTTATTATTCTTTTAACAATTTTTAAGATTTATGCATTTTTAAAGAATTTTCGAAAGTTTGGTTTTGTGTGGGAAATACGGTAATTCTTGCATCGGGTTCCAGTATTAATTTAGTTAATATTAAATTAAAAAATCTTCACATATGTACTTGTATATGTATTTGTATAAGACGTGCAAATATATGAAAAGTAAAAAAATTGAGTTTGAGGTTAGTTTTTTCGCCAAGGTAAAAATTTCTTACGCCAGTATTAAGTATCTACGAAAATGTTAGAACTTGAAGATTTACAATTTTAAAGAAAAAATTGAGTGTAATTTAACCTTTAAGAAAATGAAAGGATTAACAATATTTATTCAAATATTTAATATCAATACGTGTAAAACATAGTTGAATTTTGACGTTTTTCACTTAAATGCCTTCCTTATTTACCTTACATCGGTAGATATATACAGAGCATATTTTTTAAATGATTCCAACTTTTCGATTTGAGAACACAATAAAAGCGTTTACATTGGGCAACTTCGAAAAGGGCTTGTGGGTATACTTTTAGACCGAATTCATTCGATTTTTATTGCACACATTCAGGCAAAATTTTCTTTGTAAAACAATAACAAAACAATTTTTTATGTGAAGAAATGATATCGCCTTTTTGAAAATAAATAGAAAAATAGATTTGCAAAAGTTTCACCACCAGATTAATATAACTTTTTTAAAAATTTTGATATTAACTTTTTTAGAATTTTTATTTTTTAACAAATTTTGAGACCCATATTAAACCCACTACCATATAAATGATAAAAAAAGGTTCAACATTAATATCTCTCAAACTATGAGCCGTTTGAAAAAGATTTATAAGGACCAAAATCTCTTTTGTTTCAATTAATAAATATTTTTTGCGAATTTTTTAAAAACTTTGGAGGGTTAGTGACTACGCCCTTGATTACATAATGCTGTTCAATGCCAAAGCACTTCAGCTGTAACTATGTGAAATTTCATTATGATTTCTTTAACGGTCCAAAAGTTACAAACACGTTTAAAAAAAACCGAAAGTCTCGCCACCCGGTAGCCAGATTGGACGGACATCGTTAAATCAATTCAGAAAATTATTCTGAATCATGTGCTATATTTTTAAGGTAAAGATATCATTCCTTTTTCTGTTACGTTACAAACTTCAGCACTAATAATAAAAAGAACTTAATTAGTTGTAGGGTATTTAATATTTTCCATAAAACACATTTGTTTAAAATTATTTCACATTCACGCATAACAATTATTTCACTATGTATTTGGCATAATATTAACAACATTTCATTTATTAATTCAACAAAATGTTAATTTTTTCATTTACCTTGTCCCACCTTTTATTTGTTTATAAACAAATCAAAATAAATAATGTAACTAAATTTGGATTTAGACATAAAAAATCTTTAAATTATTAAAAAAAATCAATGTAATTAAATCATTTCCGCAAGTAATTTTTAAAATAAATATTTAACAATTTTAATTAATAAAATGTTAAAGGTTAATTAACGCATAATCTTCGATTTTTACAACAGATTTAAAAAAAATGCATGAAGGCTTTTGGTGTTTGTACGTTCAGGCTCAAAAGAATATAGAATGTCTGGTTTAACTTTAAACTTAAATGTATTTGACTTTTGATTATAAAAAATAAAATATAAAGAAAGAAACTTTCCGATAACTGCAAAATTGTAGGTACCATCTGAAATATGTTACGAAAACGCATTAGAATTTTCGCAATTTTAATAAGAATCGGGTAAATTATATTTCAACATTTCAAAGAAAGAAGAAAATAGTATCAGTAATTAAAATTATCCATTTAAAATTGCCCCAAAGATTTCTACAGAGTTGAAGAAAACATTGGGTAAAAGTATTTCTGCGGATACTGGCAAATTATGAATTAACCCATGTAGAATCTTTTATAATCCTAATATAAGTATTTTCCTCATAATCAGAGAGATTTATGCAATGTGAGGTGATTTTCGGAAGTGGGGGTTATATAAGGGATATAGGAAATTAGGGACCGTTTTTCACAAGTTTTGAATTTTGGTATTTTCTATATAAATCTTAATAACACATTTTGATTAGGTTTTCTGAAGTGGGTCCGTATGGAAGCTATTATTATTTGTTAAACGATCTTCTTGAAATTGGTCATGATGATTTTGAATTATACAAAATTAATTTTCGCAAATTTAATTCAAATATTTCCATTTTTGAGAGAAATATTGTATCGAAAATGATCAATTACAGTGGCCCGCCTTCTTGGCCCAAAATATGTTTCCATATTTCATCTTGAATTGCCACCTGTAGAGTGTTCTCAACGTTTACATCGTAAGCTAGCCGGACAGACAGACGGATCTTAAATCGACACAAGGTGAAGGCAAATTGTAATTTATTGAGGAAACAATAAATAAAACAGTAAATTTCACTGTTTTTAAGAACAATTTCACACAAAAGTGCCGAAAAATTAGGTTTCTAACTGGACATCGAACTTGATGCAATGATGTGGCTTGCTACCAATACTCCTCCAAAAAAAATCTCTAAATGAATTCTACCGAGCATTTTAGGGGCCAAAACCGATTGTGTAGGCACCGAATTTCAAACAAAACTTACTTATTAGTGATTGACAGCAAATATTAACGGAGTATAGAAAAATTCTTGTATATTAAATGTAAAATCGCTTAAATGATGCACTTAATCTTAAGAGATATCATGCTAAGTAACAGGTATTACCATTTTAGTAGATTTAGGCTTTGCTTTTTTAAATTTATATTATTTTTTAGATGGTACCTACACTTTTGCCGTGCCAAAAATGTAAAGTTACCAGAAAATTTGCCGTAATTTTATTTTGTTAAAAATAATATTAATTATTTTCATTTAAAAAAATTCACTTAAAATTCACTACATTGTTTACTCAAATTGGAGCACTAAGATTTATGCTTTAAGTAAGTTTCACGTACGCACAAGTCACAAATCTACAAAGTTCAGTTCATCATCTTTCACATCTGTATAACTTTTCTTGTCTGCTTTTTATAATCTTTACCACTGAAAATGTGTGTAACTCTAAAGAAGAACTCATTTAAAAAACCATAATATATATATTCTTGGATCAAATCAAAATCTGAGTCGATTTTGCTATGTCCATCTGTCTATCTGCATGTCTGTCCGTTTTGGCACGATCACATCTACAATAATTGACAGACCTGAGTATTTGTTACAGACCTGAGAAGTTTTAAATTAAAATATATAGTCCGATATCTGAGGCTCACGCAAAATATGTTCGTAAAATTGTTATATGTTAAACGACAAATTAGAATGAATTTTTGTTTTATAAAATCAGTTCGGTAGAAAAAAAGTTATAGCCAATAATATAGCTTATTTTATGACTTATTCTGACTGTTCCAGTGTTGTAATCAGAAAAAACTTTTATATATTGAATAAGTCTGCGAGGGCATGTGTGATTGTGTATGTACTAAAACATAACGTATATTCTTTACACACATTTGTGGCCGAATAAGACATTCTTACTTATTGTTTTAATTTGAATATTAATAGTTGACACCATTGTTTGTGATATCACAGAAAATATATTATTTCAAATGTTAAGATTATTTTTTTTTTGTCACGAAATTTAAATAAAATAACTTCAGCTGTAAATATCACTGTTATTTTCTTTTTTTATTTGCATTTTTTCAAAATCACTATAATTTATTTTTCATTTTGTTTATTTATTTTGTTATTTAATTATTTTTTAAATTTATTTATTTATTTTATTTTTGCATTTTCTATTTTATTTTATTTATTTATATTTTTTTTGCTTGTTTATTTACTTTGTTTTATAATTATATTTAAATAAAACATTTTTTATTTATTTATTTTTTTCTAGGGTCAATTAGTTTACCCCTTAATTGGCAACACTGTTTGTATTAAAAACAAAATCTTGTATGAATTAATAACACAAAAGTAAACTGTCATACTAAAATAGGGAACAGACATTTAAGATACAACAACTACAATAATTATAATGAGCAACAAAGTCAAAAGAAATAAAAGGAAACAACAAAACACTTAAAGAAATTTTATGGCAAAAAAATTTTAATAATTTTTTTGTGATTAACAAATTAAACAATTTTTTTTGTTTACTGAATTTTAATTTTATTATTATTATTATTTTTTTGTTTCCTTTTTGGTTATATTTTTGTTTAAAAATGTTTGCATATTTTTTTTTTTTTGTTTCTTTTTGAAGTAAATAAAAGAGAGTGTAAAAATACGAATTCCAACAAAAACACGTACGCATAAAACTGAGTGATTAAGAAAAATATGGGTGTGTGTAATTTGTGTGTGAGATTTCTTATTGAAGATGGAAAAATAACACTGAGAAAAATTCAACACAACAAAAAGCAAAGCAAAAAAAAAAAAAAAAAACACACTGTAAACAAAAACCACAAGAGCTCACAAAATTGACGTTATAATTATCATTAACATTGTTGTTGGTATGTATTTATACCCTACATCACCATAGGTGATTGGGGTATAATGCGTTTGTGCTTAAGCTTGTAAAGTACAGAAAAAATATTGCTTTTAATTATACCGTTCGACTTAGAATAACTGTCTGAGTAGATTTAACCACGTCCTTCCGTCTGGCTGGCTGACTGTCCATGTAAACATTGTGAACAAAATGTAGTTCGGAATTTTTGAGATATCTTGATGAAATTTGGCACGTATCATTATTTAGGCCCAAGGAAATTGGTGAAGATGAGTCCATGTCCTCCCGGTATGGGATTTAAATGTCATAAGAGTTTAAAATACAAAGCGATTTTAACAAAATTGGCCAAAAATAAGTCATAACACTTAGAATCTTAAACGATGTGCCAAATTATACGAGGATCAATTCATTATTTCTCATAGATCCCATACAACCATCCGTCCAAATGCCACATTGAAGGGCTTAAATCTCACATATATATTGGTATTATGTTAAGAGTTATTTAAATTAAGAAAAAAAAAATAATCAATAATCGTTGTATGAGGGTCTTCTCCCAGCTCTCAAATAACGTCCCCCTTTCCCGAAAAATTCCTTTTAAAACGCATAAAACGCACATAATAAAATACTGTACTATTAAGCATAAATTTTAAAACAAGTTATACGAGGGTCGTTTATTAAATTTATCGTAGCTATAATATATAATCAACAATGTGGGGTAGGGTATAAATTAGTCCGAATTGACCGACTATAACTTCTTACTTGTTTTTATTTTGATTTCTATATTGTTTTTTTTTTTTTTTTTTTTTTTTTTTTTTGGGTGTAATTTTTTCCATGTCTCACTCACGACGACCTCTTCACTTATTTTATAGACCCAAAAACAACAACAATGACGACAACAATGAGTACGACGACGACTATAATTTTATTATCAAGCAAAACCACGATGACGACGACAGCGTTAAAACAACAAAACTTATGCACATTTTCGTTTTCTTTTCAATATGATTGGAATTTGTGTTTGTATGAGTGTTGTTTTTTTATAAAAAAAACACCTCATAATTATTTAAATAAAAAAAACACAAAAACTTGTTTGCAATTTTATCTTTCGTTTTTTTTTCTTATTTTTTATTTTTATTTTTTTTTTATTTTACCTTTAATTTTTTCTTTATTTTTTTTCTCAACTTTTAAAATCTCGAAATTACGTTGAGAAATTTCTATATGAAAAATTTTCTTTAATTCAAATTTTATAATATTTTTCCACTTTTTCACAAAATTTCACTTTATTAATTTTTTATTTAATTAATTTTTCATTTATTTTTAACAATTTTTTAAATGTTTTTTTTTTTTCTATTTTAAATATTTTTTTCACAAGCTTTTTCTTTTCTATATTATACATATAATTTTTTTCTCTGGTTAATTTAGTATATATAAATTTTTTTCTTGCTCACACGCTTTAGAAATCTTTTTTAAATAATCTTTTCCTTTTTTTGAAATAGTTGTAAGTTTTTCTTTATTTGTATCCGTAAAATACATCCACCTAAAACGAGTTGCCTGGCTAGACTGAGTGGAAAGAGCGCATTGAATTTGTTAATTTAATAGAAATTTTTATTATATCTCTTGGCCTCTCTCTCATTCTCAAATAATTCTCTCATATTTGCTGAAAATTTCTTTATACAAGACAGCAGTGTTGCCAATGTTTCTCTAAATTATTGTAAACGTTCAGATTCTATTTTATTGGATTGGTGGAGTGCAGCTCTACAATTTGTAAAATCTAAACTAGAGATGAGCCATATTTTCACCGTTGTGATTGGCAAATCACTGATCACAACAGTGACCATATTCTCGTTCATTCCTCTTTTGTTGTTTGAGGTAAAAAAAATTACTTAAAGTATAAACTCACAATTCATCTAGAATTAAAATTATCCATTTCCTACGGTGCATATTATGAACTCTATAGAGATTTCCATATTCAAAGTATAATTAATGTCCTCTGTCGTTTTTTATTGAGCCCATTTGTTTTTCGTGATTTTTAATTTTTTAATAAAAAAAACATTCTTATATTTTCTTTTGAAATACTGCGATCACTGATACTGTTTTAAATAACAGTGATTTAAAAATCACTTTTACTGGGAATGACGTGATTCAAAAATCACGGTATCGCTCATCTCTACTCTGAACAACATAGTGGTGGTGTCAAAATTGATTATTTGTTTGTTATTCAAGTCAAGAAATTGTTTCACCTTTTTATAGATCCTGATGCACTTTAAAAATTTTAAGTCTACATTACCCTGTTACCAAGCTACATTACTCTGAATCCAACCCAAAGTTACAGATTTATTTTATGACCCACGGTGCAACATTTTTTTTTTAAACATTTTATCGTTAAAGGAGCTTCACAAATTACTAGAATTTCCGCTTATATCTAAAACTAAATTTTTTTCCGTGTTCGACAATTCAAAACCGCCCGATTTAGCAAAAAATTTTTCTGAATTGGCAACACTGAACACTGTTCAATAGTTTCATAAGAGCTCTAGAACAAATCAGCTGTTGTGTGAAAGAGCAGTGAACTTTTTTCACACATGTTTCTTCGCTTTTAAATGTATCTTGTATCTTTTGGTCTGTTTTCAATGAATTCAATCTCTCACTCTCTTTTTCTCTCCCTCTCTCATAACAATTACAATTTTGTTATGAGAGCTAAGCAAATGTTTACTCTCATTTTGTGCGCATTTCAGTTGTTTTTAAATTTTATACCGTAAAATGATAGTGAAATTTTGAAATCCGTTGTAGACTTTAAGGACATTAAAAATTCAGGGCTTTATCTGTAACCTTTAAACCGTTAGAGATATCCTCATAAAATTAAAATATAATTATATCTGAAGTGTTTTCAAGTATATGAGGAGGATAACAGCACATCAGCTGTTCAGATAATTAGTTAAATTTGGTTACAGAGAGCCAGGCATATGATGATTATGAAGACGTTAGAACATGAAGAAAAAAGTGCGTACTGAAATTATTTAATATTTTCAACAAAACCCAACTTGTTTATTCAAAAGTCTGCCATCAAACCAGTTCCAATCTTATTAAACAGTCCAGGCAGAATTTCTTCGTCGATAGAAAAGTTGGTTCTGGTAGAAAGAATGGAACATATGACGTTTCTAAGGCGGCCAAACAAATAGATGATAGATGATATTTTGAAGAGTACCAACTTCGTGGTTACCGATATCTGCAGAAATTTTAGAAACAACTACTTCATGCCAACTACATCTCTCATGCCAGATTTTGTATTGATGACAAGTTAAAAGGGGCATTAGAAAATCCAATTTTGCGGGGGTTTTTTACATTTGTATTTGGATGCGATTTATAAAGATATAACCGTATATAACTTATTCGGCATATGTTTTTTGAAAATTACCATCTTCGTGATTCTAGTCTCCCAAATTTCATACTTTATAGTAAACGGCTCCCATACCAGATTTTATTTCCCCAATATGAGGCGACTTTAGATGAAAAGTCACACGGATGTTAGAAAATCAAACTTTTCCGGGCGTCTTTTAATTTTTTTTTTGATGCGGTTCGTGATTCCTGCAGTCTACTCAAATCTGGACACGGCTCTCATACGAGAATTTGCTTCCAAAGTAAGAGACGACTTGACACGGGCGTTAGAAAATTTAACTTTTACGAGCGTTTTTTTACATTTTTATTTGGATGCTCTTTATACAGATATAACTTTATAAAACTTACTCGGATTGATCGATAAGTTATTTTATACGCTTTGTAAAGGGCAATAAGAAAACGCTGATCACTAACTTCTGTTCAAAAATTATATTTCAAAAGGGAGAATCTTAACGAACAATTGGGAAAGGAAATAAATGATGTTGATGAAGAGTCCAGCATATCATCAAATCTGTTAAGAATTAGAGACATAAAAGTATATGGAAGTCCTGAGGAACTAGACAAGAGTGGATAATGAGTCCAGTATTTCTTAAAATCTGTTAAGTGAAAAGTTAAACAGATAGAAAATCAGTTCTTAAATCTGTAAGAGATTCAAAAATAAAACGATAATGAAAAAAAAACGAAACGGATTGTTATTCGCATTTAAACGATCATATCGGCCACGTCAGAACTGAAACCTATTTATGTTCAGACCAGTCTGGGTTTACGGTGATTTTTCAAGAAACCTCATATTAGTGTCTTTTGGCTCATAGCACTATGTTTACTATAATTAAACAATAAATAGTTATACCCTACACTGAACCAAATGTCGTGTGTTTTCTACACTATTTAGTTCTTGTCTAAAACTAACTTTTACCCGGTGCGCTTTGCTGCAAAAAAATTCTCCTCAGTCCTAGATCTCGAAAAATCGATCTGTATTTAAAAAAAATGTAATTGGGACCAAATTCTTGTTGTAGTAGATCCATAGATATTAGATAATCAATATTTGTAGGCTACTTCTTCCCTGCTCCTATCCTTCCTACATTTTATACAGTAAAATAGTTCCTTGAAAAAGTGACTGAAAGCAAATTTGAAAATTCTCACTGTTTCAGTTCTTAAGATATTGTATAATAACATTTGCTTTTTTAGGGGGAGTATTCCTTCCCTTGGTCCCTATTGCAACAATTTAATATAATTTCTTCCTAAATTCAACTAAAATTTCATAAATTTAAATTAAATATGGTATTAAAATTAAAGAATATTCATCGATATATAGAATTTTGTCAATTTGAATAATAAATTATTCAAATAGAATAATAAATTATTCAAATTGAATAATATTTTCTTATTAACGAATTCAAATAGTCATATTGACAACTTTTTGCCAATTCGAAGAATTTATGAAAAATCAAGAATTTACGAAATTTTCGTTATGATGAATAAAGTTTCTTCACCCTTTTTCGTTATATTTACAACCTTTTTTGGTTCAGTGTAGTACACAATCAAAATCATAGTTATTTATCTAAATTGAAAATAATATAAAGAAATCGGTAAATATATTTTATTAATTCAAATTCTCATGATAAGAGAAAATTTATTTATGATTCACAATAACATTTTCCCACTAAACAAAGTCTAATGAAAAAAAAGAATAAACATTTTTTAATAAATTCGCATAAAATTGAAGTCAATAAAAATCGCTTAATTGATAATGTTCAAAGAGATTTTCTCGCCATTTTCCTACAGCTTCGCGCGTATCATAACGGAAGTTAAAATCGAAAGAAAAAACAAATTCTAGGAAAAGAGAACGTTATAAATTCATCTTTATTAAAAAACATTCAAAATTGGCCAACAAGTATAACGGAAATTTGCTTAAGATCTATTTATTTATTTGGAAGTTCTATATCTTTACTTAATTTTAAATTGAATACTGTACAGTGATTCCAAAACGTTTTTCTTTATTCTAATTAATTTCGTAATTTTTAAATTAAATCTGCAACAGATATTTCAATGAAGATTATCACAGTTACAGCGAGTTTATTAGGCGAATAAAAGGCCCCCGAATATTAAATTGGCCATCCCTGATACGCACAATTATTCAAAAAGGGAGCTGAAACTTTAGAACCGCAGGATATATTCTAAAAAAAATTAAACGTGGTTATAGCTGAGCTAATTTCGAGTTGATTTGGAGAATTTTACGTCCTCAGCTGATACAGAGGGCAGTCGGTGGTCTTGCAAAATTCACTGTTAAGGGTATGTCAATTCTCTGGAAATTTGCCAAGTTTTCATATATAAATTGAGGTATTTTAATAAAATTTTACATAATTGCAGCTGAGTTCTTTCAGAGGATTTAAGGTTTTCAGATGAAATGTTATCCATCTCTGATAAGTACAGTGGTTAGAAAACGTTTTATTTTTTTAATTCTGTAACTTGTCAACCTCTGGCGATATCTTAATAAAATTAAACATGATATATTTTCTAGTCGATTTGAGGAATAACATGTCAACAACTGATTAGGGAGTAAGTGCAAGGGCTTTCAAAGTTGGGTCAACTTTGAAACTTTGATAATCCATGTAAATTTTTACAAAACTACTAGTGTAGGTTACCTCATATAGTTTAAGAAATATTCTATTCTTTAAACCATTTCTAGCTTTGTCTTCTCTTAGTTTTTTTTAATTCGAGGACTTAATAAGGCCCTAAAAAATTGTTTAAGAAGATGTGCTAGAACTCTCATAAAATTAAAAAAAATGCTACAAGAACCTTGTAAATGTGAGTGCCTTTCATACAAAGCAAAATTGTGAGAGTTTACAATTTTGTTCCCGACAACTTTCTCAAGGAATTGTTTTACTGGAGAAAATGAAGGACGTATAAGACCCGAAAGAGGGGTATCGCCTATACAAAAGAATTATAACAGCGAGTGTTCTCAGATTTGATGCCAACAACTATTAAGATATTTCTAACGCTTCAAAAGTTCCACAATTTATTTTTAAATCGTGTTAGAACCACTGTATACCGTTAAGTGGCAAAATAATAAAATATTATTTATTTAGAGATTTGAGGGATAAAGATGAAAATTACAAAAAAATGTTTAAAACAACAATACTTTTAATTAAATCAATATTATATAGAAAGACAGTCTCGACCAAAAGAATTAGCACAGCAAATGTATTTTCCTTATTCCCAATTTTTAGTCGTTATAAAGCTTTCGACATGAATAAAATATGTGTTTGGAATCACCTTCACCAAGCAGGTTTTCCTTTTAACAATTTTTGTAATTGACAAAAGTATTGGTACACCTAATGAAAACATAGTTTTCACTATATTTATGTAATTTTTCAGTATCTAGTAGACAAGCCATTTTGCTTAATAACTACATCCAAACGCTTTGGCATTGAATGGACTAAATTTCTTGTAACTTCTTCCCCGATTTTTATGGATTCTTCTTTTAACGTCTTTTGAAGAGCAGATTTTTATGAAAAAGGTCACTTCATCTTTCCACCAAATGCAGTTCTTTCCACGAATGAATGAATGCTCAATTGGATTGAGGTCTGAAAACTGTGGTGGATAAGGTCATGAGCCTTATCCACCACATCCGAACATCGTGTGCTGAATGTTTTTAATTGTTATCTTGTTGGAATATGAAACTTGTTGGTAAACCGCATTGCATTACACCATCTCCGCCATATTTGACAATATAATTAAGATTTTATTGTTATTCTGTATTGGGCTTTCTCCACACGGTAATGCGGCCATCATTACGAATTAGATTAAATTTGCTTTCAACGGAGCAAAACACCTAATTCCAAAATTTAATTGGTTTATTTTTAAACTCTTGCGCAGACTCTAAACGCTTAATTTTGTTTATTGGTTAACGTTTAGCAACTCGTGCATAAAAATCAGCCTCACGCAACACTCTACGAACAGTTATGATGTGAATATTTTTGTTGTATTTACCTTGAACTTCAGCAGCAATTACGGTAAATATTTTCTTTGGATTTTGTTTACTTTCGGTTACTTTTGCGGGAAGTTAAAGTTTTTGGTCGTCCAGTTTGATTCTAATTTTAATACGATTCACTACGCTTCTAATAGTGAAATGACTTTGTTCCATTATTTGATCTATCTGAGTATTAACGATTTATATACCCTTCACAACAGCAAGTACTGATGAAGATATATTAACTTCGCTATTCCCCGTGTAACGCCAAGAATAATCATATCAAAATCTGATTAAGCTATGACCATCTGTCTATCTGTTAGCACTATTCCCAGGCCTAGAATAATTATCCGAACTCAATGAAATTTGGTCACGTTATTTTTTATTGTCCTTAGCAGTTTCCTATTTAAAATCAGCTGTGTCGGTTTATCAGCAAAAGAGTTATAGACCGATATCTGAGACAATCTCAAATTTTCAAAAAAGGACTTCTCAAAAAGTTAACTGGATTTAAACAGAAATTTAACAATAATATAAAGTTATATATTATTCATAATCGTACAAAAAATCATCAACATCGGATCAATAGAAAAAAAGTTATAGACAAATTTTGATACATTTCACAACCTGTGTGCTTTATGGGTCGCAATTTTTATGACCATTTTTTTCAAATTATATATTTGTTTTGATACAATAATAAATCCAAAGAAACTAGATTAAACTGGAGTCATTATTTGACCTAGCACCCATATAAGGCCCCTTCCCGCAATATGGTTTATAGATTATAAAACTCTTATATATGAAACGATTCTATTGAAATTTGGTACAATTAATTTCCTAATCGTCTTGAATTGTTGTCAATTTTATTAAAATTGGTCCACATTTTGCTTTAGTTCCCATATAACGCCCCTTCCCGGAAAACGGGTTTTGGCTAAAACTATAAATAAGAACAAAATAATATTGAAATTTGACGCAATTAATTTTATAGCTCTCCCGAATGTATGTTATAATTTTAATAATATTTTTTTATATAGCTCCCATATAACGCCCATTCCCGGAAAACATATTTGAGCTTATAAAACAATTCAAGAAAAACATTAATAGAGACGCCACGAATGCCGCGGTTTCAAGTTACCGTATAAATGTCATGCTTGGAGACCGTTCACCTTCTAACTGAACTGATTTTGCCGCGACCAACAAGTGTAGTTCTGACACAACTGAGATCGGAATGGAGCAACAGGCTTAATGCCTATTGGTCATCCCAAACCTATGTCCTGCATGTGGCCAAGGACTATATGATACACGACATCTATTCAACTGCCAGTGCAATCCAACTTCACTCTGTCCTGAAGATCTATGGATCCAACTAAACGAGCTTGCCAGATTTTTTGGTCTGGTGTTGAACAACATCATGAACTCAAATCCATTAAAATACTTGTTATTACCAGCTGTTACAACAACAATGATTTTTCTAACTGTCTTTAATATAAATATTGATAATTTGAACAAACTCAGTCCATTTTTTGCTATAGCTCTCATATAAGGACCCTAAATTTTTACATAATATTTGTGGTGGAGGGTATTTATGAATCGGCACATTCTAACTTGTTTCTTCTAAAATTTGATTTAAAAAAAAAGAAGAATTAAGAAAAAAACTTAAAATGTTTGCTGTGCTAATATTTTTGTTCGGGACTGTATATGTACTTTTGTAGTATATGTATGTGTGTACTTTATGACGATTATTATTTATTATTATAAAACTTTTATTATTATGTCACGAAAAATATTCCACTCTCAATGTTTTTGTTTGTATTTTGTTTTTTTGTTAATTAAATTAAATATTTTTTTTTATTCTGGGAATTCAAAGTGTCATACGATAAAAAAATCGTTTTAGCTGAAAAAAAACCTGTTGAAATAATTAAGGGATTCACTAAAAATTAAATAAAATTGACATTATTCAAATAACAGGTGGTCCAACCAGAATGCTTATTTTATGAATCACAGGTAGAATTTTATTTTAATAACAGAGTGACCAGCTGTGACTTTTTCTCACGGATTCCCCTACTGTTTCCAATATCTGAAAACATTATTCGTGTTTCTGCATTTTGAATGGACCAGGAGGAAAAATGCCTACATAGGTGGCAGCTACAAAAGAATAAACAATGCACTTATCTATCTCTTCTGCACACTTGGGATGATACTGAAGAGAAATTATTGGAAGAGTCGAATATTCTAGATGACATCTTGATCTCAGATTAGGTTAGGTTAGGTTTCTATGGTAGTTAAATAAGCTAAAGAACTGTCAAGTAGAGTCAGAATGACTCCGTTTTGTCATGACCATGCAACAAGTAAGAAAATGTTACTTAATGTATGCTCTTCACTAGATGGAAGTATTAGTCCCATCTAAGAAGGTCATTTAATTTGACATGTAATACCTCACAAAGAGAGTCCAGTATGTATTTGACCAGGAATCTATTTCTTTCACAAAGGAGGTGATAAACACTTTTCTTCGCCAAATCATCTAACCTGTGACTATGTCCATTAAAGAGTAATCCAAATCCGCTTGCATGCCTTCCTAGCACACAGTGACCCGTGATCACCAAAATCAGCCTACACATATTCCTGCGACTATGGCTCAGGAGTTTTTCCGAGCGTCTTAGGTTGAAAGAAGGTTACATCTCCTTGGCGACTCTGCATATGTCCAGTCCAGACCAACTATCTCTGGCCTGTTCGAGAAGGTATTTAAAAATACTGCTCCTTTGAATATCAGACTTCCATTTGCAATATTCTTGCAGCCAGAATATCAAGAGTTTCAGCAGAGGATTCCGACCAACAGGAACCACCCGGGCTTTTGACGTAGGTTGGATTTGTGTGTCCCTTAGCGATAATTCTACTCAGTCTTGCCGAGTCCTTCGTCTTATCTATAGATTCACAAAAAGCTCACCATGAGCTTCTCTCTGATCTCAGTTTAGTTCGAAATTAATTCATGTAAACTAATAAATCTACAAGTGGAAATGTGTATCATTAAATCTGATACACATTTCCACTTTATAGACATTCTTTTGTAATTGCCCTGCCTTTTACAAATTCGAGATCTCAAAATTATATGGATGACATCTTAACAGAAATAACCCAACTAAGGGAAGTGGACTAAAGGATATTGAGGTAGTACGTACATACGGGGGGCGTATGGGAAATGGAGGTGTATGCCAATGGGTATGAGACCTCCTTTTGAGTTTGACTTTTCTCTTTAACTTAAGCCAACATAAAAATCTCTGCATCTTCTCTATTCCAACAATCTGGTGGGATCGATGATTCGATGTTTTTATATTTAAATAAAAAAAACGTTTATATTCATTTCGTTTTGAGAAAAATTGAGTTAATGCTTTTTATAAATTGGTAATAACATGAGCTTTAAGTCCATGCTTTCATCAATCACTAAACCTAATTATTTCAGTTCCTTCCTTGACTAAATACCAGCTTCTCATTGCTTTTATCATCAGTAGTATATTTTTTTGATGGAAGCTGTACTATTAATTAGTACAGCTTCCATCTTAACAGTTTGTGAATTCAAGACTCATTTTCTCTATCTCCTCTTTTATATTCGGATATCATTTGCGTACATTTTCACTTCGCATTGAAACGCTCACAAATAAAAATGTGTATATCATATGCGAATTTGATGATGTTTCCTCTTAAGATATCTTCAGTTATACACTTCAAATTAATGGTCCTTAGACTAATCCTTATGGGATTAACACTGAGGTCCTATAAAATTGTGTTCCAACATCCATGTTATACCAGAGATTTCTATTCCCGAAGGAACACTCTACAAAATCCTCATATCTCATTAGATGATACCTTCCTGCACTATTGAATGCTCTTTTAAAGTGGAGTCCACGTTTTCCTGTTCATATCTTGATATTTTATAGGCAACTCTGTTAGTTTCGTCGTTATTGTCGATCCAATTATAATTCTCTCCAGAATCTTCTAGAATGAGAACAAGAATAGATATCGGCCATTCGGTTCACCAAGTGGATTATTCTTTTGTCTCTGCCAAATATGGGGAAAGTCTATCTTGTGGAGGCAAATGTTAGAAGCATTTTTAAAACCTAAACCATAGGTCTAGATCTCTGCAAAATGTAGTTCTTGTTTCTTCTGCAATAGAATTCTCTCCAGAATGTAACCAAGTGAATCAAATAGATAGATCTTTCGAAAAGCTCTTCGTGTGTAAAGACCGACCAGTCTGCTCGAGCAGGTACTGCTTTGGACACTTTTATGTGCTTCTCAATTCTCATTTAACAAGAGTCCAATATCTCTCCAATGACCTTAGATCCGGGCAGTTTGGAGGATTTGCCTCTCTTTGTACAAATATCACATTATTGTTCTTGTGCCACTCAAGGATTTTTTGACAGGATGCCAAGTCAGACCAAAAGTAAGTGGACACATTATAAAGTTTAATTAATGGATGCAGTATTTTTTTAAATTATTCTTTGATGTAAATTTCGGATTTTAAGAACTATTGATTTTTAATTAAGAACTTTTCGAGCTTTGTTTGTCTTCAAAGCTGAATTAGCTTTAACTTTCCATGCCAAACAATGTGGTAGCACTGAACTAATCGAGCTGCTTTCTTACCGGAAGCGTTGTAAGCTTTTTTGAAAATGCTTTCATTTTTTTTGGTTTATCTTGTGGACTTGGTTTTCTATAAACAGATAAGTTCTCCCGGTACTGTTTAATAACAATGAAAACATTTTGACGCCAGACTTTAGAATGCTTGACCAATTTAAATAATTGAGAAGTTTTAAAAAGGTATCTTGAGTTAAAAAAGAATTTAAATAAAACTTGGGTTAAAAGTTTTAAAGAATTTTTCGATCTCACTCCTTATATAACTAGTTATTTTGATCTAATAACTTATAGGAACTGCAATTGCTTCCACTGTCAAATTCCTTAAAAAATATATCATACCGGAACTCACAATTACTGTGAAAAGTATAGCGGAATTTAATAAAAGACTTCAACAAAATATATAGAAAATTATGGTCCTGTCAAATGACTGAAAAGTCGTTAATAACTATAACGAATCCTGTATTCAATATGTTGAGCACTACATGCTAAAACGATCGAAATTATATTAACACGACTCTTGGAATGAAGCACGAAATGATCACTATCAAATGTTTTGGTATTGAGCTACGGCATTCGTGTTTGTAAAAACGACTTGCTAACAACGAACAGATGTACGAAGTGTGGTTTATCGCTACCTGGAATTTTAATTTATTTTCACAATTCATTCCTGTGAATAATTTAAATCGGCAAGAAATTTTAGTCAATTAGAAAATGATGACATTATAATTCCTTGAACTGAACATGACATCTCATGAGAGGAACTTTTATTACCAACATAGAGGGATTCTCGAATATATATTCATCGCAAAATACAATAAAAAAACATATAAATATTAAATTCACATTATTTTATAGAAAATAACAATCAAAACAAGAAAATAATTTGATTCCAAGAACGTGAAAATGGAACAAAATTCTTAATAAAAAATTTCGAATTCAAGGGAAAACATTTCATCCACATTTTCAATTAAAACTTATTTGGAAAATAATAAAAATATAAAAATGGATCTGTGTTTGTTTGTTTGAGACTTATAGACAGCTAAACTACTGGACCGATTTTGCTGAAATGATCCCCATATACCTGAAAGTAACATAGAATATAAACAAATTTCGATAGGACCAGGGGGAGTGTTATCCCCCATACGAAGCAAATTTTGATCAACGAATAGCTTGAGAAAAATAACAGCAAAAGTTCTCAAATTCGACCCAAACATTTTTTACTTTTTTTAGTAATCAAAATATAGGACGGGTAGGATCAGGGGGAAAGGTACTCCCATACAAAGCAAATATTAATTATCGAATAACTAAAGAATTATAACAACGGGAGTTTGGTCCCAATCACTTTCTCAAAGAACTATTTCGAACCAAATGTAGAACCGATAGGGCCAGGGGAAGGGATACCCCCATATAAAGGAAATAAAGATTGTCGAATATCTCAACAACTGTAACAGCGAAAGTTCTAAAATATGATTCCAAAAATTTTTAACGGACAAAATGCAGGACGTTTAGGATCAAGGGAAGAGGTAGTTCCCATGCAATATAAATATTTAATATAATTTTAGAACAGGCAGTGCCAAATGTACATTTTGATTTGTGAAATTTCCTTCAAGATCTTGGACTGAGTAGAATGTTTGTGCAGCAAAGCGCAACGGGTACAAAGCGCAAGTCATAATAAATATTTCATTTAAAAATGGATACGAATACAAATATTGAGGCAGAGATGTCTCTCTTTTTTTCCTGAACAAGTAAAAAAGCTAAATTTGTCATTGACGAAGTTAAAATACCCTTCATTTTAAGCACACAGTGCGTCCAAATCGAGTTATTTAGGAAATAATTCTGTAACTTTCAAACCGTTAGAGATATCTAAATGAAATTTCACACAGTCAGAGCAGAGGTGTTTTGGAGTTGATATGATGAAATTGAAGACCCTAAATGGTCAGGGACGTAATCAGTGACTCTCAAAAATTGACTACTTTGGGTATGTTGATCTTTTTTTAATTCGAAAAAAATAAATTTATGAATCTCTTATAGTTTCAGAGATAGTGGACTTACTGTAGGTTCTTATTTTTTATAAGTGCCAGATTTCCTTTCAAATTCTAAAAAATTATTGGTGCATTAACTATATAAACATAGGAAACTGTTAAAAAATTTAATTAATCTGAAGTTGCAACTTTAAAAGTTTATATTTTTTGGACGATTTTTTTTTCAAAAAGTTGGCAACATTTATTCTCTTATAAATGTTGTTGTGTGCTTAATGTTGTTTTACAATTAAATCTTAATAGGAATCAGGATGATATTAGGGCAAAGAAATGCCCTTTCAAAATGACGTCAATTTAAAAAAAAATTAACTTTTTGTTAAGTCATCAAATCGCAAAGCTGGACTCAGCTTTTAATTATCCTAAATATATGGCTAAATATGTAAGGCTCTTGTAATGGCTAGGCGATCAGTCAATATTTTTCAACATGATTTATACGGGCATTTTTGGGCATTTTTTAAATTCCCACAATTAATTAGGCTGTACAGTCAACTGGTATAAAAAATCTAGTAAGATTTGTATAAATCAGTGTTACCAACACAGATTTTATTATATTAACTTTATGGGATCTTTTTCTTAGTAGAATCCTTCTAAAGGTAACTTGCAGTATGACACTATTAGTATACCCCGGTGAAGGGTATAGCAAATTATTGAAAAAATACTTTATTTATCGCGTGTCTGTTAACAATCGAATTGAGAATAAAAGACTTGTGAAGTTTGCCAAATTGAAAGTGTCAAATTCGGGGAAAAAAGATAAAAATCATATGAAATAAAATTTTACTAAACATGAAATGAAGAAAAATGAAGAAATTCATTAGAAAAGGAAACACTTTAATCGCACCATTTTGTTTCTAATCAGACGATTTTATTAGTACCCTTATAGTGAGGGTGTGTGCTCGATAAATGTCGTCATTGGCCGATAAATTTAGTCATTGGGTTTCCAAAATGGTGCAAAACAGAAATATTTTATTTAATTAAGACCGATTTCTGAAATCGTATTACTTTTTACATCCTAAAGATATTAAGAGTTAAGTGACCAAATAAATCAGAAAAATGGGAGTGGCGTGCGGTGAAAAAGCTCTATATATAAAGGAATATCAATTTTTAATAAAAGCGATTTCCAAAATCATATAACTATTCAATACTAAAGATTAATGCTAAAAATATAGTCCTCAGACTTATTATAGTGCACTTATTATTGAGGGTGTAGACGGTCACTGGACCGATAAGGCTATAACATTTTTAATAACTCATCTCAATCATTTGATGGTAAGCGATTTCCAAAATCGTATTACTATTCAAATACTAAATATATTAACAATAAGGAGCGTGAAAAAGGTCCTTTTAAAAAGGAATCTGTGTTTGTAAGTCACTAGACCTATTTTTATTATATAGTTCTCAGACTAATCCTCAGACTTTTGTTTACATTAGAGATATAAGTAGTGCACCTAATGTTGAGAATGTGGCCGATCCCTGGATCAATAAGGATTTTACATTTTTAATAACTTATCTCAATCGCTTGTTGATAAATCCAGAGTCACTGGTTACCTTTCCCCTTACAAAAAAACGTATATTAATTCTCGATTTTTTATAGAACTATTGATGCGAGAATTTTAAATTTGAAATCCCATAACGAAATGATTCCAAAACGATATTTCGTAAAAATGTGGCATCTTTTAAACCGTTCGAGAAATCTGAGTAAAATTTTACATGGTAACAACTGAAGTGTTTTTGAGCTGATTTGTTTACAGGTTCCCAGCTGGTTAGGGTTAGTGATAGTGCCCATCCAAATATAACCAGCTCGAGTATGACCAGTGTGGCCAAATCAATTTTTATTGGAAATAATTCCGTAACTTTGCACCCATTAGAGATTTTCTAATGAAACACTTCATGATTAGACTTAAGATATTTTCGAATGGAAAAGTACAAACAGGGGCGGATAGACGATGACTCTACCAAAGTTATCTCTGGCAGTTTCAAAGAGACTGTTTAAGCCATTTTAACGTTTTAAAATTTTTATTCTTTTAAATTAGCGGGCATAAAATAGTTCCTAAATATGTTCCAGATTCTCGATGAAATTATATAAATATTGGTGATATGACCATATAAATAAATTAATCCGTAAAACCCCCAGCTGTTCAGGAGGTAATGATAGTGCCCGTTCAAATATAACCATCTCGAGTAATGATCAGTGTGCCCAAATTGATTTTTTTTGGAAATAATTCTGTAACTTTGCAGATGTTAGAGATTTTTCGAATGGAAGTGTACAAGCACCTATGTGTTCAGGGGCGGATAGATGGTGACCCTGCTAAAGTTTTTAATTTTTTTTTATGAATTCAGAGAAAAGAAATTTTATTTAAAGACAATCTTCACACATTTCTATATAAATAGGCTGACATTTATAGGTTATCTCGGAAAGTTCCAAAGAGTTTGTTTAAACCATTTTAACGCTTTTACGTTTTTAAGCCTTTTAAGTTAGCGAGCATAAAATAGGCTCTAAATATGTTTAAAAATATGTTTCAAATTCTCTACGAAATTCTATAATTATTTGTGTAATAACTTTATAAATAAATGAATCCGTTAAAAAGTTATATTAAACCAAAGATCGAATTATAAGAAAAAATGGATTCTTTGGTATTTTTTCAAAAATAGAGGCAACATTTATTCGCTTGAACTGTCTTTTTATTCGAAATTCAGTAATTTTTTTGTTGCGTTCTAAAGAAATCTTAACGGAAAGACATGCAAAGAAAATTTAATACCCTTAAGACAACGATCTGCTCTCAATTTCGATCGAAAGTTTGCTAATTTTGAAAAAAATAAAAATAAAAATAAAATAAAATTATCTTGTTGGGTTCTCAAATCGTAAATCCTGGACTGACCTCTATTTTTTCATTAGATAGCTTTATATGTAAGGTAAATACCCCAAAGTATTTTTTGCCGGACACCCTATATAACGACATGGAACCAATTTCTACTTGTTGTTGGTTGACAACTCTTCAACTCCCAGTAAACTATATTATCGCTATACGAATATAATTTACTAGGAGCTGCAATGTTTCGATCATTATTTCCGGCACATGGTTGGGTAAAGGTAGATGAATTATACATCAATGTATTCGAAATTATATCTTATATCTTGGACCCGCTATAGCATAAAAACTTCGTCAAGATCAGTTAAAACGTAAAATTATTAATTTTTAATACTAAATATCTCCTCAACTATAAGAACTTACTCAGACGACAAGGAGTTTTCTAGGTCTTAACCAGCAGTATCCACTTATATAGAATTCTTTAAAATCGATTTAGATATAAGAAATATGAATCGTTTTCAATATGAACCGAGGTAACCAACTTAGGAATCGTCGTTAGGCCCACAATGTTCAAACTCAAAATTTGATTTCACCTGCACTTCTACTGTACTATGTGGAATTTCGGAGAAGCCATTCAGAAGTTGCACATTTATTTCCATTTCATTTATCACTTGAAACACTGTGAGCCGTTTACACTACAAGTCTGAAGTAAGCAGATTTTGACCCTTTATATCTTGTTTATATGTGTACTAACAGATCCGCCAAACTTCGGTTTGCAAAAGCAAATTTTTAAAATGTTGCGGGCCGGGCCCTAAGCAAAATATTCGTGTTGTATTATCATACGATTTATATAAATTAGAAGTAATTGAAAACTGCTTTTTTGGGGGTTGGGGGCGGAGGTTACCTCTCCCCTGATCCTATAAGTCCTATATTTTCAAGTAATGGTGTTTCCCTGCAAAATGTTAAGACTTTTGCTGTTGTAGTTCTTTTGACATACTGATTTGCTTTGTATGGGGGGGGGTCCATCTCCACCTTGTCCTACCAGTCCAACGGTTTTGTCTAGTAAAACAGTTCCTTGAGAAAGTTGTTGGGACTAAATTTGAAAGCTCTCTTTGCTGTATTTCTTCAGATATTTTAAAATTAATATTTGCTTTGTATATAGAGGACCTCTCCCTCTGGCCCTATATGTTCTACGTTTTGTCTAATAAAACAGTTCCTTGAGAAAGTTGTTGGGACCAAATTTGACAACTCTCGCTGTTTCAGAGTTCTTTAGATATTTGAAAATCAATATTTGCTTGTATGAGGAGTATCCCTCTCCCTGGTCCTATCGATAGATTGAATAAAGATAAATAAATTATTTGTTTGAAAATTTTCTTTTAAAAATAAAATAATTATTTCTTCAATTCTTTTCAAATATTTCAAATATTTTCCAGTAATATCGATTTCATTTTATTATTAAAAGTAGTTCGTACTACAACAAATCATGGTCAAGGTTAGAGAAAAATCTTTAGAAAAATACAAAAGAAAAAAACATGAAAATGATATATATTATAGATTGTTGTAGAGGAAAATTGTACAGATGAAAGAGGAAAACTTGAACATACTTGAGTCAATAAAAAATTCATCAAAACAATTTTATTTTAAACAATTTAAAGTGTTAAATGTGGCTGTGTGACGAATTTTCTATACACTTCTTATATGAATTTAAACTTAACATTTAACGTTAAGTCCCTGAAGAAGGAGAAAATTACAGCCATTATTATAGCCTTTATATTAGTCAACATAGATTCTCTAAAGCACTCAAGATGCATGCAAAATTTTATTCAGATCTCGAGTAGTTTTTGCTTTCACAAAAACAATCTGAGTATAAATATAAAAATAATTAATAACTCGGCTATTTATGGGCCGATTTCGAAAATTTAAAAAAAATCAAATTTTAGGAAAAATTAGTTCTTTTACTGCATCAAAATTTTATCCATATAACCCATAGGATAAATGCGTTTTTGCCTATAACTTGAAAACTAATGGATCGATTATTGTGATCTTTTCAACTCAAAAATTCTCCTAATTCTTTACGATCTGTTAGTACAAAAATTATGTCTCTAGCTTAAGTAGAATGCTCAAAAAGTCGAAAGCTTTACTTTGCCTTAAATTGTTATTGTTTTCAGTTCTATAACCAACAACAACTACAAGGCAAATAAAGAATTGTTAACATCTCGGTCATTTATGAACCGATTTGAAAATTTTTTAAAAATTAAAATTCGAGGAAAAAATGAGAAATTTTTCTGCATGACAACTAGTTCCATAGCTGCCCCAGGAGCGTTAGAATAAGTTTTCGCCCATATCTCGATAACTAATGGCCCAATCGAGTTTATGTCTTCAAATGAAAAATCCACGAAAATATTTCTGACCCATTAGTAAAAGAATTAAATTTCTAGCATTAATACAATGGCAAAAATCTCAAAAACATTATTTTAAACGTTGTTATTGTTTTCCTATAGTTACAAACAACAACAACCACATGGGTCTCAACTTGTAAAGACAAAATTGACCATATCTCGGTGGTTTATGAAATGATTTTGAAAAATGAAAAAGATTAAATTCAGGGGAACAATTTGTCATCAATCAGTGTCATAACCAAGTCCATAGTTCTCATAGGGGATCAAAATATAGGAAAATATGTTTTTGGGTATAACTCAGGAACTAATGGTCCAAGTCATTTCATGTCTTCAGCACATAAATCCGCTAAATTCATTGAAATTTATCTGTGAAAAATTAGGTCTCTAACTCTTGTAGATTCTTCAGAAAAATATAAAAAACCCGAAAAAGTTTAAGGTACCTTCAGTTTTTTGCTAATACCTGAGCCATTTATGAACCAATTTTAATAGCAAAATTCTTGAGAGCCTTTTTAATCGTTTGATATACATATCATATATATTTACTATAAATCAGCTTCATAAACTTGATTTCAACCGACACACGGACGGACAAAGGCACAGACGGATAGAGCTCAATATTTTTTTTCCAAACCGATCCAGCATTTATATACTTTTGGTGGTCTATTCGAATAATATTATGAAGCGTAAAATGTATTTCTCTTTTCAAACGAGGCAATAGTCTGCGGTATAGATCTTTTGTGATCGTTTCAATCGATTTCAACAGCATTAGTTTGGCATCGTGGCGTCATAGTTAACTTGCTTGGTTAATCGGAATTTTTAAAAATAACTCTCAGGAGCCATTTACATCAAATGAATGAAACCTTTCAGATTTCCCCGCAAAACAAATTCAAAATTTTTGTCGTGGTCGAAAAAAAATGTTGGTTTACACTTTAAGGGCTTTAAAATTCTAACTTACGATGAGGTTTACTCCGTGTGTAACGCTAAGAAGGAATCTAGCAGCACATAAAAATCTAAATCGATTTAGTTATGTCCTTCTGTTGATCTGTCTGTTGTTGGCACTTTCACATTCGCATTAATTTACAGAGCTCAATAAAATTTGGTTTGAGTATTAATTATAGTCCTGAGATGTTTCCTATTAAAAACTAGCAAAATCGGTTCAGTACGTTAAGAGATATAGATTGATATCTGAGACAACCTTTTAATTAAAGCAAAGAACTTTGGTAAAATTATCAATTATAAATCGAGAAATTAGAATAAAATTAATAAAAGAAAATAAACTTTATATCAAAAAATATATACTTCATTACTATTTCCAAAATTATCAAAATCGGTTCAGTAGAAAATGAGTTATAGCCAAAGATATTACTAATTTTATGACTTATAAAGGTTTCTTTGTTAGATAAAGAAATACTTTCATATAACGTATGTATTCGTGAGTGTATATGTGAGTGTGTATGTGCGTATAATGTACATATACGAAACATAATGTATTTATTTCTTAGGCTCTTATGGTGGAGGGTATTGAAGATTCGGCATAGCCGTACAAAGAATTCTTATTTGTTTGGCTTTAGAAACATTATGTGGACAATTTTTACTACCTGAACCAGATTTTCTTTTAATGGACAAATTCTCCCGGTTTAACGCCAGACTTTTGAAGGCTTGATCAACTATATCGATATACAAAATTCTTTAGTCTTAATTAAAAAAAATAAATTAAGATTTTTTAAAATTAATAAAAACGAGTTGGTCAATTTGTAAAGGTACCGACTACGCCCCTGACCACATAGAGGCCTGAGCTCCCTCAGGTCAACTCCAAAATACCTCAGCTCTAACCATGTGAAATTTCATTTAAATAGCTCGAACAGTTGAAAAGTTATAGAATTGTTTTTAACAAAATTATAATAAATCGATTTGGACACACTGTGGGGCAGACTCTTGTTTATTTTTATCAAAATTATTTTTAATTTTCATATATTTTTTTTCTCAGAAATTGTGATTCATTTCGTAAACATTTTTTAAATGCCAAGAAATTATGACTTTTTGCTATAATTATACAATAATTTGCTATAACAAAAATTAGTTAGAAAAAAGAAATTTTCTGCGAAGAAAAAAGAAATGAATATTTGTGCCCCCAATAACCGTGACACAAAAAAACAAGACCAATTAAGGTTATTTTTACAAAATAAATTATAATAAAATTGAAAATTTATTTCACTTAAATGTTCCAGTTTATTTAGAGACTTAAAAATGGATTTTTCTTTAAATAATTTTTAAAAAAGAAAAAAATATTTTCAATTTCATGTGTCACTTGCAAATATTTTGCTCACCTGTTGCAAAACACTTTAAAATAATCTTAAATAGAAAAATTCACATGAATTTTTATTAATTTTCTTCGGGGGGAATTTTGAAATAGTATTTTTTGGCCAACCAGTAGAATAATAATACGTTATGTTTAGGCCACGTAATGCAAAATTAAAGATTTTTGGCTTTTCCCACGATAAAACAAAAAATATTTTATTTTTTTCTTAAATTTATATTTTTAAAAATTATAATAAATGTATTATTTTTATTAAATATATGTTTATTGTTTTGTTCTTTTTTTTCTATAAATATATTTTTATATCGAAAATTCTGTTTTAACACTTAATGGGTTAATTCATACGCAAATCTTTGATGACATTTTAATTTTCAAAAACAATGTTGTTTTTAAATCAAATAAATGTCAAAGTTAAAACATGAAAAAAGGTCATATCCGGCTGTAGAGAATCTTGGATACCCGCTAACCTATAATTGAGTAGAGTAGCAAAAGACTCTCACGTCTGAATATTGACGCCATCTTGAATTTTACATCTCGGATGTCCAGATTTTTTATCTACCTTGTTTTTAACCTACGTAAGGACACTTTAACTCTGTTTTAATTCACATATTATGATCCTACATTATCTAGATGTCTTCCAAATAGTTATCTGATCGCCCATCGCAAATCTCTTTATCAAACATATATTTAGAGATTCATTGTAAATTAAATTTTGGAAGTACTTTTCAACGTTGTGAATTGTCTACAGGTGGCAATTTATTAAAATATCTCGATGAAATTTAATTTGGCCATGTTCGGTCCAATAATTCAGGTACCTCCCAAAGAAATGTTTCTCCTGAAAGGTCATAAAAGTCCTAAATACAAAGCGATTTAAATGAAAATTGGCACAGGTAAGTCTTATAATATTCTAAAACCAAAATATGCGAGTGTCGGTCCATTATATCCCATATAAAACCCCTGCCAAATATCACTTTTAAGGGCATAAATCTCATAGATACGTTGTTATTGCAATAATAATTGATCAAATTAAGATAAATAATTTTTGCTTATATTTGGACAAAATTCTGTGAGGGTCGATTCATAATTTCTAGTAGCTCCCATATAAACTCCACCCAGAAAAAAATCATTTTAAAATGTATAAATTTAACATAAATCTTAGTGTCACTTTAGAAAAAATCAAAGAATCAAATAATACGAGGGTCGTTCATAAATTTTTTGGAACTATCATTATTAAACGATGATATAGTGTAGGGTACTAGATAACCGGGCTTGACCGACTATACATACTTCATAGTTTTTTTTATTGTCTACGTTACTTTCGGGTTTATCGGGATCTTTCAGTGAAAATTTCATCAAAATTGGTTCAGCCGTTTTAGAGTCGTTACGTAACGTACATGCATCACATCTTATTGTAAATAGAAGATAAATATAGACAAATTTCTTTATTAAAAATTCTATATATATAAAAAAGAATTACCGTTTTTTTAAATTATGGTGAAATTCGATGAAAATTATTGGTCTGAATAAATTAAAATGAAACTTACTTAAGATGCGATAAAGAAAAACTGTCAGATACCTGAAATAGAAAAGAAAGAAAATTATTAGGAAAAATATGAATTTCGAGAATAAAAGAAAATAAAAACAATAAATATGAAATTATGCTAAAATATATGACAAAAATATAAGGAGTGAGTTCTAAAAGATATTAATGTCGTACAAGAATCTCAGAAGGTTGAACTTCTTATTAAAAACTGTTAAATTCCGATCGAACGATGGCAGGCGATTTGTAATGAAGGCAGACAGGTCAGACTTTGCCCCATCTGACTATCAATTATTTGGATCGAACAGAGAGGACTTATTGGAATAATTTTCAATTCAGAACAGATTATCAAAAATTCACTTGATTTATTATTTTCTTTAAAAACGATGTAGTTCTCCGGGCCCGGAATCCATATGCTAGTATTTCTCAAAACGTTTTATTAGATTGAGTCTATATATTTTCAATTGGATTAAGGTTCAGGTAGAAGGAATGGTCCCCATAAAGCTTCTAAAGCCAAAGAAAAATTAGAAAGAATTTTCCAAAGAGCTCCCAAAACATCCGGTAGGAAAGCAGTCCGGATAGCTCAGTACTCTCGGACTAATTTGTACGAAAGTTAAAGATAATGCAGGTTTCAAAATATACAGGGCTCAAGAAGTTAGAAACCAAAACCAGAGCACATTAACCGAAGTCAAAATATATATATTCTTGCTGAATAATGGATGACAAAACCTATATTCTGGCAGATTTTAAGCAACCTTCTGGTCAAAAATTGTATATTGCTGAGGCTGGAAGGAATGTTGAAGAAAAGTAAAGCACTATCTGTTCGAGTAAATGTACTATCAGCTCGAGCAAAGTGACAGAAAAAAATCTTACATATATGTATGTTAAGAACTTTTCCATTTCACTCCTTACTAACCCTTGTGATTATCTAAATCAATTGAAGAAATCGTTTAGTAGCGTTTAGGGACAACTGTGAGTAAATTAAAAAAAAATATGTTCAAACCCGAAGTAATAAATTCGGGAAGGTCCTCTCCTAAGTTATTGTGCTTTTGCGAATTAAACTAAAAAGACTTTGGGTAAATCCATTGGAAATTATATTACAAAATATTCAGTTGGTCCTAAGATACATGCGATTTGGGAAGGGTAGACCTTAAGGATTACTTTTCCACAAAGAACTTGAGAAACTCTAAGTCATTTTGGAAACTCCTTTAGAATTTCTGAAGCATTTTGGGATCTTGGGTAACGATGTTATAATTCGTTGTCTGTTTCCAGTCAATTTGTGTTGCCAGACTAATTGATTTTTATTCAATATGACTTGAGATTAAGTATCAATATTTGCTGTGTAATCACTTCTGCGCGCCACTGTATACATCAATTTGTAAAAAATTTTATATTGAAACAAGTAAAAATTCTATAATCGGTTACGCCTAATCTTCAATACCTTTCAGCACAAATTGAACTTAGAGAATGTCTCAGATATCGGTCTATATCTTTAAATATTTGCTGGTTTTAAATAGGAAACTTTTCAGAACTATAACGAACACTTAAGCCAAATTTCATAGATCTTTGTCAATTATTGTGGATGTGAGTGTCCCAACAACAGAGATACGGACATAGTTAAATCGACTCAGATTTTAACACGATTTAACTATGCGATGGTGCAGGGTATAAGATGTGAAATATTGTTTACAAAAAAAAATAGTATTTAACAAGTTAAAAAAATCGACACTGACGGATGGATCTTTTTAAGCAACGGACTCAACATTTAACGTTAAGTCCCTGTTATAAATAGGCTTTCATAATATCATCATTTGTAGAAAACGGAGAAAATGACAGCCATTATTATAGCCTTTATATGAGTCAACATAGATTCTATAGAGCACTCAAGATGAATGCAAAATTTTATTCAGATCTCGAGTAGTTTTCGCTTTCACAAAAACAATCTGAGTATAAATACAAAAAAGTAATTAATAACTCGGCCATTTATGGGGCGATTTTAAAAATTTATAAAAATCAAATTTCAGGAAAAATTAGTTCTTTTACTGCATCAAAATTTTATCCATATAACCCATAGGAGAAATTCGTTTTGCCTATAAATAGGAAACTAATGGTCCGATTATTGTGATCTTTTCAACTCAAAAAATCTCCTAATTCTTTCCGATCTGTTAGTACAAAAATTATGTCTCTAGCTTAAATAGAACGCTCAAAAAGTCTAAAGCTTTACTTAAATTGTTATTGTTTTCAGTTCTAAAACCAACAACAACCACAAGGCAAATAAAGAATTTTTAATATCTCGGCCATTTATGAACCGATTTAAAATTTTAAAAAAATAAAAATTCGAGGAAAAAATTATTAATTTTTCTGCATGGCAACTAGTTCCATAGCTGCCCCAGGAGCGTTAGAATAAGTTTTCGTCCATATCTCGATAACTAATGGCCCAATCGAGTTTATGTCTTCAAATGAAAAATCCACGAAAATATTTCTGACCCATTAGTAAAAGAATTAAATTTCTAGCATTAATACAATGGCCAAAATCTCAAAAGAATTATTTTAAACGTTGTTATTGTTTTCCTTTAGTTACGAACAACAACAACTACATGGGACTCAATTTGTAAAGACAAAATTGATTATATCTCGGTGGTTTATGAACCGATTTTGAAAAATGAAAAAGATTAAATTCAAGGGAACAATTTGTTATCAATCAGTGTCATAACCAAGTCCATAGGTTTCATAGGGGGTTCAAAATATAGGAAAATATGTTTTTGGGTATAACTCAGAAATTAATGGTCCAATTCATTTCATGTCTTCAGCAAATAAATCCACTAAATTTATTGAAATTTATCTGTGAAAAAGTTAAGTCTCTAACTCTTGTAGATTCTTCAAAAAATAGAAAAAAACCTGAAAAAAGTTTGAGGTACCTTCAGTGTTTTGCTAATACCTGAGCCAATTTCCCTGGATTTCAATAGCAAAATTTTCGAAAACATTTCCATTCGTTTGATAAACATTTTATATATATTAACTATAAGTCGGCTTTATAAACTTGTTCATAAACGGTCGGACGAACGGACAAAGCGTCATTGCTCAATCAATTTCTTTTCTCATACCGATCCAGAATATAAATACTTTCGTTGGTCTAAGTAGAACATTCCTGAAATTACAAACGTAATAACAAACTTATATATACCCTTCTGGCGTAGTCAGGTGAAGGGTATACAGAATCCCTAAGTGCTCGTCTCATTTTAATAGTTTCATATTTTATTTTAAATGTCATACAAATGACAGCTGTTGCTTTTATTTTGACAAACAGTTTTTAGTGCCAAAAATAATAGAAACTGAATATTTTCAAAAATAAATATAAATTTGTATATAATTATGATCCATATGTGCCAAAAAATATATCATTCTATAACCCAATTATTTACTTCTCTTCTTCTTCCAAATTTTATATTCATTATTAATTCTTATAAATTATTTCTTTTTAATTATAAACAATTTCATTTTTATTAAAATCAATCATCACTTTTTTGTCAATTAAAATGAAAACGACAAAAAAAAACAATTTTACACCATATACTTTTTTAATACCCTACACCAAAGCAAGTGGTGAAGAGGGTATATTAAATTTGTCATTTCGTGTGTAACGCTAAGAAGGAATAATCTAAAATCGAATAATTAGTATATATTCTTACATCAAATCAAAATCTGAGCCGATTTACTTTTGTCCGTTTGTCTCTCTGTCTGTCTCTCTTGTTTGTATGTCCGCATGTGTGTCGCTTGTTGGCACGCTCACATCCGCAATAATTGGCAGAGCTAAATGAAATTTGGCCTAAGTATTTGATATGGTCCTGAGAAGTTTTCTATTTAAAACCAGCAAAATCAGTTTAGCATGTTAAAAGATATAGACCGATATCTGAGACAACCCCTAAATTAAGCGAAGAATTGTCGTAAAATTATCAATTATAAATCGAGAAATAAGAATAAAATTTTTCAATAATATCAGGAAATATATATCTGATTATTATGCCAAAAATGATCAAAATCGGTTCAGTAGAATATAAGTTATAGCAATATTTTTCACTCATTAAATACTTTCATAGAATATATGCGTTTGTGAGTGTTTATATGCTTTTAATGTATATGTACGAAGTATAATGTATTTATTTTTTAGGATTTTGTGGTGCAGGGTATTGAAGATTCTGTATAGCCGTATAAAGCATTTTTACTTGTTTTCTTTTATTCACTCTTTCTTTATTAAAAGACTGAACATAAATAGAATTGAACAGAATTTCTGAAATGTTTAAAATACACATACATACATACATACGTTATGTTATTGTATGGGTAAATTGACATTTTCTAAATATTGTCCTTAACCATGACAGGCAGAGGAGAAGAATTATTTTCCTAATACCAATGATGATGATGATGGGCCATAATGATGCCTGATATTTCAAGGACAATTTGGAAAAATTGTTAGAAGAAAAAAAAGGAAAAATTCTTAAAAGCCCCATAAACAATATAATAATTTTAGTAAGCCGAAACATAAATATATGTATATATACATATGTATATATACATATGTATATATACATATGTATGTAAACATGTATATATGTATTATGATACATGATGATATAATTGTTTAAATTACAACAACCCATTAGAGAAGGTGGTTACTTAGTTGATAAAATGAAACCTTCAGAAAATTTTATATTCCAACATTAAGAAGATTGACAAATAGTTTAATATTTATGGTAAAGGTTGGTCCAAACTTAATGCAGGATGCATTGTATATGGAAATAAATCTGTAACTTCCGATTGGCAAGTCCAATACCAATGAAATTTTACAAAGTAATAATAGTAAATAGAAGTAGACGTAGTAGATGTGTTCAGTTTCGAGTTTGGACTTTGTAGTCAGCTCAAAGGGTTCCAAAGTTGGTCACTTTTTAAAACGATACAGATTCCTTATTTCTCATACGACATATGCTTTTTTAGGTCTTCACTAGCTAAAAAAAACGTATGTTGTATCTCTTATGGTTTAAGAGATATTTAGCTGAAAAAATAAAAATTTTACTTCTGTATAAAAAAATTAATGAAGTTTTTATGATATAACGGGTCCAAATTGTATTATAAATAATTATTTCTATGAATTTTAATTTTTTAAAACTAAATATCTCTTTAACTATGAGAACCTATTCAGACAAGGTCTTCACCAGCATAATACACCCATACAAAAATCATTAAAATCGATGGCGTTATAAGAAATGTGGATCGTTTTCAATATTTTTTATAAATCAAGGAAACAAACTTTGGTACCCTCGTTAGTACCACAAATTTCAAATTCAAAAATTAAACTCGCTTACACTTCTATGCTATGCTATGTGAAATTTCGGACAAGCCGTTCGGAATTACAGATTTATGACCATTTCATTTGAAACACTGTGGGGTATTGATTAAGAGCCATAACTTAATTCCAAATCGATTTTTTTAGAAATAATTCAGTAACTCTTGAACCGTTACAGATAAAAGTTCACATTATAAAGGCTGAAGTGTCTTCGAGTTGAATTGGAATAGAGGTCCCTATCTGGTCAGGGGCGTTAAATTTCATTCTGAATTATGACATTTTATTTTTATTATTTGCTAAACAAAGCTTGATGGAAATTCATACAAATTAAGTGCTGATGAAACTGGGCCCACAAATCCCATCCAAACTTTGTCAATTAAAAAAGAAAAAATTCCTCAAATCGCAAAGTTGTAATATTTTTTTTGAATTTACGCTCAATATATAACTTGTTATGTAAGTAAAACATCCAAAAAGTATTTTTAACCGGTCACCCTTTATAACGATAGGGTGTTCACTTAATTTAAAAAAAAGTCAAATTTTTAAACACGTTTTATATGGATTTCGTTTTTGGTCATTTTGGTATCAAAAAAAATTGGGAATATTTTCAATACCTTGATTCAGAGACAAGTTTATACGAAGTATGTGGAAATTTCATATGAATGTGATTCTGTGTAAGAATTTCTCTAGGCCTTGTTATTTATGCGATCAAACGTTGGGATTTATTTTGAAAACGCTTTCCTATTTTTAGGCTCTAGAAACATTAATCAGGTTTTCTATAAATAATTTGCGTAAAAAATTTTTTAATGAAAAACGTATGTTAAGAACTTTTCGATCTCACTTCCTAATGGAGGAACTTTTTGTAAAGTTTCTAACACTTTAACTGCCTTAACTGGAAACGATTTAAATCGGTTATCAGACACTGTTCTTACATTTGCATCAAACTTAACCCTCTATAACTGACGTGGTTACCATGTTTTCATTTTCCTGAGATTTTTTTTTCAAAATCCGTTTTTTGGAAATCGCTTAAACTACAAATATTTTAGGCTTAAGGACTTAACTTGTCATTTATTCCAGTTTTTAAATTCAGAACAATAAATCATATTTATCTGCATTTTTTGTAAAAAGCATTGATGTCTGCTGGTCCACCACATCGTTCACAGTGGGTTAAATGAGCTAGAGGGTATTAAAGATTTGGCATTTTCCTCTTTTTTACATTTCCTATTTATACCAGTTAAGCTATAATGATGATGTTGATTCCACTTATATTATTTCAAGGTTTTCTTCTGTGTTTCCAAGAGGTAAAAGAATGAATAAATTTGTTTCTTTTGTTTCCTAAAGAAACGAACACCAGAATTAAAATTAATTCTTCTATAAATTCCAAACAAAGTTGAAAAAGTGCATAATTGTTGATAATTTAATAATTAAAGTTGTTTATTATAAAATAATGCGAATAACTTGAAAGTACAATCAATTAATTTTAAAAACTTACCAAACGATTAAGAGTTTAATTGAGGAATTTACAGTTTAATAAAATTTCAATTAAATAATTAATTGTTTGTTATTTTAATAAAGAATATATTTAATGAAAGTGAAAGCTGAAAATCAAAATGAAAATCACTGTTAAAACAACATTGTTAGAAAATTAAAATAAAAAAATAATAAATTATGAAGCGATAAAGATTTCTTTCCTATTGATGTTATTTCAACATTGTTTCAAATTTGATTTCCCTCTTTTTATATCAGTTTTGGAATTTATGTGAAAATGTTAATACTTTCTGGATTCATCATATAAATCTTTGTCAGCATTAGATTCAGAATAACAAAGTTCATTGGACAAATAAAAAATAACTTGATGTGCATATATAACAATGAATACTGGAACATATTGCTATATATGCACATTCCAAGTCATTATGCAACTTTCTGCGCCATAGCACAGTGATCTAAAAAGGCCTCTTTTTGGCAATAATTCTGTTACTTTGGAATTATTGAATATTTTTTAATGAAATTTCACATAAACATTATTGAGGTGTTTTCCAATTGATTGGGGGAAGAACATGTTTCTAGTGGGTCCCGCGGTCGGTAAGTTTATCTACAAAATTGGTCATCTCGGGTGTGATTGGAAAAAAACGCTAAAATTGTATTTATGATTTGTTTTAAAATCAATTTTACATACATAAAGCCCTTACAAAAATTCGCTTCTTATTTAAGAGATATTTAGACCAAATTAAAATTTTGACCCATTTTTGAACAGATATTTTTTTTGAACTTGGTTGGCTCCATTCTAAATTCCATAAGAATTAAGATACGAAATTTTAATATAAAATGAAAAAGTTGAACCCAAAATTCCCATCCAGGGGAAAACTTCTTTTAAGAGTTTAAGAAATATTTAGACAAAAGTAAAATTTTGCAAATTTTCGACAGTTTTTTTGTAGTTTTTTTAACTTGTTGGGCTCTATTCGGTTCAAAAAAATATATTTTTAAATATATTTTCAATAAAAATTATATTATTTTAAAAAAGAAATTTAGAAAAAATTAGAATTTTTATGTGATTTTTTTTTCGAAAAGGTGGTAACATTTTTTACTTTAAAATCAATTATTTCCTACTGGACTATACAATTTTTTCTCTATTTTGAAAGAATTTTCAACAGTTATGCATATAAAGCCAATCCGAGTACATTAGGGGAAACAGTTTCCCCGGAATTTCGGTTTTTCAGTTTTTGAAGAGAAAAAAAATGTCAAAAAAGTACCTTTTTTATAAATCATCACTCTCTAATGTAACAAACCTCTCATAACGGCAGGTCGGGCAATTTACTAAAAAAAAGTTATTAAAAAAAAAACTTTCCCCCGATTGGAATTTTGGGTATTTTGAAATGAAAAAGTGGGAATATTTTTTTTGTAGTGCTATATTAAGTACAACTTTTTCAATATTAAATAAAAATTTTTTATCTCACATATAAGTTGGCATATTAATATTTCGTTAAATTAAGATAGAAAAAACAGAAATTGGTGATCGAAAATTTATGAGGATCGTCCCTTAATTGTTCATAGCTTCCATGTAAGGACTCTCCCAAAAATATTTTAAAAATATCTTAATGCTTATGGAATTTAGAAAAGAGGCCCACAAAATTCAAAAACCTAAAAAAATATTTTTTCAAAAATGGGTCAAAATTTTATTTTGGTCTAAATAACTCTCAACTAAAAAAACGATTATCCCGTGTTTTGAGGAGAATTATAAGGACTATATGTTAGTAAAATATTTTGTTCAATCAAATATTAAATAAAATTTTGGCGATTTTTTCAAAAATCTTCATACTCAAGGTAACCAATTTGGGAGATCCATTTCCCGATTCCGGGACCCACTTCTTCAAATCAATTGTATTCTTCTTTAAATCAATTGGACAAAATCTCAAGAATATCCGTTTGAAATTTCTTGAAAAATATTCAAAGTTACAGAAAAAGCGTTTTGGGACCACTGTTCATAGTTGACCAGATGTTTGAAATGGGCAAAAAAATCAAGGAAACCGTACCTTAAAGTATACCGTTTCACTCATAACCATAATAAGAGACGATTTAATGATAAACGTCCCTTCGTCCGACGCAATTTGAAAGATATCTTGAAGAACGATGCTTATTGAAATGAGTAATGGACTGGTCCAATATTTCACCTTGTTTTTCCGAAATGGGACTTTAAAGTCGTAGAAATTATTATATAAAATGATTTGAAAAAATGTTGACACACAAATAAGTCTATTTTAAACATCCCATAAAAGACTCAGATGTTGGTTTGATACGAGAGCTGCATGAACCACTTCTTTGCACTTTAAAGAGCATAAATCTCACATATAGATTGGCATATTAATATTACGTTAAATTAAGATGGAAAAAAACTGAAATCGGTGATCGAAAATTTATGACGATCGTTCCTTAATTGTTCATAGCTTCCGATGTGAGGACTCTCCCAAAAAAATATTTTAAAAAGTCTTAAATCCCACATAAATATTAGAATCATAATAATGTTCTGCACTCTAATTCATAAATTAGAAAACGAGGGCTGTTCCATAAGTTTTTAGAGCCACCATTTATAACCAACACTATGGTGTTGGCCATTACATAATCGGTCATAAACGACTATAACTTTCTTACTGGTTCCAAGATGATTTGAATGTTATTTGTTATCCAAACAAAATTTAATAATAATAAATCAAGGTCAAAGTTCAAGTACGTTCATATAGAGAACAATTACTATTATTAAGCGGAACTTAATTTGTAAAACGTGTCGTTATTACTACACCCGATTATACGCCTGTCTGTCTGTCCATATGTCTGTCTGTCTTTTATTAGATGAATAGAAATTCTTGAAAAAAAATTATTTGAGAATTCACAATAAAATCCATTTAATGTCGAAATAATATCAAATAAATTGCCAGTCAAGTCTCACTAAATCACATATAATTTGGAAAAAGAAAAACGAACACAATTGTTCCAGTTTATATGATAAGACATGCATTCAATTCATGATTCAATCATGACATTAAATGTGAAAAAACTGCTAGAAATAATTTAAAGGTGGTAAAAAATGTGAAACTGAAAATAATAAAAATTACTTAAGATTTCAGAACACATTTAAGGCAAAAATGTGTGAAAACTTGTTTTAAAATTTTAAAAAAAAACCTTATAAGTTTTAACCCCCCCCCCCCTGCTTAAAACGCTAAGTTCTAGTTCAATATAGTTTTGTTGGCTGGAACAACGCCCTCTATGTGTAACATAGTTGTGGGAATTTTTTTGCTAATTGTTCATTCCATCTATTTCCACAGAAGTTGAGAACTAACTGACCATCTTCTAGTCTTTTTTTGTTGTTGGCGTTCTCGGTATTTCAGCCAGAATGACGTTGAATTCGACGTCACAAAAATTCCCTTAACGTGTCTTACAGTCCATTTTAATATAAAATTTATTTAAAATATTTATAACCATTGATGACGTCTATTAAAGCTTGTTATGTAAACACTGGTTCATGTCATATTTACCGTTATTTCACACATGACATAAATAAACAAAAGTAATGAATATTAACTTTTTTTGTATTTGTTTAACTTGATTTTTACCTTAAATCACCTTTAGGACTTATTTAATAATTTTTATTTGTAATAAAATTATAAAAAGAAACAATAAAATTTTAAGCTCGTCCATATATCGTATGACAAAATGGGCATTTGCCCACTGTGCCATACTAAATTATCCAAATTCCCAAAACGCCTAAAACGTGTTAAAAAATTTGACTTTTTTGTTTAAGGGCGTCCGGCAGAAAATACTTTTTAGATATTTTCAGAACATTTAAAATTTAGTTTCGCAGTTTGAGAACTTAACAACAAAAATTTAAACTTATTTTCAAAACTGACCAAATTTGGATTGGGCTTGTGGGCAGTATTTCACTCCAAACTTAACCGGATATAATTTACATACAGAGAGTTCGGTTAAGATTTCTTTATAAAACAATTAAAAAAAGTTATGGTTTAAATAAATGTTGCCAACTTTTTGGGTTCCAACTTTAGTTTGATGTAACTTTTTAACGGATTAATGTACTTTTTCGGGTTATTGGAACAATATTTTTTAGAATTTCATAAAGAATCTGACCATAGTTTTTTTAAAAAGATCAGGTTTTATATTTCGTTAAAAAATCAAAAAAATCAGGCTAATTTAAATTAAAAAAAAACACATACCCGAGGTGGCTAACTTTAAAGGGTTACCCACCATGGCCCAGATCGGGCCATATCAACTATAAAGATGTCAAATTTTATAACGACATTTCAAATGGTTCAAAAGCTAAAAAATTATTTCCAAAAGAAAATCATTTAGAACCATTGCGTTTTGCGTATTAAGGATTGAAATCGAAAAATTCTTAACACACATATATGTTTATAAAATGGAGTCCTTATGAAATGAAGCAGCCTTTCTTGTAAACATTTCTTGATGTAAATTTTGGTATTTATAAAGGCCGTTTGCTGCAACTGCATATTGGTTAACACACCAAGAACTCTTTGGAAAATGTTGACTGCTTATGGATCCTATTCTTTTCTACAAGATATCCTCGAGCTTCAGCTTCCAATATGCAACAGTAAAAACTTTTTTTGAAAACTTGACTTCAATTTTCGTGCACTGTTTTTAGTATCTAAATTATTAGCAGCGTTCCTGTCAGGAACTTCTTGACCCTTGTATGTTTTTTTTTGCTATAAATTTTGTATCAAATAGACCGAGCACTGAGCTTACCGGGATGCTTTTCTTTAGAAACATTATGTGGACCACTATTACCAAGTTTTCTGATTCTTTCCGCATTATTTAATAACATTTGAAACAGTTTGACGGGTGACCTTTGACTGCTGGTCCAATTTTTTGTAGAACCAAGTTGGGTTTTGTTGAAAATATTTAATAATTTAAGTTCATCCGATTTTCTGGTCACTCATTTTAATCAGTTTAACAACTTATTTATTTGTTTGACATTAAACATAATAACTCACAAATTTTACAAAAGTAACTTGATCAAAAAGGCTTTAATGAAAAATGTGTGTTAAGAATTTTTCGATCTCACTCCTTATACAGATATCTAACTTAAATCGTTTCCAATATAATAGTTTTAAAGAGTTCGGAATATATTGTTCGAGAAATATTCTCAAAATTTTTTTGTTCCATCATAAGCTTTTTCCCAAATAAGAGTAAATTTGCTGAAAAATAGCTCTAGTAGATCCAATGATCTGCAATAGTCGAATTTTTTTTTTACCTCTTCCCCTGATCCTATCCATCCTAGATTTTGTCAAATAAAACAGTTTCTTGAAGAAGTGCTTGAAACAAAATTTGAAATTTCTGTAGATATTCGATTATTAATATTTGCTTTGTATGGGGGGGGGGTACCTCCTCTCCCTGTGAAAATTTCAGCGAAATCGGTCTCAATCAAAACAACAAACAAACCAACACAGATTCATTTATATATAGATATCAAAAATTATAGTTTCTTGTAAATTTCATATGCGCTTAAGCTTTTGTAAATATTTATTTTCCTTATCAAACTTTCTCAAGCTTTTAATGTCTTTCAACAGCCAGATAAATTGCGCTCCAGAAAACAAAAAGTCGTTAATTATCTTTCATTTTTGTAAACAGTTTTAATACGGGTGACTTTGAAATTCATTGTAAACAACAAATAATGAAATATAAAATTTAATTTATTAAAAAAATAACAAAAAAAAACAACATTGTTTACAGTTAAAATGATGTTGATTTTATAGTTGTTTTTTGTAAATAAAAAAATAATTAACTCTGATTTTAATTGTTAAAGTTGAGAAATTTATAAAGTTAAAAAATTTTTTTTTCCTGTAGATATTAACTGGATTGAAAGGACAGACGGAAAGGACAGACGGAGTGAACAGCATTGAAAGAATAATGAGGGTGGAGAGTGCTGTAAGAACTGATAGGATTCCAAATATAGTGAAGAAAATGTTGGGATAGATAGACTGAAAGGATAATAACATGGAAAATATAGATAAACTTGAAATAATATAAAAGGAGTGAGATCAAAAAATTCTTAACACACATTTTTCATTAAAATTGTTAGACCAAGTTGTTAATCTGATCAATATCATTTTCCAGAAAAAAGTGGTATACTAAAATTAATAAAAAAACAACTTGGTCCAACAAAAAATTGTCAAAACATTCAAGGATCTGCCTTTAAGCCGGGAGAACTTGTCCTTTGATAGAAAACCATTGGTCCCCATGATGTTTCTAAAGCTTGGAGCTCGTACTGTTAAGTACAAAATATTAAAGCTAAATGATTGTTAAAGAAAATTTTAGGACCCCAAAGCAGTCAAAATCTCCCAAAAAAGTTCTGGGTATGGAAAGCAATATACAAAGGACTCTATAAATACCGAAATTTACATCAATGTTAGCAAAAAAGTGGCTGCTTCCATTCATATGTCAACTTATTTTTGGCCTCACTTTGACATCCTGTCATTATGGTAAACAAGCCATTTAGTGGTATTTGAAGAGCACAAAAAAGTGACAAAAAGCTCGAAAAACAAATTTTAAAAAGGGTTTCTGTAAAAAGGTTCCAAATTTCTTCACTTGTGATTAAAACTTTTTGTTCAATCAAATAAAAAATTGATAACGTTTTTATTACGCTTAAATTTAATAGGAAAGGACAGGATAGTCTTCTCCGTCCAAGGATTGAAGGGAAATATATGATTGAAGGTCAGGTAGTACGAGAAGGACAAATAGAATTGCAAGGTTACATAAGACTGAAAAGATGATAAGGAAAGATAAGATCTATTGATTTAGATATGATGTAAATGATGGAGAGAATAAAAAACACAGTTTAGAACAAGTATAGACGACCTCGAATATGATCTATTATTCATGAAATTCCCAAAAGGCTGAATTTTTTACTGCCCCAATGTGCTATATTATATTTTAAAATTTAAATCAATTTTTAATGAAAATAAATCTGTATCTTTCGATCGGCTGGATTTGCATGAAAGCAGCATTAAAGGGCGAAAAAATTTCTGTTTAAAAATTGGATTCAAATTCTGTTTAAAAATTGAATTAAATTCGAGAGGTTTTAAACTTTCTTCTACTTGAATCTTCTTTATCTACAAAGTTTTATTTGACCCTTAAGCAATCATGATTTTATTTCATGGCTAAGAAAAAAATGTTAATTCAACATTGTGTCACAATAAATTTTACTACATAAAAGTAATTTTAAGCAAATAAGAATGCTATATTCGGCTATGCCGAATCTTAAATACCCTCCAACACAAATTCGTGTAAAGTTAATACGTTAGGTTCCATAGACACACATACACTCACAAATGTATATAACACAGAAATACTTAATGAGTCATAAAATTAGTTACAATTTAGGCTCTAAAATTTTTCTACTGAACTGCCTTTTTTCTACCAAATTTCATTGAGCTCTGTTAATTTTTGTGGATGTGAGCAGACAGAGATATTGACGAAAATCGACTGAGATTTTGACTTGATGCAAGAATATATACATTATGGGGTCTGAAATAATTCATTCTTAGCGTTTTAAGCTTCTTATAAGCTCAAAACAATTTTCCGGGAAGGGGTCTTATATGGGAGCTACAGCAAAATTTGGACCAAGATTGTTCATATTTATAAAATACTTTGATTTTAGTTAGAAAAATTATTGCGCTAAATTTTAATGGAATTGATCTTTATTTAAATGTTTTATAAACCCAAACCCGTTTTCCGAAAATCCCGTTATAAGGGAGCTATAGGAAAATTTGGACGATATAGGGCAAATTAATTTTCAATAGAATTGGTTCAAATCTAAAAGTGTTATAAGCTATATATCATATTCCGGGAGCTATATCAAAATATGGACCCATGTTAATAAAATTCATAACATATATTTAAAATAGTTAAAACAATAATTGTTCCAAATTTCAAAAGAATTCGTTCAAATTTAAAAGTTTTATAAGCTATAAATCATATTCCGGGAAGGGTCCTTATATGGGAGCTGGGGCAATTAATGATCCCAGAACAATATGACTTCTTTGGATCTATTGTTGTATCAAAATAAGTATATGTGACAAATTTCAATAAATTATCTTAAAAATTGCGGCCCATATGACACAAAGAGTTTGGGGTGTATCAAAATTTTTTTGTCCAATTACATTTTTAGAAGAAATTATAAGAGTTAATTTTCGAAATTTTGAGATTGTTTCAGATATCGGTCTATAACTTCCTTGCTTATAAATTGATATAGCTGGTTTTAAATAGCAAACTGCTTAGGACAATAACAAACAATGTCGCCAAGTTTTATTGAATTCGGTCAATTATTCTAGGTGTGGGAATGCTTCCAACAGACAGACAGACAGACGGACATAGCTAAATCGACACAGTTTTTGATTTGATGCAATAATATATATACATTGTTGGGTCTGAGATGATTCCTTCTTGGCGTTACACACGGAATGACAAACTTAATATACCCTCACCACTTGTGGTGGTGGAGGGTATAAAAATGTATTCTTGTATAATTTCATAAAATAATGTCGAAATATACTAAAATGTGCAATATGATTCCACCCCAAAATAAAAAATACGTTTAATTTCAATTGAATGAAAATATGTAAATCAATGTCAAATCAACTAGGTTTTCAACGATGATTTTACTTCAAGTTTTTTTTTTCAGTGTAAGATGTACGGCTAAGATGGTTTCAGAGAGATGACCCTTATAAGCACAGCCTGATCATGCCAATAAGAAAAGATCACATTTTTAAACATGTTTTATACAAAATGGGATTTTGGGTATTTCCATTTGAAAAAGTGGGAATGTTTTTTTTTTTTTTTAATTTTCTGATTTTGTAGCGATAAATATTTCACAAATTGTTAAAATCACTTTATAAAAAGATATAAATTTTTAAGAAAATTTTATATGAAAAAAGAACTTAAAGTGAAATTACATAGAAATTGTTGCTCTCAACCTTTACCCACATTCTGGGGTGGTGGAGGTTAAGCAGAAAATAAATAAAATAATAAAATTAAACATAAAAAGAAATTAAAACTAAAACATTTGTAAAAACAAAAAAAAACAAAATAAAATAAATAAATTTTTATAAAACATTCACTTATTGACCGTGACAGTGGCATTTACATTATAGAACACTGTTTGCCGTTGACGTCGATAAGAGGTGTGTTTGTGTATTCAAACACTCGGATTTTTATATATAATTTTTTTTTTTTTTGATGTGAGTAAATGCATAAGAATTTTTTTTTTAAATTTTGTTTATATTTAAAAAAAAAATCGAGAAAATTATAATGAATAAAAATATAATTTAAAATATGTGAAAAAAATATATATATTTTTTGCATGTGCGTCACAAATTTCGGTTGTTTTCTTGAAGAAAAAATTTCAAATGTACACAGGGAAAAAATAAAATTCAAGTTCAATTAAGAAATTGTTTATATTAATTATTTTTTTTTTTTTTGTTTGATTTTGCTTCTATTAACAAATTGGTAATATTAATTAAATTTATAATAATTTTTGTAATTGTTTCAATTAACTTTTATAATTATTTCAAATAACTTTCATTAAGTTTAAGGTTTGAATTACAGATTTTTGAATTATTATTTCTCTTTATCAGTTCAATAACAATTGCTATTCTGACTTCTGATATCATCACAGTGTTCCTAGCAGACTTAGTTGGACAAACGGCTCTGGCAGTGTTTCTTCACAAAACTTTTATTCAAGATAAACATTTTGAATGGCTGCCAAAGCAGCTTGACAGACTTTGTTTTGTGTAGAATAATTCCTCTAACCGACTAGTAAGAGATTCTTAAAGGATCCCAGAAGAGGACTATACGAGCAAGTTTGACATTTCAATGAATGTAAATAAAAACAAATACCAAATTTTGGTTTGTAGAAATGACCCGACTGTGTCAATTAATCCCCAATTACAGATTTTTATAAAGAGTGACAGCCAAACGATTGACCAAGTGGTCACTACCTTCAATAACAACGTTCCAATTCATCAAAGCAGCAGAAATAGCTAAAAACGCAAGGATTGTCCTTAAAAATATGGAAAACCATCATCATAAATCTTCAACGGAATCTCCAGAAATTGAAAACATTTTTGTCATTAAAAGTTCACCAGAAAATATCGTCTTTAACTTCAAAATATTTTTGCTGAATTTTTCTTATTTTTTTTCTAATTTTTTTCAAATATTTTTTATTATTATTTTTTTCTGTGTATAAATGAATATTTTTAAATTAATTGAAACAAAAATAATTATCGGCTAAATAATACTTTGTGACAACAAAATATGAGCAATAAATAATTAATGGAGACGTATGAATAATATTTTTGAAATATTGCGTATAAATATAAAGCACAAGCTATTTTAAAATTACACACTGATGCATATTCCTATAAACTCATTTGCTTAATTTCTCTATTCTTGTTTTAAATCTGTAATACAGTGTGTCCACAGTGATTTTTCTGGAAATGATTCCGTTATATTTGAATCATAAGTGTTATATTAATGAAATTTCACGTAGTCAAATTCGAGGTGTTCTTAGTAGATTTGTAAGAATGATCAGGGGTCCACACTGAACTAGATGTCGTAGGTTATATTAACAAAAATTCTTTTTTGGAACTTGAATGAAAAAGATGTTTAATATGGTGTGTAATCTAATTTACAAACTTTTTCTTCAAACCGATGAATTTTCTTCAAATATACAAAAAAAAATTAATCAAAAAATTGTTTAAATTGAATAAAATTTCGTTAAAAAGTTAATGAAAAATATGTTATTAGCAACAGATATTGATAGTAAAATAACAAATAAATTTATTTAATTCTTCATACTAAAATGAAGTTAATTTGAATAAATTTTTTGTTAATTTAACTATTTTTTTCGTCAAATAATTTGTGTATATTTTCTTTGTCATTTTCAATGAAATATGACAAAGAAATTATTTAATTAATTATTGTAAATGAAATTCAAGTAATATTTTGCAAAATAAATTCATGAAAATGCAAATGGAGGATCAGCTGGACAACAAACATGGAAGTAACTTTTCATCAGAAATACCAGACGGTCGACTCACCAATGTCCTTTGACATTGCACTATTATGAGTTGTGTAATACGTTTTCTACACTTTTAAATTATTATCTAAAACTAGCTTTTACCCGGTGCGCTTTGCTATACAAAAATACTCCCCAGCCTTAGATCTCGAGAGAAATTCCACAAATCGACGTGTATTAAAAATAATTTAATTGGGATCAAATTCTCGCTGCAGTTGATCTTTAGATATTCGATAACCAATATTTGCTCTCTATAGAGGCAACTTCTCCTCTGATCCTATCCATCTTACATTTTGTGCAGTAAAATCGTTCCTTGAGGCAGTCATTGGGACCAAATTTTAAAATTCTCGCTGTTACAGTTCTTAATATATTTTATTATCAAAATTTGCTTTGTATGGGGAGTACTCCTTCCCTTGGTCCATAATATTTCATGTATTAATTTATTACAACAATTAAGCGTAATTCTTTCCTTAATACAACTATAATTTCGTAAAATTAACTTAAATATGATATTAAAATTGAATAATATTCATCAATGTAAAGAATTTATTTTTATTGATTTAAATAAAGTATTATTTAAATTGAACAATATTTATTCAAATTAACCCCATTTTTTATTAATTCAAATAGTCATATTAAAAATTTTTCGTCAATTTGAAGAAATTACGAAAAGTTAACAAAAATTTTCGTTATGATGAATACGGAAGTTCCTTGTAACGATCAAATTTTGAAATATGATTTTTACGGATTTAGTACGGTGGACGATACTTTTTAACTCAAAAATACGGTCTGATTTCACTAGCTCCTTAAGAAGATCGGTTTTTATTTTCTCCCAAATCTGTTAAAGACTTTATGCTTTCGTTTTGGGCCTTATTAAAATAATTTTAAGAGCCATATATGTCCCCACAATTTATCCATTAGGTTTAAGTCCGAACTATTAGCCAGCCAATAATCTTCATCCATTTTTCATCTATTAAAGTGAGAAGAGCATTTTCAAGTAGCTCGTTATAAATTGTGTTTTAAATAGAGGAAAAAACTAAAAGCGTTTATTGGAATATGCATCAGTGTATACTAAACTACAGTGAAAGTCTATATTTCATGTAATACGTCATTTCGATATCATCATCACTTTTTATTTTTTTACAATCACGCGCACTTGAAAACAATTTTAGTTTAAAATTACACGGTTTCTGATAATTAATTTTTTGTTATCAAATTGAGTTTTAATTAGTAAAATTTTTTAAAAAATTGCAATCGCATTTAGCGACAATTTTTTAAAATTTTTTCATAAAATTTTTAGTTTATTTTATTTGAAATTTTATCAAAAATTAAACAAAAACAAGCGTGATCAATACAATATAGTTAATATGTTTGTTTGGTGCCAAAATTTGCGTTTGTCTTTGTCTTAAAAGAAAGATAAAAAAATTCTTAACATACATATATTTTAATAAAAAAATGAAGACACAAATATTAGCATTTTAATTTTTATATGATTAAAATTATTATTACAATTTACAAAAAAATACAAATTTTTTAGTTATAATCACTACACTGAACCAAAAAAGTTAGTAAATATAACGAAAAATGGTGTAGAATTGAAGGAATATCAGCCAACGAAACCTTTATGCACCACAACGAAAAATTTCGTTAATTCTTTGTAAATTCTTCAAATTGAAGAAAAATTGTCAATATGACTATTTGAATTTGTTAATCAAAAAACGGTTTTTATTTGAATAAATATTGTTCAAATTGAACAATACATTATTCAAATTGACAAAAATAAATTCTTTATATTGATGAATATTATTTAATTTGAATAATATTCATCAATATAAATAGCAAGAATTTTCAAATTTAGTCATATGATTAATTAAAAAACTGTTTCAATGGGCAAAATGTAAGACGGATGGGGGCAGGGGAGAAGTAGTCTCCATACAAATCAAATAAAATTTGGTCTCAATTACATTTTTGTTAATACACGTCGATTTGTAATTTGTGAAATTTCTTTCGAGATTTGAGGAGAATTTTTGTGCAGCAAAGCGCAATGTCAAAGGATATTGGTAAGTCGACCGTCTGGTATTTCTAATGAAAAGTTACTTCCAGGTTTGTTGATCAGCTGATCCTCCATTTGCAATTTCATGAATTTATTATGCAAAATATTACTTGAATTTCATTCACTTTAATTGAAATGTTCTATAAAATATTTTCCTCCTTTATTTAGATCCATATCCAAATTTTCTTAATTTTATATGACAAAGAAAATATAAAAAAAGTTATTTGACGAAAAAATTGTTAAATTAACAAAAATTTTATTCAAATTAACTTTATTTTTGTATGTAGAATTGAATAAATTTGTGCGTTACTTTACTTACAATGCGTTAATGTCTTTTTTACTAAATATCTGTTGATATAAAATATTTTTCGTTAATTTTTTAACGAAATTCAATTTAACATCTTTTACTAACAAATTAGTTTGATTAATTTTTTTAGTAGAATTGAAGAAAATTCTTCAATTTGATGAAAACTTTTGTTAATTAGAATAAAAATCTGTTTATATAACAACTTTTTTGATAAAGTTGAAGAAAATTTTTTATCAAAATTACCAACGACATTTGGTTCACTATAGTGATGACATTTTTAACTTTGCTCGGACATGTGCTCTTCAATTCTTTTTCAACAAGTGCCCAATATCTCTCCAGTGGCCTTAGCTCCGGGCAGTTTGAAGGTTTTTCCTCTCTTGGTAATAATATCACATTTTTTCCTTGTACCACTCAATAGCTTATTTGCCATAGTGAATCCAAAAATAAGTGTACACATTATGAAGTCTTAAGAATGGAAGCAGCCTTTTGGCTTCTTTTGTCGCAATTGCTTTTGGGAAGTTTTAACTGCTTTTGGGTCCTTAACTTTTCAACAGTCCTTTAAGCAATTTTTTTATCAGAAACTTATGAAAAGAACATATATTTCGTCATCCATTATGCAGCAAGAATATTTTTTGGAAGCTTGACTTCAGTTTCCGTGCTCTGTTTTTGCCCCCTTAATTTTAGGCAGCGTTTCTCTCGGGAACTTTTTGAGCCTTCACTTACCAAACAGACCGAGCACTGAGCTAACCAGATTGCTTTGCGACCGAATGTGTTTTGGAAGCTCTTTTGAAAAGGCATTCTAATTTTTGGCTTTAGAAACATCATGTGGACCATTCCTTTTGCCTGAATCAGGTTTTCGACAAGTTCATCTGTTACCGTTAAATAAATTTTGAATGTTGGGCCAACTTTTTGTAGGATCAAGTTGAATTTTATTTTAATAATTTAAGTACGTACATTTTACTGATCGCTCATTTTAATCCGATTCACCGCATAAAAATAAGATTTCAGAGAAATTTATTATTTAGTTCGAGATTAGATAAGATCATTTCTTGTTATTGTTGTTGTTTTTTTTTCTTTATAAGAAATAAAAACTATAAAAGTTTTTAATGATTAATTCAATTTATTTAACACTACAGATTGATATAAATTGTAGTCATTATGCTATAATTATAGGAAATACTTTGTAAACTATAATTGGAAAATTTTGAACTTAAAAACTGTTATAAATGATGTGTAAATATTCTCAATAAAATTAGCACTATAAAAGGTTTGAGTCACATATGATCACTCAAAAAAGTTATATGCCTAATATGACAGCAGAAGGCTTAGTTTAGGTAGGAATCTAGGCAAAGGTATACATTACAACTTCATTTGATTAATTTCAATATGTTCAATTTGAATTTCTTCAAAAATTAGAGGATTTAAAAATCTCACTTTTCCAAACGGGAATATCCGAATTTTCAATCCATATAATACTTTTGAAAATGATCACCCTGTTGTTATAAAGGGCGTACGGTAAAAATTACTATCGAAATGTTGTATCCTACATATGAAAGGACTGCCGTCAAACTATCTCCAAATGTTATTTGGTCGAACTTGTTTGTTGATACAAGAGCTTCCAACACATCCAGTCAGAAAGAAGCTCTGTAAGCTCTGCGTCTGGTCTGTTTGGTGAGAAAAATTAAAGCTAAAAGCAGGTTCATAAAGTTCTTGACGGGAATGCTGATAAAAAATTAGAGGCCAACAACAGAGCATTTAAATTAAAGTCAAGTTTTCTGAAAATATGTTCTAGCAGATTTTTCTCGATGCTCGAGGGAATGTTGAAGAAGCAGTCAAAATTTTCCAAAAAAAAAAAAAAATTCCCTGAAATGCAAGCAATTTACAGTTGCGACAAAAGAAGCTAATCATTTGTTACAAAGGGCTTTATTACCACCGAAATTTATATCAAGAAATGGTTCGCATCCATTAGACTTCACAAGGTTTCCACTTATTTTCAGCCTGACTTGTTGTACTGTCACTATGGCGAACAAGCCCTTTAGTGGTACAAGAAAATAATGTGTTTTTTGTACCCAGTTATTCAAATCCTCCAACCTACCCGGAGTTAAGGCCAGTGGATAAATAAAGTGCTCTAGAGAATTAAAGAGCACAAAAACAGGCTGTTTCTATTCATTAGACTTCCTTATGAGTCCACTTATTTTTGTCCTGACTTGGCAAAGTTTCATTAATGGAAGAGATATTGGGCTCTGGTTAAAAGAGATTTAAAGAGCTCAGAAAGGTGTCTGAAAGCGTGGTAGATTTTTAAAGGAGATGAACTACCTTAACAAAAGAAAATGTCTCCTTTTTTTAAAATTTGAAAAACTTTGAAGAGGGTATGTAGGTCGAAATTTCACCCAAGCTCAACTGCATTTCCTATACATATATCTGCGTTCAGATTTCTATACATAAGAATTCAAAAATATCAGGATATATAATCCAAAATCAGAAGATATATATGGTCATTATAACATTTTTCTAAAGTTCTGATTTCAGACTAAGAATTTTATAAGGAATTTGGTTCATATTTTGAAAAGATGTTAAGGCTCGTATTGAGTTCAAAATTTATTTCGAATATCTTTAAAACTTAGGGAGATGTAAATGTCCTTTTGTAAAGATTAACAAGGACTTTCAGAAACATTTTTTCAATTTTCCGAAAAAAACACACTCAAAATGGTCAAATTTGAAAGTACACCCATTAGCCCGCTGACCAGTTAGGGGTCCATAATCCTCCATATCATTTCATAAACACCTCAGCTATAATCACAACAAATTTACTTAAGACATTTTCAATGGTTCAAGAGTTACAGAACTATTTTCATAAAATCATTTTTCAACCACTGTTTCTATCCTGATTTACTCTTTTTTTTTGCCAGTTCAAGGTCCCAATAACAATTTTAATATGAACAAATATGAATCGATATTGTTATTGTTATTTTGTCTTAAAATAAAAACTAAGAAAATTGTGTATTAATTTATTTAATATATTTAAACATTTTCTTGTAAACAATTTATTTAGTAAATAGAAACGTGTTTTTGTTGTTTAAATTCTATTTTGTTGTAGGTTTCGAACACGTGTCATATTTTTGACAGCACGTTTGTTTTGTTTTTTTTTTTTTTCATTAAATCGGTTTAAGCATGAAACAAGTCCACACATATTGAAACATTATTTTGCCTTTTTTAATTCCATTTAAGAGAGTCTCTCTTTCGGTATATTTAAGGTTTTCATGTCCAAAAAAGAAAAAACGATTCTATTACACCGAATCTTAAATACCCCTAACGTTAATGGAACCTTTCAGATTTCAGCAAAGTATTAATGATAGTTTCAGAGATAATCAATAGGGAATATTTAGTCTCTCTTCTACTAAAGAAAATTATAGTCAATTTACCCCTTGAAAGCTTTACATATATTATGACAAGATATCGGTATCACACTATAAATTGGAAAGAAAATTGTAGGTGTGTTCATGAGCTAAAACTCTCATTCGGAGAGTAAATTTATATGGAAACTGCCTGAAATATTGGACCAATCAATTTTCAAATTCCTGGTCAAAAATAAAAGAAGACATGAAAAGGAAGTTTTAATCTCTTTTAGAGACACGTTGATTCTATTTAAGCTCTCAGTCGATCGGTAAACTTTAAGTTAGGAAAGAGTTTTAATTAAATGGAAAAGAGATTAAATTAAATCAGAACTCTCTCTTCTCTATAGAACTATTGCAGCGAGAATTTAATGCCATTTCTGTAGACCAGATAGAGGGATTATGTAGAGTTACCCCTCCCTCTATAAAGATTGAAATATTGATTGTCAAACATCTATAAAGCTATCACAGCGTGAATTTTAAAGATTAATCTCAATAAATTTCTTATTGAACTGTTAAACTGGTGAAATTGTAGGCCGAATAAGGCTTGGACACAGATTAACTCCTTCATGCAAGTTTCAACTATCGTTTTACAGATACAGAACTAAAGCAGCGAGAATTTCAGTATTAATTCCCAGTAGCATTTCTATTGAATTGCTTAACTGGGTAAATGTGGGGCGGTTAGGCCTAATAGTACAGCTTACTTGTGTCTTAAAAGTATGATCACATTGTGTTGTTTGTATGCTGAACTTATAGATCCTGCCAGAATTATATCAACCAAATGCGAAACCGAAGTGAATGTTCTTATCAACTTCAGTGTTCTAAAGTTCAGTAAATTCGAGTTATGCAGATCAGGACACAAAAGACCAGCTTCTGAAGATGAAACGTAAGGAAACATGGCAGAAAACATGTTCTACTACCTCATCTTCTTCGTAAACAGGGAGTTTTAATCTTCTGATATAGTGATTAAAGGTGTGAAGATTTATCCCTTCGGGATGCTCAGATCCATCGCTTACGATCATATAGGGGCATAATTGGCATCGATGTCAAGCAAGTAGATTTATGTAAACATCTTTCTTGCCAGAAAGTTTGAAAATACACTAGATCAGCGGAGTCCTTGTCCTTATCCTTGCAGATTGAATGAAGCATACATCGAAAAGCAGGAATATATAGAAGCATTATTATTCATTCGCCCTCGAGAGGCTCATAATATAATTCATTCGCGTATGATCATACAGGGAACAAACTTGTATCAAAATCGAGTAGATAGATTTTTTGACCATCTTTCTTGCCCCCAACATCTTAGAGTTTAACAATATATGTTATCCAGATAACCAGATTAACTCCAATTTGAAATGTCTAGTCATCTTGTTAGGAGATGTTCGGCATTTACGAACCAATTCAGGTTTGGAGTACATCCGCAGTAAAGTTTAACGTCACTCTCACACTATTTCATTCGTAACGAATATGCCGGAGTTAGCAGTGCGTCTCTTCACCCTGATTAACTCTAATTTAAAATGTTTAGTCATCTCGTTAGAAGATATCCGGCGTTCTCGAACTAATTCAGGTGTAAAGTCACTATTAGAGCATCGATATAAATACGAATATTCCTGCCGACTTTTTAAAATACCTTAACCAACTAGAAACTCAATATATTTTTCTGGAGAATACTATGTTGATCCAGAAGTGTTAAGGGAAGCACGTTTCCCTAAAGCAGGAATATAGAATAAACTACTATATATCGGGATTTGAAATAATTCAACTAATCTTCCTTAGGTTTAACCAGCTTAATGGAATATTTTGACATCTCTTTATGAGATCTCCGATATTCACAAATTTATACGTTCCTGTCGTACGTTCTACAGTAACTCAAACATCTAGCAGGACTCTTAATAGCGGAGATCTCCGCTTGAAGAATATTACAGAATTCTATTAAAGTGAGCAACCACGATTCCTTAAAGCTGGAATATATTAGCAACTACCTACACCACTCTGGGATTTAAAATCATCCATATAAAGTTCGAATGAATCCTCCCTAAGAAGATTCGCATTCGAGAGTGCCATAATAAGGTTCCATCACTATTCATTTGTAAATCTTTCGAGCACAAACATCAGGAAGTTTGGCACAAAAGAGAGTTTACTCTTTTTCCAGCCAGTTCATCTGCATAAAGCTGGAATATATTAGCAACTACCTACACCACTCTGGGATTTAAAATCATCCATATAAAGTTCGAGTGAATCCTCCTAAAGAAGATTTGCATTCGTGAGTGCCATAATAAGGTTCCATCACTATTCATTTGTAAATCTTTCGAGCACAAACATGAGGAACGTGTGGCAAGTGCGGATATATAAACTTCGAGTGAATCCTCCCTAAGAAGATTCGCATTCGAGAGTGTCATAATTGGGTTCCATCGAGCACCAACACCAAGAAATTTGGCAAGTGAGGACTGAATGGTCCATCTTATTATGACAGAGAAATGACTCTGCCATGATAAGATGTCAGTTCATCTATGAGAATATTGCCAATGTTAACAGTGTGACCCCTAACCAAGATTAACTGTAGTTTGCATTGCTTCACAACCGAGACCACCACTTGAAGAATACTATTGCAATATCTTTCCGGAATTTGGAACAGTCTGCATGAACCTCAAGTAAGTCACTCATAGTTAAAACACTATAATCCTTTTACAGTAGAGGACCAGATGCTACAGCCAATATTGCTGTGCAAATTGCGTTACGTATGAAATGATAAAATGAGTCTGGACACATTTTCCATTTGCGGTATTGAAATGTCTAAAAATGTCACAGTGTTTATACACTAAATCTAGTTAAACATTAAATACTTTAATCTTATTAAAAATACGCTAATTAGTAACTGTCACTAATTGACAGTAATGACGTAGTCCACGTTTACATTACAGTAATGTAAATTGCTTCTTCTCATCTGTATAACAGTAAATAAAAATATTGTAATAATTAATTTTAGTAACTAAAGCTCTAAAGATTTCAAACTTGAAATTTTCAATATCTCAAAAACTAAAATATTTTCTTTTAATTAATAATTATTTTTTTAACCTAAAACTAATGCTCTTATTTTTATCTCTACTGTTGATATAAAAGAAACATTTTATTTTGAATTATTTTCCCTTTAAATCTGTTAGCAACAGAATTGCTAAAGACTTTTTTTAAATGGCTCGTGCGTCAAATATATTTATACAAACAAAAATGGACCTTGAAATAAATTTCTTGTCACGTTTTATCATCAATCAGATCGAGAAAAGAATTTTATATGAAATTATATATACAAATCGTTAAGAAAGTGATTAAAGATTGAAGGGCAGTCAGATTTTATAATAAACTAGCTAAGACCCGGTGCGCTTTGCTGCACAAACATTCTTCTCAGACCAAGAACTCGAAGGAAATTTCATAAATCACAACGTGTAATAAAAAAAAATTATGCAATGGACATTTTGCAATATGCCGCTGGCCCTGTACGTTCTAAGATTTTATTTAATATTTGCATTGCATGGGAACTACCTCATCCCTTGATCCTAATCGTACTACATTTTATCCAGGAAAACTGTCTGAAACCAAATTTTAGAACTTTCGCTATTAAAGTTGTTTAGATCTTCGATATCCCTCTCCCCGGTCCTATCGGTTCTACATTTTGTTCAGTAAAACAGTTCCTTGGGAAAGTGATTGGAATCAAATTTGAGAACTCTTGCTATTATCGTTCTTCAGCTATTATTGGCTTTGTATGAGGGGATCACTCCCCCTGGTCCTATCCGGCCTAGATTTTGTAAAAAAAAGATTTTTGGGAATGTAATTGGAATCAATTTAAATACTCCTACTTTTAGAGTTCCTTAGATATTCGTTAAGTAATATTTGCTTTGTATGGGGAATACCTTTCCCCATGAGCCTACCCGTTCTATATTTTCATCAGTGAAATAAATTCTTGAGAAAGTGCTTGGGGTCGAATTTGCGAATTTGTGCTGTTATAGTGCTTTAGATATTCAATAATTAACATTTTCTTGATATGGGAGACACCTTTCCCCATGATCCTATCCGCCCTTTATTCTGTCCAGTAAAACAGTTACTTGAAAAATTTATTGGGATCAAATTTTAAAATTCCCGGTATAGTGGTTCTTTAGATATTCGATTATCAACTTTTCTTTGTATGGGAATACCTCTTCCCCCTGGTCCTATCCGTCCTTCATTTTATTTATTAAAACATCTTTAATAAAGTGATTGGGACCAAATTTGAAAAATTCTCGCTGTTATAGTTTATTTTTTTAATATTTGATGATCAATATTTGCTTTGTATGGAAGTTTCCTCTCTCCCTGATCCTATCCGTCCTATATTTTGTCCAGTAAAACTGTTTTTTGAAGAAGTGATTGAAACGAAATTTGAAAATTATCTTAATAAACAATTCAATAATCAATATTTGCTTTGTATAGGGGGTATCTCTCCCCCTGGTCCTATCGAAATTTTTTATAGCCTTTGCTACTTTCGGGTATATGGGGATCATTCTGTGAAAATTGCAGCAAAATCGGTACAGTAGTTTAGCTGTCTATAAGTCCCAAACAAACAGACAAACAAACATAGATTCACTTTTATATATATAGATATATGAGGTCATTACAAAGGGTGTTAAAAGGAAAATAATGAGGGCGTGGGAAATTTTTAAAATTAAATATTTAAAATTAGAAAAAAAATTACAAAGTTTTATTTAAATATAAATTATTATTATAGATTTCAGTGCTCTAGTTGGAAGGACCAAAATTTTTTAGGTTATATTTTTTACAGTTTTAAATATAAGTTTTTCGACCTTTTAAATTCCTTATCAAATACTTACTGGCACCACCCTCGTACTAATGTTAAAAGTTTGAAGTCAAATTTTTTAGAATTCAATTAAAACAAGTTTATCGGTTTTATAAGTTTTAAACCCTGTTGAGGTGATATTGCGAAATTTGCACTATATGAGGACTATAATTATGGACCGATTCTCGTAAATTTGTATATAACATTTTCCATCTGCATAAATCTTTAATATACAAAATATTATCACAAATTTAAATTTTTTCGAAATTTATCCACTTTTAAGTGACAGTTAGAAGTGGATCCATATGGGTCATTTGAAGACCGATTTTTTGGAAATATAGAAAATATATATTTGGAATAATGACAAAATTATTGTTGCGAAGTTTAATTAAAATATGTTTATATCTGTGAGTTTTAAATCGTATTTAGATGATATTGGGAACTGGGCATTATATGAGGGCTATAGGAATTGATGGACTGATTCGCCTTATTTGTATATGGTATTTTTCATCTGTATAAATTTTCAGTCTATGAAATATAGTCACAATATTAAAGTTTTTTGATATTTATGCTCTTTAAACTGATTATTAGATGTCGGTCTATGTGGACCATTTGAGGTCCGATTTTTTTGAAATATGAAAAATAATTTTTTGGACTAATGAGAAAATTATTTATGCGAAATTTTATTAAAGTATGTTTATATCTGTGAGTTTTAACAACATTCCGGGAGGGCATTTGTATGAAAGCTATTTGAAATATTGGACCGATCATCATCATCAACTTTAATAGAATTCATCATTGGACATAGAAAAATAACATATAAACCAAATTTCATCGAGATATTTTTAAAATTTTCAACGTGACTACCAGTCGGACGAAAGGTTTGACATCGTTAAATCGACTCAGGAATTAATATTTAATGTTCTCTCTGTGAGGGAGTACTTTTCCCCATACCCTCTCCTAAATTTTTTCCCAGTAAATTAGTTTATTAGCTTTATTAGAACTTTAGTTATTCAAGATTTTATATTTGTCCTGTTAGAGGAGATCCTTCTTTTTTAGGTCCAATTTGTTCTATTTTTTCCAGAAGGTGTAAAATGGAAAAAATCTTAACACTTTTGTTTCAATAAAACTTTTAATCCAAATAATTTTTGATTTTTTTTCTATTCAACATCCAATGTTAATTACCAGTACCGGGAGAACTTGTTCATTGACAGAAAACCAGGTTCAGAATACCGAGAGAACTAGTCCGTTGTTGGAAAACCAGGATCTTAAATTTAAATTGATTTTGTAATGGATGACGAAAAGGTATGTTCTGGGAGATTTTTCGCAACTTTATGATCAAAAATTATATGTTGCTGATGCTCGAGGGAATATTGAAAATAGTTTACGACCCAAAAGTAGTAAAAAATTCCCAAAAAGTTCTCGACATTGCAAGTAATATGCGAAGGTCTCCAAAATTTACATCAAAGAATGTTTACAAAAAAAGCTGCTTCCATTCATAAGACTTCATTATGTGTTCACATATTATTGGCCTGACTTGGCATCCTGGTGAACAAACCCTTGAGTGGCACAAGAACCATAAAGTGGTATTTCTTGCAAGAGAAACAAATCCTCCAAAATAACCGTCCAGTGGTACAAAAATTTCTTCACTGTTTGAAATTATATTTTGTTCTTTGTAATTTTAATAATTTTAATCACATATAAATTAAAACTGTAAATTTCGTGGTTTCGTTTTTATTAACAATAACATGTATGTTAAGAATTTTTCGATCTTACTCCTTAAAACTGTAAAAAGTATTAAAGACAAAGAAAAGACTATATATAAACAAAATTTCTTTTGTCATACCTTAGATGGTCAACTTTGGACGGTCCTCGACTACGGCCCTGACAAAATATGGACCTATAATTCACCAAATCAACTCAAAAACACCTCAGCTTTAACGATGTGAAATTTTATTAAGTTATATTTACTGGTTCATAAATTGTTGAATTATTTCCCAAATATCGTGTTTCATACCTTTTTTTAGTTATATCGATTATTTTCCTTAGTTTATTTGTTAATTCACTTTATTATTATTTTTTTTCTTTTGATTCACAAGTTTCATCAGATATTTGCATTTAAAAAAGACTTTATATTTACCGAAATTTTAAAACGCACTTTAATCTTTAAAATCGCTTATAATTGATTTAACTTTTTTTCGCTTTAATTTTTGGAAAATCTGAGACAAATTTTAATTTTTTTTTAAAGACTTTTTTAAATTATATAAATTCTTTTAATTAATTTACTTTTTTATATTTTATTTCTTAATTTGCTTTTAATTTTATTTTTATTTAAACATTTTTTCTATGTTATATTGATGTAATTTGGTGTATTTTGCCTTCGCTTTCGTCTGCGATCACAACTACGCCGTGTTTTACATTTTCAACTAAATGAATTTTCCATAAATTTAGAAAATTCAAAAAAATTCTTAGTTATTGGCAAATTTCGAAATGTTGCCGCTTTTATTTTGCAAACGCCGCCAATTCGCCGCAGTAACGTTAATTTAATTAATTTAACGTTATTTTGTTTATATTTAACAAATTTTTTACGCGTTTTCATTGATTTTTATTATAAAAAAAATTGTTTTTTTTTTGTTTATCTATAAATTCTTTTGTTACAGACAACTTGAAGTCACTTCCGCTGTATTCCACAGATTTCTATATATTAAAAACATTTGTTAGATTTCTATCTCGGGGATATACGAATACGAAAAGACCAAGAGAAAAAATATATATAAAAATAAAAAATATATTATTTAATGTGAGAAATTCTAATGGCATTTTATAAATTTTATTTTCAATCTTCTGGTCTTAAATCGTTTCTATAGAATAAACGATGACGAGCGAACATAAAGAAATACGAATATTTACGATCATTTTATTTTTATTAGAAATATTGAAAACAGAAAAAACAAAACTGCAGCTGTTTTGTTATAATGAGATAAATAGATATATTATTCAAACTTAAGCAGATTAAGGAGTGAGATCGAAAAAATTATTACATATATAATTTGAAAGCTTAACGCTATAGATTTCTTTTGTTTAATTAATGTAATATTTTTGCCATTAAAGTCGAATTTTTATTTTGAAATGGAACTTTAAACCACAAAAAGAAATTATATTTGGATCACACTATACTTTCATAAGAGTTTCTTGGAAATAATTCTGTCACCTGTGAAACGCTAGAGATTTTCAATCTGAACCTTTTTTTAGTTGATTTGAAAGATTTTTGCCATTAAAGTCGTTTTTTATTTTGAAATGGAACTATAAACTACAAAAAGAAATTATATTTGGATCACACTATAGTTTCATAAGAGTTTCTTGGAAATAATTTTGTCACCTGTGAAACGCTAGAGATATTCAATCTGAACCTTTTTTTAGTTGATTTGAAAGATTTTTGCCATTAAAGTCGTTTTTTATTTTGAAATTGAACTATAAACCACAAAAAGAAATTATATTTGGATCACACTACAGTTTCATAAGGATTTTTTGGAAATAATTTTGTCACCTGTGAAACGTTAGAGACATACAATTTGAATGTTTTTTAGTTGATATGAACGATTTTTGCCAAAAAGTCGTTTTTTATTTTGAAATGGAACTATAAACTACAAAAAGAAATTATATTTGGATCACACTATAGTTTCATAAGAGTTTCTTGGAAATAATTCTGTCACCTGTGAAACGCTAGAGATTTTCAAATAAAATTTAACACAGTTAAATCTGAGACATTTTAAAGTTGATTTGAAAGATTTTAGACCCCCTGCTGGTACTAAAGTTAGTCAGGGGCCTTCTTAAGTTGGCCATCTCGGGTATGGTGATTTGTTTTCGATTTTTTTATTTATATTTTAATAATCTTTGTAAATCCCTATAAAAATTTGCCTTCATTTACAGTTATCTCTTATGGTTTTAGAGATAATTCAATTGAATAAAAACATTGCTCGAGAGATTTTAGTTTCTCTTGAATTCCAGTCAAAATTATAAACTTCTCACACAAGTATTTGGTATCTATGAAAACTTTATAACATGAAGATTCAGAATTTATAAGGAAAAGGTAATTGGAATGTCATTTGGTGTGAAAAATTCTATACAGAATTTAAAATTTCCAAATTTTGCTGTTTTTGGAAAAATACAATTAATATTTCTACTTCAATAAGATTAACAGAATTAATGATATTTATTTGGAATTTCAATCAAAATAAACATTTATTTATCCTTAAAACAGAGATTTAAAAAAATTCCAACTTTTTCATACGAAAATACCCAAAATTCCAATCCTCTTAAAATGATTTACAAACTGCTGTACAGTTTCTTCTAAACTTTCTCAATTTCCAACTTTGAAAGGTCGCCCACTGCCGCCTAAATCAATTGAGAGAATGCAGACTTGAAAACATTTCAGTCATAAGCACGTTAAATTTGATTTAAATATTTAAAACGGTTCAAAAGTTATCACTTTTCAAAACGCCCTCCATCTCTAAAACACATTTTAAACCACTGTACAGCTGCCCTTAATTACTTTGAAATGAGATCAATCAATGAAAAACGAATAGAATATTTCATCAAAAACGATAGGAAGTTTTTTATTTCCAGTTTTATAGCTTAAATGTAGACCCTTCTAACTAACATTTATATCGATCGATATAAAGCGCAGTCATGTCTTAAAAATCGTTTTATAATCACTGTGCACCTTCTGTTATTCCCTTTGAAGAGATCGATTAAGAAAAAATTAATAAAATATTCGGCTGTACAAGATGGAAAGTTATTGCTTTCTAGTTTTTTTAGAGCCTTTTCACAGATATGATTCAGAACGCCCATAAGTTAACCACTTCAAAACATGATATACGAAATTGAATTGATTCAATTTAAAAACCGATGTAGTTCTTTAAGTTCCCGATAGGAAAATGGAAAAATGTATTTGTCATATATGGACATTATTTTTGAAAGGGGAACTTCCTGATTTGAACATGATCATTTTAGTTAAAAAAAAATTGTATATTTTCTTTTATTTCGTCAAAGACCATTAACAAGTTTTGATTTTAGTGGCACCGGTTGCCCACATTATTTAAAAAAATTAGGTCACTTTTTAACTTACAGGATAGAGAGTTTTTGCTCAAATTTAGAGGCTTTTTTACAGATATGATGCAGAACGCCCATAAGTTAACCACTTCAAAACATGATATTCGAAATTGAATTGATTCAATTCAAAAACCGATGTAGTTCTTTAAGTTCCCGATAGGAAAATGAAAAAAATGTATTTGTCATCTATGGACATTATTTTGAATCAAAGGGGAACTTCCTGATTTTAGTTAAGATTTTGTTCGATCTCACTCTTGTCACTTACGTTTATTTGTACATTTTCTTTTATTTCGTCAAAGTTCATTAACAAGTTTTGATTTTAGCGGCACCGGTTGCCCATATTATATCTCTTTTTAACAATTAGAAGAAATAAAACAATAAAATTACATGAATTTATAATATAGAAAAAAAAAAATAAATAAATTTTTTATTTAAAATTCAATTATTTCATTTGATTAAAAATCTTGTAATAATGTCATTTTGTCATGCCAGTTTAGTTTAGTTCTAAGTAAATAACGTTGTTTAATATAAAATTCACTATTTTAGTTTAAGTGTTAAAACGATATAGAGAAAAAAGTGAAACATGTTAAAATATAGAGGGCGTTTTTAAAACGAACAAAAACTGGTAAATAATGTTACGAGGTATAACACAAAAATTTGCGGTAAAGACTTATAATTTTATGAAATAATATTAAATTGGATGATAGATTGTGGAGTCAAGGTCCCTTGACTCAAATTTCCAAATAAAAGAAGAGTGTTCAAACACTAATTTTGGCCACTGAGGATCAAATCCCACACGCGTCTCATTAATGTCATAAATGCCCAGAGTAGAGGTTTTGATTTTTTTTTTGAAAACACAGTTCGGAAATACAACCAATATTTATTGAGACTTGGCTCCATTTTCCACATGGTAAATGAATCTGTATTTGTTTGGGACTTATAGACACAGCTAAAATTTTGGACTGATTTTGCTGAAATTTTCACAGAATCCTCCCCATATGCCCGAAGACAAAGGAGCTAAAAAAAAGGCGAGAGGTACCTCCATACAAAGCAAATATTGATTACTGAATATCTGAAGAAAAATAACAGAGAGAAATGTTGCTTCAATCACATCTACAAAGAACTGATTTACTTGAGAACATGTAGGACGAATAGAATTTGGGGAGAGAGGTCGCCCCCATACAAAGCGAATTTTGATCATCGAATATCTAAAGAACTTTAACAGCAAACGTTTTCAAATTCAATTCCAAACACTTTCTCAAGAATTTGTTTTACTGATCAAAATATAGGACGGGTAGGATAAGGGGGACAGATACTCCCATACAAAGCAAATATTAATTATCAAATATCTTAAGATTCAAATTGGTTCCAATAACATTCTTAAAGGTAATTTTTACTGAATGAAGTCGAATAGGACCAAGGAAAGAGATCCCCCCTTGGACAAAATGAAGGACGGTAAGGATCAAAGGAAGGGGTAGCAATATTACATACAATTTTTGGGCAAGATGTTGCCCCAAGATCATATAGATTTTGTTTAAACGGATTCTTATTTAAATTTCTTTATAAAATAAAAATATTAGAAAGTCTGGCCCAAAATATATGATTTAATTAGTGCATAAATGTTGCCACCTTTTTGGAAAAAAGTAACAAAATATTAATTTTTTAAGTTTAAAATGCAGATGAATAAATTTTTAGGACCAATATTAAGTCTGCTAACGGGAAAAAATTACGTCTGCTAACTGGAAAATGGATTACAAAATTCATTTCAACTTGAATATCTCTGATACTACACTGAACCAAAAAATTGGTAGTAAATATAACGAAAAAGAGTGTAGAATTGAAGAAAAGTAGATTAAATATCAACCAACGAAATCTTTATTTATCATAACGAAAATTTACGTTAGTTTTTTTGTAAATTTTTCAATAGGACTATTTGAATTCGTTAATAAAAATGGGGTTAATTTGAATAACACATTAATCAAATTGACAAAAATAAATTCTTTACATTGATGAATATTATTCAATTTGAATACCATATTTAAGTTAAAATTTACGAAAATTTTGTTGAATTGAGAAATTAATTACGTTAAATAGATGAAATAAATTAACTCATTAAATATTAAGGACCAGGGGAAGGAGTACTCTCCATACAAAGCAAATGTTGGTCATTGAATATCTAAAAAAATATAACAGCGAGAATTTTTTAAATTTGGTTCCAATGACTTCCTCAAGGAACTGTTTACTGGACAAAATGTGAGGTGGATAGGATCAGAGTTTTAACGGGTTTTTGCATTTCAGAGAATCGACCGATTTCAAATAGTTTCCATTTTTAAATTATTCGACATGCCGGTTTTCTTCAGCCGGTTAACCGGTTTTTAATGGAAGTCACTTTGTATGGAACCATTATTTTTACTTCATTTCATATAAGAGTCATTACTCGAGATATGTTTTTGTTGGTTAAACTTTAGATTTTTATTAAAAAATAATTGTTTTCTATAAATTTATAATATTCAAGCAAAAACCGGTTAACCGGATTTTTAACATAAAATCGTATTCGTAATCGGTTTTTTTAAAAATCCTATTTTTCGATTAACTTGAAAAACGGTTTTCTGCAAAAAGAAAATACTGATAATCGAATATCTATAGATCTACTACAGCGAGAATTACATTTTTGTTAATGCACGTCGATTTGTGATTTGTGAAATTTCTTTCGAGATCTAGTACTGAGGAGGAGTTACTTTCATATTTGTTGATCAGCTGACCTTCCAACTTCAACTCGAAGACTCGTCAGCTCTAACCAAGTGAAATTTCAATCATATTTATTTATCGTTTCAAAAGATTTTAGGTTTCTTTCCCAAAAAAAAATCGCTTTGTTACACACTAAGCAGCGTTGCACATCTTATGCTCGCCACTGTATATTGATTTGTTCATTTGTATGATTTTTTATAATTGTTGCACAGTGTTGTAAAATTAAAGAAAATTTATTATTTTGCAAAATTTTCTAAAACGTAAAAATATTAAAATTTTCTTCTCAATATTTCGTGACTGAATTATTTTCACTTTTTTCATATTCGAAAACAAATTAACGTTTTCTTAATCACTTGTAAAATATTGACTTTTTTCTCTCTAAATTAATAAAAATGAATTTAAATTAAGAACAAGAAAATCAATACATTTCTGAAATTGACAATCGAACAAAAAAATTTTATTTATAAATATAAAATTTATGACAAGCGACGCCAAATTCTTGAAATGTTCTTAGAGAGAGATTTTTGCACAAATTTTTCAAATGTCATAAATAATAAAAATTAAAACAAAAACAAAAAAAAGTTTCGCAAAATTTTAGAAAGAAAATGTGTTTAAATTTAAGCACACAACATATACTCTGGTGCATATTCCTATAAGCGCACATAATTTTTTTAAAAGCATTAGAATAAATTAAAGAAGACAAATAGAAAAATTGCTTTATTCGGCTATACCGAATCTTAAATACATTATACCTTCAAACATTTGGAAGTTAAAATTATCGCGGACGCCACTTCTTAGTCACTTCTAGAAGATTGTGAGAAGATTTTTTCAGATTTACAAAAAAAGTTCAGAAGTTTGTAGTTAATTTACAATAAACAAAACACAATGTTGTTGCCACTTTATCTTCTGGGAGTATAAAAGAAAGTCTATTCCAGAAGTTGTTTGGAAGATAGTGACATCTAAGGCACTTCCAGAAGTGACTTTTTAGAGTCGTCTAGAAGTCACTTCAATGAGAAACATTTTTGAAAACCTTTTTGTATTTCAAATTCCCTTATAGAAAGAGCCCAATATCTCTTTATTGGTCTTGGTCCCAAACTGTTTGGAGGACTTTCCTGACTTCTATATTGTTCTTGTATCCCTCAAGGGTTTGTTTATCACAGTGACAGGATGTCAAGTCAGCCCAAAAATAAGTGCTTGATGTAAATTTCGGTATTCATAGAGCTCGTTGTAACAAATGATTGGCTTCTTAAGACACAACTGCATATTGTTTGCTTTACCAAGAAGGTTTTCGAAAATTTTGACTGCTTTCGGTTCCTAAATTTTTTCAACAGTCCCTTGAAGATCAGCAACATACAATTTTTTTTAGCAAGAAGTTGAGAAAATTTGGAGAAATTTAGACTTTAATTTCAGTGCTCTGTTTTTGGCCCCTGTCAGAAAATAAGATTTAACTTTACGGAGCTGCTTTTGAAACTGCTTTCTGTTTTTTTTGGATTTAGAAACATCATATGGACCATTCCTTCTACCTAGACCAATTCAATAATTTCGGGGATCTGAAATGATCGGAAATTAAGTCTTTCACTATAAGAGGTACTGATTTTTACCGGAAATATACGTGTACAGCAAGAATTCATTCATTTGCAAATCTTAAAAACCGGTTTAGATATAAATAATCAGGATCATTTCATCGTTCTTTTGATGGAGCGGTCCACCATTGGAACTCTGTGAACTCAGGGCAGACATGGACTTTCACTATAACTATGTTAAATTTAATTGAAATCTTTATTTCCACTCCAATTTTCATTTTAAAGACTTTTATAAATATAAAGTGCTTAAATTCAGGTTCCTGGGGATCAGGTAATGCTAGTTCTATAAAGTCTAAATTAAAAACTTTAACTTGTCCATTCCTCCGCTTACTTTGCGAACGATTGGAAAGAATTATTGAAATCGTTGGTATCGTTTTTAAGTTAAAAATTTACATTCACTTTATTTGTTGTTTTAGAAGATTTTCATAAATCAAAGTGTGCAGATTTGGGATCTTGAAGATCGGTTAATGTTAGGTCAACAAAGTCTAAACTTCCAACTAAAACTGCTCCGCAATCACACTAAACAGTTGGACCGATTTATTAAAATTGATTAAGTTGTTTGGATGTTACCACTTTATTCTTCGTCTTAGAAAATTTGAATCAAAGTGTTCACCTTTGAGACCCTGCAAATCGGGTAACGTTAAGTCAATAAAGTCTAAATTTAAAACTTAAACTCGTGTACTCCTTTGCTATCACTGCAAATGGTTAGACCGACTCATTGAAGCCGGTGCAGAAGTTCTAAAGTTTGCAGACTTATTTATATTTCTTTTTAGAAACCAAATTCTATATATTCGGGATCCTGGGATCAGGTTACATTAGGTCAATAAAGTCTTATTTCAAAACTTAAACTCATCTACTTCTCTTGTAACAGTCTAAGCTTTAGAACAGATTCATTGAAATCGGTTTATATGTTCGGAAGTTATATAATTATTCGTCTTTAATTCTTCATATGAAACATTATGGAAGGTTCTGTTATTGGAAAGAAGGGGAAAATTATGGAATTTATTTACATTTCAATAATTATTTTAATGCTATAAAAAATTCCACTTTATCATGTTAAAAAATACTATATATATGATTCAGACAAAAAAAGAATAGTACGTATTATTTCGTCTTTATTTTGGTATTTTAATATTAATTATGAGACTTTTTTGTCACTTTAGTGTAAATTAATTGGATCTACAGACTTTGATATTTTCTTTTTTTAAAATTTGTCTGTCACAAATTATATATTTAAAAGTGACAGCTGTTCATTTATGTTTGTTTTTAATTTCCCAAATATTTATATTCTTATTTAATTTCAATTTTTGACAGTTCTGTTAATTTTAACTTGACGTGGTCAATTTTAATCCAAGAAAATTTGAATTCTAATTGAAAATTTATACAAAGTTTGGTTGAAAATGAAAACATCTGTTGATAGATTATAACCGCACCGTGGTACACATGAAAAAAGGGCTGAAAATAAGTTTCCAACTTTAAATCGAAAAGTTTTCGAGTTTTAATAGTAAGTTTGGACTTTATAGACCTGATAGAGTCCCAAATTTTTACATTTTAAGTGATAAGTTCCAGAACGGCCATACCTATTTCACCCCAAAAACTTTCCTATCTGTAGAATCCGTAATTTGGACACTTTTTGGACAGATCTAGCAGATACCACTCATATAAAATCGTTTAAAACGATTTAAGAATAACAAATCTGTCTAGTTTTAAAGATTTATTTGGCCCGAAGTGTTCAATTTGAATGCCCTACGGTTTCTGTTAGGTCCATTAAGTACATACTCAAAACTTGAACTCTCCTTTATCTCCAGTTATTTAATTATTTATTATTTTTTATTGAAATTTCGTTTTGTTCCTTATGGATTTTTGAAGAATTTTCTGGTTAAATTATCTATTTCAATGGGATTCATAGAGGATTTTACTATTGGGTTAGTACAGCTGCCAGTGAACAATATTTTTGAAGTTGTACTATAAGTGTATATATGTAAGAACAGCTGTCTAAGAACCATTTATTTTAAGCTTTACTATCAATGTCGATATAAGTACAGCTGCCTATTTAAAGTTTTCCTATTAACGTCAGTTTATTTGCAGGTGGCTGTTAAAGATCTATTTCAAGAAAGAGTTCTTTTAAATTTCTCTTTGTATTCGATTTCTTTTCTTGATTTTTAACTTGAAATAAAATGAACAAAATAACGTTTATTCACCAAATAACTTAATTACCACAAAATTACCCCCCCCCCCCCCCAAACCACAACACAGTTTCTTAACGGGATCCATGGTAAGCCGTACTATTACTTAATACAGCTGCCTTTGAATAGTAGCGATTTAAGTACAGCTGTACTATTATTGTTGATTTAAGTACAGCTGCCTGTTAAACATCTAATTTAAGTTGTGATAATAATGCCAGTTTAAATTCTGCTGCCTATAATCCATATTTTTTAAGCTGTAATATTAAAGTCAGTTTATGTGCAGGTTCCCAAATATCATCTATCTAAAGAATATGTTCTTTTAAATCACAGTTTAATGAAATTTATTATTCAAAATTATCTTTATTTATTATTTTTCAGCTTGAAAAAAATATAAACGATAATATTTCCTAAAACATATTTTTAACCACAAAATTCCCCCTAAAACACAAAACAGTGTCTTAATCAAATAACCAATTAAGTCATAAACAATTGATTGATTTATAAAGTGACATTGACATTTTAATGTGAAAAAATTTAATCGTTTAAATTTTAAAGTATCATTTCACAATTTTGTAATTTATTTTTTTATTATTAGGTCCGTCCAGCAGAAGGGGTCTACCTTACATATATAGCTTTTAGCTTAACGATTTTAGAAGTTGCCAAAAAATTAAATTTTTTAATGATTCACTTTTAATAGAGCTTGCATACCAGAGATGGCCAACTTTGTAGGGTCACCGACTTCACCCCTGACCAAATGGTCCTTAATGATACCTTCTAAGAGTGACATACGAAGCGAAAATTTAATACACCCTCTTTCACCACTTGTAGAGATGGAAAACATCAATCATCAACTCCATAGAGAAATTTGGCGATAAATCAAACTTCTAGTTTTCTTTATAAATTACTAGCAGAGATCCCTGTGCTTTGCCACCCTTTTGAAGTGGATGGTACCCCTCCCCATGCTTCTATCCACCCTACATTTAGGCCAGTAAAAAAGTTCCTTGGGGAAGTAATTGGAGTCAATTTGAATACTTCCGCTTTTACAGTTCTTTAAATTATTCAATAATTAATATTTGCTTTCTATGGGAGAACCTTTCCCTTTGATCTTAACCCGTCCTATATTTTGATCAGTAAAACGAACTCTTGAGAAAGTAATTGGTTTCGAATTTGAGAACTTTTGCTGTTATAGTTCTTAAGATATTCGATAATCAACATTTTCTTTGTATGGGCGACAACTCTCCCCATGATGCTATCCGCTCCTCATTCTATTCAGCTGAACAGTTACTTGAAAAATTGATTGGCATCAAATTTGAAAATTTTCGTTTTAATGGATCTGTTGATATTCGATTATCAACAATTTCTTTGTATGGGGGACACCTCTTCCCCTGATCCTATTCGTACTTCATTTTGTCTAGTAAAACAGTTCCTTGATAAAGTGATTGGGATCAAATTAGAAAATTCTCGCTTTTATATTCGATGATCAATATTTGCCTTGTATGAGAGCTATCTCTATCCCTGATCCTCCCGTCTCACATTTTGCCTCGTGAAATGTTGAAAAAATTATTGGGACCAAATTTAAAAATTCTCGCTGTTATAGTTTTTCAGATATTCGATGATCAAACTTTTCTTGGTATGGTTGCTACCTCATCTCCTGATTCTATCAGCCCCACATTTTGTTTTGTAAAATATTTCCTTTAAAATGTCATTGGGACCAAATTTGAAAGATTCTCGAAGTGGTTCTTTAGATATTCGATAATCAATATTTTCCCCTGATTCTATCCGTTTTACACTTTCTCCAGAAAAACGATTCCTTAAAGAAGTGATTGAAACCAAATTTGAAAATTCTCGATAAATTGGTTCTTTATATTTTTTAATGGGTGTTAACTCTCCCCCTGATCCTATCCGTCCTACATTTTGTTGTTGGGACCAAATTTCTCGATAAAGTGGTTCATTAGATATTCGAAAATCAGTATTTTTTTTGGTATGGTCGGTACCTCTCCCCCTGGTCCTATCGAAATTCATTTATATATATAGATTATGGTGCATAAAATTAAAGATTTCAGGTATAAACCTCCATTTTGAATTAAAACTAGAAAAATTTAGAGAAAATTAGACAAAAACAAATCGAGAAGAAAAATTGTTAAACAATGAAAATTTAAAAGAAAAAAATACTGAAAAGAGTTAATTTGATTTTATTCACATTCGTAGCAACAACAACTACCAGCAGAAACAATAAGAGAAAACAACAACAGCAACAATTATTATGCAACAATAAACATTTTTGCACCAGCAGCAATAAACTGTGACCGACTGCAATAGAAATGACAACAACAAAAGTTCATATTTCCATTGTTTCAGTGATGCACACACATACAAAAATACATATACACACAAGGGTAATTGTTAAAAAGGGAAATAAGTCGGTCGTTTAAATCCGACTGTAGGACACCCTACACTACACTATAATGAAGATGCTGAAATATTTTTCTTATAGCTGAGATGTTTTTCGGTAAATTTGGACTGCAAACCCCCATCTGTTCAGAGTGGGTGTCCTTTTTAGGAAAAGAGAAAAGGAGAAATTTTATAAGGAGTGAGATCGAAAAATTTGTAACACACGTTAAGCACGGAAATTTATGTCAAGTTTTCATGCTGCATAATGGATGACGTGATATATGTTCTGGCAGATTTTTCACAATTTCCAGGACAAAAATTTTATGTGACTGATGTTCAAGGGAATGTTGAGGATAAGTTTAGGACCCAAAAGCAATCAAACAATAGGTCTCTTCAAACGCCGAAATTAACTTAAAGGAATGTTTGCAAAAAAGGTTGCTTCCATTGATAAGACTTTGTTATGTGTCCATATATTTTTGGCTTGACTTGGCATCCCATCCTTGTCCTTCAGTGATAGAAGGATAATAAGGTGGTATTTGTAACAAGAGAGGCAGATCCTCTAAAATTCCCTTAATGCTTCTAAAGTGAAGGCGGAGACAAAAATCTGCCAAAATTTAAAAAAAAAAAACTAAATTTGTTTTAATAAGTTCTGAAAACGAAAAGCTTCAATTATGTTTAAATTATCCTTATTATATCGCTACATATATAAGGTAATAATCCCAGAAATATTATTTACGGGATGCCCTTTTTAACGTGCGTGTAATCAAATAAATGAAAAAAGTCAAAATTATAAAAATTTTTCATACAGATTGGGATTTTGGGTATTTTCGTTAGAAAACTAGGATTTGTTTTAATTCCTTTATTCACGGAAAGGTGCTATTAATTCAGAATTTCGATATAATGTACATATTACACCGAAATTCCGAATAAAAACCTATTAAATTTCAAAATTAATTTCATTTGGAAAAAAAGCGAAATGTGAGTTCTTCAAGACAATCTGCCACCAAATAGTCTGCAAGTAACTTTTACTTTTCAATTTCGGAAACTTCACGTTCTAACGTTTTCATAGATATCGAATATTTCTAAAAAGAAGTTCATAACTTCGATTGAAATCTAAACTAAAATTGGCTTTCCCGAGCTAAATTAAACTGCTTTTCATACATTCGCGATAAGTAATACAGAACAGATAGGAATTATTGGTTTACACTCCTTATAGGTCAGACCTTGTGCACCCGACTGCACATCATTCAGTCGGTCAAAAATCATATCGTTTCATTCTTTACCTTTAAGTCGTAGCAGGTTTTTTTTGTTGCCGAGATTTAAAATGATGGAAAAACTCTTTACTAATAATGAATTACATTTTATTAACTTGTCTGCCCAATAGTTCCATTATATGTCTTAAATCAGAGGTGACCACCCATACTGTTACACATTTGTAGTTGTCAAAAAAAATATATTGAATTAATTCTAAATCGGCTCAAATTGTTTAAGAGAGCAACCGTCTTTTATAATGAACGTCTAAAGTAGATATAATTTGTAGAGTTACCTCTCGAGTCTGAAAATTTGCATTTTGGTCACCTCTGCCTTAAATCCATAAAAAAATAGCTTAACAATTAAATACATCTCATTGTCTCTTATTACTCGCAGTCATTTATGAATTGCAGATTTTAAATGTAAATTTTTATATACTTCACTGCCTTCCTACACTCCTCCCCCCGAAGCCCCATCATTTATTGTTAACTCAAGTTGATTTTTTTTCTGTTGTATTTTCTTTAACGCCTCAAGATATATAATTTCTACATTTAAATATGAGAAAAAATAAAACACTTAAAATAAAAAAAAAAAAAAGAATTTCCATTTGTTTAATTTAACATCAAACGAACCTGAACTTTTCCTCTACATGGACTCTCTGAATGGGTTGTTGGTTGAAAGACAGACTTATAGTCAGACAAAACTGTATATTCTATTGTTTACGAACATGTAAATGTTTAACATAAATGTTAAACATACATGTGCCATTAGTTATGTAAAGAATATGTACACTGGTACGTATTGCTATAAAAGCACTTAAACTTAATGAAGCGTCCGACGTTTTTAATGGTTTGTGGATGAAACTTATTTTGGTAAATTTAAAAAACTTCGAAATATGGATTCGAGCATTATCTTGTCGTATAATAAATATTCATCTATAAAAGACCAAAGAGCATCTTCCCAGTGGGATAGAAAACTATCTTGGATTTTTATTCAAGCTGTCCGATACATAATACAACTACGGAAATTGCGTTTCCACATACAAATGTTATTCGATCTTAAATCATGTTAATACACAGTGGTTCAAAACTCGTTTTTTAGGAAATAAATCTGTAACATTTGATAAACTAAATAAATTTCCATTTAACTTATTATAACAGATGAGGGCAGCGTTATAACTTTGGAAATTTGGGGTCTCTATGGGTGGTTACAATGGTACAATGTGGGTAAGCGGGGACATTAATTTTATATAACCGCGTGCCAAATTTGTATTTCTCATTCAGTTAAAAATAAATTCCATGCTTTAACGCCTAAGGAGACCAAATTATACACCTTTCGTTTAGTTTTCGAGTTATTTGGATTTGAAAAATGGAAATACTGCGATCATATTCAAATTTCTTTTCATTGTCCTTTGCTCCGGGCAGTGTGAAAGTTTTGTCTCTCTTGTTACAAATATCATCTTACACCACTCAAGGGTTTGTTTACCATAGTGACAGGATCACAAGTTGGGTCATAAATAAGTGGACACGTTATGCCCTTTTTGGTAAACATTCCTTTAGGTTAATTTCGGTATTTATAGAGCATGTTGTCACAAATGATTGGCTTCTTTTGTAGCAACTGTATGCTGCTTGTCATACCAAGAATATTTTTAGAAAAGTTTAACTGCTTTTGGGTCCTTAACCTTTCATTCCCTAAAGCATCAGCAACGTGACCGGAAAATTGCGAAAAATCTGCCAGTAACAGAACGTTATGTTACATATGATTTTAGAAAACTTGACTTTAATTACGAGCTCTTTGGTCCCTAAATATTTAGTAATGTTTCTGAGCTTTGTATGTTCTAAAATCAGCATTTGATTTAACTTGTTATACTGAACAGTTGAAGTATTGGGCTGTTTTTCCACAGGTTGTGTTAGGAGATCTTCTAAAAATGTTTTTTATTTCTTGGCTTAAGAAACATCATGTGATGTATTCCTTCTACCTGATCCGGATTTTCTAACAAGTGACTAAAAAGGCTTAAAAATTTATTTCGATTTGTATATCTCTGAAATCATAAGAGATAAAATAATAATATTTTTAGAGATATACAAGATTTAAAAAAATGCTTTCATAAATAGTTTATATCTAACAGTTCCAGCGATATTTAAGTCGAATTTTTAAGCCATCTTTACCCTTGTTCCTTGAATGCATAGAAACCAAATTCTTATGTACTGTCCCCGCAAGCCACATCTAAAATTAGTAATTTAAAGCCTTTTATCAAGTTATAGTAAATCTGGAATCATCTTCAAACAACCTTCAATATATAAGAAGTGTGATCGAAAAATACTTAACATATTTATACGAAAATATGAACGAAACCACTTGTTTACCATAGTGACAGGATGCCAAGTCAGGCCAAAAAATAAGTGGACACATTATGAAATCTTATGAATAAAACTGCCTTTTTTGTATACATTCCTTGATATAATTTCAATACTTATAGAGTCCATTGTAGGAAATGATTAGCTTCTTTTGCCAAAACAGCATATTGCTTGTCGTACCAGAAATTTTGATTGTTTTTGGTTACAAACTTTTCTTCAACATTCTCTCGAGCACCAGCAACATAAAATTTTTGACCAGGAAATTTGCGAAAAATCTCAATATACGTATCGTTATCCATTACGCAGCAAAAATAGTTTTTTTAGAAAACTTGACTTCAATTCTCGTGCTCTACATAAGCTTTACCTTTTCGTACCAAAAAGTCCGAGCCTTAAGCTAAATGGGCTGCTTTCTTAATGGATGTATTTTCGTACATTCTATTTTTAGTTTTAGAAACATCATGTGGACCATTTTTCCTACCTGAACGAGGTTTTCTCCCGATAATGTTTAATAAGATTAGAAACAGTTTAACGAGAGACCTTTGATTGCTTGGCCTACTTTTTGTAGAATCAAGTTGGTTTTTGCTAAAAAGTATTTAATACAAGAACATAAATAAATTTTGAGCAAATTTAAAAAAAATATCAACATTCCCGAAATGGTTCACTTTGGAGGATCCTCGACTACGCCCCTGAACAGATAGGGCCTTATACTTATACAAATTAACCATGTGAAATTTTAACGAGATTTCTGTAACAATTCAAAAATTATTTCTAAAAGTCAATAAAAAATTTGGCCCCATAATGAATATGTGAGGAATTGGAAAAATATCAGATCAGATTTCAAGGTATCTTTTAAATAAGAACCTAATCCGGAATTGGGTTTAACATGATATTACAATTCCTTCAATTCGTGTTTCGTTTTTTGAAAAGTTTAAAAGGAGGAGTTTAATTTTAAATTTGCCAAAGGTGAATATGCCACTCTTACATTTTTTATTGTTACCCAGTGTAAAATCTATAATCCAAATCTATATATTTTCAATTCTTACCTGGTTTTAGTTTTTAAAAGATCTGCAAAGAAAAGAAACATATATTTCAATAAATCATATATAAATCAAGTTATTTTCTTAAAATCCAAACATAACGACAATTAAAAGCCAAAAATGGTTTCAAAGCCCTTATCGCTTTCTTTCTTTTTAGAGAGACACACCCATATTTAGTGATTTTTTTCTATTATCAATTTATATAAAATTATTAACTAAAAACTGGAATAAAATTATGTAAAATTTTCGAAAACAACTTTAGCAAATAATAATAATTATAATGATAATGATGAGAATGGCGATGAAATGGAGCGTAGCTGATAAATAAAATTTTAACAAACTTATTAACATATTTTTCAGACAGTAATTTAATATTTATAAACAAACAAGTTAAAATGTCATGGCCGATTAGATAATACCCTACACTTCAACATTGATTGTTAATGGCTGCTTTGAAAAATTTATGAACGGCCCTCGTATAATTTGCTTCTCTTAGTTATGCTTATGTGTGCAATAGTTTAACATGAAACTAACAGTTATGTGAGATTTATGAGTTTTAAAACGATTTTTTTTCAGGAGGGTTCAATGGGACCCTCGGACCCATAATTGCGCACAGCTATTCTGGCTTAGACTTATCAAAATTTGACTAAATATTATTAAAATACTCATGTATATATGCGATTTATGAGTTTCAAAGTGATATTTGGAAGGGTGCTTGTATGGGTCTTATAAGAAATATTGAACCGGTTCTCGTATAATTTGCCACATCGTTTTAGAATATCATAGGACTTACTTTTTGCGACATTTTTTTTATATTGAGGCACTATATGGACCTAAACCCCCTTTTTTGGGAAGACATTTGTTTGAAATAATTAATTCCAATAGGTATTACCAATTTCCGAATTTCTTTGTGATTCTGCAACCCGTACTTTGCGAACAAGCTTTATATGGACAGCCAGCCAAACCATAGTGGACCCAAAACACTTTTCTTGGGAAATAATTCTGTAAGTTTGGAACTGTTGAATATTTTTCTAACGAAATTTCATAGGGACATGTTTTTCAATTGATTTGGAGAATTAGGTCCTGGGATCAGGCAGTGGATCACTAAAGTTGGTCATCTCGATAAGGCTAATGGGGAAATTGTTTTCCCTAATGTTCTTAGATTTTCGTCATATACATTTACGTTAGAAATTCTATCAGATTTGCGAACAACTTTTATAGTCCAGAAGGACATGGACATGTTTTTCAATTGATTTAGAGAATTGGGTCCTGGGACCAGGCAGTGGATCACCTCTATAAGGCTAATGGGGAAATTGTTTTCCCTAATGTTCTCAGATTTTCGTCATATAAATTTACGTTAGAAATTCTATCAGATTTGGGAACAACTTGTATAGTCCAGAAGGAAATAAATGATTTTTTTATTGAATCCACATAGGTATATGGTTCAAAATTTTGTACAAAATTCAGAAAAGAACAGAACATTCAAAAAACTAATAAAAAATATACAAAAATGAGTCAAAATTTTACTTTGGTCTAAATATCTCTTAAACTGTAAGAGTTATTAGAGAGGATATGTGAGCGAGTAGTGAATTAGAAGGTCTATATGTATGCAAAATATTTTTTCAATCAAATCATAAATAAAATTTTGGAGATTTAAGCAAAAAAAAAATCGTCTTACCCGAGGTGACCAAATCTGGAGATTTACTTCCCGACCCCAGGATCCACTAGAAACATGTTCTTCTACAAATCAATTGGAAAGCACCTGAAAAATTTCCATGTGACATTTCGTTGAAAAAATATTCAAGTTACAGAATTATTTCCAAAAAAGCGCTTTGAGACCACTGTGCGGGTGGACGGCAGGACATTGTTAATTTAACTAAAAAAGTGTTTTTCTGGGTCGAACGGTATACTTATAAGTAGTGAGAGGACTATTTTTTCTGCCCGTTACAAACAACTGCACAAACACATAATACCCCCTCCAACTATGATGGTGTAGGGTATTAATAGCGTAATAGAAAAAATCATAAAATAAACAAAATTATTATAAAAAAGAAGATTAAATTTAAGTATTTAGGAGATTTATTTAGTTTTTGTTTATTTCAAATTATTTAAATTTTATTAATTTCGTGAATAATTTCGGATTTTTGTGATATCGTGAACTTGTTTCGCCAAATATTTAGCAAAACAAACAAACAAACGAATTTTTTTTTATAAAAGTGCAAATGATTTGAAGTAAAAATTAACATAAATAATTTCCTTAAATGAAAACAAACTTTAATATTGTTATTAATTTGTATGTACACCCTACATCATCCAAACATTTGGGGTATTATGAGCCTTTAGCTGTGATTTGAAACCCTTTTTTTGGAGATCATTCTGTTACCTTTAAAGCGTTAAAGTTATCTAAATTTGAATTTCACACGATTACAGTTAAAGTGCTTTCGAGCTGATCAGGAGAATTACACATTCCCAACTGGTCAGGGGGATAATGGAAGGCCTTCCAAAGTTGAACATCTCGGATAAGTAAAATATTAAAAAATTCTCCAAAAAAATTTAAAACAAAAGTGAATTTTTAGCGAATGACAAATGAAATTTTGTATATAGATAACGAGTGAGGTTGAATAATTCTTAACATACATTAAAACGAAACACTAAACTTACAATTTAAGTATTTTATTTTAATTTACAAAAGAAGAAAAGTTTGGACTTGTTTATAATAGTGGCAGGTTACCAAGTCAGGTCAAAAACAAGTGGACTCATTATGAAGTCTTACGAATGGAAATTGCCTTTTTTGTATACCTTTCTCGATAAATTTCAGTATTTTTAGAGCTCGTTGTAACCAATGATGGGCTTCTTTTGCTCGTCAAACCAAGAACTTTTTAGGAAATTTTGACTGATTTTGGATCCTAAACATTTCTTCAACATTCCCTCGGGCAAATTTGACAGGAAATTGCGAAAAATCTGCCAGAACATACCTTTCAGCATCCATTATGTATCAAGAATATTCGTTTGACTTTAATTTCTGTGCTCTGTTTTTGGACTCTAAATTTTTAGCATCGTTCCTTTCAGGAACTTTTTGAGCCTTGAGCTAACCGCACTGCTTTACTACCGGATGTGTGTGGGGGAAATGTTGGCTTTAGAAACATAATGTGGACCAATCCTTCTATCTTAACGGACAAGTATTACCGGTAATGTGAAATAACAATGGAAACAGTTTGACGTCAAACCTATGAATACGTAGCCCACTTTTTGTAGGGCCAAATTGCACTTTTTTGGTTAAATTCCCCGATTTTAAATTACTCTCATTATAAAGTCACACGTGCAAGCTGAACACCCAGGAGGTATTTTCTGTCGTTGAGCCCTTAGACAGAGTAATCATATCAATTAAAACCATTTTAAATCGATTGGGATTTTGGGTATTTCTATGGGTAAAAATGGGATTTTTATATTAAATTATATTAAAATTTCCGAAAAATAGATCAGTTATTTTGGAATTTATATCTTTTTCTGCCGATGGGCCCTTCTTATTGGACCGATATTACTGGTGCAAAACTGGCCAAATTTAAAATTCGGACAAAAAACCGCCATACGTAAGGGCGCACATTGTTAACTTAACTCAGGAATTAATTTTGACTCGATCGAAATACCATAGAAGTTTTGAACATTAATTGTGAGTCACACATTTCCATCTAAACTTTTTGGGTTTACAGGTATACATAATTGTGCCGCGCATTAACATTTTAAAAATTGATCATTTAAATGATCAATATTTATTGTAATATTGTTAATGCTATTTTTCTTTCCAATACTGTTATCATAATTAAAATATTTTGTTAATTCATATTTATTTGAAAACAACTTAAATAAATAAATAATTTTTGTTAATAAAAATTTTAAATCATTTTTCATTCATTAAAAATTATTAAAAATGATTTAATTATAATCTGATCGTAATACAGAAAAAGAATTTCATTCAAATGCAAAAAAAGCAGAAAAAATGTCTGAAATAAAATTATAATAAAAATAAAACGCAAACAGTGGTGGGCAGAAGTGGATGAATGTTAAACAAATTTATTATTAAAATAAATTTTAACCGTTAGATATACCGTAATGAAGTTACACATGGTTAGAGCTGAGGTATATTCGATTTGAATTGGAGGAGTATAAGGCCCTCTTAAGTCAGAAGCGTACACCGTGTCCTTCCAAAGTGGACCACCTCGAAATCGTGATATTCGAGATTTAAAAAAATGCTTTCATAAATAGTTTATATCTTACAGTTCCAGCAATATTTAAGTCGAATTTGTAACCCATCTTTACCCCTGTGCCTTGAATGCATAGAAACCAAATTCTTGTGTACTGTCCCGCAAGCCATATCTAAACTTGGTAATTTAAATCCTCTTGTCAAGTTATCGTAAAGCTGGAATCATCTTCAAACAATCTCTAATATATAAGGAGTGAGATTGGAAAATACTTAACATATTTATATGAAAATATGAACGAAACCACTTGTGTTTACCATAGTGACAGGATGCCAAGTCAGGACAACAATTAAGTGGACACATTATGAAATCTTATATACGTTTCGTTATCCATTACGCAGCAAGAATAGTTTTTTTTAGAAAATTTGACTTCAATTCTCGTGTTCTGAATCAACTTTAACTTTTCGAACTAAAAAGTCCGAGCATTAAGCTAAATGGGCTGCTTTCCTAATAGATATATTGGAAGCTCTTCATTCTATTTTTAGTTTTGGAAACATCATGTGGACCATTTTTTCTATCTGAACCAGGTTTTCTCCCGACACTGTTTAATAAGATTAGAAATAGTTTAACGAGAGACCTTTGATTGCTTGGCCAACTTTTTATAGAATCAAGTTGGTTTTTGTTGAAAAGTATTTAATACTTTTAGTACGCACTGTTTTGAAATAACATTTGGGTTAACAATTTTAATGAAAAATGTGTGTTAAGAATTGTTCGATCTCACTATTGACATACCAAAGTGAAGAGATTGGAGTGTCACCGACTACGTCCTTGACCATTTAGAAGCCAGAACTCCTACAAATCAACTCGAAGACATCTGAGCTCAAACCATGTGAAATTTTATTAAGGAAACTCTAACGTTTTGGCCGCATTGTGCTGAATCATGGTGTAGGGTATTATATATAATCGAACTTAACCGATTTTTACACTATTTATAGTTTCCTCTTGATGTTATTTTTCTAAATATATGAATTTTTTCTTTCACTTTAGAAATTTATTACACTTTTTAGTCTAATTGGATTAATAGGTATACACATTTGCTCGCCACTGTATGTACACATGTATGTATGAAAAGAACACAAGCGAAAATGAATGAAATTAAATGTTAAAATACACATAAAACATTATATAAGCATTTTTGAGTGTTTTGCAATGAGAGGAAAATGATTTTATTAACAAATGCATTATTAACATAATGACAACAGTGGCACCTACAAATAATGTACATTAAATTTAAAATATTTAAAATATTTTCTGAAAGCCGGAAAGTATAGAATTTAAAATTCTAAAATTTGAAATAAAATTTATAAGAAATGTTGAATGCATTATGACAACAGTGGAGCCAAGAAAAAATCGGGATAAAAATTTTTAAAATTAAAATTCTTTAAATTTGATTTTAAATTAAAATTTTTAAATTTCTTTTTAAAATTTTCCAAAGAATTTTATTTTTGTTAACTACTGTGCCATGATTTTTAATGTTATAGTTCTTTCTTTTTCACAAATTATGTTTTATTTTAGTTCATTTTCCTGAAATGGGGAGAAAAAAATAAACAATGAAATTAAGTTTTTTCTACAGAGAAGAATGAAATAGAAAAAGTTCAAGGTTTTTCCACGAGCACAATAAAATAACATAAATGTTTGTAAAATCATACAAGAAATCGATTGCACACATATATTTATACATATTTATACATATAGAATTATATATTATGGTCTCAAGAATCTATCTTCCTACAACCCTCCATCGGAAATAAATTGCAAAAAAAATGTTATGAATAGAAAGTGAACAGCGGTAAGAATGCACAATGTGGCTGAATTTTAAAATAAACCTATTACAGCTTAGACCCCTCAGGGGCTTCATGGACGGAGTCATAGCGGAAAAAAGAAACAATTTGTTTGCCAGGTTAAAAAAATTTAATGTCCAAAATAGCCCCCTTTGTACCCTCATAACTCAGCCCATGGCTGGTAAGAGGGTACAATGTGGCTGAATTATTTATTTTAAATAAATCTGTCATAGATTTTACCCCTCAGAGGCTCCATGGATGGAGTCATAGCGACTATAAGATGGAGGAAAACTTTTTTAAAATGAAATAATAAACAAAATACCCCACTTTGTACCCTCATAGCCCAGTCAATGACGCCTCTATGGGTTCCCAAAGTTATAATGCTACACTATCTCTTCCATCATTATGATAATTTTTATGTAAATTCATCCAGCCGATCAAGAGTTATATATTTGTTTAAAAACAAATGTGACCCACTATGAAGGGTGGGTGGATGATGGTGGTTTATAACTTGGCTCAAAATTATGGTATTTTGAAGGGTAAACAACTGTCATTATTATTCAATTTTGAATCAACAAACAGTGATCCAAAAACGATTTTTAGGAAGTATTTTTCACATGGACATTATTGAAATGTCCAAGTTCTTATTTGGTCCAGTGTACGAATGTTGGACCATCAAACTATATAAAAGGAGTAAGATCGGAAATGTCTTAATAAAAAGTAGGTCAAGAACTTAATGTTCTACCATTTCCAATGTTATTAAACAGTTCCGAGAGAAATTGTGGAAGGAATGGTCCACCTAATCTTTTTTAAACAAAAAAATAGAAATCATTTTCAAGAGAGCTACCAAAGCTCTACCAAAGAAAGCAGCCCGATTAGCTGCATACTCGGACTATTTAGTACGAAAAGTTAAAGCTAAAGCAGGTTTAAGAGAATACAAGGCTCAAAAAGCTATTGACAGGTACAGTGCTAAAAATTTAGAGGTCTAAAGTCGAGCACGGAAATTTTCTAAAAGAAGTATTCTTGCTGCATAATGGATGACGAAATATATGTTCTGGCAATTTTTTTTCGCAACTTCCTGATCAAAAATTTTATGTTGATGATGCTCGAGGGAATGTTAAAGAAAAGTTTAGAAAAGCAGTTGTGGTAAAAAGAGCCAATCATTTCTTAAAACGGCCTCTATGAATAAGGAATGTTAACAAAAAAGGCGGTTTCCATCATAATGTGTCCACTTATATTTGGCCTGATTTCGTATCCTGTCACTATGATAAACAAGCCCTTGAGTGGAAGCCCCAAGCTAAGGCCAGTGGAGAGATATTTGTCTATTGTTGAAAAGCGTAAAAAGCTGTTCAAAAATGTTGTAGTTATTAAACAGAGATGGACCTGTTTTAGAAAAAGTGACAGAAAGCACTATGAAAATGTTAATGGAAGAATTTCCGAATTTCATCACAAGTGATTAGAACTATAAACATATTTTTTAACATTAATAACAATTTCCATAAAAATAAAAAAAAACTATAATTTTAATGTTTTTGTTTTTAATAACATTTATGTATGTATGTTAAGAATTTTTCGATCTCACTCTTTACTCCAGTTTCAATATTCGCCATATTTTGTTACTTTTTTATATTTCTTTCTTTTTTTTGAATTTTTAATAAAAATTTGATTTTTGTGTAACCACATTTGCTCGCCACTGTACGTATTAAGGTGCTTCCAGGCACTTTAGTAGATTTATTTTAAATTAAATCTTTTCTTACCCAAATGGGTCATCAAATTAAAAGTGTTTTTTTTTCTCCTAAATATTTCAATAATTCCATAAATTAGTGCTCACAAATATCGTTTTTTTTTTCTTTGTAAAGTGAATAATAAAATGTGCGAATACTAACAGACGGTACACAAACATAAACAAAGACATCATGAATAAATAATGAGATTAAAATACCTCTTAGATCCGAAAAAAATGGAATTTCTTTTGCTCTAAATTATTGTAAACAAAATTGTTAAAAGAAATAAACAAATTATTTTGTGGTTTTTTGTTTATAAACAAAAAATAAATTATTAAATTTTTTTAACCGGAAATCATGGAATATTTTCATGTTTTGGTGCAAAATTTTTTTAAAGAGGGTGTAAAAAAAAATTCCATAACAAACAATTAAAAAGTGTAATGGTTGGTTAAGACTGACTTTACAATCCCCTACACCTCTGGCATGAAAAGTTATGGAACGACCCTCGTAGAAATTCATTTTATAGCATATTCTTATTAGAGATTTAATGTAAAAAAATTGTTGAAAAACTTAATATTTCGAATTTCTGTTGTAGGGATTGAGATCGAAAAATTATTAACATACATGTATGTTAATGAAAAACGAAACCACAAAATTACAGTTTTAATTTTTTATTTGATTGAAATTATTATTACAAATATTTTTATAGTTTTAATCACAAGCGATGAAATTTTGAACCTTTTCCGGAAACTCTTTCATTAACGGTTTTATTGAGCTCTTTGTCACTTTGCTCAATTAATTAGTCTCCATTTAAAATCTTCCACACTTTAAGGAATACTTTTTTAACAAGAGCCCAACATCTCTCCACTGGCCTGAGCTCTGGGTAGAGTGGAGGATTTGCCTCTATTGATACAAATACCACATTATTGTTCCTGTGCCACTCAAGGGCTTGTTTACCGTAGTGACAGAATACAAAGGCAGTCCAAAAATAGGTGGAGTCACATATGAATGGAAGCTGCCCTTTTTTGTTAAGATTTCGTTATGTAAATTTCGGTATTTATAGAGCGCGTTGTAACAATTTATTGGCTTCTTTTGCCGTTATACCAAGTTTTTTTTTGACAATTTGACTGCTTTTGGAACCTAAACTTTTCTTTAACATTCCCTCGAGCATCAGCAACACAAAATGTTTGACCGATAAGTTGCAAAAAATCTGCCAGATTATACGTTTCGTCATCCAGCAAAATTATTTTTCTAGAAAATTTCACTTCAATTTTCGCGCTCAATTTTTGGCATCTAAATTTTTAATAGCGTTACAGTCAAGAACTTTTTGAGCTTTTGTTGTTTTTAAACCTGCATTAGCTTTTACATTGGGCTAAACGGGCAGCTTTCCTAGCGGGTGTGTTGGGAGCGCTTTTGAAAATGTTTTCTATTTTTTAAAGCTTTAGAAACGTCATGTGGAGCATTTTTTCTACCTGAATCAGGTTGTCTATGAAAGGATAAGTTCTCCCGGCTCTGTTTAACCTTTGAATGCCTGCCCAAGTTCTAATATTTTTTTTTTCTGTTCCAACAAAAATTTTTAAACGAATTACTGGAAAATGATCTTCTCTCCTTTAATGGATGAAAAAAAATGGATTTCAAATGAATTCATACTCCAGCAACATACATGTTTCAAATCGGTCTAAATCATGGTTTAACTAAAACAGCATACCTCTGTTGGACTAGCCGCCTTGCAGTCGAGCTTAAAACCAATAGAGAACTTATGCGAATACATGACTCATAAAGTTCATGCCCTAAAGAAAGAGCTAAAAATGTTTTCCAATCAATGCCAGACTGTTATTTTGAGGTAATCCACCACAAACAAAGATCCCTTTATTTATAAAGCTATAGAGACTTATAAACTTAAGTGCGTTTATAGGAAAATACCATTAAAAATGGCAGTTAAACACTAAATTTAGGTTAAAAGGGAATAAAATGAAATACAAAAACGTTTTTAGTTATAAATAATTTAAATGGAGTCTGAATTGGTTTAGTAAGAAAATAAAACTTATGTGCATTTATAGGAATATGAACCAGTGTATCTATATACAAATTTTTTCTCAATACATAAATCAATTTTGATGAATTTTTTAATAATCTGCATTCCCGAGGTGGCAAAGTTTGAAAGGTCAACGACAAGACCTTTTGCAACGTAACATGGAGAGCCAGTCGACCAAACGGACGGACATCGTTAAATGGCTTCAGAATTTTATTTTGAGTCAATCAGTATACTTTAAGCTGTTGTGATATTTTTTCTAAGATTTATAAACTTCTGCAGAAACTAACAACCGGATTAAGGGCATAACAAATAAGGGTCTAGGTCCGGTTCTCCCTCAAAAATTCGTTCGATTATCTAAATATAAAAACGAATCTGTGTTTGTTTATTTGTTTGTTTGAGATTTATAGACAGCTAAACAACTGAACCGATTTTCACAACATGATCCTCATATACCCGAAAGTAATATAGGCTACAAAAAAAGTTCGATAGGACCAGGGGGAGAGGTACTCCTCATAAAAAATAAATATTGATTTTTGAATATCTAAAGAAATATAACAGCAAGAATTTTTAAATTTAGTTTCAATCACTTCTTCAAGGAACTGTTTTACAGGACAAAATGTAGGACGGTTAAGATCAGGGGGAGTGGTAACCCCCATACAAAGAAAATATTGATCATCGAATATCTTAAGAACCACTTCATCGAGAATTTACAAATTTGGTTCCAATAAATTTGTGAAGTAACTGTTTTACTGGACAAAATTTAGGACTGATAGGATCAAGGGGAAAGGTAACCTCCATACAAAGAAAAAGATGATAATCGAATATCTTAAGAACCATTTCATCGAGAATTTTCTACTTTGGTCCCAATAACTTTTTTAAGGAACTGTTTTACTGGACAGAATAAAGGGCGGATAAAATCATGGGAAGAGTTAGGGACCATTGGGAGGTTGATCCCCAAAATAATTTTTGTTTTTAATTTATAACGGCGTCAAAGCGCACCGGGTCTTAGCTAGTTTTTTATATACAAAAATAATAAAAAATACAATTTCAAAATTACAAAATTAAAAAATTATTAATAATTTATTCTCAATTAATTATTGTCAAATTAAAATTTTTTTAACAAATTTTAAGTGTCACAAATATCGCGAAATTCTTGTGTTGTTTGTGTGTTTTCTTCTTCTTTTGCTGATAATCTCATACACTTGAAATTTAATTAAATTATCTAAATTTCCATTTTATTGTTATAAACAATTTTATTTTTTCAAGTCAATATTTATTTAATGGATTCAACTGTTTTATCAATTTCTCTAGAAACTCTAGGGGTAGAGGAAGGGGAAGGCGAGTGGAACAATAATAATCGCTATAGTACTTGCACTATGGCTTATTTTTTATTATTATCTGTATGTCGGTATAAAATTCTTTGTTCTTGGCGTGCGCTTTTGTTATGGGAAAATTTATATTTATTTTTTTATTTATTTATTTAATTTTTTTTTTATGATTCCAGTTTTTTTTTGCCGGGACAACAATTTTTTTTAATACTGATTAATACAGAAATAATAATAGAAGTCATATGACATCATAATATATATATTAATACTTTATGGGCAAAATAAACTTAAAAAAGTCAGAACCGGATTAAATCATAATTGAAGTGTTTTTAACAAATGTATTTGATATACAGTGGCGAGCAGAAATGGTCAAGTTTATAAAAAAACAAGGAAGAATGCTATATTCGGCTATGCCGAATCTTCAATACCCTCCACCACAAATTCGTGTGAAGTTAATACGTTAGGTTCCATAGATATACATATATTCCATAGATACACATACACTCACAAATGTATACAGAAATACTTAATGAGTCACAAAATTAGTTACAATTTTGGCTATAACTCTTTTGCTACTGAACTGCCTTTTTTCTACCAAATTTCATTGAACTCTGTAAATTTTTGTGAATGTGAGCAGACAGAGAGATTGACGAAAATCGACTGAGATTTTGATTTGAATCAAGAATATATACATTATGGGGTCTGAAATAATTCATTCTTAGCGTTACACACAGAATGACAAAGTTATTATTCTCTCTCTACCACTTGTATTGTGGAGCGTATAAAAACAAAAAATATGCTTTTTATAAGCTCAAAACTGCTTTCCGGAAAGGGTCTTATATGGGAGCTACAGCAAAATTTGGACCAAGATTGTTCATATTTATAAAATACTTTGATTTTAGTTAGAAAAATTATTGTGTTAAATTTTAATGGAAATGATCTTTACTTAAATGTCCCATTTTCCGGAAAATCCCGTTATAAGGGAGCTATAGGAAAATTTGGAACGATATAGGGCAAATTAATATAATATTTTCAGAACAGTTAGCAAAATAATTGTGTCGAATTTCAATAAAATTGTTCTTTATTTACTCGTTTTATAAGCTGAAAACTGTTTTCGGTGAGGTGCCCGATATGCGAGCTACATCAAAATATGGACCGAGATTGTTCTAATTAAAAATAGTTAAAAAATCCATTGTACAGAGTTCCAATGGAATTAGTCTTTATTTGATTGTTTTATAAGCTCAAACCCGTTTTCCGGGAAAAGACGTTATATGGGAGCTATATCAAAATATGGACCCATGTTAATAAAATTTATAACACATATTTAAAATAGTTAGAAAATTATTTGTGTCAAATTTCAAAGGAATTGGTTTAAATTTAAGAGTTTTATAAGCTATAAACCATATTCCGGGAAGGGGCCTCATATGGGAGCTATATCAAAATATGGGCCCATGTTAATAAAATTTATAAGAAATAATTTAAAATAGTTAGAAAATTATTTGTGTCAAATTTCCGGGAAGGGACAGACGGACATAGCTAAATCGACTCAGTTTTTGATTTGATGCAATAATATATATACATTGTTGGGTCTGAGATGATTCCTTCTTGGCGTTGCACACGGAATGGCAAACCTTATATACCCTCACCACTTGTGGTGGTGGAGGGTATAACAAGGAAGAAAGTTATAGTCGGTCAAGCCTGGCTATGAAATCTTCCTCACTCTATATTATTGGTTACAAAGGAGGAGTGAGAAAAAATTCTTAACACACAAATTTCATTAAAACTTTTAACCGAAGTGAGATCGAAAAATTCTTAACATACATGTTTCATTAAAGTATTATTTGAATTTTCTTTGGAATCAAGTTACCTTTGTAAAACGTGTCAGTTAATGTCAAACAAATGAAAATATTGTTAATCTGATTAAAATAGGCGACCAGAAAAAAAGTGAGTACATAAATTATGAAATATTTTAAACAAACCCCAGCTTGGCCGTACAAAATGTTGGCCAAGCATTCAAAGGTCTCCCGCTAAACAGTTTCGAATTGTATTACACAGTAGAGGGGGAATTTGTTTTGATTAGAAAATCTGTCTTTTATGAAAGCTTTTCCTAAAGAGCTTTCAACACATCCGGCAAGTAAGCAGTCCGGTTAGCTCGGTGCCCAAAGTATTTGGCAGGAAAAGTTAAAGCAAATGCAGGTTTAAAGACCTACAAGTTCATGACAGGAATAGAACTGCTAAAAATTAGAGGTCAAAAACAGAGCACCGAAGTTAAAGTTAAGTTTTCTAAATAGAATATTTTTGTTGCAATTAGGATGATGAAACGTATGTTTTGACAGATTTTTCTTAACTTGCTGGTCAAAAATTTTATGTTGTTATTGCTCGCAGCATTCAAAATCTCCCAAAAAGCTCTTGGTATATCAAGCAATATGGAGTTGCAGCAAAAGAAGCCAATTATTTGTTAAAATGGGCTCTAAATATAGCGCAATTTATATCAAGGAGTGTTTAGAAAAAAAGGCTGCTTCCAATCATAAGACCCTAACTTGGCTAACTAGGTCATTATGCTACAAAAGCCCTTTAGTGCTACTGCTTTATTAACTGAGAAATTATTGCGAATGATCTTCTCCTTTCAAAGAGAGGATCGGGGCAAAACAATAACAAAATTCGAAATCGAAATTCACAATTTTCGAGTTATTACTATTTTGCCGCAAATAAGCCGTATTTGTAATACTTTTTACATCTATAACAAAGTTGCAATGGTTCCATGTCTGTTATTTTTAAAAACGCAATTAATTATTTTGATTTTTATTGCAAACAATTTACAATGAAAACAAGTTAGAATGCTACACTCAGCTATTGCCGAATCTTTAATACCCTCCACCACAAATGTGTGTAAAGTAAATATGTTATGTTCGGTCATACACACTCACACATACACTCACAGTATTATGCAATATATAAAACAGTTTTTCTTAAGTACAACACTGAACATTTAATGAGTAATAAAATTAGTTCTATTTTAGTCTATAACTCGTTTTTTTGTACTGAACCGATTTTGAAAAATTTGTGGAATGATAGTGAAGTACAAATAGCTTAATATTCATTCTAATTTGTCGATTTATAATTGACAAATCACGAAAAAAATTTTTTTGTTTAAACTTAGAGTTGGCCTCAGATATCGGTCTATATCTTTTAACCGATTTTTCTGATTTTAATTAGGAAACTTCTCAGCTCTATAATAAATACTCAGGCGTAATTTTATTAAACTATGTCAATTATTGTGACTCCTTCTTAGCGTTACACACAGAATGACAAAGTTAAGATACCCTCCCTCTTCACCGCCTGTAGTGGTGCAGGTTATAATTATTTTAATACTTAATTTAATTCATTTATTAGTAAAAACAACTAATTGATAATTTTATTGATAAACTTTTTTTTTTTTGAACTTTCAATGAACCTTCCAAAGTAATTAAAATGATCAGATGTTATAGAACGATAGAGTGTTTAGAAAACGTGATAAGTGTGTTGAGAATTTCAGATTAAACATTTCATTAATGAGTCTTTTCACAGTCTGATGGTGATATGCACTTTTAAGTTAATGAAATGAAAAACGCAATTAATATGAAATGGACTTAAAAAAGAGATCGAATTTCAATATCTGTCCAGATCATCCTAAGTGAATCTGTGTTTGTCTGATCCGATTTTATTAAACTTTTCACAAAATGGTCTCAATATATCCGAAGGTAACATATGCTATCAAAATATGGGAAGGATCAGTTGGAAAAGTAACTCCCATACAAAGAAAATATTAAATACTAAAGAACTATTACAGCGATTGTTTTCAAATTTGGTCCCAATCACTATCTCAAGGAACTGCGACACTGGACAAAATGTAGGAGGGAGAGGATCAGGATGTGAAATAGTCCCCATACAAAGCAAATATTAATTATAGAATATCCTAAGAACTAGTGGGAGTATTAAGATTTCACCGCAATTACTTTCCCTAAGATCAGAGAAAGCGGTAGCCCCCATCGAATATATAAGATAAGTATCAGTAGGACTAAGAACAAATCTACGAATAGAACTGGGAATTGAACTTGGGATATATTTGCTTTAAAAACAATTTTCTTCAAAAATGTAAAGAAGATCCGCTGAAGTGACCGAGAAACGTATGATAACATTAGTTCAATTACAGGATACAGTATCAGGCAGAATCATTCATATTCAGTATTATATTCAGTATTACTTTTGGACTACTTTGGTCAAACCTGTAGAGCTTCCTAACAAAATTGATTAAAAATCCTATTGGCGGTGTGGTGGTACAGTTCTTTGTCTTCCAAACGTGGGTATAGAGCACCCCAATTTCGAATACGATTGCTGGTAGAAATCGTCAACGTGATTATTCAGATATTAAAATTGCGACAGGCCTTATTTTCCCTTCAAAATTTCAAATATCGAGGAAAAGCTCTGGCCAAACTGATTTTGGATGAATGCAGACAATGTCACAAAAGAAATACCAGAGTATGGTCAGTTAAGGCTGACTATTCACCTTATGGGACAATTAAATGAATGAAAAATTATTAAAGTTTTCCACCTTTTTGTTACACATAGAGGGCGTTGTTCCAAGCAAATGACATTATCCTATAGTTGAGCTGTAATCATCTGCTTAAAAATAATTTAAGAAATTAAGCAATTTTGAGCAATACAACATCACCAGCGAACTTTAAGTTAGCAAGGTTTCCAACCACTACATCATACATAGAGGACGCTGTTCTAAGCAACAATAGATATAGAACTGTATTATCCTATAGTTAGCTTGAATTATAAACATCAACAGCGAGCTTACTGAAGCTCCTATGCTCCTGGTAAACGCAAAAATATTTAATACATTTTCATTACACATCCTAAGACTATAGACCTGCCTAATGTAGCATAAATAAGATTATTTTTACATTTCAATTTTCAAACTGATTACATTCTGTTGATTTAACGAAAGCAACGAGAAAATAAATGCGGAAGTTAATGTTATGTTTGGGTATACAAGTTTTAAATGTCGATATAGACAACATATCGCAGTATAGCTATGACATATCATTTGGGATTTTTTGTGAAAAAAAAGGAAAAACTTTACAAAAGAGAAGTGATATATATTGAAGTATATTTTAAGGTAACAAATAAGGTTAAAATATGTTGCATACGTTAGGGAGTTATTGTAGTTAAATGCCAGTACAACTGGCTTTATAAATGGGAGGCATTTAATGAGGTATTTCATCGACCTAAAAGTATTGGAATATTGGAAGTCGGAAGACATTAAAAAGCGATTTAACAAATCGAAAAAGATATTTGAATGTTGCAAAAAGAACCAAAATTTACCCAAGATCAATAAAAGCATAAAAAAGAGCCGATCATCAAGCCAAACTAAGGCCGAAGTCTAATACTCATGAAGCCAAGTTAATGCTCACTATTTATTGGAATTAGAGTTGTTTTGCTGTTGAAATCGAATCAGAAGATTACAACGAAAAATGACCACAATATTCAACCATGCACGGGGTCATAATTTTTCATAATGATAACCTTCGACCACATGTTTCAATATCGGTTTAAAACTATTTGGAAAACAGTTAATGGGAAATATTGGCACAGACGCTTAATAGTCCAGACTTTGCTCCGTCTGGATATAATTTCAAACTTCCTTACTGGAGTATGCTTCACTTCAGAACAGGGTATTGGAAATTGATATAAAAAGCGGAACAGCTCTCCGGCATAGAATCTATATGCTATGAGAAAGATGATAAAATGTCTTATATACATTATTAACTTGTCTACCCAATATTATAATACAAGAAAAGTGAATAACATCAAGGTTTTGTTTTTCAAATAATAAAATTTCAAAAGAAAATAGTATTAAATAAAAAAACAAGGGTTTAAAGAAAAGAACAAAAACTAAGCTGCATACTTTAGGGAGTTGTAACATGTTTTTTTTTTTTTTCACATAACAATCGGGGAAAATGAAGAATATATCATTGTTATGACATGTGTGATTATGATTTTATAAACGCAAAGAATAATATAAAAATATTCCAGAAATATTTATTATTTTAAAATTCAATGTTTCAAATTTTAGCTCTGGGGTATAATATTTCTTGTAGCGCATAAATTTATTTCTAAAATTTCATATTTTTTAAAAGATTTTTGTTTAAAAAAATAAAGAAAAATTGCTTTCCTGCATAAATATAATAAATTTACATTTGAAAAGCTTTTAAACTACTTTAAGGTTTAAATAATATTTTATAACTACAGCATACTTTAGGGCTGTCATTAAATGATTTATGAATATTTTAAAAATGTTATTTAAAAATGAAAATGTATACGAAATAAGTTTATTAACCTTAAGAATTTAAAGCATTAAAAGTTTAATAAAAATGTAAATTTATAAGACCAACAACCAAATGATGGCAATTTTTTTTCAGTGTCATTTAAAACAATTAAATTTAGGTTTGACAAGTTTTACGATGAGGGTCTTACATTTTGTTAAAAAAGGTGAAACTTTGAAATAATTATTTGATATATATATTTTGGAGTATATTTTAAGGTTACGAATAAAATTAATATGTGTTGCATATGTTAGGGAGCTTTTTAGCGTGGTGTTTGTCAAGAGAACAGTAATTTCAAGTAGCCCCAAGGTCGAATTCGTCATCATGCGAAAATTGTCAGCGTGATTTTTCCAATATTCAAAAAATATTTGCTTGGTTCATCTTCCCTTCGAAGAGGACCACTGGCCAAGCGAGTAGTTGTCGCTGGGTGGATAAATATCAAATTACAACACATTTTCTTACATTGGAATACTCTTAAAAGTAAAGAAACTGGATCCCATATGACAAAGGGCGCGTGGTCTAGTGGTGTTTGTCTACAAAGCAATTATATCAAGCATCGCAGCTTCGGACTCGACATCAGCCGAAAATTGTCAAAACGTGATTTTTCGAATATTCAAAAAATTTTCGCTTGGTTTAACTTCCCTCTAAAAAGATAAAAAAACATCGTAGAGAACCACTAGTCAAGCCAGTAGCTGTCGCTGAGTGGATAAATAATGAGAACATCAACAAAGAAGTTACAGAGGATTGATCAGTTGGTGCCGTCACCGCACCTCTTGATATAATATAGAGAAAAAAAATTAGCAAAGTTCTACACCATTGCTTCACACATAGAGGGCGTTATTTTAGGAAACAAAAAATCAAACTGCATTGTCTTTATCCTGACTTAGCTACAGTAGCCCAATCATCTACATCAGTGGAATTATAATGTAAAACTGTTAAAAGTTTCTGAAACAAAATTGAATAATAAACACCAATAGAGCGCTTTGTTTGAGCCCAATTCTCCTTGTAGGACTAACGAGAAAATTATAGATTGAACGCTGTCAAAAAAAGTGCATTTTACTGGTGATGAATAATTGCGAAAACCGAAGATCGAAGCTGGAAATCTATAACATTAAAGTATGTTTTATTTGATGAGATTTGAGCTGTTCGGTCGGTTTGCGGTTCGACTTTACCGCAAACAATGAATAATAACAAAAATGTTCAAACAGACAATAAAACATCGTGTCGCATGTTATGGAATTCCTCATAAACTATTTTGGGAAAACATTGAATGGGAAATTTTGGTTCAATGCACGTTTATATCTCTCATAAAACACCTTCTAAATTCTGTTATTGGAACACGCTTCACTTAGATGATCCCTGGGAAACTTTGTCGAAGACAACTTATACAACAACTTCCGGACACATGTCGCAGAACCCTTTAAAAATTACTAAGGAAAATAGTGAATGGCCGGGAAATTGGCAATGAAAAATTGACCCAGATAAACTTGATTCGTTTACCAAATTACCATAATGTTGCAACAGACACGAGGGATTTATCTTCCAAACTTTTTTGGGAAAACAGTGAATGTGAAGTATTGAATTAATTCCCGCTTTATAACTCAGATATGACATCTTCTCAACGATGTTATTGGAATACGCTTCACTCAGACATTTCCCCGGCAAACTTTGCTGATGATAAATGATACAACATCGTTGGGCCATCGTTTGGTGGTGCCGCTCAAAAGCTATTTTAGAAAACTGTGAGTTGTCGAAACCAAACATCAACGACGTCATGGTAGTGCGTTGTATTTGATGGAATAAGAAAGATGTTTTGTATTACCAGCAGCTGAAATCGGCTTAGGAAAACTTTGAGAAGATGAAACACTATTCGAGAAAGCAATGAATGGAAAATTTAGTCTCATCCACCTTATGTCTCAGAGTTTATTCCTATTGAACGCCCTAAAAAATAGAGTATTCGAAATTGGATTAAATTATTCTTTATCTCCAAACTCAAGCGATTCTTTGGCACAAAATTTATATGCTGCCAGAATTATGGAAAAAATGTACTGACAATTTCACTCTTTCAAATTAACACTTAATTATTTTAAATTGTTTCCAATTTAATAATCAAATCATAAAATTCTATTTTAACAATAAATCATTTCATTTGCTATTTTTAAAAAATTATTTAAACAATATTTTTTTTAAATAAATAAATTTATGACAGTTCAGTTGAAATAATTTAAAATTCTATGTGAAGAGTGATGGAAATAATTATGGTCGTAAAATAAATAATTGATTACAAATTATACGTGGGCAGGTAAATCAATCAAACTACCTTTCAGTTAGAAATAATTATTTTTTTTAATATGCGAACATTAATTGGATATTGATGGATCCATTTGTTGAAGTAACAGATTATGGACTTTTTTTTTGTATTTTAAAAATGTTTATTTTATTTTTATACCCTCCAGCACCACAAGTGGTAAAGATATATTAAGTTTTTCATTTCGTGTGTAAAACGTCAAGAAGAAATGATCTCAGACCCAATAATGTATATATTATTGCATCAAATCAAAAACTGAGTCGATTTAGCTATGTCCGTCTGTCTGTCTAATGGAAACATTCTCACGCCTAGATTAATTGTCCAAATTCAATAAAACTTGGCCACATTGTTTATTATTGTCCTAAGCTGTTTGCTATTAAACCATATCGGTTTATAAGCAAGAAAGTTATAGACCGATATCTGAAACAACCTCAAAATTTCGAAAATGAACTCTTATAATTTCTTCTAAAAATGTAATTGGACTTAAACAAAAAATTAATTTTAGCAAACAATTTCACGTGCTTCATCATCGTACAAAAAATTATCAAAATCTGATTAACAGGAAAAAAAGTTATAGGCTATAATATGCAAAATTCTGATACACCCCAAACTCTTTGTGTCATATGGGCCGCAATTTTTAAGATAATTTACTGAAATTTGTCACATATGCTTATTTTGATACAACAATAGATCGAAAAAAGTCATATTGTTCTGGGATCATTAATTGACCCAGCTCCCATATAAGGACCCTTCTCGGAATATGATTTATAGCTTATAAAACTTTTAAATTTGAACGAATTCTTTTGACATTTGACACAATTAATTTTCTAACTATTTTAAATATGTGTTATAAATTTTATTAACATGGGCCCATATTTTGATATAGCTCCCATATAACGCCCCTTCCCGGAAAACGGGTTTGAGCTTATAAAACAATCAAATAAAGACTAATTCCATTGGAACTCGGTACAATGCATTTTTTAACTATTTTAAATGTATATTTTTAATTAGAACAATCTCGGTCCATATTTTGATGTAGCTCCCATATCGGGCCCCTCACCGAAAACAGTTTTCAGCTTATAAAACGAGTAAATAAAGAACAATTCTATTGAAATTCGACACAATTATTTTGCTAACTGTTCTGAAGATATTATATTAATTTGCCCTATATCGTTCCAAATTTTCCTCCAGATCCCTTAAAACGGGATTTCCCGGAAAACGGGACATTTAAATAAAGATCAATTCCATTAAAATTTAGCGCAATGATTTTTCTAACTAAAATCAAAGTATTTTATAAATATGAACAATCTTGGTCCAAAATTTGATGTAGCTCCCATATAAGACCCCTTCCCGGAAAGCAGTTTTGAGCTTATAACAAGCATTAACTTTGTCATTCTGTATGTAACGCTAAGAATGAATTATTTCAGACCCCATAATGTATATATATTCTTGCATCAAATTAAAATCTCAGTCGATTTACGTCAATCTCTCTGTCTGCTCACATTCACAAAAATTTTACAGAGCTCAATAAAATTTGGTAGAAAAAAGGCAGTTCAGTAGCAAAAAAGTTATAACCAAAATTGTAACTAATTTTGTGACTCATTAAGTGTTTCTATGTTATATACTGTAAACATTTGTGAGTGTATGTGTATCTATGGAACCTAACGTATTAACTTCACACGAGTTTGTGGTGGAGGGTATTGAAGATTCGGCATAGCCGAATATAGCATTCTTAATTGTTTTAAAATAAATATTTATTTTATTTTTGATTGAATTTTTTTTATTTTAAATATCGAATTTAGAAAAAACATGAAACATGTTAAGACAAAAGATTTCTATTAATGGGTTATACTCCTCCCCCTACTGATCTGTTAAGAATTCAGATCTTTTGCAAAACAATTTCAAATAAATCTACGACTCCATAAATTATATACAGTAGCGAGCACAAAAAATCCTCACACATTTTTTTATACATCGTTTCAATGAAACGTTATCGATTTAACAAAAAATTATTAAAGAAAATAAAAGCAGGATGAGGGGAGGGTTACTCCCCATGCGAAGAAAATTGCCAAATATCTAAAGAACTTTTCCAAGAAACTGCTTTACATTAAGACATTGTAGAACGTATCGAATCGGGGGGATTCTATGGAGAGACCTCTATAGAAAAATAAATTATGGAATATCTAAAACAAGCTATTAAAGTGAGAGTATTACGTTTTGATCTCAATGACTCTTTCAAGGAACAGTTATCATTGTGCTATATATTTTGTACAAAATGGATAGAATCGTATATCTCAATAACTATAGAAGTGAGAGTATTCAGATTTCATTTCAATAATTTTCTCAAGAAACATGTTGTAAGGGTAAAAGTTGACCGGATCTCAGAGCTAATAAAACTCTCTCCTTAAAACTAAAAATAAGTCAACTTTATCCACACATAAAGTTTCAGATGTACTTGAGTCCCACTGTCATTTTTCCAATATAAAAATGACACGTTATGAATTACATAGCATTTCATAGACTACTGACTCTCTCTCTCTATCTTCCTTATAATATTCTCCTCCATATAGATCCCTGCACACGTCTCGACTTTTATCTTAAAACCTTCTGTGAAAGCCGTGAAGTGAAGATTTTATCCGATCCAATTCAACGGTACAAAATAATTACTTCTGGGATCTCAATGACCAGGAAACTTGTAAGCTATTTTGTGTCTGATATCTAAGCTATACACCCTAATATGCTATAGAAATGGAGATTAAAGCCGTTTATCTTTGCGATAAGGAATTTAGGGAATTTTCATTAGTCTCTTGAGCATTTTTCTACAATCTTCCACAAAACACTGAAGTTATAATGTGCCCTTCCCTTCAAGGCCTTCAGTGATGTCTGACTGTTATCAATTAAAGTTTACATACATTCCCATATCCACGTGTTCCAATGCCAGCTCTGCAGCTTTTAAAACTCCCAGGTTTTCAGTCTGGAAAATGCTACACACATCCGAAAATGTATATTTCTTCCTAATAATGTCTTGCGCAGGTATGAACCCTGCACGCAGTGAAGATGCAATTCAATTTAATCCAGATATTTGGAATTATAATTTCTGGGATGATATCGAGCTCAATTTTCCTATATCCAGATCAATTTTCTTTCACATTCTCTTAGATAATCCTGTAGAAAATCTATGGGAACTATTAGGTGATGAAGGCAAGAAAACATGTGGTAAATTAATTCGAAGGAGTTTTAAAAGGTTAAAAATACCAAATCTGTATATGTGTGTGTATATACTCTCAGATCATTTCAAATTTTCCCAATATTCCAGAACCAAAATCCATAAATTAAGACCTGATTTCGATTTGTACGCAATAAAATTTATCAATTTACGTAATTTAATATAATTCGTCTGTCTTTATTTTATTTTCGTCATAAAATCTTACTTAAAAGAGATTCAGTCCTTTTCTTATTATCTTCTTTATTCCAGAAAAATGAGCAAAAAAATAGAAAATGCGCAATTTCTTCCTTTTTTTTAATAGAAAATTATTGAGATTTTTATTTTTACGTTTCAATTTTTGTTTTTGCGTTTTTTTTTCTAATCCCGATAGTACAATATGCTCCAGCGATAATCTGTTTTGATTCATTTCATACAATTATTTGGTGAACCCCTCAAAACTATAAATAATGTTTGAGGTTATATTAGTTTATCATTGTGTATGTTATATTTTAATGTACAGTGGCGAGAAATGTGAGAACATACCAATCAAGATAACATTTAAAGCTCCAAAAAGACCACAATATATTAATGAATTTTTGGAAAAACTTGCGATTCATACGGCTGTAACTATTTGGACATTAAATAGTTAGTTCGATTTTAATTAAGGAACCATGTTCATCATGGAAAAAATATATTAAATATTTAAGTGCAAATCATCATGCTCAGTTGGGCAAATCATATATCGTTCCTCAAATTCCACGCGATTCTTTTTATTCATTACTCTAAAGAAAGGGTTCAAAGCATTATGTCACAGCCTGCAATTCCCTTTCATTTCATGTTATTTGTCAGGAAGACTCTCTAGGCCCTTCCTCTCTCTTAGCTGAATTTGTCACCAACTTAGAATCCGTAAATTACACAATACAACAGCAGCCATCACCAATCATATCGCACATGGCTTAAACTAGCAGAGACCATTTGAATGGGCAATTCTTGTAGCACTTGACCTTTCAAAAGTTTTTGATAGCCTCTTCCGCAACAAACTGCAGTCCTCACTGTCGAACTACATAACGAAATGGATTGAGAACTATCTGGGTAGCGAAAAAGACAGAAAATCTAAACCTCGTAGAATAAAACCAGGAGTCCCACAGGATGGAGTTCTATTATAACGCCTGTTTAAGTGGTTCCTCTTGAAACTCCCTGCGCCTCCACCTGGAGTTGACGTGATAATATAAGCAGAGGACGGTACCATTACGACAATGGGCCATAGAGTTTTTGTCCAATAACAAATGTTGCTCTTTAACACCTGGACCAAAATTGTAAATAAAAATTTAGGCATCGAAGGTCTGAGGTTTTACATTTGATAGTCCATTAAACTCTTCAACTCATGCCACTGCAATCAAGCAAAAAACTGATAAATAGGAACAAGGTCCTTCAAATACTAGAGGGCAGTAATTGGGGATTGAATAAAGAAACTATCGGTGAATAAGTTTAAGTGGTTCCTCTTGAAACTCCTTCGTCTCCACCCGGAGTTGACGTGATAATATAAGCAGAGGACAACTGGCCATAGAGTTTATATCCTTTGCGCCATAATTCATAATTCAGAAATATTCAAAGTTGCCGGACGAAAATCCTAGCGGTTAAGGAACATAATGCTCAGTAAAATTCGAGTCATGTTAGAAAATATTACTCTGACTTTGAAAGAGAGCAGAACATACAAAGGAATATGCAAAATCATCTTGATCGAGATTCGTATATAGCAGCAGAGACGCTAAAAATTCCACGGTTTCTTACTTGGGGGTCGCCTACCTCACATCGCAGAAAGTCTAGAAAAGTAGTTCTAGCACAACTAAAATCGAGATGGTGCAATAGGTTCAATGCCTACTGATATCATATTGAGCGTGCCGTACCTAACATTTGTGTAACATGTGGCTAAGGGCCTCCTGATTCATTATATTTATTTAACTGCCAAGCGAATCCCACCACAATTATACCAGAACATCTTTGGACTCATCCTAGAGAGCTAACGCAATTCCATGGCCTGGAGTATAATCAGAAAATCTGTTATACTAACAAACATATCTTTCCATAGCTCTCATATATCTTTCTGCGCTATTGGTCTGATTTTATAAGGCAGCAAAGGAGGGTATTAAATTTTCGACCAAACAACATAAAATACACTTAATTTGATTTCTCTACGTTTTCACCCTCTTATTTTTGATTACGTCGTTTTATTTAGCCATTTTTAGCCAGATGTGTTTATGTACGTATGGAAGAAAGAAGGTGGCGGTGGTGGATTCTTGTGATGAATCAATGACCCGAATTTTGAAATTCGTTTTAATACTAAAATTATTAAATTTATTGATTTTGTTTTAAAAAAAGTTCTTCAACTTTGAAAAAAAAAATGATAAAAAGTTTAATGAAATTTATTTTTACGATAAAGAATAAATGTGAATTTGGAAAGAATTTGAGACAATTTATATTCGATTGTGCAAGTCAAATCATTATAACATTAAGATCGTAAAAATGAAATGAGTACGAAACGATTAGAAATACAGTCGCTGACATAACTATATTCCCATAAAGATTTCTTTATATAAAAAAATACAAAATTAAAGTTCAGATCGGACAAAAAGGGTTTTATAAATGAATAAATGTTGCCACCTTTTTGAAAATTATAAAAAAATTATAATTGTCTTTAAAGTTTCTACTTTAGATTAAAATAACCTTTTAATGGATTCATCTATTTATATAATTTTAGAGTCAATATTTTAAGAACTTTAAGGGAAGTATGGCACATATAAAAAAATAGATCTACACTGGCTCATATTCCTATAAATGCACAAAACTTTTTACAAACAAATACAGTTTTAATCCATTAACGTTTTTATATTAATTTCTATCACTTCGCTCGAACAGGTAGTCGATCTTCGAGTAAAGTCTACCACACTTTTGTACAACTTCTTTGTGCTCTTCAATTGTCTTTTAACAAGAGCCTTATATCTCTCCACTGACCTTAGCTTTAGGGCAGTTTAGCGGATATGCCTTTTATGATACAAATACCCCATTATTGTTCTTTAGATTACCATAGTGACAGCATGTCATGTCAAACAAAAATTATTAGGCGCAGTATGAAGTCTTATGCATGAAAGCAACCTTTTTTGTAAACATTACCTGATGTAAATTTCGGTATTTGTAGAGCCCATTGTAACTAATGATTGGCTTCTTTTGCCGCAATTGTTTATTGCTTGCCACACCAAAAACTTTTTGAGAAATTTTGATAGCCTTTGGGTCCTAAACTTTTCTTTAATATACCCTTGAGCATCAACAAATATACCAGAACATACGTTCCTCATTCATAATACACGTCAATTTTTGTACTCTTTTTTAAGCCTCTCAAATTTTAGCAGCGTTACTGTGAGAAACTTCTTGAGACCCGTGTGTTTTTAAACCTGCGTTAGCCTTAATTTTTGCACCAAATAGTTTGAGCACAAAGCTAACCGGACTGCTTTCCAATATTGTATGTGTTGATAACTTTTTTGAAAATGTTTTCTTTTGTTTGGCTTTAGAAACATCATGTGGGCCATTTCTTCTATCAACGGACAACTTCTCCTGATTCTCTTTAATAACATTGAAAGCAGATTAACGGCGAACCTTTAAATGCTTGACCAAGTTTTTGCAGGACCAAGTTAGGTTTCGTTGAAAATATTCAATAATTTTAGTGCGCACTTTTTTTAAATCATTCATTTTTATCAGATTAACAGATTGAGAAACACTGAGCGTTAGAGATAGATACCTTAATGTAAGGCCTCTGGTCAAGTCATGTAAAAATATGATAATGGGTCGATCACGTATAGCATCCGATCTTCAGTTGCGTTGTCAACAGGGAACACAACTGAAATTATGTGTGGCAACTGGCGTCACTTGCCATTTTGACAGTTTGGCAACCGGAAAATATAAACAAGGAAGGTAAATACAGGTAATAGAACAAAATATTTATCTAAAAGGATCTAGGAAGGAACGACTTAAATTGAAACATAAGCATCATGACACTTAGTGAAAATATCCGACCATTTCATCTATCACCTATTTGTGAAAAAGTGACTCAAATTCTTTTCTTGTTGTATCATTAATAATATTGTACCTCATAATTGGAAAAATATAACATAATTCTAAAAATAATAACAAAATTCTAATATTTTAAATTGAAAACAAGTTCGTAAACCAGAAAAACACATTTGCCAAAATATTTACTATTTCCCAACTGAAATTGATAACTTTAGCTGACAGTTGCCATCTATAATATAATTTTGGTAACTGACAACGCAACTAAAGTTCAAAATTTGATTCAAAATTTCCAGAATTATTTTCAAAAAAATCAGACTACAGATCATATGTTTTGATAAAAATGAAAATTTTTAATAAATTTTTTTAATTTTATTCACATTTATTTTATATATATAAAAAATAATAATTTATTTTATTTAATTTATTATTGCCAAAAAACAAGAACAACATATCGCTCATTTGCTGCAAGATTGTCATAACTCAAAATATCATTTTTTTCTGGAGACGTAGTTTTTATTTTTTAACAAAATTTTATTTCTTTAAATTCATTAATGAAAATTTCAAATATGTTGAAAAATGGATTCAAAAGACCGATTTTCGAGTTATTCGCAAAATGGGATATTCATAAAAACCGGTTTCGAATAGGGTTTTATGTCAAAAAACCAGTTAACCGGTTTTAATTATTATAAAACTATAGAAAATATTAATATTTTCAAGAAATTTAGAATTTAACGAATAAAAAATTATACCGTGAAATGACCTTTATATGGAATGAAGTTGAAATAATGGTTCCATCGTTTTCAAAATGTGTATTTGTAACAGAATTGTAACAACAGTTGGTTTTGTTTAGTAACGTATTGAAAATAATGAGTCCAGATATCATGATAAAAACCGACATTTCGAAAAATTCGAAAATAGAATTAATTCGAAAAATTCGAAAATAGAATTAATTCGAAAACGCTCGGTATTCTGAATTACAAAAAACGGGTTTTAATTACACTCATTTTGAAGTTTTCAAACGCTAACGGGAGTAAAATATTATAAGTTACTCAAAAATCGATGCGCTACATAAATTTGCATATTTTTTTTTTTTTTTTTTTTTTTCGAAATTATGTCAGATATAAGAATGTTTCGCTCTCAAAAAATTGGCCAGTTAATAACCTCCGTTATTAACTGGCCAATTTTCTATATAATCTTGATGTTAAGTCGTAACTTGCGATTTTTTTAGTTATGACAATCATGCAGCAAATGAGCGATATGTATATATTTTTTTATTTTCCTTATAATTTCTATTTTTACAAATGTACTTTCTAAATTAAGTACAATAAATATTTACACAATTTCGATAAATAAAAAAAAATTAATTATTTTTATGTACATTTTTTCTTTTTCAATTTGAATTTAAAAAAATCTCTTTTTTAATTAAAATTAACAACAACAATTAATGTATATTTTACATGGAAAAAGAAAGAAAAAATCTTAAAATTTTGCAAAAATAAATTTAAAAAAAATAATAAAAAACGACAACGAATTTGAGTTAAAATTTAAAACTACGCCTGCGTAACAATAAAAACATCACCATTACTATTGACCACCTCGTGCATAGTAACAGCTTGTGTGGTCGTTGTTGTTGTATTGCCATCATTTTGTTCATTTGAGAGATTTAAATCATGAGCAGAGGTTGTTCCTGTATTATTGCTATCAGTATTATTGCTACCGTGTCCAGTAATTTGAACATGTTCATGTAAATCATCAACATCAAAGAAATGATTATTACATTCGCCACATTTAAATTTGGGTACATTTAATGCCTGTGGATGTTTGCGTTCGGCATGAGCTTTTAGTGTCGCTGCACTGGAGAAATGTTTACGACAATTATCCATGGCACAGGCATAGGAACGTTGTTGATGTATATGACGATGACGATAGAGTATGGCTTTTGATTTAAAAGTCTTCCCACAAATATGACATGTGGGTATTTTTGCAGCCGATTGATGAGTTTTCATATGCATGCGCAACATACCGGGACCCTTAAAGGTTTTGTGGCATATTTCACATTGTGGCTGTTTCTTACAGTTAGCCCGTATCCAATTGGAATGTGAATGCATGTGATTGTGTAGACCTTTGAATTGTTTAAATTCCTGTTGACAAAGATTGCACTTATAACGTCCCGTGCCCAACACACAGGTTTGTTGATTAATAAATTCGGCAATGACTTTAGAATCAATTTCCGTATCATCATCTAGGGCAGCAGCTGCAGCTATTGAATTAGCAGTGGCTTGTAGTAGTCTTGAAGATGCTATTGATTTGTTAGTATTTTGATTCTGATTACGTCTCGGTTTCTTTGAAGGTGTATTGGTTGTGGAGGGCGATGACGATGATGTCATTGTATTATTATGCAGGGATTTTTGTGTAGCTTCATTTTGCATATTCGCTTCTGTTTCATTAATAATTCCACCACCACAGGCAGCATGTAATACAGCATTAACTTCAGCCTCCTCTAAAGCATCAACATCATCTTCACATTGTTCTACAATTGTATATTGAGCTAAGGAGTTATGATCTTCTGTTATTTCTTGATGTTGATGTTGTTGCTGACACAATTCTTCATCTTCTAACATTTGCTGATGTTGCTCCAATTGATCATCGGTTATAAACTCGGAACCACTAGAAGTTTCTAATAAAATAGCGCCTGTATTATCATCGTCTAGCATTTCTTCTTCCATATGGATTTCCTCTATGATATCATCGTGATCACGCTCATCCTCGCCATCATCTTCATCGACAACCTCATGGACGACAGCGACATCTTGTAAAATCAATTGTTGATGTTGAGAATGATGAGGATGATGATGATGCTGTTGTTGCTGCTGTGAAGTGGTGACTGTTATATCATCTAAATACTCCAGATCTTCATTCTGTTGCAGTAACTGATGATGCTGACTATGATGTATCTGCATTTGTTCTTCCTCAACAACAATAGTTTCACAAACTTGTTCTCTTTGATTGTCACCACCACCACCCTGATCATCCACCTCATCATCATCGATCAAATGTTGTTCACTTTGTTCCATTAACGATTCATCATCCACCATTGTAATGTGCTCATCATCCAAGATAGTTGCAGTGTTGGAATTACCCCCCGGTCCCCCTACCGAACGATGTGGCACAATATGCACCAATTGTAGAATTTGTTGACCATTTGGTTGTTGTATCAATTGAAGTGTCTGGCCACTTGTTGTGTGTATCAATTGGGGTGCAAATTGTGCCTGTTGTTGTGGAGGTGCTGGCGGTGGCGGAGCTGTTGGCTGAGGATTAATTATTTGGGCTAGTTGAGGTTGCCCATTACTATTGGTTGTTAGAATTTGTGTGGTTGTTATAATTTGACCATTTGGCAAAACTAATTGTTGCGGCAGGGAGGCTGTAGTGGTGGTGTGTGGTATTATGGTATTAGTGGTTGTGGTAGAGGAGGTGGAAGGTATGGGCAATAATGGAGGGGAATTAATTAGGGTTTGTGTAGTTTGTATACGAGGATTTTGCAGAGTAATTGTATCGGAAAGAATTTGTTGTTGTAAAATATGAGGATTTTGTTGTGGTTGTATAGTTTGCAGCTGAGATTGTTGCTGTTGCTGATGTTGTTGGACAACAATCGTTTGTTGTTGCTGTTGCTGTTGTTGTTTCCTAATAAGATTTTGTTGTTTTTGTTTATTTAAGGCCATAGACTTTTTTCTATTTTGTAAAGCAATTTGCTGTTGCTGCTGCTGTTGTTGCTGCTGTTGTTGTTGAATTAATAGTTGTTGCTTTTCTTCTTGTTCCTGTTGCTGCTGCTGCTGCAATTGCTGTTGTTTTAATTGTTTTTGCAATAATTTTTGTTGCTTTTGTTCTTGCTGCTGTTGCAGCAATATTTGTTGCTGTTGCTGCAATGCTATTAGTTTCGCTTGACTCTGCTGTAATTTTAAACCCTGAGCTTCATCTAAAACAACTCTAGTGGTGGCATTCGAATGTAGTTTCATTTCTGTTTGTTGGTTGCCCGTTTGTTGTACAGCTGCTGGTGGTTGTGGTGGTGGTGGTGGTGGATCTTCGATTACTACTCGCACAGTTAAGGATTTAATATATTCCCTCAATTCTTTATCACTACGTTCGACTTGCATTTTAAAGGCATGACATCGTGAAACAGCATGTACACATTGAACACAAATTTTATCAGGCCAACCTTCAGTTGGTTCCACGCAAACACTAGCACATTCCATTAGCATATCTGCAACCTTTTCACTGAACAGCGGTCTCATGTCTTTGCGTTCTGAAATGCATACTCTACATATTTTATCCAATTCTAAAACTTTCTTACGTTCCATGTTGAAATATTAATAATTATTCAAGTCCAAAAAAAAAAATGCTGAAATTTGTAGATTAAAAAAACATTAAAGATTTTATTAAATACAATAAACAATTGGGCAAAGAAAATGCTTTGAAGGATATTTATTTTGAAAGAGAAGCTCCAATTGTCTTAGGAACGATATCCGGCTTTGATTTCCCCCATGGAGCTTGATGTCCTGGGAGATTATGCTCTGCTAGAACATTAGTTATACGTAGAAGACCAAGGAGGCAGAATTTTTTTGCTGAAGTAATCGATTTACAGATATTGGGAACCAAAACTTAAAAAGTCTGGTATCGGAACTGGGAGTGAAGAACCTTCGAAGGTTTACCAGGTACTTGGGTCTGGTAGCACAAGAACCAGACTCCCCTGATGTCAGAATTTACTCGGTTTTGTCACATTGGTATGGGTTTTGGTGAGAGTCTTCGGGGAGTTCCTTGCTAGCTATAGTTTTACACCCCTTTTGTGGTCCAATTGTTAAAGGAAAAGAGGTACGATAGAGTGAACAAATGCCTAGACATTTTGATGACGAAGCTAGGAAAAAAACAAACTTCAAAGTTTCACCAGGGACTAAAATCTGGTAGCATATTACTCGGTCTTGTTATTTTCGAATGGTACGACTGATTTTAAAATCGATGGGTGGGGTATACACTTCGCATGTGCTGCATTTCAACAGAAGTCACCAAATATGTGAAAGGATATTGGAAAATTCCAATTTTCTTAGCGAGACTGGATTTTATATTCCAGTTCAATTTAACATTCGAAATGTTTGTAACGGCAGTAACTATTCCTGAATCGTTTTATTGATGTTGTCGTATTCATATATCTGGCAGTTATAATATTGGGCAACTATTATCCTACACTAATTATAACATTATTTAAGTGTTATACTTTATTCTAACTCACCCTTAAAAATATTTGTAATACTTTCATTTATTTCCAGACATGCGCTGCTTTAGTTTACAATTGAAAAGAGAAAGTTTTTGATTTTTTTGGCGTTGTAAATATGAAATAAATTGGGATAGGACAAGTTAATTATTCTCTCTGTTTTCTATCTGTTTGGGAATTCATTCATTGAATTCGAGGAAATTTCATTAGTTTGGGTACAAGATGTTTACTTTTAAAAGGAGGTAATTAGATCAAACACTGAAGTTTTCCAAAACTCTTTAATAAGAATCGAAAATATATTAAGAAGTGAGATTCCAAGTAAAAAAAAAACCTAAAAAACTTGGTCCTAAAGATTTGGCTAAGCATTTCAAGTTCTGCCGTTAACTCTTTCCAATCTTATTGAACAGAACCAGGAAAACTTGTCCGTTAATAGAAAACGTAGTTTAAGTAAAAGGAATCGTTCACATGATGTTTCTAAAGCCCAATATTAGAAAGCATTTTCAAAAGTGTTCCGAACACATCCATTGTAGGATTGTAGCCCAGTCAGCTTAGTGATCGAACTTTTTGGTACGAAAAAAAAACTTATCAGGAACACAGCAAAAAATTTGGAGGCTAAAAACAGAGCACCGAAATTGAAGTCAAATTTTCTATAAAGTATATTTTGGCCGATTGTTCACAACTTTCTGTTTAAAAAGTTTATGTTGCTGATGCCTAAAAGCAGTCAAAATTTCTTGGTATGACAAGCAATATGCTGCTGAGGCAAAAGATAACGAAAAAGCCTAATTTCATTCATAAGACTATAATGTGTCCGCTTGACATCATGTCACTATGACTTAACAACGTGTCACTATGGTAAACATATCCTTGAGTGGCACAGGAACAATAATGTGGTATTTGTACTAACTCTATAAGTTAACGGTTTTGGTTTTATAAACACATATGCCTGTTAAGAATTTTTCGATCTCACTCCATACTTGTAGACTAAATTAAAACAATTCTTAGCAGCATTATTGAACCGACTTAGTGGAGAGTAAACTAAAAAGGTAGTGACTAAGGCCACAACCATTAGAAAGTATTTTGTCGCCTCTCTTGAGAGTGATTAAGGTTAATGAATTATTAGTAGATGGAATTCAGGTCTTGAACATTTTAGAAGAGAGAAATTGAAAATATCAATTTCAAAAATTAAAAACCAGAAAGTGAAAATGTAGCGTATTCCTAAAATTGCTTCGGAATTTAAATATTTTAATTAGAATTAAATTTCTCAGGCATCAGTCATATTGCTAGATCCTGCTTCACTGCTTTTGTAGAGCTTAATTATTCTTCTTATCGACTTCTGATAATTATACCCTACACTACCGTAAGTGGTTGGGGTATTATGAGTCTGTACTGATGTTTGTAACATACAGAAAGAAATGCTGTTACACTTTTTAGTTAACCGTTTGACTCAGAATAATTTTCTAAGTCAATTTAACGATATCACTCCGTCTGTCCGTCTGGCTGGCTGTCCATGTAAACGTTATGAACACTCTACAGTTTGAAATTTTTGAGACATTTTGATTAAATTTGGTGCATATTATTTTGTCCCAAGGACGAATTTGAATCACGTTTGGTGAAATATTTTAGTTACCTCGCTCCTGAATAAAGTTTTAATTCTGTAAAAGTTTTATGATATTCTTAAAGGAGGATGCGAGGTTCGGTATATAGTTTTTCATATGCGCCATATAAGCTGCCCTCAATAATAAATTTTAAGGGCGCAAAAACTTACATAATCGTTTTTACTACAATAGAAATGACTCAAAATAAAATAAATATATGCAAAAATCAATGTTCGCAATTACACGAGGGTCGACTCATAATTTCTTCCAGCTCATATATGAACCCCCCCCCCAAAAAAAAAAAAAAAAAAAAAAATAATATACTGCACACTTTAGAATAAATCAGAAAATCAAATTATACGAAGGTTGTTCATGAATTTTTAACCAACAATGTGGTGTAGGGTATTAAATAGCGGGTTTGACCGACTTTTAAATTCTTACTAATTTTAAATAATTATTTAAATTTAACTGACAACAAAAAATTCTTTGAAATTCATTAAAACATCCTGTTCTAAAAATTAATTTCTTTGAGTCGCCCTGTCGAGGCAGAAAAACCAGAATAAAAATAAAAAAGAGATGGTATGAGAATTATGCAAAAAGAGACATACACACGCCATAGCAACAAATTACCTATACATTCATCTCATACGTAAATCTTAAATGAAATTCGAAGCAAAATAAAACTAAAGAAAAAACAGATGAAAGATAAAACAAAATATTAAAACACACACAAATAAAACATAAGAAAAAAAGAACAAATTCCGGATTTGGTAATACGCTAAATTGCTTGAAAACATCTTAAAATTGTCAAAAGAAACGAAACGAAATCAAAGCATTTTCTTTAACCCACAACATTATACTTTCCAGAAGAAAAGTAATGCAAATATTTTACTTACCTCCGGGAAAAGAACTTATATAAAACAAAATAACCCGCTTAAATGATATATTTTTTAGAGTTTATAGCTAAATTCCAGCAAAATGATTTTCCATTGGCTTTTTTTCTTTTTATGTGTTAAATATTCACGTTTATTTTTTTATTTTTTTTTTTTGTCACTTTTATTTAAATTTTCACATTGTATTTTTTTTTTTGTTTAGATTTTATTTTGTTTTTATTTATTTTTTCAAAACAATAACAAACTCATAAACCGTTAGAAGAGTTTGCAAAAAAGTGCACTTTTTTGAAATTTACATGAACGAAATAACTAGATTTTTTCCTTAAACTTTAAGGAATTTTGTTGAGGGAAAAATGAAATTGAAGCTGGTGAATCAAAAAATTTTTTCCACAAATTTTAACACACACACGACCTTTTGTCTTCTTCTGACGTCGGTAAAACACAATGGCTGCCAACAAAATGAAAACGAAGTTGTTTCGTTTTAAGAAACACAAATAAAAAGGAAAAACGAATTATACTCTAACAATACAACATCTAGTTGTCTCTTTTACTCTAGTGACGCATAAAGCAATTAAAAAGAGCGCAAGAGAATTAATGTAAACAAAACAGCTGGTTGATGGTTAATGTTGCCAGATCTCTTTTTTTTTCAAGAGAAAAATATTTCAATGTTTATTTACTTTTATACCCTACACTACCAAAAGTGGTGGCTATTAAGGCTTTTTAATGGAGAGATAGAAATTCCTACCACCACTTTTAAGTTTACCGTTCAAAATCACTGAGTCGATTAAGCATGTCATTCTGGCTGGCTGTCTATGTAAAGTTTGATCGCAAAGTACAGATCAGAGTTTTAAAGATATCTTAATGGAAGACATTACATACAGGATCCATACAAATTTCCCTTGGATTTGGGTTTCTAGTCCACAAAATTCCTAAAATAACATAGTTAAGCAAATTTTGCAAAAATATTTTCCTTAATATTCTCTAACGATGTGCCTCATTGTACGAGGATCGATTCGACAATTTCCATATGTCCCATGCAACCACCCATCAGAATCACTTCCCGAGTCGATTTAAGTATATCGTCCCGGCTGGCTGTCTATGTTAAGTTTGTTCGTAAAGCACAGGTTACAGTTTTGAAGATATCTTAATAAAATTATTTATTTTAACCCAAGGAAGATAATTAATGAAATTGGTTATGATCGGTCCATTATTTTGTAGAGGCTCCATACAAATATTCCACCGGCATTAGGTTTTAAGTTGACAAAATTCCTAAATATAAAACAATGTCAATAAAATTTTGATAAAATAATAAAGTATTTGACTACGATACGCCAAATTTTAAGAGAATCGGTCCATTATTTCCCATAGGTCCCATACAACCATCCTTCTAAATATCATATTGAAATTCATAAATCGCTTATATACCTAGGTATTGGTAAAATATTTAGTCAAGTTAAAATATGAATATAAGTCAAAACCACTGTGCGAAATTTAAACGAGGATCGGTCCAAAATTTTTTCGAACTCCCATATAACTCTTTAGAAGAAGATCCTTTCATATAAATAAATTTCATATAAATGTTGGTATCATAATAATCTATTGCACACATTATCATAAATAAGAAAAGCGATGGCCGTTCATATAATTTTTGTAGCAGCCAACAATGTAGTGTAGGGTATAACAAAGTCGTGCTTGACCGACTATACAATATTTACTTGTCTTTTATAAAAACTTACCTTTTTTGTAAATTTTTTACATAAAATGGAATTTTTTTATGGGAAATTAAAATTTGTAATAAAAATTTTCTTTGTTGTCGTTTAATAAAATTAAAATTCAGTTAATTTATTTTTAATTCTTTGAAAAACTATGTTTTTCTTCTACTCTTGCCCGCACACACACACATGCACACACACTTTAGAACTTACAATTTGTTTGACTTTTCTTTTGATTTTGCTCTCGTTCTATTAGAAAATTGATTTTTATTCACTTTTTTCAAATTACAACTTTAAGAAAATTTCTTATAGAAATTATTATTTTATTATTTAGATTTTTTGCAAATTACACTTTCAATTTAATTTACATTTTCTTTTGTTTATGTATTTTTATTTATTGAATCAAAATAATTAATTATCGTTTACGAAATAAATGTTTATCAAGAACCAAACCGTGTAACAAAACTGAGCTCGTGTTTTGTTTCTTTTTTACTTCTTTCTCCTTTTTGGTTCTATGAATTCTAGTAAGAGAATTTACAAAAACAAAAATTCATATACATGAGAAAGAGACAACAACAACAATTTAATAACAGAAAATATTCTTATAAGAATTATTTACAATTTTATGTGAAAATGTGTTGCCAGATGTGTGAATATTTTTAAATTACTGTTTTTGGGTTTTATAGACACCTAAACTACTGAACTGAATGATCCCCATATACACGAAAGAAATATAGGCTATAAAAAAATTCGATAGGACCAGGGGAGAAGTACCCCCATACAAAGCAAATATTAATTATCGAATATCTAAAGAATCACTTCATCGTTAATTTTCAAATTTGGTTCCAGTAAATTTTTTAAGTAACTGTTTTACTGGACAGAAATAAGGGCGGATAGGATCATGGGGAAAAGTGTCTCCCATACAAAGAAAGTGTTTATTATTGAATATCTAAAAAAACTATAACAGCAAAAATTCTCAAATTCGATCCCAAACGCTTTCTCAAGAATTTCTTTTACTGATCAGAATAAATGACGAGTAGAATCGAAGGGAAAGGTACTCCCATACAAAGCAAATATTAGTTTTCAAAATATCGCCTTAAGATGCTTTCACGGACCCTGTTCGATACTTTTCACACAGGATCCGCAGCCGAGCTGTTACTAACTCCCCAAAGTACTGACAGTACCATTTATGTCTACTCGCTTGCAGGCTTATATTGTGACAGAGAACGTCATTCTTCGCCTTTAGTGCTGCTTCATTTCAAAGCAAGCAAATTAAGGATCACATCAAGAGCCGACTGCGATATGCACGTGTTGGTATCAGTAAATCTAACAGAACCACAACGCTGTACCTTTGAGAGAGTTTTTCTATTATTTCCTACATACAACGAGTTACTTCATACCATACAACAGTGGTCAGAATGGATCTGACAACCGATGTTTTAGAATGAATTATGGACCAATTCCTTATAAACGATATTTTTGCTTATTTTAATTTTAATTCGACCAAATATTTTTACATCACCAAAGCATATCCGAAATTTAAGCTCTTTTAAGTCATATTGAGAAGAGCGGTTATATGGGACCTATGGGAAATAGTTGATCGATCCTTGTATATGTGGGCATATCGAATTAGAATATCATAATCATCTATGTTGAGACAAATTTAGTCAACATCGTTTCATATTAAGTAGATTCATGAACTTAAACCTCCATTTCGGGAGGAACAGTAGTATGGGGACTACGTAACATAATGAACCCAAAACTTATTTATTTATATTAAATTATAGATTTTAATTTAATTTTTAATCTAATATTTTTTGTAGCATTAAAGTACATTTTTAAAACGAAATCTGATCCGATATTAAAGAAATTCCAGTTCTTATCGCTGGAGTTCACAATTACATCTTTATATCGGTTTTAAAATCATAAAATTTTTAAATTCCCGTAAATTTATAATTTCTTCTATCTTCTGATTTGCTGCAATGACGTACTATTCCATAGATGGCTGCCAAAATGACACCTGCTACCACTAGAACAGCTATTACAAACCATGGTTTAAATCCGGGATATGGATGTTTACCTTCACGAGTCTCTTCATATTCGTCCCAGTCCTCCAAATCATCCAATATTAATGTGTCATTGCTATCCAAATCAAATGTGTCTTCCTCTGCCGTAAGGCGTTCAAATTTTTTGCCATTTAATGAATGGATTTTTGGTATAACTATATCATCAATTTCGGGTATCTCATAAACCGGTTCAGTACTTTCGATACGTACAAATGTGACCTCACCATTTTCCATTTCATTGCGAAAACGTTTAATGCCATAACCGAAATATTCATAAATATCGGCAGTAAATTGTTGTATATGTTCGGCCCATTGTCCAATAATATCTACCTTGATTTTGGTTTTAGGTTGCATTTTTCGACCAAAATAGGCTTTCTGTAAGGAAAATTCAGAAACACAAGAATTTCAATTTAATTTATAAAAAAATAATGAGTATAGTTGTTACCTCTTTAATGTCCATGCCACCAATTCCATTGTCATCCAATTCTATAAAGGCATTTTTATGTTCCAACAATATGGGCAATTTTTTCATATCATCCTTATAAACGGTACTTAAATTCAATTGAATCTTCTCGATAAAGGCATAATTTAAGTGTCCAAAGATTTGCTTCTTTTCACCGCTAGAGTTTTTCAATTCCTTTTTACCCAATAAGGTCTTATAACTAACGGTTGAATTGACCCATGGCATATAGGTAATATTATGTAGTTCATACATTAAGGGTTTTATTTCCACCAATACATTAATGTTGGCATCCAAGCCATACTGAAAAATAATATGATATTAATTATATGACAAAGTCCACTAATCACAGTTGGTCAGAATCGCTTGAATCAGAAGAATACAGAAGCTTTTGATCGGCTATTTGGATTAACATGAAATGTGACATATTGATAGCAGAGAAGTGTGGTTTTCAAATTTTGTAAAGGATCCCATGAACAGAATTATGGTTCTTTAAAAAGGATACCTCTGACATCAAAATTTGTTCACCAATTTTTTGTGTCTTATCCAATTTCAGCTTGTTATGGCCCCCTTCGTACTCAATTTTAAAACGAAATGCAGTTTAAATAACCCCGATATGTTCTTAATTATCTGATAAAGGATTTTCCAGATGTGGACTTTATAGACCAAAATCCAAAAAAAAAAACTCTTTTCTTTATTTTTTTCTTAAAATTTTTGAGAATAATTTTATTTCGAACCAACACTTAACGGGTCCAAATGTACAAAGCTAAACTCTACAATCAACAGTGGGACAGAAAACTCCCATTTTTATAACGGAACGCTGTTTCGAAAAATCTATTATGTTCCCGATAAGTTGGACCTCCAAACAATGTGGACTCTATAGACCAAAATACAAAAACCAACCGATCAAAGTCAAATCGATTCTGTTCCATTGCATAACGTGGTTAATAAAAAAATTAAACAAATTACAGCACTTGAGGGAGTCGATATTGACATGAAACTGGGGCTTTTCTAAATGCATCAGTCTCGTCATCCGAAAAAGTTTAGAAATGAAAAACCTCATTCCGAAATATGATTTTTAGGCAATTTCTTTGTTAATTCGAATTTTTCAAGAGTGTAGAAGATAGAGGTTAAGTTTCGGAACAGACGAATATAAACCACTTCATGGTTATACAATTTTCATGTTTTTATATATAATTTTTATATTGGAAAATCACATATCTTTCGAAGCTCATAAGAAAATCTAACCCAAACATAAAATAATTGATCTATGAAGTCCACGATTTCATGTCTATCGATTTTTTCGAAATTGTTGAAAAACCCAATTTTTTACTTACAAAATTATCCTCAAATATCATGACAACACATGTGAAGAGATTATCGGAAATATTATACACCAAATCCGTATGACGAAAATGACATAATTCTGTTTTTTCACGTTGCACATCGGTAGCTTTGGCTATATAGTTGTGACGCTATTTGAGAAAAATCAAATGAAACATTAAAAAATTGGAATTTATATTTCGTTGATATTTACCTCTTTTGGACTTAATTCTGAAGCATAACGTTTTTGTACTTGCTCGTATGGTATCCAGGCCAATAATGGATTATATTTATTGTTGCATATTTCATGATATTCGCTACGATCAGCTAAATCTCCATTATATAATTTGAAATAATAAAATATGTCCTTGTGGGAGCTGCCATGATCTTTGCACATCGTATTTATAAAACTTTCCTGAAAGGTAAAAATATTAGTTGATCAGATTATAGATAAAGAATATATATATTCTTGAATTAAGTCAAGTTCTGAGTCGATTAGGTTATGTCAGTCTGTCTGTTGTGGGCACTAAGATTCCTATGCAATTTGGTGTTCTCTTAAAATAGGGGAATCATAGATGAAGTTATCACTTTCTGTGATGAATTAACGATATCCATCCGTCTGCCTTAGCTGAAATTGGTGATAATGAGTCCATTATTTCGCCTAGCCCCTATACAAATGTTCCTCCCGGAATGGGGTTTTAAGATCAAAAAAATCCTAAATATAAAGCGATTTAAATTTGACCCAAATACATCTAATAACATCCTAAAATGATGTGCCAAATTATACGAGGATCGATCCATTATTTCTCATAGGTTCCATATAACTCCCCTTAAAAATAACACTTTGAAGGGCTTAAATCTCATATATACGCAAGAATTGTGATAAGCAAAAATCGATATATGATACCTGAAATATTGAACTAAATATGGTCAATTTCAATAGGCAACGTCCTTGGGCAGAAAATAAAAATGTGCACCAAATTTTATCTCAAAAATTGCGACTTGTAGAGTGTTCATAACCTTTACATTGATTGTCAGCCGGACGGTCTGATGGACATCGTAAAATCAACTCAGAAAGTAATTCTGCGTCGAACGGTCTACTTAAAGTTGGATGTAACACATTTAATGTTACAAATTTAATACCCCAATTAGGGTATACAAAAATGTAGTCGATTTCATTACCCAGTCCATAAAGTGTCAAAATGAGATTTTAAACTATTTGTTCTAAAAAGCCAAAGCCTAAACTTGAAAAAATAGAATGGAGTTTTGAAAACCATAATATATTCTTTTCAGTTTTGAAAGCCTTGATAAAGTGGACTCTATAGTCATAAATCCCATCTCATTCTCATCTCATTTTTTGAACTTTCCTTGATATTTCTTGGAATATAGCAAAACCTGAAATCAGATCAAACAATTTTCTTCAAAATTTTTATATTCAATGACTAGATCCACATTTCCCTAAAATTTCTGCCTTATCAGATCTTTTTTTGGATTTAAGTTTCTAATGGCGGCGCTCCAAACACTCATATTGCTAACGTATCCCAAGCACGAGAAATCCGCAGACAACAACACAATCGAAGTGTTGTTGAGTATTGTCCACCAAAAAGATTATGGCAACTCCAAATCGCGACCTATACCTTCATATAGGAAGGAGTAGTTCCCGTATCGTAATTAAAAAAAAAACTTAAGTATTTTATGGTCTTCACCAGTTAACGACGTATATATTTAAAATCAAAACCACATGGTTAATGTATAAAACCGCTTATAACGGTAACCAATACCGCTATGCGTCGTCAGCATAGCAAAACTCACCAAGGCAAGCAAACCGAGTAAAACCTGATCATCTTTAAGCGATAATGCAAATGACGCGATATTTGTTTACTAAGTAAATCCATTCAACCGATCGAACGTTTCAAAAAGAATCTTTTCTAACCCACTTTCGCTTACAGCATTCTTAATTATTTATTTAAAATCTAAAACTAAAACATTATCATTGTCAAAAATTTAAATTTCAAAGTCATCATGTCGTCTTGCTATAACCAAATTTTATGCATTTAATGATCGTGCATATGTCATTTGTCTATGTCATTATAACGGCTCTCACAATATGACTATTATGTCAATCTAACCTCAAAAAATTTACAAATATGGTATTTAAATCGTGTAATTGATAAACTCAGTAGACAAATGAAAACTTCATTAATAATGTTTCAATTAAGCGATGTAACATGTATTCGAATGACGTATATATTTTCTAAATTAATATGTAAACATCGTGAAATATATGTACAGGAATAAAAAAAAGGCTTAAACGTTTAATTAAATGTGAGATCGAGAAATTCTTAACATACATATCCATATATAGATAAAAAGGATGTATGTATTTATGTATGTATGTATGTATGTATGTATGTATGTATGTATGTATGTATGTATGTATGAATGAATGTATTTATGTATTAATGTATGTATTTATGTATGTATGTATGTATGTATGTATGTATGTATGTATGTATGTATGTATGTATGTCTATATGTATGTATGTATTTATGTATGTATGTATGTATGTCTGTATGTATGTATGTATGTATGTATGTATGTATGTATGTATGTATGTATGTATGTATGTATGTATGTATGTATGTATGTATTTATGTATGAATGTATGAATGAATGTATGTATGTATGTATGTATGTATGTATGTATGTATGTATTTATGTATGTATTTATGTATTAATGTATGTATGTATGTGTTAATGTATGTATGTATGTATATATGTATGTCTGTATGTATGTATGTATGTATGTAACGTATAGATTCTAAATCGGCTGGCCTAATTTTGATAAAATTTTCACAAAATGATCTCAATATTCCCGAAAATAACATAGACTCTAAAAAATTCCGATAGGCCCAGAGAGAAGGTGCCCCCCTATACAAAGCAAGTATTGAGTATCGAATATCTAAGGAACTATAACATCGAGAGTTCTCAAATTGTGTCCTAACTACGTTCTCAAGAACCTGTTTTACTGGACAAAACGTAGGTCGGATGAGAAAAGAGGGGAGGGGGTATCGACCATGCAAACCAAATATTAATTATTGAATAACTAAAGAACAACTACTGTTAGAGTTCTCAAATTTGGCCCCAATCACTTTCTCAAGGATCTGTTTCACCAGACAAAAGGAAGGCCGGATAAAATCCCCCCACACACTAATAATCTATTGACATCGTATGATATTGCAACACTAATGTTTGCTTAGGGCCACCAACGCCCTTAAAAATTTTTTGCGGGTCTGCTAGAATGTTAATAAAAACGGGAAGTTCTTGCTACAAATACCACGTTATTGTTCTTGTACCACACAAAAATTTGTGTAACATGGTGTCAGGATGCCAAGTCAGATCAAAAATAAGTGGACACATTATGAAGTCTTATGTATGGAAGCAGGATTTTTTGTGAACACTTTGATGAAAATGTCGGTATTTGTAGAGCCCGTTATGAAAAAAGATTGATATATTTTGACGCAACTGTATATTGCTTGCCATATCAAGAACTTTTCGGGAAATTTTGTACCTAGAAGTTTCTTCAACACTCCCTGCTTTAGCTTTAATTTTTCATGCCAAATAGTCCGAGCATTCGGATAATTAGGCCGATGTGTTAGGAGTACTTTGAAAATTCTTCCTATTTTTTTGCTTAAGAAAGATCATGTAGACCATTTCTTCCATGTGAACCAGGTTCTAAGTTCTTCCGGTACTGTTTAATAACATTGAACACAGTTTGACAGACCCTGTTTTCATGAGTTTCATGAGTTTCATTAAAAATATTAATAATGTTAGTACTCAGTAGTTCCAAATAAATTTCAAGGGAAATATATCTGTAACTTTTGATCAGACATACCAATAGTAGAGGCGTATAGCTTTATAACATTCGAAATTTGAGATCTATAGATGGGCTAGCAAAGGAGTAATCAGCAAATATGGCTCGATAATTGTTAAACTAGTTTCATTTTCATAAACCATTTTCTGTGAAGGGCCTTATAAAATAGCTATAGCAAAATATAGACCGCTATTGATTAGATTAATAACATACATTTGAGACAGTAAAGCAACTGAAGAGAATTTCAATATAATTGGTCATGATTTAATAGTTTTATAAGCTCAAAACTGCTTACCGGAAAGAGGCGTTATATGGGTGCTATAGAAAATTATGGACCGAGATTGTCCAAATTAGTAATATATATTAAAGATATTGAGAAAAATCATTCTGCCGAATTTTAATGGAATTGTTTTTTATTTAAATGTTTCATAAGCTCTAAGCCGTTTTCCGGCAAGAGAGGTTGTATGGGAGCTATAGCAAAATATGGACCGATATTAATAAAATTAACAAGTAAGAATGCTATATTCGGCTATGCCGAATCTTAAATACCCTCCACCACAAATTCGTGTAAAGTTAATACGTTAGGTTCCGTAGATACACATACACTCACAAATGTTTACAGTATATAACACAGAAATACTTAATCAGTCATAAAATTAGTTACAATTTAGGCTATAAAATTTTTCTACTGAACTGCCTTTTTTCTACCAAATTTCATTGAGCTCTGTTAATTTTTGTGGATGTGAGCAGACAAAGAGATTGAGGAAAATCGACTGAGATTTTGATTTGATGCCAGAATATATATACATTATGGGATCTGAAATAATTCATTCCTAGCGTTACACACAGAATGACAAAATTAATATTCTCTCTATCACTTGTACTGTGGAGCGTATAAAAGCAAAAAATATGCTTGTTATAAGCTCAAAACTATTTTCCGGGAAGGGGTCTTATATGGGAGCTACAGCAAAATTTGGACCAAAATTGTTCATATTTATAAAATACTTTGATTAAGTTAGAAAAATTATTGTGCTAAATTTTAATGGACTTGATCTTTATTTAAATGTTTTATAAACTCAAACCCGTTTTCAAGAAATCCCGTTATAGGGGAGCTATAGGAAAATTTGGACCGATATAGGGCAAATTAATATAATATCTTCAGAACAGTTAGCAAAATAATTGTATCGACTTTCAATAGAATTGGTCTTTATTTACTCGGGAAGGGGCGTTATATGGACCCATGTTAATAAAATTTATAACATATATTTAAAATAGCTAGAAAATAAACTATGTCAAATTTAAATAGAATTGGTTCAAATCTAAAAGTGTTATAAGCTGTAAATCATATTCCGGAAAGGGGGGTTATATGGGAGCTATATCAAAATATGGACCAATGTTAATAAAATTTATAACATATATTAAGAATGGTTAAAAAATTAGTTGTGACAAATTTTAGTAAATTATCTTAAAAATTGCGGCCCATATGGCACAAAGAGTTTGGGGTGTATCAAAATTTTGCATATTATAGCCTATAACTTTTTTCCGGTTAATCAGATTTTGATAATTTTTTGCACGATGATGAAGCACGTGCAATTGTATGCTAAAATTAATTTTTGGTTTAAGTCCAAATACATTTTTAAAAGAAATTATAAGTGTTCATTTTCGAAATTTTGAGGTTGTTTCAGATATCGGTCTATAAATTCCTTGCTTATAAACCGATATAGCTGGTTTTAAATAGCAAACTGCTTAGGACAATAACAAACAATGTGGCCAAGTTTTATTGAGTTTGGTCAATTATTCTAGACCTGAGAATGTTTCCAACAGACAGACGGACAGACGGACATAGCTAAATCGACTCAGTTTTTGATTTGATGCAATAATATATATACATTTGATGCAATAATATATATATATATATATATATATATATATATATATATATATATATATATATATATATATATATATATATATATATATATATATATATATATATATACATTTGTCTGAGATGATTTCTTCTTGGCGTTACATACAGAATGACAAACTTAATATACCCTATACTTGTGGTGGTGGAGGGTATAATAATATATTTTCAAGACAATTAGGAAAATAATAATAATATTTAAGAGCAATAAACCATATTCCGGGAAGGCGAACTATGTGGCAGACTAGGTCAAATAAAGACCCCAGCACAATCTAGTTTTTTGGGTTTTTTTTATTGAAATAAACTAAATGGCAAATGTCGGAAAAAATAGCGCACCACTGTGAGCGATTAACAAATTTATAAATTTATATACCTTTTTTTGAGGCCCTATAACTCCGCCCATAGACCGCTTTAAATTACCAAACTATTATTGGAATTAAGATACAATACACTGCTTGTCAAAAATCAATTCCGATTTTAGTTTGGTCCAAGTATATATATATATATATATATATATATATATATATATATATATATATATATATATATATATATATATATATATATATATATATATATATATATATATATATATATATATATATATATATATATATATATATATATATATATATATATATATATATATACATACATACAAATACATACGTTAACCTTTATTTTTATCTATCAATAATTTTATTATGAACTTCCTTCAATACGTATACCCTACACCATCATAGGTGGTTGGGGTATAATTCATTTGTGCTTAAGTTTGTAACGCATAGAAAAAATATTGCTACCATCACTTTTAAGTATACAGAATCACTTTCTAAGTCGTTTTAACGATGTCCGTCTGGCTGGCTGTCCATGTAAAACTTGTGAACAAAATGCAGGTGGCTATTTTTGAGATACCTCGATGAAACTTGGCATGTGTCATTATTTTGACTCAAGGACGGTTCCTTGACCATTATTTCACCTAGCCCTCATACAAATATTCCACCCGTAATGGGTTTTGAAGGTCATAAAAGACCTGAATATAAAGCACTTTCCAATTTAATATTCTAAAATGATGTGTGAAATTATACGAGGATTGATTCATTAGTTTTCATAGGTCCCATATAATTTCCTTTAAAAATAACACTCTGAAGGGCTTAAATCCCATATATATATGCAAGTGATTGATTGTGATAAGAATTGGTCAAATTAAGATAAATATAAGTAAAAATTAATGTATAAAATTTTGCGAGGGTTGGTACATAATTTCATCTGGACCCCGTCCTTTTAAAGTGCACAAATCCTACACTCTTAAGCACGAATTAGCAAATATATTAAGGTAGCTAATTAATTTTCGATAGCTAACATTAATATTCAACAATGTGGTGTTGGTTATTAAATAGTCGGACTTGACCGACTATAATTTTTACTTATTAAAACAATTTTTCTATCCATATTTCTATTATCTAAAAGTAAATAATACCTTTTCATTAACGGTCAATGTGGTGGCCACAATATCACAATTTGCATTATCATCAATAGATTTTATACGTTTTTCGAGTTCCGATAAAAGTATCGGTTCAGTGCGTATGCAAAATTTGGTATTCTCTTCAAAACTTTCAACGCCCCATAGGAGACAACAAAATAAAACAAAAACAACAACTAAATTATATTTAATCATTGTTTATTTCAATTTTTTTAATTATTTTATTTTTAATTATTTAATTTTTAAAATTTAGATAATTTTTATTTTTCGTAGATCCGTTAAATTCTATAAGAACGTGTTTTAGTTTCCGTTGATTTTTAACAACTGAATTGATTTATTTTAAAATAAATTTGATTTAATTAATAAAAGTTTGTAGTTTGAAAGTATTGGATTTAGATTAGAATAAAATATATACAGTGGAATCGTGTTAGTGTGAACACTTTTTAAAGTGAACTACTGGATGCTACGAAAGCACAAATGGTTACATTAAAGAGACTTTAAAGAAGGAAAATCGCCAACCACTTTAAAGTGAACACGGAATTTTTGTCAAAAAATTTGAAATCAAAAATTTTTTTTTTGGAAATTTTGGACTGTGGAGTGGGAGTTTCAGTTCTTTCAATTAAAAAAAATACTTGGCGGAATTATGTGCTATAATAATGTTCTATCAATAATGAATGAACGACCCTCGCATAAATATATTTTCTAATTTTTGCTAAAGAGTGCAGTGTTAGTAGGATTTGTGCGCCTTTAATGGAACTTTTTCTGGGATCATAATACGGCAGCTAGAGGAAATTATGGACCGACCCTCATAAAATTTCATACATCAATTTTTAATTTGATTAATTCTTATCACAACACCAATGTATATGTGAGATTTAAGGCCTTCAAAGTGTTATTTTTAAAGGGGGGTTTTATGGCAACTATGACAAATATTGGACCGATCCTCGTATAATATGTCACATCGTTTTATCGTTTAAAATCGTTTTATATTGAGCAATTTTATGACCTTAATACCCCATTCCGGAAAGAGCATTTATATAAGGGGCTAAATGAAATAAAGGCCCCATCATCACGAATTTCAATAGGCATCGCCCCTAGGACAATACAGTAACACATGCCAAGTTTCATCGAGGTATCGCTAAAATTGCGACCGGCATTTTGTTCACAATGTTTACATGGACAACCAGCCAGACGGACGGACAGACGGATATTGTTAAATCGCCTCAGAAAGTGATACTGAGTCGATCGGTATACTTAAATGTGGTGGTAGCAATATATTTTCTGTGCATTACAAACTAAAGCATAAACGCATTATACCCCAACCATCTATGGTGGTGTAGGGTATAAAAATCGGAATATGCTCGCATCGAAAAATGATTGGCTTTTAAAGCAACGCTCTAAAAATTTACCAATTAGTGGAGAAAGGCTTTAGGCAAAAGCAATAAAAATACATCAAAAATCACACTTCACTGGAGGATTAAATGAAAGCGCTGTCTGGCTTCAAGGGTTTAAAGCTCATTATGGAAATCGTTTATTAAAAAAGGGCCATCGATCCATTTAAAAGAAAAGAGAGCTGCTTTAAAAAAAAGAACTTGGATTGGGTGCTGAAGAAATTTATAACGCAGCTTAATGTGGACTCTTTTGAAAGATACCAAACGTCGCCAGGAAGAAACAATTCAAAAAGTCTACATAAGTTCAAACCCTTGATAATTTGTAATGCCAAAAAATAATGCGATCGTTTAAATCGTCTAACATATCGATCGAATATAGAAGTTCAAAAAACGCCTGAGTGACAACATCTATATTTAAGGAATGATTCCACACGTCATTCGTCCATCAGGTTTGTAATCTTTATGTTTTACATATTTTAACTTTTTTAATTTTGGGTTTAATCAAGTCTACAGCTTAAAGTCTAAGTACCAACTAAGGCCATTTTGCTCCTCGACAATGTACCATGCCATATTTCAGAAGATGGATCTATTTTCGAAAGAATTAATACCCCAAAATGCTCCTAACATTTCTCTCTTGTCTTGGGAAAAGTTATAGCCCGAGATGGTAAAGAAGTGTTGGGATAGTGAAGACGAAAAAGGAAATGTACCGTTACATTTAATAAGACATACACTTAAAGAATTGCACTATGTGAAATAGTAAACGAAATGTCGGATATGAATTTCGATGTAAATTTTTTTCACATAAATTTCACAACACTATAAATGCTAAATTATTTTCTTAAATGGGCGGCATATTCTGCATAGGACATCATGGAATGGAACAACTTTTTCAAGTAACTGTTTTACTGGACAAAACGTAGAACGCATAGGACCAGGGGGAGAGGACCCCCCTTTACAAAGCAAATATTGATTTTCGAATATCTTTAGAACTACAACAGCGAAAGTCTTAAAATTTTAAAGCAATTATGCTACTGTGTACACTATCACTGGAAAAAATATAGGACTTATAGCATCGGGGGGAGAGGTTTCCTCCCATACAAAGTAATTGTAAATTACTTTTTATTTATTTAAATCGTATGATAATACAACACGAATTTTTTACTTTGGGCCAGCAAAGCTCTAAAAATTTTTTATTTATTTTTAAATCTTGACAAAGTGAATTTTAGGGATAAAGTGAATAACAGTGAATTAATTCACTCTATCCCGACTCTACTGTACGATGTAACAAAAAACTAAAAAAAACACTCATGATTTTTTAAGTTTTTCTTTGGTAAAATTCTATTGAAACTTGTTAGTGACTTCATAAATGAAAATAAAAACAGGTAAGAATGCTAAATAGGGTTGTGCCGATTTGTAAGTACCCTTCCTTTGATAAATATTTGAAATATTAGCACGAATATTACATTATAAATATAATTTTAAGTCTGCATCATCAGCTTAAAACAATTTTCCGCCTCCGATATCTGTAGCATATGAACCAATATTCCCGAATTTAGACATTATTCATACATATAAAAAGTCGAATCTATTAGTATTAAAGATTTATCAGCCTAAAATCTCTTTTAACGTAAAAGGGCTTGTATGGAATCTATGATAATTTATGTTTACAAAACACAGTGACTTTTGGAACCACCATGTTTTTATCTAATAATTCTGTAATTTTTGAACCATTAGACATATTTTTGACTCATATCAAAAATATTTTTTTTGTGAATTTATAAATTGGTCCATTTCAGAAAGGCTCGTAATCCAAATCAACCAAAAAAAAAACAAAAATCCTTTTGGAACCATTGTCCTAAATAGGTCACCCTATGACAAAAAATGGAACAAATATCAGTTTCGATATTTAAAAGTCTCATCTGCTTGAAGCCCTATTCCAAAATTAATGAAACGTGTTTTCAATATTATTAGACTGTATCGGGAGAACTTGCCCTTTGATGAAAAAAAAACCTGGTTCAGGTAGAAGGATTGATCCACATATTTTTTCTTAAGCCCAAAAAAATAGAAAACATTTTCAAAAGAGCTCCTAACACATATGGTCTAAAACAGAGCACGAAAATTAAAGTCAAGCTTTCTAAAAAATATTCTTACTTCATAATGGATGACGAAATGTATGCTCTAGCATATTTTTTGCATCTTCCTGGTCAAAGGGAATGTTAAAAAAGTTAAGGACCCAAAAGCTGTAAAAATTTCCCAAAAAGTTCTTGCTATCGCAAGTAATATGCAGTTGCGGCAAAAGAAGGCAATCATTTGTTACTACGGTCTCTATAAATACTGATAATTGATCTAATTTGACATCCTTTCACTATGGTATACAAGCCCTTGAATGGTACAAGAACAATAATATGGTGTTTGTACCAAAAGAGACAAATCTTTCAAAATGTTTGGAGCTATGGAAAGTGAAGAGATATTGGAATTCTTTTAAAAGAGAATTGAAAAACACAAAAAAGATGTCGAAATGTTTGGTAAATTTTCAACGGAGATGGACTACATGCTCAAGCAAAGTGACAGTGTGAACTGTAAAAATGTTAATGAAATGGATTTCCGAAAATAGTTTAAAATTTCATCACTAGTGAGTAAAACTATATTATGTTTTTAAGTGTAATAATTATTAATTATGTATGTTAAGAATTTTTCGATCTCACTACTTATCTTTTGCTTTTACTACCGAGAGTTCATATCCGAAAAATTACTGAACATTGAATTCATGCTACCAGAATAAAGACTTCTGTCGATGTTGTGGACATGAGGAAGGAAGAGAAGAATAGAACTAGTTCATGATCTTTGTCTTCGTCGATGGTTTAGGATGTGCCTTTTGACGGAGTTCGAATTCATATATAAAAATAATATAATAATATTTCCATTGACGTAGACAGAATTGATTGTAACTTCTACTGGATGCTTCTCAAGTGATATACCTTTCCTTTCGACAAACAGGTAACTTTTACCAACCGCCCTGCCTCAGATGGAACTCTAACTGGTCTACATTCTCTCCTTCTTCTTGATTCAACTCTGTCTATCTCCTTAAATCAAATTAATTTAAATTTTTGTATTATTCTTTTCTTGCTTTAATTTTTTATATTTTCATTCACAATGTGACCCCAAGGACACAAGTGGTGATCACCTCCTTGTTGGTTTTACACATGTTTAAACAAAGTTTTACGCTTTTTAAACTCTTTTGATCGTGGAGGATGTAACAAGTAAAAAGGTGAATCTATTCATGATCGACTGTATAATGCCCTACAAGTTTAATTGTGGGGACTGAAAGGATCTCGATTACTCTGACGTTATTTATTTATTTATTGAATCGCAGCTTTCAACTTTTAAGCACAAAACCGGTTTTCAATGAAAATATGGACCACTATTGGTCATATTCATAATAAATTTTGAAGACAGAAAAGTAATTGTGCCGAATATAATTGTTTTATAAGCTTAAAACCATAAACCGGGAAGAAATTTTATACGAGAGCTTGGTCAAACAATGATCCTCAGCTCTTTCCTAGTTTTGTTGGGTTTATTGTAAAAATATTTTAGAATTTCATATTCAAAATGCATTTGGACAATTATTCTAGGCGTGAGAATGTATCCCAAAAGATGAAAAGATGGATATAGTTAAATCGGCTTAGATGGTCCAATTCCGAATATCACTTTAATGCGCATAAATCTTAAAAAATATTATTATTCTTTTAATATTTCATCAAGTTAAGATTTATAAAAACAGAAATAATTCTCCTAAATGTTACAGGAATCGGTCCATAATTACCTATAGCTCTCATAGAACCAAACACGTCCAAAAATCACTTCCACAACATAAATCTCATATAAATGTTCAAAACAATTTCTACAAGGTTAAGTTCATAATATTGCAAGCCTGAGGTATGGTATTGGGTATTATACGGTCTAAGAGATCAAACGCCAATATAAACAGTTAATACCAAAGCCATTTTTGGTGTAGTGTTTACCAAAAATGAAAATGAAATAAATATAATTTAAATTGTTCTTGAAATTGCATTTTAAAGTTGTTTTTATTTATAAAAAATTTTTTATTTCTTTTTTTATTTTGTTTTACTTTTTAATATGGAAATTTCAGCTTTCCTGCAAGTTAACAGTGTGACTGGTAATTTTGTATACAAAATCTTTAAAATGAGTACAAAATTTGAAATAACATAATTATTATAAAAATAAACAGGTAAGAATGCTATATTCGATTAGGCCGGGTATTCAATACTCCCACTGCATATACATTTGAAGTAAATACATTATGTTTCGTTCATGCGCAGTCACACAAACACTCATAAACGTATAGTATATATAAAAGTTGTTCTTAATTATAACATAGGAACACTAAATAGTTATATTTTTGTCTATATATTTTTTTCTACTGAACCGATTTTGATAATTTTTGGAATGGTATTGAAGTACATATTAATTTAATGTTATGACAAAATTTCATTCTAATTAGTCGATTTATATCTGACAAATTAATGAAAGTTCCTAGCTTGAACTTAGAGCTTGTTTCAGATATCGGTATATATCTTTTAATAAACTGTATCGATTATGCTGGTTTTAAATAGGTAACTTCTCAGGACTATTAAAAATACTTAATACAAATTTCATTGACAACAGACAGACGGAAATAGCTAAGTCGAGTCAGATTTTGATTTGATGCAAGAATATATGTACATTATGGGGTCTGAAATGAATCCTATTTAGCGTTACATATGAAATAACAAAGTTAATGTACCCTCTTCACCACTTGCGGTGGTGGAGGGTATAAAAATCAACTATTTTTCTTTAATAATATTTTTTGTATACAATAACTTCGTTCTCTCTGTAATTGTTTAAATTAATTATATTTGTTGTATTTAGTATTTTAAATGGTGCATATTTCTACTCTTCGATAAGATAAATTGATTATTATTTTATTAGTCTTTATTAAATACCATAAAATATGGATTTGTTTTAGTTTGATTTTTTAAAATATTAGGTCATATAAAACGTTCACGGTCTGACATGGTAGTAGTTTCAAGTTGGCAAGTTGATTTTTAGAAAATTTCCCCATAATCAAATAGATTTTTTAACTTTTGAACCATCAAAGGCATCTTAATGAAATATCATATGGTTAGTGCTTGGGCACAAGCGCCTAAATGATCAGGGGCGCAGTTTGTTTTCTTTTATATAGAGCAAGATCGAAAAATTCTTAATAGAAACGAAATCACAAAACTTTAAGATTATTTTTTATTTGATTGAAATTATTACTACACTATTGATGAAATTTGGAACCATTTTAGGAAACACTTTCTGTCACTTTGCTTGATCAAGTAGTCCATCTCCGTTTAAAATCGATCACACTTTTCGACAACTTTTTCGTGCTCTTCAATTTTTTTATTAATAAGAGCCCAATATCACTCCACTGGCTTTAGTTCCAGATAGTCTGGAGAATTTGCCTCCACATTATTGTTCTTGTATCACTCAAGCCCTTGTTTATCATGGCAGGATGTAAGTCAGATCAAAAATAATTGAATTTGTAAACATTCCTTTATGTAAATTTCAGCATTTTTAGAGTCCGTTGTAACAAATGATTTGTTTCTCTTGGGAATATTTAGTGACTTTTCTACAACATTCCCTCCAGTATCATCAACATAAAATTTTGGACCAGAAGGATGCGAATAATCTGGCCGAATATAAATTTCGTCATCCAATATGCGATTAGAATTTTTATTTTAACTTGATTTCTATTTCCCTGCTATGCTTTTGGTCAACGTTCCTGTAACCTCTGCAGTGTTTCTGTAACCTGCATTAGCTTTAACTTTTCGTACCAAAAAGTCCGAAAACTAGTATTTCCCACCGGATGTGTTTGAAGCTCTTTTGAAAATTCTTTCTAGTCGTATACCCTCCACTACAGGAGGGTATATAATCTTTGTTATTCTGCTAAGAAGAAATCATCTCAGACCCCATAATGTACATATATTCTAGCATTAAATCAAAATCTGAGTCGATTTAGCTATGATCGTCTGTGAATCTGTCTATATATTGTTGGCACGCTCACAATAATTGCCAGAGCTCAATAAAATTGACCTGAGTATTTGTTATAGTCCTGAGAAGTTTTCTATTTTAACCCAGCAAAATCGGGCTCGTATATTAAAAGATATAGATCTATATCTGAGGCAACCTCAAATTTCAAGCGAAGATCTTGACTTCAACTATTATATACGTTTGTGAGTGTATGTGTAAATGTGTATGTACAAAATATAATGTATTAACTTCATATGCATTTATGGTGGGGTGAAGATTCGGCATTCTTACTTGTTTTTGTTGTTTTTTTTACTTTAAAAAACAAACTGGAAAAACTTAATAATTTCATTAAGCAATTTTTCTGTTCACTTATTTCATCAGATCAGATTAACTATATAAACATTAGTTTGAAATTAAATATAATAATTAACATTTTTTTGCAAAGATAATTTAATCGAAAAAAAATCAAAAAGTACTTGCGTTAAAAGTTTTAATAAGAACATGTGTTAAGAATTTTTCGATATCACTCCTTACTTAAAAAAATTAATCTTCTAATTCTGACGATTTCATGGGAGCCAAAATCTTGGCTGAAAATCTAATCAAAACTATGAAAAATTAATAATAGATTGGAGTTCCAAAAAAGCGGCATTTAGAGTAAAAATGTGACTAATATTTTTTAAATCCTTTTATTTCAACGTAATCGAATCCTTCCACAGTAATAAATGGTTGTATGGTTATGTCGACGGCATAATATTTACTGGCAACTGATTCGAATCTTACTTGGGAATCGTCTATAGTTATCTTTTTACTGTGTTAACCAGTTTGATTTTGAAATCTAGCTGGTGGGGGTAGAACAACATTAAGCATAATGATATATAATCCTGGGAATCTGTATAAATTAAATTGAAAAATGGTTTATAATTTTTATTTTTTAATATATTAAAAACTTACCGGTATTAGTTGTTGGTGTTATTCTGCCTAATAATATTTGACAAACTTCATTATATAAAATAATTGATCATAAAATTTACGTATTGTTGTTTTAAATTGCAGCCATTTTGAAAATAATAATCGTCCTTTATTTGCATACATTTTATCAAAATCAATCTTGAAAAAGACGAAACAAAGGTTTTATAAATATTAAATAATTCAAACATTACAAAATCTTACAAATTATGGTGCTCTGATACCAGATAGTTAAGTCCAGGCTTCTAGCACTTCGTGACTTTGTAAATTTTTAATATCTTTTTGTCTTAAATGATAAGTTTGTTTTTATTTTTCGCACAGCTCATTTTAATTGTTACATTCGGTGTTAATTGAGTTTTTTAGAGCCACCGAAACTTTATCCTCCATTATAGCGGTTTATAGCATCCAGCATTTTAATCGGGAGTCATAAGTTTTCTTCTTTTGAAATACTTATTTTCATATTTAAAATATAGTTTTCCACTGGCATTATTTTTTCTTTTTCTTGGTACATAATAATACTCCTAAATTATCTATGCTTAATTCTTTTTACTAAAGCGTGAGATCGAATAAATCTTAACACACGTTTTGCCTTTGAATACTTTTCGGAAACAATATTAGATTATATTCCTTTATGACTTCTATACATTTTATTTATAAAGGTTGAGGTTGTTCCAGATATAAGTCTATATATTTTTTTGTTATTGGACCAATGTAGCTGTTGTTTGTTGTTTAAATAAAAATCTACTCAGAACAATAATAATTAATCTGGTAAAATTTCTTGAAAGTCAGACAATTAGAGAAAGACAGATTTTGTTTTGATGCGAGAATTTAAGGAATGAGATCTTGGTATACAATTCTTAACACTTGTAACCCAAGTACTATTTGAATTTTTTGTTCAAATTATTGTTAATCTAAGTGACCAGAAAAAAATGGTACTGGGGCCTACAAACAGTTCACCAAGCATTCGAAGTTCTGTCGACAAACTGTTTCCAATGTTATTAAACTGTACCGAAAGAACTTGTCTGTTGATAGAAAACCTGGTTGAAATAGAAGGAATGGTCCACATCATGGTTCTAAGGCCAAAAAATAGAAAGGAGCTTCCAACACATTCGGTTGGAAAGCAGCCCGATTTGTTCAGATCTCAGACTATTTGATACGAAAAGTTAAAGTTAATGCAGGTTTAAAAATATATAAGACGCAAACAGTTCCTGGAAGCAAAGTTGCTAAAAATTTAGAATACAAAAACGGAGCACAGAACTTAAATCATGTTTTCTAAAAAATATTCTTGCTGCATAATGGATGACGAAATGTATGTTATTGCAGATTTTTCGCAATTCCCAGGTCAAAAATTGTATGTTGCTCGAGGGAATATTGAGGAAAAGTCGTAGCAGTCAAAATTTTCCAAAAAGTTCTTGGTGTGGCAACAATATGCAATGACTATAAAGGAAACTGAAAAAAGGCTGCTTCCCTTAATAAGACTTCAAATGTGCCCACTTATGTTTAGCCCGTCGCTATAGTAAACAAGCCTTTTTGGTGGTATAAAAACAATATTGTGAAATTTGTTTTAAGAGTGGCAAATCCTTCAAATTACCCAGTGCTATGGCCAGTAGAGATATGTTCAACTCTTGTTAAAAGTCAATTGAAGAGCATAAAAAAGTGTCCAAAAGTGAGGTAGACTTTAAACGGAGATGGACTACCTGTTCGAGCAGAGTGACAGAAAGCACTATAAAGACGTTAATGGAACCGGTTGAAAATTTCATCATTAATAATTATAACTATGAAAATATTTATGAAAAAATAACTTCAATCAAATCAATCAACATATATGTATGTTAAGAATTTTCGATCTTACTTCTTACTATTAATAACACACCTTCATTTTAATTACAAATGGAAAAACCGAATAATTTCATCTTGAGCATTTAACATCTTATTATTGGCTATAACATCAACGATTATAATACTAATAATGTCATTTCTGCGTTTACAACTTAATTTTTGATATTTAATATCATATTCCAATATGACCTTTCCTTTGGGTGTTTTATTCGATATGTCTTTTGAATACTAAAAAAATTTAATTCTAATTTAGATTAAATTCGATTTAATTCAAAATAAAATTGTTTACCTTTTCCACTTTACACTTAGCACAACTGGCATATTTATCTATATTTCGTTCATTTCTATATGATCATTCATCAACTTTGGTGGGTAATGAAAGTCTTCACAATGGCAATGAGTCTTCATCTATAACCAGCTTAAAAGGAAATGACTTTAATTATATTAAATTTACTAGAAAAATGTATTATTGGATATAAAAATAAATAATGTCGATGATTTTTTCCCAATAATAACAAATGAGGTATTTTGGAACGTAGCTATATGTGTTGGGGTATAATGCGTTTATTCTTAGGTTTGTAACGCACAAAAAAAAATAATGTCATCAGCATTTTTAAGTACACCGTTCGACTCAGAATCACTTTTTGAGTCGATTTAACGATGTCCGTCCGTCTGTCTGCCCATGTTAACCATGTGAACAAAATGCAGATCGCAATGAAACTTGGCATGTATATTTTTTTTTTTGGTCCATACAAATGTTCCTCCCAGAATAAGGGAATATAAATCGATCTTAATTTAATTTTATTTGATGCAAACAAATCTAATAATATTCTAAAATGATTTGCCAAATTATACGAGGAACGGTTCATTATTAATCATAGATCCCATTTAATTCCCCTTAAAAATAACACTTTGAAGGGCTTAAATCTCATATTTATGCAAGAATTGTGATAAGAATTTGTTATAAGAAAAAATCGATGCACGAGGGTCGGTACATAACTTCATCTAGCTTCCGTATTATCCCCCTAAAAGAAGTCCTTTTAAAGTGCACAAATCATACATATATATTAGTATCATAATATACTGCCCTCTTTAGCATAAATAAGAAAATATATTTATACGAGAGTCGATCATTAAATTTTATTATAACGTTTTAACGATTGAGATAGAAAATACAAATGTGTATATTTCTGTAAACGCATTAAATGTTTTCCCTATTTTTCTTGTATCTCTGTTGTTCTCATCCAAATCAAACGGTACTTTCTTAATGTAAACAAGGTTTGTCCTTAGTCTTTTTGTTTGCCCTATTGGATCAATCAAATGTTTTTGGGGCTATTTTGTGTGAAATTTTTCTAAGCAACAAACCAAAATGCTTTAAAATAAGTTTGTAACAAACTTAACAGCATAAGCGTTAGGCTTACAAAAATGTTATGATAATTGTTGTGAAACAACTAGTTAACAATTAGTTTATTGAGAAAATTGAATATTTGCAGCAATATTTTTAGTTAAAGTATACAAAAAGCTTTTCGTTATATTTTTATAAGCTCAATTGAAGTAATAACATTTTTTCAACATATTTTTAATTTTATTTTATTTACATTTTTTAATTATATGAAACTCATATGGTTTAGTTCAATACAATAAAATAAAAATATTGTCACATACTAACAGACCCGGCAAACTTCGTTTTGCCGAAACAAATTTTTCTAGGGTGTTGATGACCCTAAGCAAACATTAGTATTTTGATTAAATTTTCACAGAATGATCCTAAGTAACATATGCTATAAAAAATTCCGCGAAGACCAAGCTGAGGGGTACCCCCCATATAAACCAAATATTGGTTATCGAATATCTTAAGAACTATAACAGCGAGAATTCTCAAATTTGATCCCAACAATTTGCTTTAGGAACTGTTTTACTAGACAAAACGTAGGACGGATAGGACCAGGGGAGGGGTACCCCTATAAAAAGCAAATTATTATCGAATATCTAAAGAACTAAAACAGGGAATCTTAAAGTTTTACCGAAATTATGCTACTCTGAGACGTCATTACTGGAAAAAATATAGGATTTATGGGAACAGGTACCCGCCATACAAAGCAATTTTTAGTTACTTATAATCTATTTAAATCGTATGACAATACAACACGAATGTTTGCTTAGAACTAGCAACGTCCTAAAAATTAGTTTGTGCAAAATGAAGTTTACCGGATCTGGTAGTATATAGATCGATTTCAAATGTAAAACAATTGAAATAATGAATATATTAAAAATCAGTAAAGCTAACAACGAAATGTATATGATAATTTAATTTTTTAAAATTTTCGACTTTTCTTTATATTTAGCTTTGCATATTTGTCGATTTTTGGCAAATTGGAAAAATGATTTTGTATGTTTTATAAACTCGTCTTCACGCAATCCAATAGAAATTGCCGCATCTATAAAATTGGAAAATGATTATACTTGAGAAGTATAAATACTGTATAAACTATTTACATTTTATGGCTTTTGATGTACTTAAGCTACGCACACTTTTCTTTTCCTCTGTACCTTTCCAACATAAATTTTCCGCTAACTCATCCATTAATAACTTTCGCCAGCAGTTTTTAACGAAATTTGGAGTTTTTGCAACAGTTTGGAGCTCTTTTACCTGTGAATACAAAATCAATGAACATAAGAGACCGAATAACAAAATAAATGTTTTATTTTTTACTTACAAATGAATCCGTAAGGTTTTTGTCATTTTGTAATTGTTTTTCAAAATGTAAAAAATCATCCATTGATTTATATGGATTTTCAGGCATTACTAACTTTACAACTGATGTTTCTTTCTTTAAGCCTTTAATTTCATTACGTAGGTAATTTACCTCTTGTCGCAATGAAGTTACCTCATTTGTAAGTCTTACTAATATGGGTTGAATTGTTTTTGAAATGTTTGCCTCTATTTCTGAAAGAAAGAATTATATTAAATTATTTTTACACAATAATAATTTATCCAATATTTACCATCATCCGATACTGGCTGTGCACATGTTACACTTTCTGAAACCGAACTATTATGCACTGTCTGAAGTGTAGTTAAATGATGAGAGTTGTGGAACACATTATTGAAATTTATATTGTTTTCCTTTATAGTGAATAACTGGAAAAAAGCCAAATTTATTACTTTTATTTCTTAAAGCACACATTTAAGTGGTAAACAATGTTCGTAGGTTTTTAAAGAAATTGTTAGGTCTGCTGTTTCCCAAAGAGTGAGAAGAGAATATTCTGATGGATTGTAAAACATAGAATTAAAATTCAAAACCCGATGTCCAATAATATTATCAACATTAGGATTATTTACTGATGACACTTGAAAAATATTGTTTCCAGCAATATAATAATCATTTGGATAGCTGGCTGACAAAATTACATCTTTTGGTATAGTATCCCTATATGAGGTGTTGATACTTTGCTGCACAAGCCGATTATATTTCAATATTTTTTTTCTTAAGTCTTTTTAATATTCCCAGCTTATTTGCTAAAAGTTTCGCATAATCCATACTCTAAACAATCACTAGCTTTGTAAGTGAGACAACAATAATTCCTTTTGATTCCTTACAGACACTGTATTTTATTTTAAATGATATGTTTTTTTGCCATTTAATTTTAATTACCTTTTCTTAAACACAGTTATTATATTATTCTTTAATTTTTTATTTAATATTTTAAATAACACTTTCACACTTCAAGCACTTCTATTGTCAATCACATTTAAAAATATTTTTTATTCCAACAAGTGTATAGCAAGTATTATTATAAATATTCTTGCTATAGAAAACATTTTAAAAGCAAAAGTTTTTATAATATTGATTAAAATAAACTTATAATAAGTATGCTTATGAAATGTTGTCGAAAATTCTTTATAATAAGTTTTTTTCAGGATAAAGTTACATTTCTTATGGGTTAGTTTCTTGGTTATAACAGTGGTTAGAAACCGTGAAAATTGCTTTTGAGAATGTTTCCAAAAATAAAATAAAAATGTATATTTTTAAAGAGAATATAATAAAGTTTAAAAAGAACCAAGAGAACTCTACTGTCCGATCAAGAAAAGATTCAAATTTAATTTTTTCATGACCATGAATGTTCCAATATAGACATTGGTCGTAAAATTAAACGTTCCGAAAGTTTGGTGCACAATTTTTTTCAAAAAAAGGACAGAATTATGGTATGCGGATTCTCAACAAAGAACTAACTAAATATTCCCGAGACTTCCAAACACATTGCTCATATTTAAATTGGAAGAAGTCAAAGTGAAAGCCAATGCCAGCATGATAACATACAGGCAGATAGATGGACAGACCTTATTCGACTCAGATTTTGATTTGATGCAAGAATTCCATCTTAGCGTTACGCATATAATGTCAAAATTAATACTACCTTTTCACTCATTGTGCCGTTGGAGGCTAAAAATATAATAATTGCCCAATAAATATTTTCTTGTTTAATTAAATTTAATTTCTTAAAAATTTAATGTGTGTTTATAGGAATATACATTTAAAATTCCTTTTGTACCAAACCATAAATGAATGAATTTCCGTGGTTGCTACCTTTAGTGGATCTGACCAAAAAGCCACTAGTACCCAAAAACACCTAAGCTCTAACCATGAAAATATTTTTTAAGATATTTTTAACAGTTTAAAAGTTTTATAATTATTTCCAAAAGTTCATTTTGTAACTTCTACAGTTCTATGGTGATGAAGGGTATAAACATTGAACAAAATATTCGACTAGAAGGAAAGTTACTAGGGAATGGGAAGTTTTAGATCTTTTGCCTAAAAGCCTCAACCTTAAAGAAACTACCACTTGTTTCGATGAATTTCGAACCTCCTTTTGGAATGTGCCCTTTTGCATTTACTCTTTTTTGCTCAAATCTATAGAAGTTCATGGGATCCATTTCATACGATGTACAAATATATTTTTTAAGCAAACAAAAATCGACATTATTAACTCGTATATCCAATAAAAAAAGTTATTACCTGTGATTTTTGCCAAGCAAATAGTTTTTCTCTAAATTCAACACGTAAACCTAATGGTGGTACGGCTTCTTTTAAGTCCTCATTTTTCAAATAACGCAAACTTTGGAATGTTACCTGATTTGCTGAATTAAAAAAAGAATTATATTTATTCCTGATTAATATCTTAAATGGAATTACCTTTAAGAATCATAAATATGGTTTCCATATTAATGTCTTCTAAAAACTCATAGAGTTTCTTATCATCATCTTCTGCAGTATCAGCTAAACTGGGTGCATCTTCAGTTTCATTTATATTGACATTATCATTGTTAGCAATTTTAGTTTCTTCCAGATCTATCATTTCATCATACATTAATTCTTCTTTAAATTTTGTTTCCATTTTACAAAATTTCATTCATTTGTTTGTGTCAACAATATAAGAAACTATTGATAAAAACAAACATAAATAATAAAAATAACAACAATAACAGGGTGTCAACAAAGATAGTTGATTTAACAGCGTTATGTTTACTATATGACACCCGGTGTTTCTTAATTTAAGACGCAACGTTAATTTAATTTCCATTGCAAGTGTCAGTTAGAGCATGGTAGGAAAAGCAAAAAGCAAGCCAATACGATCAATGACCATTTCACTCTAATTGGACTCGTTTGCAGGTGGAAGATAGATGGGAATTGATTTCAGTTACAATGGCAATCCTGCCTGGTAATGAAACGACAAAGCAAGACTGTGGTTTGTGAAGCACATTAGAACTAGGAACACTTTCCAGGACAAGGTGGAATGTAGTAGTGCCGCGGCACTGCTTTGTTTCGTAATTAAACGAAAAGGCTTTGGTTTGTGAATTACATAAGCTATTGAAATCCCAGAGGTTTTCGCGTACTAGACAAATTCGTAGCACTTTCAAGGACAAAGTAAAAGGTAGCTATAAAGAATTAAAGAAACAGATTGGAGCTACCTCAAACGACTGTGATACGATTTGGTACTTCTTAATAATATTTGTAGTAGTTTGACGACAGACCTTTGAGAGTTTGACCAACTTTTTGTAGGTCCCAGCTGGGTTTTGTTGAAAATATTTAACAATTTAAGTACGCACTATTGTTTGGTCATTCAGTTTGATCAGATTAACTATATATTCTTTTGTTTGACATTGAACATAATAACTGACTTTTTCACAAAGCAAATTTGATGGAAAAAAAGCAGGTTTAGTGAAAAACGTATGTTAAGGATTTTACGAAATCATTCTGATTTTGTTTTTAGAATCACACTAGGATTTAGATTTAGGTTACTTCGTCAGGCTGATTAAATTTTCACAGAATGATCGCAAAATACCCGAAAGTAACATACGCTATAAAAATTTTCGAATATCGAGGTTTTCCGGGTCTGCTACTTTTCAATATAAATGCTTTTTTTATAATTTTAAATAAATTTATTTTTATTTTATTATTTTTGTTTGTTTTATTTGCTTATAAAAAATGCAAGTAAATTGTTACACAATTTCTTTGTTTTAAATATTCCTCAAATATATTAAACTTAAATTACGTACAACTGCTATTATGTTTTCATTTTTTGTAAATATTATAATTTTTAAAGATTTTTTTCTTTTGTTAGACAATATTATTAAATATAGTTTTATTAAAATTTTTTTAATTATTATATAATATATTTAATATTTAATTTTTTTACATACAAATAATAAGTTTAACCAAAAAAAATAATAATAAACTTGCAAATGAAATTAAAAGAAAATAATTAATTTTTTGCCTGGATGTTTCTTGTTTTTCTTTTTTATATTTGTACACATTTTAAGTTATTAAATAGTTTAAATTGTATTTTATAAAAAAAAATATTTAATTATTAAATTAACAAAAAAAGAAAATGTAAAAAAATGATTATAAATGTTGCAAATAAAAAATAGTAATAAAGAAATATGTATGTGTAAAGAATTGTATATGTATTTTTATAATTAAACAATACTTAAAAACTAATCTAAATTTTAAAGTTCTTTTTTTTTTTTTTTTTTTTTTTTTTGTAAGAAAATGTGATTTGTTTTCTCTTAAGAAAAACAAACAATAAATGAACAAGCATTTCTTAGCTTAGGAAGGGAGAGGAGAATAATAAAATAATTTTTCATCATTTCGTTAAAAGAAAATATAATAATTATTTTTGTTGACACTTAACAAATGTGAGCAATAAAGATGGTTTTCCTTTTTCTTAATTTTTTGCTTAAACACATGACAGAAGTTTAGAAGACAGACATTATTTATGAAGAAGAGGGGGAGGGAGAAGATAGGGAGATTGAAATAGAATTTGAAATTCTAATCAAGAAAACGGAAATTATTCAATGGTAAATCATCATCTATATCAATGTCTATCCAGCCACCATCATCATCGTCGTCATTGTCATCATCATCGTCGTCATCGTCATCATCGTCGTCATCATCATCATCTTCGTCATCATCGTCATCGTCGTCATCATCATCTTCCATTCTGGCGTTACGCAATGGACCATCAGCTCGTAAACCAAATACTATAAAATAAAGAAATAACAAAATCATTTTTTTCCTCAATTTTAAAAATGTTTTCAAGTTTTTTTTTTACCATTGGCTGAAGCATCACTATCTGAATTGTCCTCATCGGACTCACACTCCTCTTCATCTTCCTACAAGCAGAGACAATAAATTTATTGCAATATCATCCAAATCAAACAAATCAACATTGAGATCATTATTAACATTATTGGCCTGTGCTGCGCCCGCGCCGCCATTGCCGCCGCCACCATTTGCACCACCACCGTCGCGTGCATCCGCGACAGGGTCTGGCTCTAATGCTGCTAATACTGCTGCTACACTTAGGTCAGCGTCACGATTGTTATTGTTGCTGTTGTTATTTCTGTTGCTATTGTTAATGGTGCGGTTTTGTTGTTGTTGATGATGATGATTACGTGGATGTGGTTGCGGTTGTATTTGTGACTGACGTTGTCTTTGGCCCACTAAATGTGGTGGCACTATTTCAACATTATTGCCATGCCATCGTATAGCAAATTGATTTGCATTTCTAGCCTCTATAGCATTACCCACATTACCGCCACCACCACCACCATTACCAACTCCAACACCGCCACCGATTCCACCAACACCAACATCGTTAACGCCGCCAGCAGCCCTGGGGCGCGGCGCAGCATGACCACCGACGCCGCCATTGCCACTGGCAGCCGTCGTACCGAAAAGACTAATACTAGCCCCTTCTCTACCAGTTGTCCTACCCATACCACCATCACTTGAACCCGGATTTTCATATAAACGAGACAAGTTTGGCAATTGGCTAGAACTACTGTTACCGTTAACAACATTTTCTGTACTCATATCACACACCTCTTCATCATGTTCCGTTTTCTTAACACCCACACAATAGATTTTCACAAATGTTTCAGATTTCGCCTCATATGATGGTTGATCCTCTACCAAAGCTATCAGACTTCCATTACCGTTCACACTCAAATCGAAAAGACTTCTTTTAACATCAATTGTCGATATCGATGAATAATCGTAGGCATCCAGGACTTTAAAACTCGTATCGTAATTATTCGTATCATCAAAATCATTTCGATATTCCATTTCCAAACGAATTCCATAGATAGTGTGTAGAGGAGAGAATTTCAAAAGACATTGATCCAAAACTGGTACAGTTTGCAACAAATGGAATGTTCTCAAATCCCATACTTCTGTATTCGAAATTATCTGAAATTACAACAATTTTTGTGAAATTTCGTATTCGATTATTTAAGTCATCAATTCAAATTACCTCTAAGCCATTTGGATGGAAGACACCTGATAAGGATTGATTTAATTTATCAAATTTATGAATTTCTTTGCCAGATCTTACATCCCAAAGAACACCATCTTTTTGGAAAACAAAAATAAATATTTATTATGTAAACACAATTGTCTATACTAATCTTAAAATTATGTTAACAAACCTGATAATACCAATTCATCGGTGGGACAGAATGTTGCACGATTTTTACTATATTGATTACCCAAAGTAGGAGTAAATGTTGATATCAGTTGACCCGTAGAGATATCATATATTGTACAACTCTAAAATGATATAGTAAAACATTTGATCTTTAATCGTGAGAATTAAACTTGTCTATATATACTTTTTATATACTTACATCATTTTGTGTACCAATAATTTTGTCTTGTGACAATTTACTAAATTCACAATAAAACTCATCATTGAATTGTATTTTTGACACAAAATCCATGTCTTTAATTGACCACAATACACTTAAAGGAGAACGCCAACTGGCCGAAGTTAATACCAAATCTCCAGTACGATTGGCTTGGATTGAATCAATAATATAACTATGACAACGAGATGAGAATTCTTCAGTGCCATGATTAATATTGAATGCTTTTGCTTCTCCCTGATGAGTGCCCACCAAAAGAAGATCGGAGCTTTGTACAATGTGACAGGAGGAAAAGTTAATCTCGTTACTATCTGTCGAACGTATTGTTCGCCAGGGAGCAAAATATGAATGCACAAAACGACGATTCATTTTGCGGGTATTATAGCCAGCTTGTGCCCTAAAGAATCTATTGGTAACATTTAGGTTATCACCCAACACTCTATTGGGTTTGGGATCGGGACACTTGTGTGGTGTTAGCAAATCAAATTGTGGACAAGTTGTCATGGGATTGTTGCAAAGAGCGTGTTGATTGGTTAAATATTCGGTGACTATGGTGCCCAGCGAAATACCAGTAGAGGTTGGTGGTGAGCCTACTTCCATCACACTATTTGGATCTACCACGGATATTTGCTTTTGAAGTGAACGCTGTTGATGGGTGTTATTTAATGAAGTCTTGGCAACACAACTGGCAGTTGTATTTAAGTTGGCATTGGATGGTGGATTTGTTTTCTCAGTTTTCTTAACCAATTTAATGGGGGTAACCGTATTCATAACCTGATCTTCACTAAAACTGCCATTTAAGTCTCCATTGACAGCAACGGTTGAAGAAGCTGCTGCAGCTGATGTTGAACTATTGGAAGGAGGTGTTTGATTTGAAGCCATATTAATGGCTTGATTAACATCTTGCATGCGATTACGCAAACGATTGCGCGCTATAGAACTAGTGGGCAAAACCTTATAATCAAATGGTGATTGATGGAAGCTTTTTGTAGTTGTTGAAGGTAATTGTAGATTTGCTTCCTTTTGCAACATTTGAGCTGTTTGCGTTAGTCCCTTCGATTCTAAATGATCATAAATCAATTGATATAACTGCTGTTCGTTATATTGAATTTTAGTTTGAGCTATAATATTAGCTTTATGTATATTGGCTAAAGTAGGATCCAGTTGGTGACTTAAAGGTTTTGTTTTACCCGACACTTGTTCCAACAATTCCAAAGCATATTTCTGGAATATAACATGTTCAGCTCGTTTCTCTTGTAAGATGGGATCACGCATTAGTGTTTGTATTTGACCACTGGCAAACAAAGGTAATTTGCCCACAATTTGTTTGACACGTTCCGAACGTGCTAGACCGGCTAAAGCACGACAAGCCATGCCACGTATGCAATCAGCATCTGTAATGGGTGTCTTTATTTGCATAAGGGAAAGTAAAACGATAATGCCATTATTAGAACAAACAGATTCCCAAACTTTTTCCACCAACTCTTCGCTGTATTTATTATTGTGTTTATTTTTCTTGGACGAACCAAAACATTTAATCAGACTATTGGGTTCTTTCTGCATATGAAAAAAGAAAATAAAATATGTAAAAATCTTATATATTTTATAGTTCATAATTGACATAAACTTACCCTAGCTATGGGTGAGCACACACAATTACATAATACTGCCAAAGCAGATTTTTGTACATCTGCATCGGGCACTATATCTCCAGCAGCTGCTCCTAATATGGAATAAATACCCGAAGTAGTGGCATGATCGGGTAATTCCAATAAATCACAATAGGCCACATATACCTTAGGTATAACACAACATATCGATAGAACATCCAATGCTGTACGCACGGTCTCCGAACGACCACCATTATTCCAATCATAAGAGAATGCAATAATTTTCAGCAATAATGTTATGCCACCTAATTTTAAAAGTTGATCAACTGGAGCCCAATGAGCCCTCACCGAAGTATTTTCTTGTAGCGTGCGTATTTGCTCATTTATTTGCTCCACTGTTGATTTGGCGGCTTTTGTTATGTTACGATTAAATTCACTTGATACGGGGTATTGTTGACACATGAAATTGTTGTATTTATAGAAAAGATGTGATTCCATATAACGTTTGAGTGCCACACAAACATGACGCACCATTTGTCGAGATGCACATTCAACATCTTCATTAATTTCATTGTTTTCATCATCATCGTTATTGGAAGGATTTAAGATTTTCAAAACAGAAATCTAGGAAAAATTAAGAAGCATTTTAGTGGCATACATATTTTACGAAAATTATATATGCTACTTACCACATTGTATAGTTTTCTTAGACCATCTTGTGCATCAAATTCATCTAACATAACTTTAAATTGAAAACTTAAACCAAAAAACATGGTCGCATGACATTTTCCCGAATCATATGAATGTCCCAATATCCATAAAGCATATTTTACTAATTCTGTAATAATGGGTTTTGGCATGGTGCAAATACGTTCCATGGCATCTTCGGAATAGGCCAAATAATATAAAGTAATGGAAACACCTGTTGCTGCAATACTAGGACGAGGAACTTTTAAAATACGCTAAAAAAGTAAAGAAGAAATAGACATTTAATGTTTTTTCTTAAATATTTCATATTCATATCGTTCATTTGCTGCAAGATCGTCATAACTCAAACAAAAAAAAGTTTCTACTTAATATTTTGTTTATAAGGGAAGATCGCGCGTTAATAGTTTTTTATTACTGGAATTAACGCGTTACTTCAGTATGTTAGTTGGTTATACGTTAACTACCACAAGGATTATAAGTTCATATAACCTCTGCATGTGTAATTCGAGTGCAATTTGAAAGACCCTCACTCGCGTTGGCGTTAAAAATATTATTGTTGCTGCGTAGTTTACATAAAAATATTCTTATGAATATATATTATCCTGTCAAAATTTCGAGTTATGGTTATCTTGCGGCAAAGGATCACATATGAAATATATTCAACATAAAATATATCAGGCTTGTAGATTAAATAAGAGCAAGAATAAATAAAATATAATAAATTTACAAATTCTATACAAACCTCTAAACCGCCATGTGATATAAATTCAAGAGCAAATTTTTTATGACACAACAATGAAGCCAGATATTTTAGAGCCTCAAATGCCAAACAGGTATCACGTCTATCCAAATTTTCAATATAACCAAATATCAATTGCATGGCATTATGTTCGAATACTAAGCCCAAAAACTCTTGATATTCACCCATTGTTGTTAGATAGCGTAGAATAAGCATTTGACTGGTTTCAGCCGATGGTGGATGTATAGAAATATACATTTTCTTATAATAACGACCAGCATTGTTACCGGGAAATGCATCACGACTATTTTCCAATAGAGTTGATAAATTTGAAGTGTTTACAAATGTGTCGAGAGCACTACTATTGTGGCAACGTGAAGTGGCCGTACTATCATCTAAACGTTGTGGAGATTGTGGTGCTGAACCAGCCATCCATGAGGGCAAAATACGTTCAACATTTGAACTGCCACCTATAGAACTATCTATGGAATTGTTGGCTGAGGCTGGTTCTGTAGAGGAGGAATTTGGTTGCAATATTGCTGAAAATGTTAAAATAAAAATAAATTAAAAAATATACATTCTTTTTAACAATATCATACTTTTGTGTATAGCCTGCAACATATGCAAACGTTTTATCATTTTGGGTACCAATCTAGTATTCATATCACGAAATGTTATAGCTATATCGGTGACTTCCATAGCAGCTGCTAATAAACCAGTAGCATAACTTTGTAAAGGTTCAATACTATCTTCGGCCCAGCCATAAATTCGATTAATCAAATTATCAAATTCTACTTGAAAAACAGCTGTAGTTTCTAAACCTGGCATTATAACCAGAATCAAACGTAAAGCTAAAATATTTAATTCATAAGAACTTTTTTGAATATTTTGCCTTGTGAAATAGTTGTCACGTAAATAATCATTAACCAACTAAAATATTAAAAAAAAACAATTAGAAATTTCGTGAAAAAATTTTAAATAAAAGACTTATTACCTTTTTCATAAAATGATCTTTGCGAAAAAGTTGTTTGAGTAGAAAACCAAATTGGCAACTTGGATCTGTGCGATAGGGATGACGTTCATCAAATGGATCGGGATCTTTACGCATATAAATTTCTTTTTCTTTTTCAAAAATTTCAGCCAATCTAGATGGGGAAAAATAAAGATACACATTTATAATTAGCAAGAAAGAACTTAAATAAAAAAATTTTCACATATTTAAATCAAATTTAAGAGCTTTAAAGTCCTTATCTGAGAATAACCCGTTAGTTGTGGTTACAGCTTAAGGGAAGAAAGTGATCTGATGTTTTTAAAATTCAATACAATTATTAATACAACCAAAATTATTGCCGAATTTTATTAAAATATTTTAATATTTTTTATGGGAGCTGGGTCAAATAGTAGTTCCAACATAATCAATTTTTTAGAATTTAACTAACAAAATAAACGTCTGTGAAAATTTTCAAAACCTTTTTCTGACGTTGATTATGGCATTATTCCATTTAATCCGATTTCGATTCTATTAATCCGATTTCGTCATGATGATTAATAATGCACCGCTGTGTGTTATGGATAAGTTTTATTTATATTCAATTAGTTTTTATTGTAAATTCTTATTAATTTTGAGTTTGTCTCATATATCGGTCAATAACATTTTTCCTACAAAATCCATGTTGTCGATTTTAAATATCAAACTTAAGAGGACTATAACAAACATCCAGGAGAAAATATGTTAATATTTGATTATTTTTATGGACCTAAGAATATTTCCACTAACAGGACAGACTGACAGAAAACGAAAATACATAAATCAGTTTAGATTTATAAAAATGTTTTTGTTGCGAAATATGCAAAAATAAGTGTCGTAGTTATTATATTTGTATTTTGATTTTAACCCACTTCATGAAATTTGTCAACTTCTACTAAGTCTTGATTAAAATAGGTATGGTAGCCCCGACAGTTGAACAAAATTAGTGTATGGTGTGGTCCTTGAAAACATTTTGTTATTGGGGGATAGAATGGTCAATACGAAACCAGTAGACATAAGCAACAACTGACTAAAATAACTTCCTGGTGTTAATACTAATAGAACATATTAATATAACTTTATATATATATATTTACCTTTTTAATATTGGTACTGGATCAAAACCTGATGTTGTATGTTTTGATTCCCAAAATTGTAAAACTTGTGCCATATCTTTTTCCTCTAAATTTGGTTCAGATTCTTCAAAACCATAAAATGCATCAGCGGCAGCTGGTTCGTTTTCATCATCTTCAGCATCTGAATTGTGATTTTCACCCTCACCAGCTTCTTCTGCTCGGCCATTATGATCTCCGGCATTAGCAGCATTTTGATTTTCATGATTATCGCCTGCTTGTTGTTCTTGCTGTTGTTGGTCATCAACATCCATATTTACTTCCTCCTCCTGTTGATCTTGTTCATTATTTCGTTGCTGCTGCTGTTGTTGTTGCTCTTGTACTTCGGCTAATTGCTCATTGTTATCGTTTTGTTGTTGTTGTGGCAATTCTTCTGTATTGTTTGTCATTGTTTTTGTTATTATACGTTTTTTATTACTTAAACACTTTTATTTTCTTCAATTCTTCTTTGCTAATTCGTTTCTAACCTAACACTTGTATAGTAAAATTTCCACTCTTTTCTTTTTTTTATTATTTCATTTGGTGTAATAATTTCAACAGTTTTGGAAATTCTACTTGTCTCCAAAAACAAATTTGCTGATCTTTTAAATAGTTTTAAAAACTTTTATATTTTCCTCTGGATTTCTCGAAAGCCTTTTTTATAATTTTCAGTAGACACGTTTTAAGTGTGAATGTGAATTTTTTGCGTTTTCCAAACTTTTTTCTTTCTGCAATTGTACCGCTAATTTCTTTCTTTTATTTGCAAATTGTTATCACTCTTTTTTTGTTACAACACTTTGCATTAACTACAAATTAATTAAAAAATAATAATATAAATTCCGTAGTTTTGTTTAAATAGTTTGAAAAATTAATTGCAAAATTTTCCTTCTTTCTTCTTTGACTTTCTTCAAGTATTTTTCGTTTGTCTACGAAACGCACGCGCTTCTTTTTTGCATCAATTTGTCAGCGGGACAGAGAAAATAGTCGGCGGCGGTTATAAATCGCCGGTATAAAATATAATTTATATAGGCTTATTTACAATGAACAAGAAAGATGCCAGAATTTTGACATTTTCATAAGAAATTACATAAATAAAAAATGTAAACATAACAGGTAAGAATTTATGATCGATCAAATTGGACGGACTATAATTGTTACTTATAATTGGTAGCTATTAGAAGTAATGAACAACCTTCGAATAATATTGACTTGACTATTATTGGAGATATAGGAAATCATTGAGCGAACAATGTAAATTTTTGAACATAGAATTTTGCATTTAACTTAATATAATCAGATTTTTTTACAATAGCAACGCATTGTCTTTGTGTGAGTGAAGTAGCAAACAATTGCATTAGATCTGCTCATTGAAAGTCGAGTCGGAAATCTGTATTTTGAGCATTACTGCTTTAATGTGATGGTTATAATGAAAGCTATGGCATCACCCTTGGGCAAAAATAATGAAATTATTTTACACTTTCCAACATTTAACAAAGCAACATCAAACATATATGAAATCTAACTATTATGAAAATCTGTTATATGACATTTGAAATCACAGCTGACGATGACGTTTTACTATTTTATACCTTGATGTAAATTATTTACACCGCATTAGCAATAAAATGTATTTAAAATAATATAATTTAAAATTATATACAATATTAAACGAATATTAAACATTTAATTTATTACTTATTATATAAATGTGTAAGAATAAGAACAATAACAATAATACAGCATCACACAAACATACGTAAACAATTTGTGACAAATATTGGACAGGTGAAAACCCAAACAAAACAAACAGTGATTGAAAGATAATTAGAAAACAAAAAATTTAATTATAGAAGTGAAAACAATAATAGCTACAAGGAGAAGAACGCAACAGTATGGGTTTCATGTACATATTAAGTTGGATAGCTTTAATATTACAAATTATATTTGTAACTATATCAATAGGTTTGTGAATGAATGAGAATAATTTAATGAATTTAATTAGAAAACTTGATTTATTTTAGCGGCCGGTTTATATTATATAGCTGAATTGGTGGAAGAGTATACAACGGCAGCACGCAAAGTGATAATGTTAATGATTAGTTTTACTATGTTTGTTTATACCATGTTTATATTCTGTGATGATTTACCCTGGAGTATGGTGATTATGGGTTTTGTTACACAGTTTCTACATTTGGCCATAATGAACAATTTTCCATTTATAAAATTTCTATCAATTTCATTTATTGGTACGGTGGTGTGTTTAATAGCAAATCATTTATTAGCTTTTCAACATTTTACCTCAGTGTATTATCCGTTTACTCAGGTGAGAGTGTTTAAAAATTAAGTGTAAAATATCTTCAAAATATTGTATATTCTTGTTTTAATTTTCAGATTTTAGCCTATTTTACCATTTGCTTGTGGATGGTTCCGTTTGCTCTTTTCGTTTCCTTAAGCGCCAATGACAATGTACTGCCCACCACTATTAGTGATAGTGATCATCACATGGGACAAGATGTTGTTAGTAATTATTTTTCTCGTGGCAAAAAACAGGGTCTTTTATCATTATTCAATTATGTTAAAGATTCTATAATGCCTGGCCGAAATAAAAAATCATTTTGAAAGTGTATGTATTAGTTATGGAGTAGGAGTTTTCAAACCAGCTAAGAGTGAATTATGACATGAATTTTTGTTTGATATTAGAATACTGTTTTTTGCGAAATAAAAAAAGACTTTCTTTTGTATGAAAAAAAGCCTTAAGTCTGTATGAATATAAAAGAAAATAATAATAATTTTAAGCAATATTTATTAAAATAATTTATAAAATGTTTCTTATGAAATTAAAATTGCAATGCAGTTTTTTTTATAATTTTAATTGGCTAATTGAAACGTAAGTTTTATTAACTACATATGCTGTATTCAAATGTCATCGGAGAAACCATCCGAACTTCAATCTTACCCAATTGGAGTTACCGCCGTGGTATATAGGAAAGGATATTCGTATATATGAATATATACATAGATATGTGCAAGGTCCTTTGGATCAAAATTCGTATATAACACCTTTAAACGACATTCACAGAAACGCCTCAAATTCCGCGGTTACCGCGTTATGAATGTCGTACTTGGAGGCCATCCACACCCACTGCAGACAATAAAAAGATTTTGTTGCGGTCAACAAGAGTAGTTCTGGCACCACTGTCACGCATTGACCGTGCCCTCCCAAACCTATGTCCTGCACGTGGTCAAGGACCACATGATACACGACATCTGCCAGTCAAATCCAACCTCACTCTGTCTTGAAGATCTATGGACCCAACCAATCGAGGTTGCTTGATTCCTTGGCCTGGAGTTGAACAACCATATGAACCAAAATTAATGAATGTTGCAACAATAAAAACTAAATATGTTCATCCGTTGAAGATATCTTTAAAAAATTAACCTTGTTAGAGCTAAAATGTTTTCGAGTTGATTTGGAGGACTACTGGGACTTATCTGGTAACAACATCATGTTTTGTAAAATGAAATATTTTTTGTCTCATAAAGAATTTTTAACGAAAATTTGAGTTAAGTAAATCCGTTTAATTTTGGCGCAAATAATAACCTACAGACCTAACGCTTTCTCTACAGGTTGTTAAACAGCAGTATCAAACAAAAATTTTATCTTCAAGAAAGAACTACTATTACTTGGTCCTACAAAAAGTTGACTAATCATCCAAATTTCTGTTGTCAAACTGTTTCCAATGTAATTAAACAGTACCGGGAGAACTTGACGGTTGAAAGAAAAACTGTTTTAGGTAGAAGAAATGGTCCACGTGATATTTCTCTAGCAAAAAAAAAAATAATAAAAATATTTTAAAAAGTTCCGAATACATTCGGTAGGAAAGTAGTTCGCTTATCTCGGACTGTTTGGTACGAAAAGTTAAAGGTAATGCAAGTTTAAAAACATACAAGGCCCAAAATATTCCTGACTGGAAATCTGCTAAAAATGTAGAGTCCAAAAACCAGAGCGCAGAAATTTAATTTAAATTTTTTAGAATTTTTTTTGAAGAATTTTGAAAAATAACTTAGAACCCAAAATCAGTTAGAATATTTCAAAAGGTTCTTGGTATGGATATCCATATGCAGTTGCGGGAAAAGAATCCAATCATTTGGGCTCTATAAATACCGAAATTTATATCAAGGAATGTTTACAAAAAAGGTTGCCTACATTCATAGGACTTCATAATGTGTCTGCTGACTTGGCATCCTGTCGCTATGGTAAACAAGCACTTGAGTGGTACAAGAGTAATAATGTGGTATTTGTACCAAGAGAGGTAAATCCTCCAAACTACCCGGAACTAAGGCCAGTGGAGAGATATTGGGTTCTTGTTGAAAGAGAATTACGCTCTTGTTGAAAAATAATTAAAATTCACTTAAAAGGTGTCCAAAAGTGTGATAGATTGTTAACAGAGATGGACAACCTGTTCGAATAAAGTGGTAGAAAGGAATATAAAAACGTTAATGGAAGGGTTCCAGAAAAAGGTTATAAATTTCGTCACTAGTGATTAAAAATATGAAAATATTTCTTACAAAATTATTTCTCAAAAAATTGTTTTGGATCCACTATTATGAAGTGAATACAGATACTGTTTTGTACTTGAATCAAACAATGTAGAAAAGGATGCGCTTGTAAGGACATAAAAAGAAAAGTGTTAAGATTTTTTTCATTTTTATATATTTTACTTTGGACTTTGCTTTACTCTTTGAAAAAGCTTGTTAGATTAGATGTAGAAAGGATGGTTTGCTGAGGACATAAACAATAAGGTTTAAGATTGCATCCAATCTAATATTTCATCGTCATCTACAATTTATATATCTATTACTTGGACTTTGCTCTATTTTTTCAAAATGCTGCAAGAAAAACGCTTAAGCAACAACACCAATTTTAATTATTACTAATTATCTTAATTAGAGCTTTTTAAGTCTGAAAAAATAAGAATGGTGCTGTCGGTCAAGTTCGACTATGTAATTCCCTACAAGACAATAGTATTAAAGATAAAGTAATGAACGACTCTCGTATAATTTAATTAGGTGATTTATTCCTAAGTGTGTATTATATAATGGAGAAACTATCGTTTATGTGAAATTTATTCGTTTTTAAATGTTTTTTTTTGTAAGGAGTTCAATGGGAGCTACATGAATTTGCGGGCCGACCTTTGTATAATTTTGCACATTGATTTTTGCTTATATTTATCTTAATTCGACCAAATATTATTATAATACCAGCGAATATGTTCAAAGTGATATTTGGAAGGGGGCTTATATGGGACTTATGAGAAGCAATAGGCTGACACCCGCATAATTTGGCACATAGCTTTAAAATATCATTAGACTTTTTTTGTGTAAAATTTAGTTGAAAATGCTTTATATTAAAGATTTTTATGAGCTTATAACCACATTGGGGGATAAGATTTGTATAGGAGGTACCTTAAAATAATAATATGTTTCAAATTTCATCAAGATATCTCCAAAATTGCAACCAGTTCAATATACTCAGAGAGTGATTGTGAGTCGAATTAACTTACTTAAAGTTGGGCATAAAGCCATTTTTTCTGTATGTTACAAACACCAGCAAAAATGCATAATACACCAACTGTCTACGATGGTGTAGGGTGCAATTAAAAAAAGTATTGAAGTGTGTTTGTTTAAAACTTTTTCAAAATATTTATTTTTCCTTTAAGCAGTGATTTCGGTTAACAAATGGAAATTTGTACTTATTTTACAATACCAAAACATCCTCCAAATAATTAAAATATAAATTTGTAGTTTTTATTTTTAACTTAATATTATTTCCCTAGTGAAACTAAATTTCTACTTTTCCTGAGTCTTAACATCACCATTGGCCATACCAAAGTAAGCTTTGGTGGCCATATTAACAAATAATCCCGTCTCCACAACGCCGGGTATTAACAATAAATCATTATTAACTTCACTCCAATTGAACTGTTGATCCTGAGGGAAATGCCAATCCAAAATGAAATTACCATTATCCGTTACACAGGGACCAGCCTTGGCAACAGCCATACGTAATTTCAATTCGCCACCAAAGAGTTTTTGAACCTTTTCACGTATGGGTACATAAGCCATGGGCACCACTTCTATGGGTATGCCCTTCTTATATTGTTCACCCAATTTCTGAGAGTTTTTTGTGTAATCAGCTATGATTATAAGCTTTTCAGCACAAGAAGCAACAATTTTCTCTTGCAACAAACAACCACCGCCACCTTTAATTAAAACCATATCCTTATCCACCTCATCGGCACCATCAATGGCCACATCCAAATGGGGATTACGATCTAAATCACCCAAGGTTAAATTATTTTCAACAATAAGTTGACGGGCTTGAAAACTAGTGGGCACGCATACAACTTGTAGACCTTCGCTTCTAACACGTTCTGCCAGACGGTCAACTGCAAATACAACAGTTGAACCACTGCCTATGCCCACAGCTGTATTGGTCTTGACCCATTCATCTACAGCGCGATAGGCAGCAATACGTTTAGCTTCATTTAAAGACATTTTTCTGATATCACTTATAAATCTGGAAGATAACCCACGAGTTTTTAACAGCGTCTCAAATGACAAGCACTTGTTTATGTTGAAAGTGAAGTGTTTACTAAAAATGCGTAACGACATGTGTTCTGCTTTTCTAATTGATAATTCCCTTCATTCTAGTTTGTTGTCACAAAATTTGATAATTTTATATTAAACCAAGTAACCGGTCTCAACACGCATCAGTGATGATATACGAGGTACTTTAAAACAAATTAGAATTAAAGATTAAAATTCACACTTTTTCTATAAAAACTAGAAAATATTTAATAAATTTTAATTTTTTCTTAATTTTAAAAATTTCATTTCATTAATTAAAAATATTATGTACCATAAGTACTAAATTGTGTACATATTATTCCATCACTAACACGCGTAATTTATTATATTAAATGATAATAATGTATCGATAATACAGTTTAAATTAAAAACATTGATAAAACAGCAAGAATATATAGAAAAATGATAAAAAGGTTCACAATGCAATGGACGTTATTTTTGAAATAAAAAGTTGATTAAAAATACTAACAATTTTCATTTAAAGAAAATTTGCGAAAACAATTTTCTTTTATAGAAAATTTTCTATAAAAGAAAGATGTATATGAAAAAAAATGTTCTTCAAAAATGTTCCATTGTAGAAAATTGTCTTCGAAAAATTCTTCTAAGAATACAATAGAAAGTCTTCGATAATTTTCTAGAATAAAAAATTGTCTTCGATAATTTTCTTTAATAGAAAATTGTCTTTGTAATTTTCTTTAATAGAAAATTGTCTTCGCTAATTTTCTTTAATAGAAAATTGTCTTCGATAATTTTCTAGAATAAAAAATTGTCTTCGAAAATTTTCTTTAATAGAAAATTGTCTTCGATAATTTTCTTTAATAGAAAATTGTCTTCGATAATTTTCTTTAATAGAAAATTGTCTTCGATAATTTTCTTTAACAGAAAATTGTCTTCGATAATTTTCTTTAACAGAAAATTGTCTTCGATAATTTTCTTTAACAGAAAATTGTCTTCGATAATTTTCTTTAACAGAAAATTGTCTTCGATAATTTTCTTTAACAGAAAATTGTCTTCGATAATTTTCTTTAACAGAAAATTGTCTTCGATAATTTTCTTTAATAGAAAATGGTCTTCGATAATTTTCTTTAATAGAAAATTGTCTTCGATAATTTTCTTTAATAGAAAATTGACTTCGATAATTTTCTTTAATAGAAAATTGTTGTCGATAATTTTCTTTAATAGAAAATTGTTGTCGATAATTTTCTTTAATAGAAAATTGTCTTCGATAATTTTCTTTAATAGAAAATTGTCTTCGATAATTTTCTTTAAGAGGAAATTGTCTTCGATAATTTTCTTTAATAGAAAATTGTCTTCGATAATTTTCTTTAAGAGAAAATTGTCTTCGATAATTTTCTTTAATAGAAAATTGTCTTCGATAATTTTCTTTAATAGAAAATTGTCTTCGATAATTTTCTTTAATAGAAAATTGTCTTCGATAATTTTCTTTAATAGAAAATTGTCTTCGATAATTTTCTTTAATAGAAAATTGTCTTCGATAATTTTCTTTAATAGAAAATTGTCTTCGATAATTTTCTTTAATAGAAAATTGTCTTCGATAATTTTCTTTAATAGAAAATTGTCTTCGATAATTTTCTTTAATAGAAAATTGTCTTCGATAATTTTCTTTAATAGAAAATTGTCTTCGATAATTTTCTTTAATAGAAAATTGTCTTCGATAATTTTCTTTAATAGAAAATTGTCTTCGATAATTTTCTTTAATAGAAAATTGTCTTCGATAATTTTCTTTAATAGAAAATTGTCTTCGATAATTTTCTTTAATAGAAAATTGTCTTCGATAATTTTCTTTAATAGAAAATTGTCTTCGATAATTTTCTTTAATAGAAAATTGTCTTCGATAATTTTTTTTAAGAGAAAATTGTCTTCGATAATTTTCTTTAATAGAAAATTGTCTTCGATAATTTTCTTTAAGAGAAAATTGTCTTCGATAATTTCCTTTAATAGAAAATTGTCTTCGATAATTTTCTTTAATAGAAAATTGTCTTCGATAATTTTCTTTAATAGAAAATTATCTTAGATAATTTTCTTTAATAGAAAATTGACTTCGATAATTTTCTTTAATAGAAAATTGACTTCGATAATTTTCTTTAATAGAAAATTGTCGTCGATAATTTTCTTTAATAGAAAATTGTCGTCGATAATTTTCTTTAATAGAAAATTGTCTTCGATAATTTTCTTTAATAGAAAATTGTCTTCGATAATTTTCTTTAATAGAAAATTGTCGTCGATAATTTTCATTAATAGAAAATTATCTTGGAAAATTTTCTGTAACAGAAAATTATCTTGGAAAATTTTCTGTAACAGAAAATTATCTTCGAAAATTTTCTATAACAGAAAATTATCTTCGAAAATTTTCTATAACAGAAAATCATCTTTGAAAATTTTCTATAACAGAAAATTATCTTCGAAAATTTTCTATAACAGAAAATTATCTCCGAAAATTTTCTATAGCAGAAAATTATCTTCGAAAATTTTCGAACATTTTCTATAGCAGGAAATTATCTTCGAAAATTTTCTAACATTTTCTATAGCAGGAAATTATCTTCGAAAATTTTCTATAGCAGAAAATTATCTTCGAAAATTTTCTATAATAGAAAATTATCTTCGAAAATTTTCTATAATAGAAAATTACCTTCGAAAATTTTCTATAGCAGAAAATTATCTTCGAAAATTTTCTATAGCAGAAAATTATCTTCGAAAATTTTCTATAGCAGAAAATTATCTTCGAAAATTTTCTATTGCAGAAAATTATCTTCGAAAAATTTTTAGAATAATAAATTGTCTTCGAAAATTTTCTATAATAAAAAATTTTCTATAAAAAAAATTTCTTTAAACATTTTCTATAATGGAAAATTGTCTTCGAAAATTTTCTATAACAGAAGATTGTCTTCGAAAATTGTCTATAATGGAAAATTGTCTTAAAAAATTTTCGAAGTCAATTGTTTTCTGGCTTAAAAAACTAACTTTTCACTTAACACTCCATTCCTAATTTTTGTCACATATTAGTATTAAAACTCGCCTAAAGCTTTTATTATTTTTTATTCCTTAATTTTGCGCACCAACAAAACAACTACTCATCATTAACGTTATTTTCCATGGATTTTATATTTCCAATGATATTCCCTGTGCTTGTTAATGTTTGATTCAATAAGATTATTTTACAAATTTCCCTTTTTCCCTTTTAATTCAAACATCCTCCCACTCCTTAGTAATTGGGTGGAGGCCAACCTTATTCGTTATAGGTTTACTTTTGTGCTTTGGTTTCTACTATTAATAAAAATAACAACAAGAGAAAAGAATAAAATCATTATATTGTTGGTCTATGGCAACTATTAGTATCATTATCATCATATTTTCCCAAGAGTGGTGGCAATTTAACACTAAGAGCAAACACTAACTCACCTAACCATTTTTTTCTTAGTGTGGGTGTGGTTGTATGTGTGTGTTTGTGAGTGCATTCAATGGGATTGTCGTTAAGAATGGAAAAATGTCTTATTGTTTTTTTGTGAGACAATAGACCCTGAAAAGTCAGATGTATCACAACGAGACAATAGGTCACCTCATTGACTACACAAGAGATAATAGGTTACCTCTTAGTCGGAAGCTTCTTGTAGAATGATTGCTTTGTGGTAGTCACCAAAAATTGACGGAAACTATTTAAAATTATCTTTTCACGAGAAAGTTATAGTTCTTTAAGATCGAATGTTTTTATAGAAAACAGCTTTAAATAGATGTTATAGCAAAAAATGGACCGATATTCATCAAATTAGAAATTTATATTAAAGACTGTTAATCATATTAATCGTGACGATTTTTAACAAAATCAGTTCATATGTAATAGTTTTATAAGCTCCAGGATGGGTCGATATATGCGAAATATATTCCTGGATGAGGCCTCATATGGGAGCAAGTTCAAATAATGGTCATATTACAAAAATATATTGAAGATATTCAAAAAAGTATTTGTGCCGATTTTCAGTAAATATGGTCATTATTTAAGATTATAAGATAAAAATTGTTAACCGGTATGGAGTCTTAGATGGGACCTATAGCTACATGGACCAATATTGATCAAATTTATTACATAAGTGAGTTAGAAAAATGATTGTGCCAAAGATCAGTAATATTTGTCTTTATTTAACAATTTAAAACCATTTTCCGGAAAGGTGCCTTACATGGGAACTAATATATAATGGTCCCAGCACAATCTAATTTATTTGTTTTTATTTTTTATCAAGATAAATGGGTGTGGCAAATTTCAGAAAATTATATTTGGGGTGATTTTAGGGTGTGTAAATAATATATTTATTGATCCAATTTTGCTGATTTTTTGTGCGATGAAGTACATATAACTGTATAATTCTATTAAATTCTATCAAAATTCAATTACTTTTATTTTTAGTGTCTTTTTTAGAATTTTGAAATTGTCTCAAATATCGATTTATTGATTTTTTGCTATTGGACCGATATAGCTGGAAAAAACTTCAGAGAAATTTTAACAATGAGGACAATTTTCACTGAATTGGGACAATCGTTGTAGGCATGAGAATATTCCAAATAAATGGACAGACAGACAGACGGGCATAGTTAAATCTTAAATATGTGTAGTTTACAGGGTCTTACATTAATCGTTAGCGATACAAACGGAATGGCAAAGTTAACTTTTCCCCACGACTTGTAATGGTTGAGGATATAAAAATCATTTTCGAACCACTAAGTATTAGAGCAAGATGATAATAAATATTTGTTTCGAGCTGTTCCACTTAGCATCTCCATAAAGTAATCTATGGAACACCTATTAGGTCTGAACTTCCAAAGTTATAATTCTACACTTCTCTACTATTAATATGCTAAATTTAATGAATTTCGATTTAGTTCAACAAAAGTTTCAGAATTATTGCCACAAAAAACGATGCTGCCCCATTGTGTATTGAAGTAGAAAATCATGAAATAACCGCGACTAAATTCTGGAACTAACTCGTGAGAATCATAGTAAACATTTCCTATATGTCTTAATTGATATATTGCAAAATTTATCGGTGTTATAAGCCATTTACAATAATCCTAAGTGAACCGATATCTGAACACCATGTTGTAAAAAAATCTTTAAAAATCTTACAATTATTAGATCTGAAAATTTTTACCCGATCATTTGCAAAATCGAGTCAAATGGAAAAATTACTAAAACTTTTGATATATTGCACAGTGGTTCCAAAACGCTTTTTTTGCAAATAATTCTATAACTTTGGAACTATTAAATACTTTTTAACCAAATTTCATATGAACTATTTTGAGGTATTTTCCAATAGAATGGGACGTATTTTTAGTTGGTCCTGAAGTGGATCTCCAAAGTTTGTTTACCCGGGTTTGACGATTTTTTAAAAATGATTTATGATTTGATTGAATAAATATTTTACACACATATTGCCCTTATCATTCTCTACAAACAACAATAGTTTAAGAGATATTTAGACCAAAGTAAAATTTTTACCCATTAAGTTTAAGGGCAAATACATACAGTATGAAACTTATTTTTCAATCAAATCTTTAATAAAATTTTGGCGATTTTTTAAAAAATTGTGACCAACTTTGGAGATCCACTTTCCAACCTGAGTACCCACTATAATAATGTCCTTCTCCAATTGGAAACAGAAAAACACCTCAAAATATTCAATATTTTTAAAGTTACAGAATTATTAAAAAAACGATTTGGGTCCACTGTGTCTACTGGTTGTAAGGCTCCTTATAGAAAGACTGAGAATGAACAAATCTGTTAGTATATATCGCTTGCTATTTTTATTCATTAATTTTATTCCAGATCATTGAATAGTTATTCGGTATTAAACATTTTGAATTCGGTGACCCATTTTGATGACTTTTCGACCCCCGATAATTAGGTGCCTTTGTTTCTACTCCAAAACTTTCTTTCACTTTAAATTTTATCAAACAGATTTCAGAATTAAAAAAATAACAAAAAAAACTATTTATTTTCTATTCCTTTTATTCATTTCTCATTTAGTACTTAATTTTCAATCCTTCTTTTTTTTAACATCCTGGGACACTCATCAGTTATTCTCGCCTTTTAAAATTCCTCTTAACTTTTTTTCCGACATTTTTTGCTTTGTTATCTCTTTTCCATTTTCCAGTTGTTCGTATGACTTAAAGAACTGAATATTTAAGTGAAATCTTTTAGTAATGAATTCAGGAACGGGAAGAGGAGATTCATGTTATATAAAAAGGCAATAGAAAAAAGGAAAATATATTTTTATGGGAAAACAAGGAAAATAGAAAAAAAGTAAAGAGAGAAAGAAAGAAACTATTTTAATGAGATCGCATAACACCAAAGGGAATAACACTTTCAATTTTTTATTCGTATTTAGAGAGTTCAAAAGGAATGAGTAACATAAAATTGGAAAAAAAGAAGGTGAAAAGTTCCTGAAATTAAAATTATTTTTAATGTTTTTTTTAATCTTTGGTATCACAAAAGGTATATGAAGGTAGATATAATTATACCCTACACCATCATAGGTCCATTACAAACATGTGCGTTTGTGCAGACACACATTTAACTATACCGTTCGACTCAGAATCACTTCCTGAGTCGATTTAAGCACGTTCGTCCGTCCGGCTGGCTGTCCATGTAAAGCTTGTTCGCAAAGTACAGGTCGCGGTTTTGAAGATATCTTAATGAAATTTGTCATGTAGTATTATTTTGACACAAGGGAGACGCAATTTAAATTGATTATGATCGGTCCACTATTTTATATAGGTCCTATGCAAATTTCCCCCGGAATGGGGGTTTTAGTCCATAAACTTCCTAACTATAAAAAGATTTTAACCAAAATTTTGTAAATCTTATAAAATTCTAACACGATGTGCCAAATTATACGAGAACCGGTCCATAATTTCTTAAAGGTCCCATACAACCATCTTATCACTTTCAAACTTAACAATCGCACAAAAAGAGGGTATTTAAAAAATATTTAGTCGAGTTAAGTTAAATATATGCCAAAACCGCTGTACAAAATTAAACGAGGGTCGGTATATATTTTTTAATTCCCATAAAACTCTCCAGAAAAAATTCCTTTAAAATGAATAAATGTTACATAAATGTTAGTAACGTAATAATCGTTTATATTCATAAGCATAAATAAGGAACGCAAATTATACGAGGGTCGTTCATAAATTTTTCGTAGCAGAAATATGCAGCCAATAATGTAGGGTATTACATTGCCGGGTTTGATCGACTATAACATTTTTAATTGTGTGAAAATTTCGATTTTGGATCTGATGTTTCAGAAGTTAATATCAGAATCAGAAATAAATACTTGGAAGCTGTTAAGATAAATTCACCAACTATTTTCTATGATTTGTATGACAAATATGGTATATGACAATTTGGAGGGTATGCTAAAGTGTTAATACCTTTTTTTTCAATCACTATAAATTGTCTAACAATGTTTGATAAGATCCTTCCATATTAAAAGATTATGATTGACAGTGGTACATTTTTAAGCGTAATATTATTTCTGGATTCATTCGAGATATTTTATAAAAATCTAAGCAAGTTATAGCCTACAAATATTCGACTTTATTTTGAGGATTACAAACCTCCAAATCGTTAAAGTGGTAGAAAATGGTCTCCCAAAGTTGGCTACCTCGGGTATGCTGATTTTGATTTTCAAAACATATTTTTTGGAAATAATTCTGTTATTGGATTAGAGGAATCCATGGCAGGGAATGAGTAGATGGCTTTTCAAAATTGATTATTTCTTGAATACTGATGTCTTCAAAATTTGACTCGATATAACCTCGAAGTCATCAAATAAGATACATATATTAAACAAAATTAATTATGTCCAATTTCAATGAAATCGGTCCATATGTTTCATATGTATATAAAAAATTAGTTACATATATTAGAGACAGCTGCCAAAATGAATGATACGTGTTTATAAGACCCCTATTTAGGGAAGAGGTCTTACATAGGAGCTATAAGCAAATATACACCAATATTTGTTAAGTTTGTGATGTATATTAAGACCAGTTTTTAATGAAATCAGTTTGTATTAAGGAGTTAAATAAGTTTGAAATCCTATTCTGGGAAAGGGGTCTTATATGGGAGCTATAGCCAAAAATGGACCGATATTCGTAAAATTAGTTAGATATATTTAAGTTAGTTAGCAATATGACAGCGCTAGCTATTCCGGGAAGATTTCTTATATGGGAGCAAAGTAAAATAATGGTCCCCGCATAATGTTAGTACACCCTTCACCAACAGTGTTGGTTGGGGTATTATGTATTGTATCCTGCGCTAATGTTTATGTGTTACTTCTCTAAGTATACTGGTCGACCTAAGATCATTTTCTGAATTGATTTATGATATCTGCACACTTAAGAATAAATTAGAAAAAAAATAATAAATACGAGGGTCGTTCATTAATTTTTTGTAAGTAAGTACCATTTATAACCAACATTGTGCAGAAGGGAATAACATAGTCGAGTTTGACAGACCATAAAGTGTTCTCACAAACAATTGGATTTCACTTTCAAGAGCAGACCCGAGTCATACTCGAAGGACTGACCAAAAATTCTTTAAAAATATTAAACTTTTAAAAAGTTAAAAGAAAATTTGCAAAATTGCGCTTCCTTTATGACCCAATGACTACACTTACCCGAGTTTATCTTGTACCGTCCTTTGTTTCAAAATGTTCATTATTAATTAAAAGATTATTTTTTTAATTTTAATCTTTAAAATATTTAATCTGGATCGAAATGTTTTTTTTTAAGCTCAAATTATTATTGAGTAATTGAAAATATTTCTAATGTAAATAGAAAAAATAATAGAAATATTTTATATGTAAATAAAATCTTTCTCTATTTTAATTGATTCCATTGATTGATGAAAATCAATTTTTCATTATAAATTCTGTTGTATCCTTTGCCAACACAAGTGATGTATATGAGGATATTAAATTGGTCATAACGTATGTCACACAAAAATAATTTAATGGATTTTCATAAAATGTTGGTATCTTTTAGAGGAGTTTGGAGATATTTCTAAAGTGCATTACTGTCTGAAATTTTCATGAAACATGGATCTTATCATCTATAAAAATAATGCGTTTCCAAAAAAAAATTTAAAGAAAATAAGTAAAACTGTTTTAATCGGCCAAGCCCGACTATTTAATACCCTATACCACATTGTTGATTATAAATACCTGCTATGAAAATTTTATGAATGAGCCTCGTATAATTTGCGTTCCTTATGTATGCTTATGTGTGCAGTATACTGTTATGATACTAACATTTATGTGATTTTTTTGGGTTATAGGGAATTAGAAAACATTAAGGGCCGACCCTCGTTTAATTTCGCACAGCATCATATAAAATAATAGATGTTTACCCTCCAAATTGCCATATTCCATATTTAAAATGCAAATCATAGAAAATAAGCGGTGAACTAATCTTAACTGCTTCCAAGTATTTATTTTTGATTCTGATATGAACTTCTGAAACATCAGATCCAAAATCGAAATTTACAAACAATTAAAGATGTTATAGTCAGTCAAACCTGACTACGTAATACCCTACATCACTTTATTTATGAAAATTTATGAACGACCCTCGTAAAATTTGTGTTCCTTATTTATGCTTATGGATGTAAACGATTATTACGTTACTAACATTTATGTAACATTTAGGCATTTTAAGGGAATTTTTTCTGGAGAGTTTTATGGGATTTAAAAAAATATAGTCGACCCTCGTTTAATTTCGCACAATAGTTTTGGCTTATGTTTATTTTTTATTTGCCTAAACATTTTTACAATACCCACGATTATGTGCGATTTATAATTTTCAAATTGAGATTTGGAATGGTGATTGTATGGGACCTATAAGAAATAATGGTCCAATCATCGTATTATTTGGCACATCATTTAAGAATATATAATTTTGCAATATTTGATTATAATCGTTTTATATTTAGGAATTTTATGGACTAAAAAGCCCATTCCGGTAGGACATTTGTTTGGAACCTATATGAAATAATGGACCAAAAATAACAAATTTCAATAGATGTCGACACTGGGCCTAAAATAATAATATGTGTAAAATTTCATTAGGATATCTTCAAAACTGCGACCTGTACATGGACAGCCAGCCAGACGGACGGACGGACGGACGAACATATTTAAATCGACTCAGGAAGTGATTCTGATCAAACGGTATATTTCATAGTGGCGGTAGAAATACTTTTTCTGCCCGTTAAAAACATCTGCACAAACACATAATATTAATATAATAATAAAATACCAAAATTGGTATTTTCTAGGATTTTGGTCTATGGCGTCGAAATTTTTTGAAGGTCTGGAAAAAGTTTTTACCAGACGATTAAGAACATATTATGGTTTTCAAAACTATATTCTGTTTAAAAATTCTGGCAAATGATTTAATATAATAAATAAAAATGTTCTTATAAAAAAGTGGTCAAATTTTAGGGACTCTGATTTTAGCCCTATGGGGTTTTTAGATCATCCTTAGTAAAGAAATCTTTCATCAGAAAAATATCAATATGATACATTTTTTAAAGAAAAACTTTTTTATTTTTATATTTGATTTCAGATTTATGTCCTTTAAAATGATATTTGGAAAAGGGCTTGGGTGGGACCTATGTAAAATAATTAACCGATCTTAGAATAATTTCACACATCGAATTGGAATACTATAAGATTTATTTATGTTGAATTTCATTTAAATCGATTTATATTAAGGAATTTATGACTTTATAAACTTATTCTGGGAGAACATTTGTATAGGAACTACCAGAAATTTCAGACCGAATATTGCCAATTTCAACAGATTTCGTCCTCGTCCAAAAAAAAAAAAAAAATATTATAACAACTTTCAGAAAGATATATAGAATTGCGACCTGTATAGTGTTCACAAAGTTTACATGGACAACCAGCAGGACAGACAGACTAACAGACAATATACTTAAAAGTGAGTGTTACACCCATTTTTTCTGTATGTTACAAACATCAGCACAAACACATAATACTCCAACCATTTATGAAGATGTAGGGTCTAAAAAATAAATGCGTTTATAGGAATATGCATCAGTGTATAAGCATGTTTTTAATGGTCTTGTCAAGGGCTATTAGTTGATATATTTTTTTAACTGACAAAGTTTGGCAGGAGGTTAAAAAATTGGTGATCCGAGGTATCCCTTTTTGTACCCTTTTAATTCCACCAATGAATGTCTATCTCAAAATTCTAATACTACACTCCACTGCTGTCATTGTGTTAAATGGAAAACAGTTCTATCCCACTGTAAAATGTGGTGTAGGGTATTATATAGTCAGACTTGATCAACAATAATATACCACCACAAGTGTTGAAGAGGGTATATTAACTTTGTTAAACCGTGTATCATGCTAAGAAGGAATTTGCTTAGACTCCATAACGTTTATATATTCTAGCTTTAAATTATAATCTGAGTCGATATAGCTATGTCCGTCTGTCTGTCTGTTGGCACGCACACATGCCCAATATTTTACAGAGCTCAATGAAATATCTCGTGAATAATTATTATAGAACTGAAAAGTTTCCTATTTAAAACCAGAAAAATCTGATCAGTAAATTAAAAGATATAGACCGATATCTGAGGTAAATGTAACTTATTTTATGATTAATTTTTTGTTCCGTGCTATATGTAAATGTACATGTGAGTATGTCTGAACAAAACATAACGTATTTAGGGTGGAGGGTATTAAAGAGTCAGTATGGCCGAATATAACATTCATACATGTTTTAATGTTGTAACTTCATGCAAATGAATAGATTGCATTCATACAATAAATACAAATAATGAAAAGAGCACAATTTATTTATTAAAATGTGTGTGTGTGTGTGTAAGTTAGTATGTATGACAATATGAAAAACTTCCGGTTTAAATATAAATTGAATTTACATAAATTTTATAGTCCTTGAAATATTTATTATCACAAAATATTTATTTGAAAAATAATAGAATATTTACAATATTTTATGAAACAATAAAATTTATGTTTATCATTTCTATTTATTTATAAAATCATATTGTTATTTAATTTAACAATATTTTATTTTTATTTTACTTTTTTGTTGAAAATACACTGAACAAAAATATTAATATTAATTTATTTAAATATAAAAGAAACAAGTTAAAATGATATAGTCGGTCAAGCCCGACTAAGAGAAATTATACACCACAATGTTATTTGCAAATGATAGATATGCAAAATTTATGAACGACCCTCGTATAATTTACTTTTCTGATTTTTAGTTAAGTGGGAAGGAAATAAACTATTATGATACTTAAATTTATGTGATATTTCGAAAAGGGTATTTTCTGGGGAATTATATCGGAGCTAGACGAAATAATGGATCAATCATCAATCGATTTCAGATTTTATTTATCTCAACTTGATTAGTTCTTATCAAAATGCCAACGTATATGGGAGATTTATGCCCTTCAAAGTGATATTTGGAAGGGGGTCTTGTATGTAATCTATGACAAGTAATGAACCGACTCTCTCATAAATTGGCACAATGATTTGGAATACTATACGATTTATCGCTTTATAATTGGGACTACTATGACCTTATAATGATTATACTTAAAATTGGTTGTTACACAATTTTTTTTTCTATATATTACAAACATCAGCAAAAACTTATAAGTCCCAACCACCTACTATGGTGTAGGGTATTAAAATAATGATAATAATTATAACATACACCACAGTAGTTGGTTGAGACATTATGCGTTTGTGCTGATGTTTGTAACATATAATCATTTAGCCTAAGGACGAAGTATTTTGAAATTGGTCATATTTGGTTCAATACTTCAGGTGCCTCCCATACAAATGTTCCTTCCGGAATTGGGTCTTAAGATCAAGAATGAAATTGGGCACACGTTCCCATACAAATCCCCATTCAGATATTCTTCTGATGGGCATAAATCTCACATATACTTTGGTATTATAATAGTAATGGATCGAATTATACGAGGGTCGGTTCATAATTTCTTTGTGATTTCATGCAAACCTGCAGCATAATTCATTTTAAAATGCATGAATTTCACATAAATATTAGTGTCACCATAATTATTAAATTATACGAGGGTCGTCCATTAATAATTCGTAACTACAACCATCATTGTGGTATAAGTTATTACATAGTCGGGCTTCGGCGACTATAAGATTCTTATTTGTTTTCATTTTATGTTATTTCTTCTAATTAAATTCAAGTTAATTCAATAAGTTTTTTTTCAAGTGTATAAATTGTATGTAAATTGTATGTAAATTTGTAATATTTTGTATTTATAAAATAGCAAAAACTATTCCAATATTCATTACATCAGCTTTTGATATAATAAACTTCATATTACACAGTATAACAATTTAAGGAAATTCTTACAGAAAATGTATAGACAAGTCGAGTTACACTGAGAAAAAAAGCAATGGACTTTATTAAAATGTCTTAAAATTGTTTATGTGGAAAACTAAAACTTGTGAAAATTCTGTTAATGTTTCAAAATGATTTTAGATCATGAAATGATGAAGGTGCATAAAGTTTGTCTTTGCGTATGTAACGCCGTATAAGACTTATATATATTCATGCTTTAAATCAAAATCCGAATCAATTTAGCTATCTCTGTTTGTCTTTTGTTGGAACAAAAAATGATATTTAGCCTAAGTATTTCTTATTGTCCAAAGAAATTCTCTATTTAAAACCGGCGAAATCGGTTCAGTAGAAAAAATTTATAGACCCATTTTTAATATTGCATATGTTTAGAACTTTGAAAGGTAAGGCCTTTTAACTTTACCCTTGCCCGTCCACCAGAAAATATTTCTTGGTTGCTTAGCTTTTATAAGCAGCCATATCTTAAGAATTATTTAAAATGATTCCAACTTAGAGATTTGAGAACCACAAAAAATAGGTCCATGTATGGGAGTGGCATAATTTTTTTACTCGATTTCGGGAAGGCAATTCATGATATATTATGTTTCTATTTATATATCAAAAACAATGAGAGTGTCAAATTTCAGAATATTTTCTTTAAAATTGCGGTCTTATTGGTGTGCCATATAGGCCATATAGGCGATTTTGCCGATTTTAAATGGGAAACTTTTTAAGGCAATAACAAATTAGTGTGGATAGACGGATATAGGTTAATCGGTCTTGAATAATTCCTTCTCGACTTTACATACTTGTCATGTCTCATATCACAAATGAATTTTTGACCAATTTGAGAAAGTCACCGACTACACCACTGAACATGTAAGTGTATATACTCTTCAAATCAACTCGAAAACACTTAAGCTTTAGCCATATTATATCTCATTAAGATACCTTTAACGATTCAAAAGTTATAGAATTCTTTCCAAAAAAATATCGATTTGGACACATGGTGTTATGGTGGTGTATAGAAATAACAAAGAAGATAACGTATGTATACTTTAGTAAACCTGTGTATGTATTTATTGATTTATATATTGTAATTATGTATTTGTTTAACATTCCCTTTGGTATATGATTTATTTAGTTTTACACTTTCCACCACCACAAATGGTGAAGAGGGTATATTATGTTTGTTATTCCGTGTGTAATGTGTCTGTGACTCTATAATATATATTCTTGCATCATATCAAAATCTGAATCGATTTAACAATGTCCGTCTCTCTGTCTGTCCGTCTGTTATCTCACTCACATCCACAATAATGGACAAAGCTCAATGGATTTCAACCTGAGTATTTCTGATAGTCCTGAGAAATTTCCTATATAAAACCAGTAAAATCGGTTCAATATATTAAAAGATATAGTCCGATATCTGAGAAAATCTCTAAGCTCAAGAAAAAGACTTTTGTAAAATGTTTATATATTGTGGACATTTGTGAGTGCGGTGCATGTGTGAGTATGTACGTACGGAACATAACGTTTTTACTTCACACGCATTTGTGGTGAAGGGTAGTGAAAATTCGCCATAGCCCAATATAGCATTCTAACTTATTTAAAATTTTAATTGCCACAAACGTTTTTTTATTTTTATATTTATTTCCAAAATTGTTTATCAATTTATTTACATATGTATGTTTGTATGTATGTATGTATGTATGTTTGTATGTATGTATGTGTGTATTATAGGTGATAAAATATATTAACATGAATTTTATCCGAAAGGGTATTATAGTGTAAATATGTATGTTTGTATGTAGAAGTGTTTATGTAAAACAATATAAATAATTAGTTTACTTTAAACAATTATAAACAAATGTTATAACAATTTTCCAATATATTTCACATAAATATTTAATTTATTTAATAAAAAGATAATCATTGTTATTTTTTGTTTCTATTTTTAAATTAAAATAAAAATTTTAATATTTTTAAACTAAAGAGTGAGATTGAAAAATTCTAAACATACCTAAATGTTAAGAAATGGAATCACAAAAGTTACAGATTTAATTTTTTTATTTAAATGAAATTTTTATTACAAAAATATTTTTCATAGTTTTATCACCAGTGATGATATTTTGAACCATTTTCGGAAGCCGGTCTATTAACCCTTGTGTAGAGCTTTCTGTCAGTTTGCTCGAATAAGTAGTACATCTCCGTTTAAAATCTTTCTAATTTTTGAACATCTTATTTGTGCTCTTCAATTCTCTTTTAACAAGAGCCCACCAGCTTTAGCTCCGAGCTATTTGGAGGATTTACCTCTCATGGAACAAATAATTGGAATTGTTCTTATACCATTCAAGGGCTTGTTTACCATAGTGATAGGATGTCAAGTGAGGACAAAAAAAGTAGACACAGTTTGAAGTCTTATGAATGTAGGCAGCCCTTTTTGTAAACATTTCTTGATATCATTTTCGGTATTTATAGAGCCCATTCTTTTGCCACAACTACATGCTGCTTGTCAAATCAATAAATTTTCGGAAATTTTGATTGGTTTTTAATCCTAAAAATTTCTTTAACTTTTACTAGAGCATAAGCAACATTTGGACCAGGAAGTTGCAAAAAATTTGCCAGAACATGCGTTTAGGCATTCAAAACTTCTATTTCCATGCTTTGTTTTCCAGCATCTTAATTTATGGCAGAGTTCTGGTCGGGAGATTTTTGCGCTTTGTATGTTTTAAACCTTTGCATTTTTATGCCAGATAGTCCGAGCATTGTGCTAATCAAGTTGCTTTCCTACTGGATGTGTTGGGAGTTATTTTGAAAATGGATTCTATTTTTTTGGCTTTTGAAACACCATGTGGATCATTCTTTCTGCCTTAATCAAGATTTCTATCGAGGGTCAAGTTCTTCCGCTTCAGATTTTGATTTGATGCAAGTATATATATACATTATGGTGTCTGAGCCGATTCCATCTTAGCTTTACACACTTAATGACAGAATTAATATTTTCTCTTCAACACGTGTTGTGAAGAAGGGTAAGAAATCAAATAACACTTGTGTTTAAAGTTTTAACGAAAACCGTGTGTTAAGAATTTTTCGATCTCAGTCCTTGCATCAACAAATTGAATCAATTTCTTAAAAAGTTTTCCCTCCAACTAGTTTTATCCACAAGTTTATTTAAAAGTATCTGCAACTAAAACAACCGTGATATGTTCACACTTTTAAATTAATACAGTTTTCAGGCACTGACTGTCACCTGAAAGTGCACATATCGTTTCAACTTATTGATTTTCTATATATATTTTATAAAATTTACTTACTACTTTTTTTAATATCACTGTCTTCAATTTTAAAATTTGTTTAAGAGGTAAAATAAGGAAATTTATAATTAAAACGATTTTATCACGTCGTGGCGAAAATTTGATAAACGCAAGAGGTTTATTAACAATTAATCATGAAAGGTGCTGTCAAAATATGTTATGTTGTTGTAAAACATCCATTATTTTGTACCTGTCCAGAGAATAAGTTTAGAGTTGGGAGTAGGAGGTACTCGTACTTGTTTGTCATATTAAATTAAGATACGTTTCATGTACTTTTGTTGTCACTCAACTCGTTCGAAGAGAGATAAAATTAATTATTATTCATAATGGAATTTTCAGTTATTCGGAAAAAATATATATGAAAATTGTAGACAGAAGGAGTTAAGCAAATAAAAGGAGTGAGAAGAATTGAATAAGAAATTAAATTGTATTAATTATAATTCAAGAGTTAGATTGGAAGGAGGGCTGTATGGAATACACAGGGTAAGATAGTTAGACAGATAGATAGATAGATAGATAGATAGATAGATAGATAGATAGATAGATAGATAGATAGATAGATAGATAGATAGATAGATAGAAAGATAGATAGATAGATAGATAGATAGATAGATAGATAGATAGATAGATAGATAGATAGATAGATAGATAGATAGATACATAGATAGATAAATAGATAGCTGGATAGATAGATAGATAGATAGATAGATAGATAGATAGATAGATAGATAGATAGATAGGAGATATAGATAGATAGATAGATAGATAGATAGATAGATAGATAGATAGATAGATAGATAGGAGATATAGATAGATAGATAGATAGATAGATAGATAGATAGATAGATAGATAGATAGATAGATAGCTGGATAGATAGATAGATAGATAGATAAATAGATAGATAGATAGATAGATAGATAGATAGATAGATAGATAGATAGATAGATAGATAGGAGATATAGATAGATAGATAGATAGATAGATAGATAGATAGATAGATAGATAGATAGATAGATAGATATATAGATAGATAGACAGATAGATAGATAGATAGATAGATAGATAGATAGATAGATAGATAGATAGATAGCTGGATAGATAGATAGATAGATAGATAGATAGATAGATAGATAGATAGATAGATAGATAGATAGATAGATAGATAGGAGATATATATAGATAGATAGATAGATAGATAGATAGATAGATAGATAGATAGATAGATAGATAGATAGATAGATAGATAGATAGATAGGAGATATAGATAGATAGATAGATAGATAGATAGATAGATAGATAGATAGATAGGAGATATAGATAGATAGATAGATAGATAGATAGATAGATAGATAGATAGATAGATAGATAGGAGATATATATAGATAGATAGATAGATAGATAGATAGATAGATAGATAGATAGATAGATAGGAGATATAGATAGATAGATAGATAGATAGATAGATAGATAGATAGATAGATAGATAGATAGATAGATAGATAGATAGATAGATAGATAGGAGATATAGATAGATAGATAGATAGATAGATAGATAGATAGATAGATAGATAGATAGATAGATAGATAGATAGATAGATAGATAGATAGATAGATAGATAGATTGATAATTAAAAAAGTCTTTATTTAAAATATAGACAAAGAATACCTAGGCGTATGAGTTATAAATGTACATATACATATATATTTTATTAAGTATACTCCCAGTATTACCAATATAAACAAAATTACTAAGCAAAAAGTAATGTTCAAAAATAACTTTCTATATAGTTAACCGAATTTAAGGAATCTTTTACCTGAATTAAAGTCATAATCCGATCATAATTGTGGAGAATATTTTAGATTTTGGCTTCAGGATATATAGTAGGCGTCTGAGTATTTGAAACGATTTTCCTCAAAAAATGTTTTTTTATTATTACAATTTATATCTGTGTGCAAGATTTCAGAACTCTGCGATAAATAGCTTATTTTGGACGATTTTTTTTAAATGATACAATTTTGGCCATTAAAATATCTTTTACGAGGTCACTTACTTTTGATAACGATTTCCCGACTCAAAAACCGCAATGTCCTTCTTTAAATTAATTAGAAAACACCTTAAGAATGCCCATGTGAAATTTTGACAGTGAAGGGGCTTATGTATACATCTACATTTATCGCTTGTTAGTGGTAAAGAGAAGTTATTTAAAAAACAAATCTATTTGGTCACAGAGTGTTTTGTGAACGTGAGTATATAAGTAACAGATGGACGAAGGACAGACTCATATTTTGATATGGTCCAAGAATATATATACATTAAAGGGGTTTTGGATATTTATTATAATTAAAATTTTGATCATTAAGAGAATATCGACAGTTTATCAAAATCCAGTCATTTTAATCCAAAATTGTTCTTTAAATTTCACCAAAAAATAGAATAGACCACAAAAGATGATGTAGAATTACCACAATAAGTATAAGTATTAGTGTGTATGTTTTTATTTTTAGACAAAAGTGTCTTTAATCTAATTAAAATTTTTTTTATAAATGTGTTATAAATATTTTATAAAAATATTGAAAGTTTTTGTTTAGTTTATTTGTATACATATGTGTGCGTGTGTGTGATTATGTCTCTGTTGTTGACCAGATTTCAATTGTCATTTTACACTTCACTTGAAACTTTAGGTCACCACAAAAACCAGAAATTGTTCTAGTGGCCAACAAGAAACAGAGTAAAAATTTCTAAAATGAATTTTAATATTTTTGTTTTCATTTTTATACACAAACAAGTAAGAATGTTATATTCGGCTAAGCCGAATATAACATTCCTCAGATATCGTTCTATATCTTCTAATAGGTTGAACCGAATAGGAAAGTTCTCAGGACTATAAGAAATACACAGTCCAAATTTCATTGAGATCTGTCAATTATTGTGGATGTGAGCGTGCTTATCACAGACAAATAGAGAGCAAGACAGACAGACAGAAAGACAGAGATAGGGAGACAGACAGACGGAAAGATGGACAGACAGATAGATAGTCCGACAGATATATAGCTGGACATAGCTAAATCGACTCAGATAATGATTTAATGCAAATATAATGGGATCTGAAATAATTCCTTCTTACCATTACATACCGAATGACAAACTTAATATACCCTCTTCATCACTTGTGATGGTGAAGGGTATTAAAAATAATAGAATTTATATTTTTTTGGTAAATTGCCAAATTAAGTTTATTTTCCACACAAATAACTTTCTTCGCCAACGGCACAAATAGTCTCAATATTGGCCATCGAAGCAATTCATGTAACTTAGGAGTTTAAGTTGTTTTTGCATTTTCATTGTAAAAAGAGTTTTGTGAGTGGAGAGATTGAATTATTGTGTGTGTGTGTGTGTGTGTAAGTTTAGTATAGTGTATTCAAAACCCGAAACGAGAAACCGGTTAACTGTTTTTTTGCATATCAGAAAACAGATCGATTTCGAAAAAATCTTATTTTCTAGCGTTTTTCAAAGTGTACATTATTTAATAATACAGTATTGTTGGAAACACACTTTTTTCCAGTTCCAGATTTTTCCCAAATCGTCGTATTCATGTTCTCCCTTTTAATTTGCCAAAGAGATTTTTTATGGGATTAAAATTCAGGGACTGCGATGTTTAATTAGATTCATTGTTCCATGTAAGAATAACAAAATTACGACTAATACTTCCGAGACTTTGCACAATGCTGTATGTGTATATACTTCATGAATGAAGTAGGACTATATAAAAAGAAAGTATAATTTAAGACTGATACCAAAAACCACTAATATAGGATCACCAGATAAAAATTATAGTCGAAATAGGAAAATTTATGGATCTTACACGTTAAGGAATAAAAAGCTTATAAATTTATGAAATTTATTTTTGATAATGGTCATGATAACACCATTCCATAAAATGGTCATTTCCCGGTATGATTTTTTATTGATTAAATTTTAAATTTCTGATAAACAAGAGTTTTTTCCTATAAATTTATGACAACCAAGCAGAATCCGATTAACCAGTTTTTATGACATAAAACCGAATTCGAAATTTTTTTTTTTTTTTGAGAAGTCCACTTTTCGAATAACTCAAAAACCGGTTTTCTGAAAATTTCGATTTTTTGATTACACTAGTTTTAAAGTTTTCGTGTCAATTCACATAGAAAGAAATATATTTCTATATAGAAATATTGACTTTAAGTTTTATAGTGTTTGAATCGTTCCATTGTAACACATTTAAGGATTTAGGTCTAAGGAACAGTAATACAATATTCGTTTACCCCGAATTTTGAATACCCTCCACAATGTATGTGAAATTCAAATTAAATATTTCCGAATTATATGAAAATACTTTAAGATTTTTATTAATTTAAATCCTGTCTTAAGGGGCCTTACGAGGGAGCTATAGCCTAATGAGGGCCAATATTTCAATAATTGTCTTAATTTCTATGAAATTGGTCTGTATTTAAGTACACTTTAAGCCTAAAACCATATTCCAGGAAGTATGACACGGAATATGGTTTAAAAAATTAATTCTATCAAATTTCAATAAAATTTGGCCACATTCAAAAGTTTAAATGTTTCCAGAATGAGACCTTAATTCAAATTTTCAAATTGCTCTGTATTGGAGATATAGCAAAATATGAACCGATAATCTTTTAATCCTAGATAATTTCTTATTGGTTTTATGTACGGAATGACAAAGTTAATACACCCTTTTCACCATTTGTGCTGGTGGAGGACATAAACATATTCAAATACATACACTTTCCATTGGAGAAGTGTAGGTCTCGACAAGAAGGATCTACTAATTGGAAAATCAATTAGATAATAAAAGGAATATAAACGAGGTATATAATTTAGTTACTTGTGAAAAAGTTAGTTGAATTAATGTTCTACCTAGATTCACTTTATAAAAGCTCTAACTGAAGTTAAACCTAAACATGGCTTCCTCTAGTAAAATTAAGCTTTTTTCCAAACATTTCTGCAAATCACAAAGAGGTAAAATTGATTTCTTGCAAATCCATTTTTGAGAAAATCCATTTGATCGTCTGGATGGATTTGCTTCACAGAAATCGATTTGACCCAACTGTGCAACGGTTCAACAATTCAAAACATAATGTAGCAGCTGCCTACGGTGGTGAAGGCTAAAGAAATTAAAACAATTAAAAATGCTTTATAAGATTGTGCCGCATTATCAACACCCTCCATCAAATGTGGTTGATAAAAACCACAACAGAGTACGCTACACATTTAAACTCTAATACATTCATGAGCATAAATACACATTTAATATTCTATATCATCGTAGATGGTTAGGAGAGAAATGGAGTTACATCCACTTTAAATTATATCATTCGTCTCAGAATCACGCTAATTTAACAATGTCCGCACGACTGGTTGTTCATCTCAACGTTGCAATATTATACAGTTCGCAGTTTTTGATATATCTTGGTCTAAGAACGAAGCCTATTAAAATTCGCCATGTTCGGTCCAATATTTCAGAAACCTTCCATTAAAATGTTATATCGAGCGATTTTAACGAAATTTTTCAAAAATAAGTCTTTTGATATTATAAAACGAAGTGCCAAATAATGCGAGGGTCTTTCCTAGTTTCTTATAAGCCCCATACAAGTCGGCTTCCAAATATCGATTTTAAGTGTATAAATCTCACATATGAGTAGGAAGAGTGTAGGATATAACAGTGTCCAACAGTGTCAACAATAAACATACGGAGGGATAGATGGACATAGATTAATAGATCGAGAATAAATAAACTTTTTGGGGTCCTGGATTATTCCTCCTTGGTCGTTCATTATTTTGACGTAACCTTCGATAATAATCATTGTGTTGTAGGGTATTTCTGAGTCCAATAGTGCCAACAACAAAAAGACGGACGGATAGATGGACATAGATAATTCGACCCAGAATATATATAATTTATGTGGTCTTATTTGTTCTTGGAGTTATACATGGAATGACAAAGTATACCATCTTCCAAACTTGTTGTGGTGGAGGGTATAAAAATCAACATAACCGAAATGGTTTAAGGAGGACCTAACACAACAACTTCTGACTAAATGGGGCCCTGTTATCCTCTAAAACTGTTGGAAAGTACTGCAACCGTCACTGAATAAAATTTATATATATTCGGAGCAATAATTATGGAACCACTGTGCGTTGTTATAGTCTGAATTAAAGGTATTTAAAATTCATTGCCAAAAAAAAGTAGATCATGTTCATATATTTTCCCACCAACATAATTTTCAAAACGTTAAGGATGTTCTACTAAAGGATATATATTTTGTTATTGTTTTTGTTGTTGTTTATGTTTCTATGATGGTATCTATGTATTAGTATTAAGTAGCTATAGTTGCAAAACGTTAATTTCAGGTAACATCCTTTTGCAATGAAGATTGATGAAAGGAGGCCAACATGTAAAACATGAAACGTTAATCATTGTATCTCTATATGTCTGTCTGTCCGCATGTACACAATGCTTTGGTAGAGAGCAACAAAAAAAAAAACAAAGGGGAAAAGCGAAGAGAATAACATTAAAATAGATTTAACGCGTAAATTGATGATACTGGCGGAATTAGTTCAACCCATCATAATAAACTTCATCTAGTGAAAAACTCCTACGCATCACTAAATCTAGAATCCTACTAAAATGTAAGTGTGTGTGAGTGTATGTCTGTTTAGCTATATATTGATGTAAATAGCAAAATGAATTGTTTGGACTTATGTGTATGAGTCTAAGTATCATTTTACAAAATTCACACTAATGTCTTTATTGTAGATCTTAAAATCTTATAATTACTCCGGGAATCGGAGTTATGCCGTCTTGAATACCCGAAATTTGTTGCACATATTATTACTGATATAAAGGTATTAATAAGGGATTTAATTAAAAGAATGAAATACTTTAATATTTTTAAATTTTATCACCTTTAAACTCTGTTTTTCCTAGACGGCCACATATGGCTTCCATAATGAGGGCACCAAGTTTCCATACATTTTTAATTGATTTTGTAAAATGTGGTATAAGTGTTTGGTATCATTCGATTGGTATTTAATTGAAAAATAATAATAAATTCATAATAAAAAATTATAATTTAATTTCTTGAAGAAAATTTTCAATAAATCAATTTTTTTATTTTCCTCGAAAATTTGTGAAAACAATTTTAATATTCGACTTTCAACAAAATCTATACAAATAAAGCTTTTCTCACAAGATTCCATTATTATATGAATAAATTTGTCTTTAATAAAGATTTATAAACATATTCTTAATTTTGTTATTCCGTAACACCAAAGATTCCACTTCGGAAATAAAGTATTTTGAAGAAAATTTTGTTTTCGTCGAAATTTTGTGAAAATGTTTTTAATATTTAACCTTGAATTAAATCTCTTTAAAAAAAGCTGTTGTTTTGAAATTTATGTATCATATGCAAAATTATGCTTAATGTAAAACTTACAAACAGATTCCTAAATTCTATTCCAAAATGTCCAATATTCCAATCGGGGAAAACTGTAATTTTTTTAAAATTTTGTTTTTTTTAGTTAATTGATCACCCTGTCGCTAAAAGAGGCTTGTTAAATTTTTCAGTTTTAGGAGGTTGTCTCAGATATCGGTTTATAAATTATTTTAAAGAATCGATTTCGGCGATTTGAAATGGTGAACTTCTTAGAACAAATATTCTGGTCAAAATTTAAAATTGTGGATGTCGGCATGACAACAGCAGATAGACAAACAGAGGGACGGAAGAAAGTTATTGTCAATCTAGTCCGACTATGTACACCTCAAGTGATGACGTTTTACTTACTTCATTAAGTATTCTTGTATCAAATTTGCTATGTTCTCCTGTCACACACAGAATAATTGTTCAAATTCAGTATTCTGTCATATTATCTGAGTATTGAAAAACTCGGAGCGAAAACCATTATTTTCAACTGCTCCTTCTTCTTACTCTTCTTTGAGGAGTTAAAAAAATAAAACTCTTTTTTTTTCAATAAAAATTTAATCTATATTTTTTTGATTATGATCTGTGCAAAATCGAAAAAAAATATTTTATTCTTCTTTTAGTGAAGAGCAGAAAAAAAGGTTATTTTAATCCTCAAAATAGCGAGATATTTAAAAAGAAAATAATAATAATAATAATAATAATAACAATAATAATATGCATACACAAGCACAGAAAAATAAAACTTACTGTTGTTCATTATAAAGTTCTATTTCGGATTATTCTCTTTTTTTGATTTCGCTCTTTTTGATTTTTATCAAAATAAGTTTTTATTCCAGAGTGATAAAAAATAAAACTCTTTTTTAAAAATTAAAATTAAAATTTTTGAAAGAATAATTGTTTGAATTCAGTATTCTGCCATATTATCTGAGTAGGGAAAAACTGGGAGCGAAAATCATTATTTTCAACTGCTCCCTCTTTTTACTCTTCTTTGAGGAGTTAAAAAAATACAACTCTTTTTTTTCCAATAAAATTTTAATCTTTTTTTCGATTATGCTCTGTGCAAAATCGGAAAAAAAATATTTTTTAGAAATAAGTTTTTGTTCAAGAGCGATAAAAAAATAAAACTCCCTTTTTTAAAATTTAAATTTAACTCTTTGAAAGATCCGATAATTAGAAGATTTAAAAAGAGTTAATAATCGTACCCTAAACAGTTTCTTATTTAAAACCAGCTAAAGCGGTATATTAGCAAAAAAGTTATAGATCGATATCTGAGACAATCTTGAAATTCCAAAGAAGATCTTTTCTAAATTTTTCAATAAAATCGGACTGGATTTAGACGGAATTACTTCATCGAAATCCGATTAAAAGAAAAATATTAATAATTTTGATACATTTTCAAAGCACTGTGCCATATAACTCGCAATGTGGACCACATATATTTATTTTGATTTAAAAATAAACCCAAAAAAATAACTACACTGTGTTGGGGTTGTTACTTTACTCAGCAATTAGGCCTATTATTGTTGGGAAATTGTTATGAACTTAAAAAAACCCTCATATAAGAAATTTTACTATAGCTTCCATTTAGGGTCTCTTCCCGGAAAGGGGTTTAAGCATATAAGACTAAAAAATTCAAACCGATTTTATACAAATTTTGTTACTTTACTTTTTCAAACCGTGTCCAGAATTGGCATCTTATTTGGTAGTTATTGAGCTGTTTCTCTAAATATGAACCAATTCTATGAAAAGTATGGACCAATACCATATATCACTTTAGTTTTTTGTACCCTCCACTAGCACAAGTGGTGCAGAGGGTTTATTTACTTTTCATTCCGTTTAAAACGCTAAGAAGGAATCATTTAAGGCTATAATGTATATATATTCTTGTATCAAATTAAAATCTGAGTCGATCTAGCTATGTCCACCTGTTTGTCTCTTGTTGGCACGCTCACATCTGCAATAATTGACAGAATTTAGAAAAATTTCCTTTAAGTATTTGTTATATCATGAGAAGCTTCATATTTGCAATCAGAAAAATCAATTTAATATATCAAAAGATATAGACCGATATCTGAGGCAGCTTCTAACTTCAATAATTCTGAATGTAATATTAGAACAAAAATTTTCCCAAAGAATTATTCTGCGTAATTTAAACGACTTTTTGAAATATATAAAGCCGACAAACGAGTCTCAAATGTATTTGTTATATATCTATACTAAATATATGAGTAAATGTGTGCGTGTATTGTAAAAGGAGTCAAGGTTTATTGTAAAATCTTATCCATAAACAACAGTATAGACTGGATTATTTATGTTATTAGCGAAATTAAGTTTCACTGTTCACTTTATGTCTTTATATATGAGTATGTGTGTGTGTGTGTGTGTATGTGTTTGAGTTATAATACATATTTAGCCATAAAGAGTAACAATCACAATAACATGGTATCCAGGATTTAACCTCAAATAACCCATCATGTTTTTGTTTCAAACAAAAACAACAATAACAAGCAACAATAATAGAAACAATAATAAAATAAGAAATCCTTCATTCAGAGTATTTAAATCTCAAGTATTGACTTATTTTTAAGGATTTAAATACATACATATATATTTTTTATAACAGTTGATGTTTTATGACAATTTCTTATTCCTTTTCTTAATCCTTTCCTATTTAACTTAAGGATTAAATGAAATAAATCTTTTACTTAAAATTATTTTAAATGTTGTGATTTGTTTAAAAAAAGGAATGTTTTTGGTGATGAGATTTAAAATAAATTATATATATTTTTTATGAAAATGTACAAGGATATAAAAGAAGAGAAGTAGGAGCTTAATAGTCGGTTAAGAACATCTAATTTTTATACACCCCATCATCACAAATGGTGACTTCGTGGATTTGGCATATTGACGAAGTTAAAATCCAAGTGCAAAATTTGAAATTTTGGTGTTTTTTTCTTTAATACGACAAATGAGCGTAGCTCCCATATGGACCCACTTTCTAAAATCATATTAAAATACACAAGTCTCAGAAAAATGTTAAATTTGTAATGATATTTTGTATGCTGAAGATATACATAACCACAAAATGTCAAACTTGATATTCCAAGAATTGGGCCATAGTTTCCCATAGTCCTCATATAACCCCCACATTTGAAAATCATCACAAAATGGTATAATTCTCTCATATCGCTTAGCATCATGAAAGCATTTTTAATAACTTTATCATCACTGTGCCGGAAAAACTTCCTATATACAATTTTGGAATATTTCAGAAGAGAGACAAAAAACTGTATTCTTTATCTGTAATTCCATTATTTTAACATATTTTTTGAAACTCTTTCGCTTATAAGTAGGTTTACGAACTTTGTAATATCTGATCAGAAAATAATAAAAATCTCAACTTATTTTGGGAGAAACAAAGAAAACTTTACATGGGCAATTTTGTTGGAACAAGTTTTACTTCAAGAAGGTATATAGACTTTGTCATTCCATGTGTAACGCTAAGAAGGAAACATCTCAGACTCCGTTATGTATATATATCCTTGCATCAAATTGAAATTTGAGTCGATTTAATTATGTCCGTCTGTCTGCCTGTTCGTATTGCAGATACGCTCTCATCCACAATAATTGAGAGAACTCAATGAAATTTGGCCTTAATAATTTTTATAGCCCTGAAAAGTTTCCTATTTAAAATGGGCAAAATCGGTTCAGTACAAAAAAAGTTACAGCCAAAAATATTAATTAATTTTATGACTCATTAAGTGGTCCTGTGTTTTATAAAAAGTATATGTCTGTGAGTGTATGTATGGGTGTGTGGTATTGAACATTTCTTATTTGGTATTACAAAGCTGTTTTGTAAATCCCAAACCAGTTAAGATTTTAACAAACGATTTTGTGGGAATGTGTATGACCAGTAGAGTTATCAAACGCAATAATTAATTTGTTTTTGAAAATCTTTACATAGGAATTCCTGCTAGCGTAGGGACAATATGTTATATAAAAAACAAATCATAAAATCAAATTCTACGAGAGGCAATACCTAAATTTTAATGCTGGTGTAGGGTATTTTTTATTCGAGGTTGACCGTCTATTATACTCTTACTTGAAATTATGTTATGTAAAGTGGAGGTCCATTCCTGTCTCAATGAAATTAAGCCAATCTAAATCTCTGTAATATTCCTAATACTTTCTATCAATTTATATCCCTTTCAAACTTAAGAACATAAATAAAGTTCTTTTTATGAGAATTTCATTTGCAATTTATTTATATGAATAATTTATTTTATGCTTTTTTTTGTGTTTCCTTGTTGACAATTTAATAGTTTTTACTTTTACATTTAAATGTATTTTATTACAAAAAAATATAAATATAATAAAATACATAAATACATTCTAATCTTATAGTTTTGATTATTAAACAATTTTAAACATGTATTTATGTACAAAATGATGTATGTATGTGTGTATATAAGTACATAGGGGCTGGTCAAACATATAACAAATTGTCATTGTAAAAATGTCCAACATTTATTTATAATCTAACAAAATGTATCTACAACTATATTTTATACCCTACACCACCACAAGTGGTGAAGAGGGTATATTAATTTTGTCATTCCATGTGTAACGCTAAGAAAGAATCATCTCAGAGTCAATTTAGCTATGTCTATCTGTCTGTATATCTGCCTGTGCGTATGTCTGTCGGTTGAAATTTGACCTGAGTATTTGTTATGGCCCTGAGAAGAACCTTATTTAAAACCAGCAAAATCATTATAGTTTGCTGTTGTTATATAAAGCTTTATAAACTTCATTACCATTCCATTTGATTTGATATAAGAATATATATATATATATACCTTATGTGGTCTGAGATAATTCCTTCTTAGTATTACACACGGAATGACAAAGTTAATATACCCTCTTCCCCACTTGTGGTAATGGAGGGTATAAATGTATCTACAACTATTTTTTTAGAATTATAAATGAATTCTTAACAAATAAATAAATTCAAATAAAAAAAATAGAATAAATATTTTTGCAAAAATTAAAATAAGTTTCTAATCAAAAATTCTAATACAATAAAATATTTTTGCAAAAGATATCTGACTGAAATTTTCCAAAAAAAATGTGGATCTTTCTTGCAAAAGTTTTGAAAAGAATTGGAAATGTGGTAAAATGATCTCCTTGTATTCCCACAAATGTGGGGTAAAATATCAGAATTTAGAATTTGTGGAATATAAGTCTATAAAGTCAATATATATTTGAGGCCTGGTAAAAGACATTAACGTATTTTTAGGAACATATTAAGAGTTTCAAAGCTTTAAAGTTTTGAGGGTTAAGATTTAAGTTAACATTTTAATTATAAAAATAGAAAAATTGGAGGAAGTATGAACTTGGTACTATAGAATCGGCCGGAGTGCCTCAGGGCTTGGTTTTTGGACCATTGTTGTGGAACGTGATGTACAATGGTATCTTGGAATTGGATATACCTGAGGAATCTACGATTGTCGGATTTGCTGACGATATTGCCGTCATGGTATGTGCATGATATATTGACGAGGTCGAAATGTATACAAACGACACAATAAGGATCATTAAAGAATGGCTGAAAAAGGCAGGATTAGAACTAGCTGATCATAAGACGGAAGCAGTACTAGTAAGTAGCCGCAGGAAAAGGGAAATATTAAATATTAAGGTTGGCAGGGAGATTATCTAGTCAAGCATTGCGATAAAATACTTGGACATTATGATTGACGATAGGCTTAACTTCAGGGCCCATATGGAGTATGCTTTTAATAGGGCTGCCAAAGTGAATAGTGCACTTAGTAGAATCATGCCCAATGTTGGAGGACCACGACAAAGTAGACGGCTACTGATTTCTAGGGTTACATTGTCAATATTGTTATATGCAGCGCCTATTTGGGCGGGATCCGCAGGAGTTATAACACGTAGGAACGTGTTATCACTTTTGCAGTGGTTACAGAACAATTTCACTGGAAGCTACCTGTGTATTATTCCTTTCGACCTGGCTCCGACGAAGTTCTTAGGATATATGAGAACAAAAGAGTGCATCCTGAAGGCAATAAAAGAGAAAGGAAGCAACAACCACGGGACAGAACATTAGCAAACTGGCAAAGGAGATGGCAGAGTACTCTAAAAGGGCGATGGACGCATAAATTAATACCGGATATAAAAACGTGGTTAGAACGTGGACATGGGGAGGTGAACTACCACCTAACTCAATTTCTTTTAGGACACGGAGGATACAGAAGCTATCTGTTTAAGGTAGGATATGACGAATCTCCAAACTGTCCGATATGCTTGGAAGTAATGGATGCTGAACATGTGGCATTTCGATGCCCCAGATTTGAGAACCTAAGACGTACACTGGAGTGTGATTCTGGGACGAGTGTTGATGCGGATAACATAATAAGAGTAATGATTTCTTCTGAGGGTAATTGGAATTCGGTTAACCGGTTCATTACCCAAATAAACCTTGCGTTGGGTTTGGAGGAGAAGAGGCGAAAGGATGAAAGAGAGAATAGGATAATTGAGGTAGCTTAAATGCTTACTAGTCCCGCGAAGTAATACTTAAAGGCAGTTCCGCGGGACCTTTATGGTGTTGACGATGGAGGTGGTTTTAGTCAGTAAAAATCCGAAATAACCATATGGTACCTTTTGAAGGTTTCCACCTCCACTATAAAAAAGGCTAGTCTATAGTCTGGACAATAGACTAGTCTATAGTCTGGACAATAGACTAGTCTATAGTCTGCACAATAGACTAGTCTATAGTCTGGACAATAGACTAGTCTATAGTCTGGACAATAGACTAGTCTATAGTCTGGACAATAGACTAGTCTATAGTCTGGACAATAGACTAGTCTATAGTCTGGACAATAGACTAGTCTATAGTCTGGACAATAGACTAGTCTATAGTCTGGACAATAGACTAGTCTATAGTCTGGACAATAGACTAGTCTATAGTCTGGACAATAGACTAGTCTATAGTCTGGACAATAGACTAGTCTATAGTCTGGACAATAGACTAGTCTATAGTCTGGACAATAGACTAGTCTATAGTCTGGACAATAGACTAGTCTATAGTCTGGACAATAGACTAGTCTATAGTCCTGGACAATAGACTAGTCTATAGTCTGGACAATAGACTAGTCTATAGTCTGGACAATAGACTAGTCTATAGTCTGGACAATAGACTAGTCTATAGTCTGGACAATAGACTAGTCTATAGTCTGGACAATAGACTAGTCTATAGTCTGGACAATAGACTAGTCTATAGTCTGGACAATAGACTAGTCTATAGTCTGGACAATAGACTAGTCTATAGTCTGGACAATAGACTAGTCTATAGTCTGGACAATAGACTAGTCTATAGTCTGGACAATAGACTAGTCTATAGTCTGGACAATAGACTAGTCTATAGTCTGGACAATAGACTAGTCTATAGTCTGGACAATAGACTAGTCTATAGTCTGGACAATAGACTAGTCTATAGTCTGGACAATAGACTAGTCTATAGTCTGGACAATAGACTAGTCTATAGTCTGGACAATAGACTAGTCTATAGTCTGGACAATAGACTAGTCTATAGTCTGGACAATAGACTAGTCTATAGTCTGGACAATAGACTAGTCTATAGTCTGGACAATAGACTAGTCTATAGTCTGGACAATAGACTAGTCTATAGTCTGGACAATAGACTAGTCTATAGTCTGGACAATAGACTAGTCTATAGTCTGGACAATAGACTAGTCTATAGTCTGGACAATAGACTAGTCTATAGTCTGGACAATAGACTAGTCTATAGTCTGGACAATAGGCTAGTCTATAGTCTGGACAATAGACTAGTCTATAGTCTGCACAATAGACTAGTCTATAGTCTGGACAATAGACTAGTCTATAGTCTGGACAATAGACTAGTCTATAGTCTGGACAATAGACTAGTTTATAGTCTGGACAATAGACTAGTCTTTAGTCTGGACAATAGACTAGTCTATAGTCTGGACAATATAGTAGTCTATAGTCTGGACAATCGATTAGTTTATAGTCTGGACAATAAAGTAGACCATTATCCGGACAATAGACTAGTTTAAAGTCACCTTAAGAGGTTCAGTGTTTAAGAGGTCTTCTTACTCAATTTCTAAAAGACCATTCAAAATAAAATCTGACTCGATTTGGAAAAACAGTAAACATCGTTTTGCTGAGTGTAGTTTTAAATTTCACATAAATGTTTATTTGTTCATTTCAACAAAATGTATCGCATTCAAATTTGTGATTTTTTAACTTTTATTTTTTCCATCTTTTCGTTCAAGTCCTTATTTTTTTTAAAGTAAATTGAATAAGATTCTTATGGTTAATGGAAAAATTGCATTTTACAATTGCATAAGTAATTTAATATAATGATACTCATATTGACACAAAATGACACACAAACAATTTGATTTGATATGAATTTTGTAGAGTCCTACGAAAAGGAATTCAAATGAAGTAAAATAAATGTTGGGAAATGAAAAATACAAAATAAGAAATTGACATGATAGATAAAGTATTTGTAATAAATTTTATAAAATAAAAATGCAAATTAGGATGAACCATAAGACATTTAAATAAAATTATATGAAATTTATTTGTCACCATAAAACCCTTTTCATCTGATCATATACGAAAAGATATGCTTATGTATGATTTAGAATTATCCCTTTTGGTTTCTGAAAAATATGTATAGATCTTGGGACACCCTAAATAAATCATTCTTGTATACGTAAATAAAATAATAACTATTTTTTGTCACATAAACAACTGTTATACTTTAAGTAAATATGTTACAAAAAATCAACAAAAACAACAAGATGTAAAAATTATTTCTAAATTGTCAACATCACTGACAATTCAAGAGTTGGTTCTACATATCGTTACTCCTTGTTTGTCTACTTAAAAGGGCCGTTAGGTAAATGGTCACACACATATTTACACACTCTCTTAAAATAAACTAGAACTTGAACTACTTGAAAACTTGTATGTTCATATGTTTGTATACATATGTATATACACATATGTATGTATACATACTTATAATGTTGCATCGATGGGAAAAGTTGTATTATGTTAATATCGATAGTGAAGAAAGTCATTTGTGTGGAAAATAAACTTAACTTGGCAAAGTACCAAACAAAAAAAAAAAAAAAGAAAACATGTATGAACTTTAGATGGTTTTTATTTTTATTTTTGTTCTTGTTATTATTTTTATCCGGAAAAAAACTAGAGTTTTGATAGCCAACAATATATGGAACATAAAAAAAAACAAAAGGGTACGAATAATATCTAAAATGAATATAACGGTACTTTATTATTTTATAATATAATATATACTTTATTTACAACTATAATCTAGATATAACAGTATATAAGCCGGAAAGGGCCAAATATCACAGTAAGGATTATAAACCCGATAAAAGCAACACTATAAACCTGCTTATAGGACTTGCTAATGTAGATAATAGATCTCTACACTCGATGAGAGTCTCACTAATTTTAGATCGAATTTCGGCTTCCCTTTCTAAAGTTTTTCCTACCAGTTCGTTGAATTTTCCAGTCTGTTCATTGCTGGTACTCTTCATCTCTAATATCAACTCTCCTTTCTGAGTTCTACGAATTCTCTGAACGCTCTCCCCCGGATCCTTCAGAGTTGAGTCTGATTTTATCTTTCTGAGAATATCTGCATATGTAGACTCTCCGTTCGCTGCAATAATCAATGCATTTGGCCTATTCTTCTTTCTCGGTAACGACTTTCTGCTTTTAACTTTCGTCCATACGGGCAGTGTTGAAATTTCGGAAGCCTTGTTATCAATTGGTACCTCCCTTGGTTCCGTCGATTGTTTTTTCTCTTATTTGGCGTCATTCTAGGAATATCCTCACTGAGGTCCCTAGTCCTTTTTATAGTCATTGAGCTACTTTTTGAAACGCCCGGTGACGTTTGAGTTGCCTGCTCCTGTTTCCTAAGGGAATCTTCCTTTTTTTCTTGCAATACATCGGATGCCTCGTTATATGTCACCCTTATTTTTCGAACTTGCTCCTTAATACTGTGGTGTACATTATTCTTCGTTTTTATAAAATCCATCAGGGAAGATATAAGGTCTCCAAGTCGCCTAAATGCGTCAGAGCTACAGTTTTTCTGCAATTTTCTTCTACTATTTGCTCTGTTTTCCGTTTCGGTGTTCTTGCCGTAAACATACTTTTATTTAAAGGGTTATCTGCTCCAGTTTGATTTTTTTGATTGATATCCATTATCTTTTCTATTTGGTCCCAACTCAAAGCCGCTATCTCAAATCGTTGTACAGTCGCGTTGTGATCCCATGGTTATCTTTGCAAGCAGTGAGGCCATGCGAGGGTTGACAAGGGGTCCTTATGAGACCCAAAGCCAGAGCCAGATCCGCGTTAATCGGGGAAAAATTACATCCGAACCTGTACCACCAACCTAACGGCGACAATTCTCGAACGTACCTTGAGACCTGCCAAGTTTTATCGGGACGGAGGCAGTTTTGGCATTAGCCTGGAAGACATTTCCGTAAAATTTCACTCCTACGTACTGAAGTCCCAGAATACCACAACCGTCAGCCCATTTAGCGTCTATTCTAAACCATTATTTCCAGAAATACAATGATTAAGATCATACTGGACTTGATCTTAATGCCTTTCAGCAGGGTTTCATTATCTTCTTTTCAATCTTATTCATTCGACTAAAGAAACCACGGAGTCGTCACTCTCCAATCCTTACCTCTCTTGAGGGCACTCTTGTGGTGGGATTCCTATGTAAGGGCGGTATCCGCTCGCCCTGTTACAGGACTTCACTGAGCACATGTGCCCATTTTGGCACGCTCTCCATCCTGCCATAACTAGGGTCCGCGGGGGCGTTACTCCCCGTTATTCTCTCCTGAGAATACCCCTGCGGTAGACTAGTCTATAGTCTGGACAATAGACTAGTCTATAGTCAGTGCAATAGCCTAGTCTATAGTTGCGCAATAGACTAGTCTATAGTCAGTGCAATAGCCTAGTCTATAGTTGCGCAATAGACTAGTCTATAGTCTGCGCAATAGACTACTCTATAGTCTGCGCAATAGACTAGTCTACAGTCTGCGCAATAGACTAGTCTACAGTCTGCGCAATAGACTAGTCTATAGTCTGCGCAATAGACTAGTCTATAGTCTGCGCAATAGACTAGTCTATAGTCTGCGCAATAGACTAGTCTATAGTCTGCGCAATAGACTAGTCTATAGTCTGCGCAATAGACTAGTCTATAGTCTGCGCAATAGACTAGTCTATAGTCTGCGCAATAGACTAGTCTATAGTCTGCGCAATAGACTAGTCTATAGTCTGCGCAATAGACTAGTCTATAGTCTGCGCAATAGACTAGTCTATAGTCTGCGCAATAGACTAGTCTATAGTCTGGACAATAGACTAGTGCACAGTTTGGACAATAAACTAATTAACAGTCTGGACAATAAAATGGTCTATAGACTGGACTATAAGTTATGACTATAAACTGGACTTTAGTAACTATATCGAACAAAATTCTTTTTCAGTAAAAAAAAACATAAAAATTAACAATGAAATAAATTGCTGTCAATCCGGTCCGGTTTTTGTGGCGTTATCAAGTGTCAGGTGTTGTGTAAAATTATAATTGAAATCTGGTTAACAAATAAAAAAAACCTTCTAACAATGGTTCTTTTCAATTCTTGTCAGGATAACAACACAACAATAAGATCACAAAGTATAGATTTTTAAGCCATAAAGTTATTTTGCAATTTCAAGCACAAACAAAATTAATTAAATTCATTTATTACAGTTCAATCGTTCACAAAAATAATAATTGAATAAATTTTCATTTCCTTCTAAATCAATTTATTGAATGGTGTTTCATTTGGCGACAAGCTTGACCTAATGTTGTCATTATGTATGCGCCTTTTCATAAGTTAACATAAATTATTGGTTAAGAAATCGTATAGAATTTAAAATTCATTCCGTTATTTTGAAAATAGTTTATGGCATAAACTTTGGCTTATTGTCTGCGAATAAGAAGTTAAAACAAATGTTTAAAATAAAATATTAACGTTATTTATTTTACTAAGACTCACACAAAGATAATGAAATATGTATATGTGTTACATTTGTTGGATATGACTAAAACGACTTAAATTCAGATGGAAACAAACTGTTAATGGTAAAGGGCCCGATTAAATGATTTTCTGAATAAAGTGCATATATATTCCGGACAATAGATAAATCTGAAAGTCTGAAAGTCGACTGTTCTAAAGTCTGGACAATCGACTAATCCATAATCCAGACAATTGAATAATTCATAATATGAACAATAGACTTGCTTATAGTCTGGAAAAAAACACTAGCCAATAGTCTAGACAATATACTGGTTTATAGTCAGGACAATAGACAAGTTTGTAGTCTGGACAATAGGCAAGTCCATTATCTAGACAATAGCCAAGTCTATAATCTAGATAATAGCCTAATCTATCGTCTTGATTATGGAGTAGTACACAGTCTGGTATATAAACTGATTATTTATCTGGACCATGGTCAAGTTTATAGTCCATAATCTGGACAATCGACAAGACTATAGATCAGTTTATAGTTTGGATAATAGATTATAGCCCGGATAATAGACTAGCTTACAGCCTTGACATTAGATATTAGTTTATAGCCTGGATAATAGAATAGTTTCTACTTTGGAGCACATACTAGTCTATAGTTTGGACTATAGATAGTTTCCTTTTTTGTATAGTTAAGGTGGAAACCTTCAAAAAGGGTACCACGATGGTTATGTCGGGTACTTAAAACCATCTCCATCGTCAACACAATATATTCCCCGCCGCAATGTCTTTAGGTATTATATCGCAGGGCTGGTGAACAGTTACGCTTCTCCTAAATCAGCTACTCTCCCTTCATTCTTCCGTCTCTTTTTTTCTATTGTCTGCGAAAGGTTCACCTGCATGATATACTCTTCCATTCCATGCCTTCTCTTTAATTAACATTCTTTATTATGCTATGAGGATCAAGTTATAACACTACATGTTCGGCATTCTCCATTACCAAATATGTTGGGCGATTTGGTGAGTCGTGAGAACACCTTCTAAATAGGCTGTTCCTTTAACCTCCATGTCCGGTCAAAAACTGCGTTAAATAGTAATTAACTTCTCCATGTTTACGTTCTATCCGCATTTATTATCTTTTATTAATCGCTAGGTCCATTGTCCTTTTGGTGAGCTTTGCAATGTTCGCGGCCAGGTCGTTATAGTTCCGTTATCTCTATTTTAGCTTCCTCTCCTTCTTGTTGCCTTCTGAATTTGTCTTCTTATCGGAGTAAATTCTACACACCTCTTCCGCCACTAAATCCAATTGAATTATATCAGTAATCACAAATAGAGCATCAAGTGGTACCGTCCTATAGCCGCAGTATACCCTGAAGCAGCACTGCCGAAATAGTGACAGTACATTCTTATGTGAGTCACCTCTAATAATATTCGAGCAAATAGTTGCTCCGTAGAATATAATTGACATTGTCACTCTGGAAATTAAATGAACGTCTGCCACCTACGTTAGACTGAGTGTACCATATAATAAGCTTATTCCATATGGACTTTAAATCATTAATTCGAAATATTTTATTGCAGCATTTGACTGAAAGTTCTCTTCCCCCACCTTAATATTAATTGTCTTCCCTTTTCCTTCGATTACTTATTAATACTGTCTGTGTCCTATTGTCTGCTAGCTCTCATCCTACTTCGCTCAAATATCGTGCGCATACTACGAAGGCTATGTCATTCGTGATATCAATTATCGTTATATATCATGTTCCAAAGTAGGATCGATCCCTGAGGAAGTCCTGCAAAAGTACTATAGTCTCCCGTATTGTACCACAGTGTTCTTTCCATGAAGTAATCACATGTAATCCTCCACAAATAATTTGGAATTTCCAGATTCTCTATAGCTACCATAATGTCTCTCCATCCTGCACTATAACATGAGTTTTTTATATTCAGCGATATATTTTCTCCTGGATCCAATCTCTCATATAGCAACTTTAGTCATTCCCAACACTATGTCGATGGCATCCATTATCGATCTTGCCTTTCGGAAACCATACTATCTCTCCGAGATCTCCTTGGATCCCTACCCTGCTGAAAGGACTAGTCCATAGTTTGTGTAGACAATTTGATTTAAAGACTGATTTGATACTTGTAAATATTTGGGTCTCTGGATTATAGTTTATACTTCATTCTCAGCGTTTTAATGGGAGTTATGCCTTCTCTGATGTTTATTGTGATTTAATAAGCAAAACTTTAAGGAAAGTAAAGAAAACTTAATCATATTTACTCAGATATCGTGGTGTTTAATAGAATTTTGTATCAAATAGAAAATAAAAGAAAACTTTATGCAAAAATATAATTCAAAATACAAAATATTTATTGTATATAATATACATGTGTATGTGTGCATGTGCAATACGTTATTCACGTTCCTGTTGTACGTTTACTGCGATTTAGCTGCCAGCAGTATGTTGCCAATTTTGACAGGCCAAAATCATAAATCAAATAAAAACTTAAAACGTGAGGACAAAACGACAAACAAGAAAAAAATCTTTTAAAACTTTTTTTACGCGAACAACTTGTATATATTTTGCGTTCTCCTTGTGTAAATACTGTTAGTTCTGAGGAGCAAAGAAATTCCTAAAAAAGAAATAGTCAAGACTCCAGAAATAAGAGTTTTAGAAAAATATAGTTTGTTGTATGTAAAAACAGAGTCTTTTTGGTTCTAAACTAAGCAGAAAGTGTTGATGTTTTTTTTCTCCAAATAGATAAATTATATGTCAAGCGAAAGTGTGAAATACGAAACCAACAAAAATAAAAACAAGAAAGAATACTATATTCGGTAATAATGAATCTTCAATACCCTTCACCACTAAATCGAAGACAATGACCGATAATTGTCAAACTAATTTCATATATCGAGCACATTTGAAAAATGTTTATTGAAATAAAAATTTTCGCCGCTTTATGAGGGAGCTATAGCAAAATATGGACCGATATAGGTCAGATTAATAACATATATTCAAGACAGTTAGAAAACTAATTAAGTCGAATTTCAACAGAATTTGTTATTATTAACTAGTTTTAAAGAATTAAAAAAGGGGTTATATGAGGACTATAGCAATATATGGACCGAGATAATCCAAATTATATAATTTATATTAAATGCAGTTTGAAAAATAATTATGTCGAATTTCAATAAAATTGATTTTTATTTACCATTTTTATAAGTTCAAAACAGTTTTCCGGGAAGGGGTATTATATGGAAGCTTCGGCAAAAATGGACCGAGATCATTATTATTAATAATAAACATTAAAGATAATTAGAAAAAGTCATTGTGTCTTTACTTACAAGTTCTGTAAGTTCAAAATCTTCTTTTCCGGGAAGGGGCGTGATATGGGAGCTATATCAAAATGTGGACCGCTATAAATGAAATTGATAATATATATTTAAGACAGTGAGATAATTTATTAGAATTCTTTTATATTTAAGAGTTTTAAAAGTTATAAACCCTATTCCGGGAAGGGGCGTTATATGGTAGCTAGGCCAAATGATGACCCCAGCATAATCTTGTTTCTTTGGGTTAATATTGTATTAAAATAAATGCATATGACAAATTTCAGTAAATTATCTTAAAAATTGCGACCCATATCAGACACAATTTTGGGGTGTATCAAAATTTCACATATTTCCACCTGTAATTTTTTTCTGTTGATCCGATTTTAATGAATTTTTGCACGATGATAAAGAACATATAACTGTACGTTATAGTTAATTTTTTTTAACCATTTAGATTTTGTTGAAAAATTAGAAAAGTAATTTTGAGGCTGTGTCAGATATCGGTCTATAAATTTTATGCTGATGACAAGATATATTAAATAGAAAACTGATTGTAAGAATAGCGAATAATTTTACTAAATTTTATTGAATTCTGGCAATTATTCCATGTTTCCAACAGATGGACCTATCTATCAAGAATGAGGTCTAAGATGATTCCTTCTTCTTAAATACCCTCCACCAGTTCGGATAAAATTCGTGTAAAATTAATATGTTAGGTTTCCTTCATACACACACATAATTTCACAAAGGTATACATTATTTGGAAAATTTTCTGGAACAAAACACAGGAACAATGAATCATGAAATTAGTTATATTTTGGCTATAACTTTGTTCTTACTGAACCGATTTTGAAATGCTAATGAAGTTCATATAACTTAATATTATGACAAAATTTCATTCTAATTTAACGACTTATAATTATACGAAAGTTCTTCGCTTAAATTTAGAGATTGCCTCAGATATCGGTCTATATCTTTTAATATACTGAACCGATTTTGCTTGTTTTAAATAGGAAACTTTTCTGGGCTGTAGCGATATATTTGGAAAAAAATTTAATTGAACTGTGTAAATTTTTGTGGATGTGAGTGTGAAAACAACAGACAGACATACGGACAGACGGACCGACAGACATACGGACATAGCTAAATTGACTCAGATTTTGATTTGATGCAAGAATATATATACATTATAGGGTCTGAGATCATCCCTTCTAAGCGTTACATGCGGAATGACAATATTTATATACTTTCTTCAGTTGTATGGTGGTGTAGGGTGCAATAAGAATCGTGTTTAAAAGACAATTTATTCAAGTGTCTTGTTTTTGTTGTAGTTTCATATTATTTTGGTCTGGAGAATGGAAAACTTTTAAAAAGTTGTTTTTCCTAAATCATTTATTTTATTTGTAATGAAAAGTATTTAAAGTTGAAAAATAGAAGTTTAAAAATAAAATAAAATATGAAATTATTTAATTTACACAACCGGCTTAAATTTTTTTTGGAAGATCTTTTCTCAAGAGAAATATTTTTAAAGTAAACGGAAAATAATTTAAATGTGTCACTGTGAAAATTTATATGGACATTTTCGCGTTAGGGTTTCTCCTTTTCCGGTGTTTTTTGTTACCGGGAATTTTAAAAAAACAAGTAAAAATGACTATGTATTACCCTACACCACAATGTTGATTATAAATAGCAGCTACGAAAAAGCGACCCTCGTATAATATTATTCTTTGATTAATTCCTACGTGTAAAGTATATTATGATGAAACTTTAATTTATGTGTAATTTAGGAATTTTAGAAAGAAAATTTTCTGGAGGGTAACTAGAAGAAATTGTGGACCGACTCTCGTATAATTTTGCACATAAATTTTTGCTTTTATCTATTTTATTTAAATACCAAAATTTATGTGAGATTAATGCCCTTCAAAGTGATATTAAGAAGGGTTCTTTTTAGAACCTATGAAAAGTAATGGACCGACTCTCGCATAATTTGGCAAATCGTTTAGAAATGTTGAAAAACTTTTTTTGCCAAATTTTGTTAAAATCGCTTAATATTTAGTACTTTCATGAGTTAAAAACCTAATTCCGGGAGGACATTTATATGGGAGGTACCCGAAATATTGGACCGAATATGGCCAATTTCAGTAAGCTTCGTCCTAGGGCCAAAGTTATATTATGTACTAAATTTTTATCAAGATTTCTCAAAAATTGCCACCTGTAGAGTGTTCACAACATCTACATGGAAAGCCAGCCGGACAGACAAACGGACGGATGGTCATCGTTAAATCGTCTCAGAAAATAATTCTGAGTCGAACGGTATACTTAAAGGTGGTTGTAACACCATTTTTCCTGTATGTTACAAACATCAGCACAAATACATAATACCCCAACCACTTACGGTGGTGTAGGGTATAAAAATTTTCATTTCCAGGATTATTTTTTTTACTGAACCGATTTTCATAATTTTTGGAATAGTAATGAGGTAAATATAGTTTCATATTTTGGCGAAATTTCATACTAATTTCTGGATTTAAAATCGGCATTTTTACAAAAGATTTTTTCTTGAACTAAGATATTGCCTCAGATTTCGGTCAATATCTTTTAATATACTAAACCGAGGACTATAAAAAGTACTCAGGGGTATAAGGAATATGAATCTAATGTTCAGCTCTGTCGAATCTTTAATATACTCCAGTATTATATGATTCGATATTCATGACATCCCGAGTCGAGTATATTATATCCGGATTTTAACTCTAGTCAAGGTGATTGCTCGAATTTGAAGCTGCAATTGTTTTCTCATATGAGGGCTATAGTAAAATGTGAATTGAGAGTTATTTTAGTCGAATTCCATTGAAATGCAAATATTAAGGAGTTTTGTTAACTTAAATTCTTTTCTGAAATATGAAGAATCAAAATTTCGCATAATTCCGTCTATAACTCTTTTTCTATTGATATGATTTTGATGATTCTTTTGGCACGATGATGAAGAGCACTTAACTGTATGTTTTAGTTAAATTTTTGTTTAAATCCCTGATATGAAAAATTATTCCGAATTATGAATGGAATTATTCCAAAATAAAGAGTTTTTAAAGCTTTACGCCGGGATAGGGCCTTGTTTGAGACCACATGTGGAACCATTATCCGTTAAATTAATAAAATTTATTGAAGTCTGTGAGGAAAATAATATTGATGAATTTAAACAGAACTCTTTTATATATAAAAGTTGTATATGCTTAAAAGCTTATTCCGAATAAGGAGGCCCTTATAATGGAGGAAAATCAAACAACCAAAAATTTTTTGAGGTTAGATTTTTTTCTAAAATAAATTGGTGTGGGAAAATTCATAAAACCTTAAAAAAACGAATTACATACCGATATTTCATTAATCCGGTTTAGATAAGTTTTGATATGGTGATGATATAGTACGATTGAATTGTTTGCAGATATCAAGCTATAACTATTTTTCTATTAAGGAGATATAGCTGGTTTTAAAGAGGAAACTGCTTGGAGCAATGACAAACAACATTGAAATCTTTAAAGATTCCTTCTGGAGTTACACGCGAATATATATTCCCTACTTAAATTACTTCCCGAATATTTCCGGTAAATATTTCTCAGGATTTAGAAAAATGAATTTCTCGGAAATGTTTTCGCTTGGAGAAACCTTAATTTAACTGTGTTGTATTACACAGAGTGTTCAAATCGATTTTGTTTGAAATTATTCTATAACTTTGAAATCATTATCTAGATTCTTCCACATTTTTGAGGTTATGTGGAAGAATATAGGTTCCCATCCATAATAATTAATAGAGCTCAACGAAGTGCTCTGAATATTTGTCACAGTCCTGAGAAGTTCTCTATTTGAAACCGGCAAAATTGGTTCTGTATAGCAAATAATATAGGCCGACATCTGTGGCAACCTCTAAGTTCTAGAGAAGAATCTTTGTAAATATATTTGAAAAAGATTTTGATGTAATATAAAGTTATATGTACTTCATTATGGTTTTAAAAATTATCAAAATCGGTTCAGTAGAAAGAAATTTATGTCCAAAAATATAAGTAATTTTATGACTCATTAAGTGTTTCAGTGTTGCATTTAAGAAACTCGTTTTTATATTATATACGTTTGTGAGTGTATGTGTGAGTGTGTATGTAAGAAACATAAAGTATTTACTTGCAAGTATTTTTGGTAAGAGGCATTGAAGATTCGGCATAGCCGAATATAACTTTTTTCATTTTTTCACAAAATTTTGTCGTTTGTTCTTAATCAAATCAAAGATTTGAAAAACATCTGATAAAATTTAGACCCAATAAAAAAAAGCTTCTTCAGGACCGGTCAAAAAGCTTAAGTTTAATATCTTTAGAAATAGAAAATTCGTTAAAATTGATTCAGTTATATGGAATAAAGATCGATTTTATAGTTACGTATTTAAATATGACTCAAAATGTCCAACTTTGCTTGAGACTAGACTGCTCGCTTTTATGTTCACATAGTCCAAACAAAAAACTTAAATTAACCTTGATTTTGGCTGTCACTAAGTGAAATTTTAATGAAAATTACAGATTTAATTTAATTAAATTTTTATTTGAAACACTGTGTCTAAATTCGAAGGGTGACCGATTTCGGCTCTAACTAGATTGAAGTCTAAACTCTCCTGAATCTATTTGAAAATAATTCAGCTCTGACTATGGGAAATTTCATTAAGATATCTCTAACCAATTAAAAGTTACAGCACTATTTTTAAATATATAGATTTGGACTTATTGTGCTTATAAGACTTTTGCATAAAATCGCTGTGAAAAGGGGTTTATTTATATATCAAACAATAATATTAATAAAAATATAAATATTTTAATTACAATTGTTTATTTATACAATAAAATTGATATTTATTTTAACAAACAATTTACAAATATTTACATATGCAACAAAATGTTGCAACATATTTTAGAGTAAACGGTTTCACTATAAAATAAATAAGAACTCAAAATGCTATATTAGGCTGTACCGAATCTTGAATACCAATGCTAAAGTATTCAGAATGAACTGATGATTTGGTTTAATGGTAGTTGATTTGAAATTGACACACATAAATCCAAAAAAATTTTGAGTTATGATAGACTCCTCCAAAGGGCGCTAAAAGCTTTATAGATTTACCGTAACAAAACCAAAATTTTGAATAATAAAAACCAAAACCAAAAACTTTTTTTTCCTAATTTTATATAATTATATATACTTTTAGAGTAATAATCAAAAAAGAACAGCTGCCAGTTTTTTTGTACAATTTGGTAAAAGTGATTTTTAATTAAGATAAAATTTTCATACATTTTTTAAATTTCACAAATAACTTATTTTATGACTCTTAAGTGTTTCTGTTTCATATTTAATCAAAAATGATATGTATTGTATAAGTATGTGAGTGTATGTGTGAGAGTACCCACCACACGCACTTGTGGTGGTGGGTACTGAAGATTTCGAATGTAGTATATAGCATTCTTATTTGTTATGTCTAATTTAATTATACATACTTTAGATCAATAGCCAAAAAAGAGAACAGCTGTCAGATTTACGTTTAATTTGACAAAAAGGACTTTTCGTAAAGGTAAAAATTTTATACATTCTTATGCGAAATTTAAAAAATAAAGAATTTAAAAAATAAAGAATTTTTTAAAATAAAGAAATTTGTCATTTAAATTATCAAAAAGAACAGCTGCCTGTTTTCAGTTAAATTTGAGAAAGACTAATTTTCGTAAACATTATATTTTTCTCCAATTTTTGAAATAATGAAATAATTTTTTCCGATTTCTATTACTGTTAATTACAAATAATTCTGTTTTGCGTTCTGCAAAGAATATTTAGTCGTATGAGCTATAAATGTATATATACATGTATTTTATTAAGTATACTCCCAGTACTACAAATAATAAAGCAATTAGTAAGTGAAAAGTAATTTTTTAATAACTTTTGATACACTTAACGAAATTTTTGTCGATTTTCGCAGCAATAAAAATTACATTTTTTACAAAAAAAGTTTATTTTCGATGATTTAATGAACTTTCTATAAAGAGGATATATGACAGGTACCAGTATAAGAGTTTATAATTGTAAAAGTCATTATTACAAAATTTCAGATTTATCCGATCATAATTGTAGATTTTTTCTTCAGGATATATATGGAAGATACCTCAAACCTTGTACCGATTTTTTAGAATTAGTTTTTTTATAAATCCAATATATATTTGTGTACATTTTTTCAGAAATCTGAGTTGATTTTTTTGTCGATTTTTGTATGGAAACGAATTACTGCGCTCCGTGTCTTACGCGTAAATTTTATAGACTGACAAAATCACTATTCATGTACCAAATTTTGTTAGATTTCTTGTATTTGATAAAGATATATAAAGTATTAATTATTTCGCTTTTAAGGAAGATACTCCTCCCCGATGCCCTATCCACATTTCAGTACTGCGTAATGCTTTCCACTAAAGAAAATGTTAATGTGCCTATTTTCATGAGAATGAATTAAGACATTTAGTCATAATCGTTATACAAACTTTTCGAATTTGGGAAATTTAACTTGACACATATTTTGATTTGATGCATAAATATATGTCGTATGGGGTCTTACATGACTCCATCTTCGTGTTATAAACGGAACGGAAAAAATCAATAAACCCTCATCACTATGTGTATTGTTGGAGAGTCACTATTATCTTGATAACATGACCACTAACGGTCCACATTGAACACCCCTAATAAAATTTTGTTAAATATAAATATATTTTATATATGTGTGAGTATTTTCATATGCTGACTCAATAAATCTCAAATGATATCGTTTACATATATATTTATAAATCAATAAATATAAAAACAAGTGCAGAAAAAATATTTAGTTAATTAATTGATGTTTATAACAACAATAAAAATAATATTTTTATATAAAACTAGCTTTTACTCGGTGTGCTTCGCTGCACAAATATTATTCTCAGTCAAAGATCTCAAAATAAATTTCAAAAATCATGTCGTGTATAAAAAAATGTCATGCCTGACCCTGTCATTTTTATTTTAGGAAGGAAGGGGTTACCTTTCCTTTGATCTTAACAGTTCCATGGTTTGTCCAGTAAAACTGCTCCTTCAGAAAGTAATTGGAGCCAAATTTGAGAACTCTTTATGTTATAATTCTTAAGGTATTCAATATTTTCTTTGTATGGGAGTACCAATGCCCCTGGTTTCATCCATTCTACCTTTTGTTCAGTAGTTGGAACCAAATTTGAAAATTCTTGCGGTTAAATATTTTTAAGTATTCTATAATCAATATTTTCTTTTTGTAAGGGGTACTTCTTCCCCTTGATCTATCAGAATTTTTTATAGCCTATTTTACTTTCGGGTAAATTGGGATCATTCTACGAAAATCTCAGCAAGATCGGTCCAGTAGTTTAGCTGTCTATAAGTCTCAAACAGACAAACAAATATAGATTCCTCCATTTTGTCCAATAAAACAGATTCTTCGGAAAACGAGTAGGATAATCAATATTTGCCTTGATCCTATCGGTCCTCCAGGTAGTTTTTAGGATTAATCCCTTTTAGTATAAATACAACATTTTAGTTTTTTGTACTATTCAAGGTCTTGTTAACCATAATGACAGGATGTCAACTCAGCCTAAAAGTAAGTGGAAACATGAAGTCTTATGAATGGAAGCAGTATTTTTTGTAAACATTCCTTAATGTAAATTTTGATATGAAGATAGTCTTTCATAACAAAGGATTCGTTTATTTCGTCACAAATGATCTGATTGATCCTCAAGCATCAGTATTATAAAATTGTTGACTGGGAAATTGCGAAAAATCTGCCAAGAATTCATTTTCTGTATTCTGTTTTTAGCTTCAAACTTTTTAGAAGCTCCAGTTAGGAACTTTTTGTGTTTTAAATCTGCATAAGTTTTGCTTTTCGTAACAAATAGTCCGAGTACTGAGCAAACTGGACTGGTTTCCTACCGGATGTGTTGGGAGGCTATATTAACCGTGTGTAAAGCTAAGAAGGAATCATCTCAGACCATATAACGTATATATATAAATATACTTACTTCAGATCAAATCCTGAGTCTATTTAGCTATGTCTGGCTGTTCGGCTGTCCGTCTATCCACCTGTCAGTATATTGTTTTCACGCTGACACCTACATTAATTGACAGACTTTAAAAAATTGGCTGGAATATTTGTTATAGTCCTGAGAAGTTTCCTATTTAAAATCAGCAAAATCAATTTAGTAGATTAAAAGATATAGACCGATATATCAGGCAACATCTAAGTTCAGGCTAAATCTTTAGAAAAACTGTCATTTATAAAACGACAAATTAGAATGAAATTTCTCCATAACATGTGTATTTCATTATCAGTTCAAAATCTCTCAAAATCGGTTCAGTTAAAAAAAATTTTAACCAAAAATATAACCAATTTTGTTTATGTTTTGTTTTATATTTAAGAAAAATTTTTATATATTACATAAGTTTGTGTGTGTATGTGTGAGTGTGTATGTATGAAACATAACGTTTCATAACTTTTTACTTGTTTAGATTTAGAAATATTATGTGGATCAATTCTTCTACTTAAACCTGGTTCTCCCGCTAATGTTTAATAACAGTGGAATGCTCGAATAATTTTTTATAGAATCAGATTGAGTTTTCTTGAAAATATTTAATAATTTTTTAATACAGATTTTTTTCTGATCACTCATTTTAATCAGATCAGATTATAGATTCTCTTATTTGACATTAAACATAATAACTGACAAGTTTCCCTAGGGCAGTGTGATCAAAAGATATCAAATAATATTTGGGTTAAACGTTTTAATGAAAAACGTGTGTTAAGAGTTTTTCGATGTCACTCCTTATATACATTATGGGGTCTTGGATGAACTCGTTTTAGCGTTACAAATGGTATTCCAAACTCAAAATACCTCTACACCACTTGTGGTGTTGAATGGTATAAAACTCGATTCTGCCCCATTGTGCACTGTACATATTTTAAATTTGTTTTCATATTAAAACATTAATTGTACTTTAAAAGAAAACTATAAATAATTCTTTGGAAAAACATATATTTTAAGTAAATGGAAATATGTAACAACTATTTTTTTGGGGAAAAAAATATTAAATTTCTGCATTCAGAATGTTTCAAATAAATATTTCATATAATTTGAAAATATTTCTAACAAATATTTAGAGAAAATTACAAAACGAAAGGGAATGAATAATAAATATGAACAAAATATTTTTTTTCAAATAATGTTAAAATTTGGTAACTTTCTCTCACTCGTTTGTGGTAAAAATGTCATAACTTAAAATATATAATTTTTGAGAAATGAATAAATCAAATTTCTAAATTATCTGGTAATAAAGACAAAAGCAAAATATTTCTTAAATTATAATATTGATATATCGATTATATCTCCAACTTTATCGTTAGATGCCCATATTAAATTCCATTTGTGAAAATATTATTATTATTATTACTCTTATCGATACCAAGAGTAAAATATACTTTTCATATTCAATTAAATTTTAATTTTAATATTCTTATATTTATTTCTTTAAAGTTTTTTATTCTCTATTTTTAGAATTTTTTTCCTAAAACTTTGTGAGACACATGTCAGTTCAGGAAAAAAAGAAAAGAACTTTTTTTAGATAAATTGTTCTTATTTCAGCAAAAATAAAAAATAATAATAAAAAATACTGTATTCGAATATGCCGAATCTTTAATACCCTCCAATACATAAAAACTTTATTTACTAAACTGATTTTTGAACGATAAAGAAGTATAAACTGCTTAATAATTATGGCAAAATTACATTCTAATTTGTGGATTTATAGTTGAAGTTTTTAGAAAGTTTTTGAAATTAGTGGTTACTTCAGATATCGGTCTATATATTTTTACAAACTCAATCGATTTTACTGGTTTTAAAAATAAAACTTCTCAGCACTATAACAATTACTCAGGTCAAATTTCATTGAGCTCTGTCAATTATTGTGGATGTGAGACAGACTGACAGACAGATGGGCACACATGGCTTAATCAACTCAGATTTTGATGCAAGAATATATAGTCTTTATAAGGTCTTAGATGATTCCTTCTTGGCGTAACACCCGAAATGACAAAGTTAATAAACTCTCATCAACACTTGTGATGGAGGGTACAAGAAGTAAAAATGCTATATTCGGCTATATCGAAACTTCAATACCCTCCACCACAAATACGTGTTAAATAAATAAGTTATGTTTTGTACATACACTTACAAACGTAAACAATTATATAAGTTTCTCCTAAGTATAACATAGGATCTCTTAACGGGACATACAATTAGTTATACTTTTGGCTATAACTTTTTTTCTACTGAACCGATTTTAATCATTTTATTATTTATATTAAAAATGTTCATTCTAATTTGCCGACTTATAATTGACAATTATAGAAAGAGATATTTGCCTGGACTTAGAGGAAGTCTCAAATATTAGTCTATATCTTTCAATATATAAAAAAGGAAACTTCTCAGCACTATAAAAATTACTCAGGTCAAATTTCATTGAGCTCTGTCAATTATTGTGGATGTAGACAGACAGATATAGCTAAATCAATGCAGATTTTGATCTGCTGCAAGAATATATATATATATATATATATATATATATATATATATATATATATATATATATATATATATATATATATATATATATATATATATATATATATATATATATATATATATATATATATATATATATATATATATATATATATATATATATATATATATATATATACACACACATTATGCGGTCTAAGATAATTCCTTTTTAGCGTTATACACGGACTGAGGAAGTAAATATACCCTCTTCAATACATGTGGTTGTGGAGGGTATAGAAGTAAAAATGTTAATTAAATATTTACGAAACATTAATGAACGACCATCGTATGAATTAATGTTCTGATTTATTCTTAAGTGTGCAGTACATTAATTAGCATTTATGTGAAATTTATGCATTTTTAAATTAATTTTTCTAGAGGGTTATATGGAAGCTAGAATAAATTATGGACTGGCCCTCAATTTTGCACAACGATTTTTGCTCTTATTTTGACCAATTATTTCTTCAATAACCAAATTTGGTCATTCTTGCGGACCTGGACCAACAAAATCCTTCAAAAAGCGATTGGGACCAAATTTTATAACTCTCGCTGTTACAGTAATCAATATTGGCTTTGTATGGGAGATACGCCTCCACTAGGTCCTATCGGTCCACCAGGCAGTTTGGAGGACTTGTCCCTCTTGGTATAAATACTACATTATAGTTTTTTGTTGCATTCAAAGTCTTGTTTACATAGAGACAGGATACCAACTCAGTCCAAAAATAAGTGGAATGGAAGCAGCCTTTTTTTTAAACACTCCTTGATGTAAATTTCGCTATGTAAATAGTCCGTTGTATCAAATGATTGGTTTATTTCACCGAAACTGATGTGGGATCTTAAACTTTTCTTAAACATTTCCACGAGCATCAGTAACATAAAATTTTGACTGGCCCTCGATTAATTTTACACAACAATTTTTGCGTTTATAGAATAATATGGAAAGAGGCTTGTATGGAGCCCATAAGAAGCTATAAACCGACATCAGTTTAATACATTATAATATTTATTTTTGTCAAAATTCCTTAAAATCGCTTTATATTGAGGACTTTTATGATATCAAACTTCATGCCGAAAGAACGTTTGTAAAGAACTGAATTGAGCCAAAAAATAATATGCACAAAATCGCATCAAAATGTCTCAGAAATTGCGATCTTTAGAGCGTTCATTAAGTTTCCATCCGGAAGGACGGTTGGATGGACAAACGATGATAAATTGCCTCAGAAAGTGATTCTGAGTCGAATGGTATACTTAAAGGTGGATGCAATATCATTTCTTGCTGAATGTAGGGTACTGAATACAACAAATGAATTCTAATAATTTTATTTCTTTTTTTTCATTTTTCCTTGATAAATGGAAAATTCTTCTTTTATTTTAATAAACACATTTGCATTTTTGAGGAAAAACATAAAAATGGAAAAACTAAACTTAAATTTCATAAAAAATAGATTTTATATCAAAAATTCTATTTTAACAAAATATTTTTCATATTTTTAGCATCAAAAAAAAAAATGTAATAAATGAAATTTGTTTCACTTATTTATACAAATTTTAAATACATGTTACAGTCTGTCTCAAATGTTTTACAAAAAAATATGAGTTCTAAAGGATTTAAATTTAGAAAAATTTTTCAAAAAAAAAAAAAAAAAACTGAGTCGATTGAACTTTGTTCGTCTGACCGTTAGAAAAATTCGTACGCCTAGAATAATTATCCGGATTCGATGAAATTTGGCGACATTATTTGTTGTTGCTCTAATCAGTTTGTCAACAAAATCCAGCCATAGCGGTCCATTAACAATAAACTTATAGAACAATATCTGAGGCAACTACAAAATTATGAAGAATAAATTTTCTTAATTTGTACTCAAAAAAGTAACTGGATTAAAATACTGGAAAGTCGTATTAATAGAATGAAAGTTATAGGCTAAAATATGCAAAATTTTGATACACCCTAAAAACAGTTTTTCATATAGGTCGCAATTTTAAGGAAAGTTTTTCTTAAATTTGCCGCACATATTTATTTTTTGAGGTTATAGATTCTTTTCGGATCATTATTTGTCCTAGCTCCCATAAATGACCCCTTTCCGAAATATGGATTAAAGCTTTTAAAACTCTTAGATATAGACCAGTTCTTTTATAATTCGACACAATTATTTTTGAAACCGCTTAAATTTAATTTAACCAATTTCGGACTATGTTTTGATATAGGTCCCATATAAGACCTCTTCCCGAAAAACGCTTTTGAGCTTGAGCTAAAACTCTGAAATATAAACCAATTGTATTGAAATTTGACAAAATAATTTTTCTTACAATATTTAATAATTTAAAAAATATCGGTCCACATTTTGATATAGCTCCAATACAAGGCCCCTTCCAGGAATATGGTTATATATGAACCAATTTTATTGAAGACTGTGACGATTAATTTTCTCAAAAGATATATTGCTTATTAATAAATCTGATAAATATTGACCCATGTTTTCCCATAACTTCCATTTGAGGCCCGTTTTCGAAAAAGGAAGCTTAGAATACTATAACAAGTGAACGAATTTTATTGCAATTAATATGCGTATTTAATTTGAAAATTTCTGAAAAATGTTCGGATATTTCCTTTATAGAGAAAATTTTCTGGATATTTACTTTGTAACATGCAAGAAAAATGGTGCTACCACCACCACATCCAGTATACCGATTTATCGATGTCCGTCTGTCTGTATGGTTTTCCGACTGGCTGTCCATGTAAACGTTGTGAACAGCTGCAGGTTGCAATTTTGAAATATCTCGATGAAATTTGGTATATTTTATTATTTTGCTCTTAGGACGAAGTCTGTTGTAATTGCCCATGTTTGGTCCACTATTTCAGGTACTTCCCATAAAAATGTTCTTTCCGGAAAGGGGTTTTAAGGGGGTTAAGAAGTCCTAAATTTAAAGTGATTCAATTAGGGGTCCATTATTTCTTATAGGTCGCATACAAATCCCATTTCGATTATCACTTTTTGTAATAACAACTGGTCATTTAAAGAAAAATATTAGCAAAAATCGTTGTGCAAAACTATACGAGTGTCAGTTCAAAATTTCTTCTAGCACCCATACGAGCTCCCACAAAAAATTGGGGCGTGACCGACTATACATTCTTACTTGTTTTCCGAAAAATTTGCATTTCTTTCTGAAAACTTGCGATTAAAATATTTACAACAAGTTTGCAACACCAAGACTTCATGATTATTGCTCTAAAGGGAGAGATCCAAAAATTCCTGAAACACGTTTTTCATTTAACTGGTTCTACAAAATGTTGAACAATCATTCAAACTTCTGTCGTAAAATTGTTTGCAATCTTATTTAATAGTACCGGGAGAACTTGTCCGTTTATATAAAACCTAGTTCAGGAGGGTTAACGTAATGTTTCTGAAATTTAGTTCAGACAAGACTCAAAAATTTCCTAAAAAGAACGCAATATAGAGGTCAGAAACAGAGCACGAAAATTGATGTCAAGTTTAAAAAAAAATATATAATTTCTGCATAATAGATGATGACAGACAAAATGCAGGATGGATAGGACCAGGTGGAGGCGTAACCCCCCTCCCCCAACAAAGCAAATATAGAGTATCAAATATCTAGAGAATAATAACAGAGAGGGATCCTTCAAGATCTGTTTTATTTTACAAAATGTAGGTCGCAAGGGAGCGGAGGGAGTGGTGCCCCATACAAAGCAAACAATTTATTATCGAGTATGTTTAGAACTACAATAGCAAAAGTTTTAAAATATGATCCCAATCACCTTTTCAAAGATCTGTTTTATTGGACGAAATGAAGGATGGAAAGGACCAGAAGGTGGAGTTCACCCCATAGTAAAAAATTTACGTTGCTGATGCAAGAGGGAATGTCAGGATCCAAAAGCAGTTAAAATTCCCTAGAAGGTTCTTGGGGTGGCAAGCAATATGAAGTTGCGGCAAAGGAAGCCTATTTGTTTTAATGGGCTCTATAAATACCGACATTTACATTAAGGAATGTTTACAAAAGCGAATGCTTCCATTCATAAGACTCCGTAATGTGCCCACTTATTCCTGGCCTCATTTTTCATCCTGTCATCATGGTAAACAAACCCTTGATTGGTACAATAACAATAATGTGGTATTTGTATCAAGAGAGGTAACTCCTCTAAGCTGCCCGAAGTTACGGCCGTTGCAGAGATACTGGGCTCTTGTTAAAAAAGAATTTTGCAGGTGTCCGAAAGTGTGTTATATTTTTAATGGAGTTGGACTATAACTTTTCGGCAAAGTGACAGAAAACATTATAAAAACATTAATGAAAGGATTTACGAAAATGGTTCAAAATATCATCACTAGTGATTGAAGCTAAAAACAAAGTTAAGGACTGATATCTGAGACGACCATAAAACTAAGACGACTATATTTTAAAAAATTGAGATGTTTGTTAAACAAATCAATATCTAAGTTAATTTAGATATGGATATCTGTACATCAGTCCATCACATATATTTTCAAAACCTTCTTGAAGAAATGTTTCTTTTAAACTTCTGTTATATTTTAACATTTTTACTGCTCCTTGGAAGGAGTTATTTTACACAAGATGTAATTCATTTATATGATAAATTTCTCATTCATTTCTCTGTTTTGTAGGTTTATTATTATTTGTTTGTTTTTTTTTGTTGTTGCAATATTTCTTCTTCTTCTTTGGTTATCTTCTAACCTTTTTATAATGCACTTCCTTTTGAGAGGATATAAATGTTAGATAGTTTCAGATAATATTAAGTTTAGATATATGAATTGTTTGTACTTCATGTAATGTGTGTGTGTGTGAATGTCTATGTTTATGTGTATGTATAATTTGAATGTGTGTCCATCAATGTGTATATGTATGTATTTCTGCATTTTTTCAATATTTTCTTAAATCTCTCTATATGTATTGAGATGAATATGTGTTTGTTTGTTTGTTTGGGACTTATAGGCAGCTAAAGTTATAGCTGGTTCCAAAAGTAAAGTAGGCTCAAAAAATCGGGTAGAATCGGGGAGAGGGGTACCTTCCATAAAAAGTAAATTTTAATAATCGATTATCTGAAGAATTATAACAGTGAGAGTTCTAAAATATGCTCTCAAACATTTTCTCAAGCATCCGATTTATTGGACAAAATGCAGAATGGATAGGACCAGGTTGAGGCGTACCCCCCCCCCCCCACGAAGCAAATATTGAGTATCGAATATCTAGACAATAATAACAGAGAGGGATCCTTCAAGATCTGTTTTATTGCACAAAATGTAGGTCGAAAGGGAGCGGAGGGAGTGGTGCCCCGCACAAAGCAAACAATTTATTATCGAGTATGTATAGAACTACAATAGCAAAAGTTTTTAAATATGATCCCAATCACCTTCTCAAAGATCTGTTTTATTGGACGAAATGAAGGATGGAAAGGACCAGGAGGAGGAGTTCACCCTATACAAAGCAAATTTGGCCCACAATTACAAGCTGGGGGAACTGTTTTATTGGACAAGATATAGGATGAAGAAGGTGTTGCTTCAATGCAATGCAAATATTTAATAAAATTTTTTAACGAACAGGGTCAGCGGGGTATGCCAAATGCCTGTTGCATGATTTTTATACCCTCCACCATCACAAGTGGTGAAGAGGACATATTAACTTTGTCACTACGTCTGTAATGCTGAAAAAGGAATCATCTAAGATCTCATAATGTATATATATGTTTTTCATCACAACAAAATTTGTATCGACTTAGCTATGTCCGTCTGTCTGTCTGTTGTTGACACGCTCACATCTGCAATAATTGAATAGATCTCAATGGAATTTGGGAGATTAATATAAATAGATTAACATTATATCAACAAATCATCAAATGAAACTCCTTTCGTGATCTTGGACTGAGCAGAGTTTTTGTGCAACAAAGCGCACCGGGTTAATGTTGGTAAATAAATATTTATAAATCCATAAATAAGTATATATTTTATATTCTGTATTTATTCTTATGCTTAAATATTTTGAGGAAAAGGATGAAATATAATTTTGATGATTCTACATTTACAAGAGAGTGATAAAGTCGAAAATGTGTTCGAAATTTTATTAAACAAAATTATTTGTTAAATTTTCAGAAAAAAATTTATAAAATTGTTAAAGAATAATTGAAATTTAGGAATAGAAATAAAGTGAGAGAGAATAATTTACAGCAAATATTAATGAAATAAAATATCAGTTAAAAACTTGCGATATGCAATAATAATTGAAAAGCAAATCAGTATGCCAAGTCCAGCAATCTCCGCCAAAAACGGTGTAGTCTATAAAATCTTTTATAAAGACTTTATCCAAGAGCCAAATTTCAGAATTGAAATAATTACCGACACTTGTGATATAAACAAGTAAGAATGCTATATGTTGGGCTATGTCGAATCATCAATACCCTCACACAACAAATGAGTGTGAAGTAAATACGCAGAACATTTAGTGAGTCATAAAATTTGGCTATAACTTTTTCTTACTGAACCGATTTTAGTAATATGGTGATTTATAATTGACAATTTTATAAACGTTTTTTGCTTGAACTTTGAGGTTGTCTCAGATATTGGGGTATATCTTATATACTGAACCGACAAAAAGTAATTAGGAAAAATGTTCATTGAGTTCTGTTACTTATTGTGGATGTAAGTGTGCCAACAACACTCAGACGGACAGACAGAGAGACCAACAGACGGACAGATTGACAGATATACGGACATAGCTAAACCGACTCAGATTTTGATTTAATGCAAGAATATACATTATGAGGTCTGAGTGGACTCCTTTTTAACACTACATACGGATTGACAAAGTTAATACACCCTCTTAGCTAATTGGGCGAGTGGAATACTACTTTACTTCTAAAGGAGTATTACACACTCCCGCGTCCTATTCGAAGATGTTGCAAAATGTAATAAGTTAAGTAAGAAAGAACTTATTCATATGTTAATATTTGTAAATATTAAATAATTTTAGCGCCCTCTGGATGAGTCCATCATAAGTGAAAATTGTTTTGAATTAATATTCAAATTTAAAAATTTTGATATTATGATTTTAGTTTCTTCAGTCCATGAAAAAGATCACTGTTGGAAAATTTTTCACTTCTAGAATAATTGTCTGAAAGAAATGCAATTCGGCCACATTGTTTGTTGTTGTCTAAACATTCCTATCAATAACCAGATATACCGGTATCTGAGATAACCTCAAAATCCCGAAGAACTTCTATTATAATTTTTTTTTTCGACAAAAACTAAATGGAATTCGATAAAAACATTCCCGTAACATACTGCTATATGTACATCATCATTACAAAAAAATTATCAAAATCGGATCAATAAAGAAAAAAGTTATATTTTGATAAACCACAAAATTAATATGTCTTATTGATCGCAATTTGGAATATAATTCTGTGAAATTTATTTTGATATAAAAATTAACCTCAAAAAACTAAATTGTGCTGAATCCACTATTTGATCTGGCTCACATATAAGGCCACTTCCAGGAATAAGGTTTTAAGCTTACAAGACTCCTAAATATAGATCTATCTATTCGGCTCAGTTATTTTTTTCTAACTATTTTGAACTGTCTTATAAAGATGACGAATTTGGCGATTATGGGGCCAAATTTTTTTACAACTCTGCTGGAATGGGGTTTTTTCCTTATAAGGTTCTTAAATTAAGGACAATTTCGTTTAAAAAAATATGGAACAATACAGTACTTAAGCAATTTTTTGCATAGTGGTGAAGGGTACTCATATTCGGAACATCCGGATCTTATTAAGTGAATCTTTGTCCATAGCTCAAAGATGAGCTGTATTGGTATTTCTGCTGACTTTACAAGAGATCTTGAAATGGCTGAATGCAGTTTTTTAAAAGTTAAAATATTCAAAATATTTACAGAGCTTCAGTGATCATAGAGCTTCAGTTGCTCGTTTTAAGATTAGAAGATCATGGTAAATTATGAATCACAGTGGGAGGGATATATAAAGTTTGCCTCATTAAATAAATGCGTAACTGATTTAAATTCTCCATCAACGACTGATTTTGGATATATAAAGAGAGAGGCGATCTTCTATCATTTCTAGAAGGTCAAGGTAAAACGATTCCGCAAGCGAATTCTGCATTGATAAAAATAAATTATATCCAATTAAAACAAGGTTTTGGCTATAATGCGGGTGAGTCCAAACTTCACATCTAATGTGTTGCAAATCGTTTTGTAACACATATTCGAATGTCATTTAGATAAAGAATTATGGTCTCGTGCCTATTTGAATATTATGGCAGTCTTTTCAAGATTGTCTGCTACTTTGATGGTACAAACTTTTGATCGCAAACGCCCAATGAATAGTTCACAATAATATTAACTTGGTAAAATTCACCGTAACTTTCTTTTGAAATGGAAGATGTTTCCCCGAAACATTTATTATGCTCATAAACTTCAACATAATTGATGCGTTTGAATAAAAAGCGTTGTTCCATTCTGGGCGCGTATTGGCTGAACAGCTATAAATATTCATGGAAAAAGTGTAAATATTTCATAGAATCTAAAATTAAATGGAGTTTCTAGTCCAAAAGGTTAATTGTAACAAATTATTCACTAAAAACCATTTCAATGTCTCTAAAGATAAATTAAGCTAAAATTATTAAATACGGGGAAATAAATATAAATAAAGTTTATTGTTTTATAGTTTGACCGGTTTACATCAATCTTCATTGAATTGTAATGTTGTCAGGACTTAATTAGGAGAAAATGAACAACGATTTATTTCCTTAATCTCTATACGCACAGTGGTTTCAACAAGACTATTTTGTGAATAATTCTGTAATTCACACAGTTAGAACTGTGTTGTTTTCGAGTTGGTTTGGTGATGTACAAGTCCCTAACTGGTCTGGGACGAAATCGGTAACCATTCAAAATTGGCCTCATTGGATATACAGATTTAAAAATTTCACCAGAAACTCATTTATAAACTGAAACTTTGTAAATTTTTATGCTTTAGTTTCAGAGATATTTAATCCTTTTTTTGTTCTTAATCTAGTGAGCTTAATATAGAGAGTGAGATCGAAAATTTCTTAACACATATTTTTCATTAAAACTTTTAACCTAAGAATTATTGGACTTTGTTTACATACAAAAATTTGGTCCTACAAAAGGTTCACTCAAAAGTCTGCCGTCACACTGTTTCCGATTTTAACTAACTGTACGGGATGAACTTGTCCGTTCAGTTAGAAGCAATTGTCCACATGGTATTTTAAAAACCAAAATATAAAAATCATTTTAAAATTGCTCCCAACAAATCTGATAGGAAAGCAGCCTGGTTAGCTTAGTGCACGGACTATTTGACACTAAAAGTTAAAGTTAAGAGACCAAAAACGAAGTTCTGAAGTTGAAGTCAAATTTAAAAAAAAAATATTTTTGCTGCATAATGGATGACAAAAAGTATGTTCTGGCAGATTTTTCGCAAATTCCTGATCAATAATTTTATTTTGTTGGTACTCGAGGGAACATTGAAAAAAAGTGTGGTATTTGTACTTGGAGAATTTGTTCTCAATTCTCTTAACCGACCGGTGCTAAGGTCAGTGGAGAGATATTGGACTCTTGTTAAAAGAGATCAGCACAAAATAGGTGTCCGAAGGCATGGTGGATATTAAACGAATATGGACAAACTGTTCGACCAAAGTGACAGGGCCACTATAAAAATGTTAATGAAAGGGTTTCTGAAATGGTTAAACATTTTATCGCTTTCGCTTTTATTAACATAATATATGTTTGTCATTCCGCTAATATAATGCTAATAAGGAATTATCTCAAACCCCAAAATGTATTAATACTTTTGCATCAAATCGTAATCTTAATTGATTCCATATGAGTCCGCCGTATGTCCGACTGCTTGTCTGCCTGTTATTGACACGCTCAAATACACAAAAATTGACTGAACTCCATGCAGTTTGGCCTGAGTATTTGCTATAGTCCTGAGAAGTCTTTAATTTAAAACCATTAAAATTGGTTCAGTATAGTAAATGATATTGACCAATATTTGAGACATATATATTGAAAAAAACTTTTATAAATTGGCAACGTTTGTGAGTGTATGTCTGAGTGTGTAAGTACAAAACATAATGTATTTACTTCACACACATTTGTGCAGTAAGGTTTGAAGATTCGGCATAGCCGAATATAGTTTTTTTTAATTATTTGTATGTATCAAATTTGAAATTTTTCAGGGCATATTCGGTTATAACTCATATACTATATTCTTTATCTATATCCAGACTTTTATCGGCCATGACAATTTACGGTACACTCTCAATATTTAAATGTTGTTTCAATAATTTGTTTTTAAAATTGAGTTTGAACCTCATGAGGTAATAATTAAGAATGCTATTTTCGGCTATGCCAAATCTTCCTTCTACCCTCCACCACAAATGATTGTAAGTAAATACGTTATGTTTCTTACATATCCACTTACACATATACTTACAGGCGTATACAGTGTATAACGGTTTTACCTTAATACAACACAAGAACACTTAATGAGTCATTAAATTAGTAATAATTTTTACTATAACTTTTTTCTACTGAACCGATTTTTATAATTTTTATAATTGTGATAAAGTAAATAAATAATTCTTAATTATGCAAAAATCTTATTCTAATTTGTCGATTTCTAATTGACTGTTTTACGAAAATTCTTGGCTAGAACCTATCGGTCTATATCTTTTGAAGTACTAAACCGGGTTTGGCCGATTTGAAACAGAAGTCTTCTCAGGACTAAAACAAATATTCAGGCGAAATTTCATTGAGCTCTGTCGGACAGACAGACAGACATACAGACGGACATAGCTAGATAGCAAGAATCAATATACATTATGGGATCTGATATGATTCCTTCTTAGCGAAATGACAAAGTTAATGTACCCTTTTCACAACATGATGTGGTGGAGTGTATAATAATTAATTTTCTGGTGAAATATATTCAACCCATACAAATGTTTGGTTAATGCATGTGGAGGAGGGTGTTTAAAATTCGACACTGCCAAATATAGCATTCTTTCTTCTATTTCTATTTCTATTGTTTTACGTTTATGTATTGATGGACTTTTTTAATTCATATACGGTTTTCTACATTTCATATTTAACTTAAAATCTCTTTTTATTATTCGCCCACTAAAATTTCAGAATTTTCCTCCTTTTGTTGATATTTTTATACTTTTTTGCTTAAAATTAATTACCCAGTTTTATCATTTTTTCCTTTTACATTTTACATTTTTAATTATTATTTATGTTTTGGTGGTTTCCATTTCATAGAATAACATTAATGAGTCTCTGCAAAAAAGAGATATATTAAAATTATTATTTTTATTTCTTGAATCTAGGAGATATACGAAAAAATAATGTAGATGGTCAAGAATAATACTATCTATACCATATTAGGGGAGTAACCAATAATAATGCACCAACTTATGTCGAATTTATTTTGGTTTGTATCTATAAATTTTTATTCAATGGACCATTTTTTTAATAAATTCGTTACTTTTAAACTGTTAGAGATATCTTCATGAAATTTCAGTTGGCTTGGAGGATTATAAGTTCATATAACACAATCGGTGACCTTATAAAATTGCCCGGATACGCTGATAATTTAAAAATTTAGAAATTATATATATAAATAGCCCAACACGCGGCTAAATTTAAAGGGTCACCGACTTTGCGCTGCACCAATATTAATCTTTGCTTCTCTAAAATGAACTCAAAAATAACTCAACTCTGAACATCTGAAATTACATTAAGATTTATATAAAACATTTAAATAAAGTCCAATTCTATTGAAATTCGGTACAGTGTTTTTCCTAACTATTTTTTAAATATGTTACTTTTTTTGGGCAGCTGGAGCTCTCATATAAGGCTTCTTTCTTCCAATTCTATTGAAACTCGTATAAACTACTAAAATTAAAAATTTTCACCATTATATTTCGAATGGTCTGTGATACTCTCTTGGTGAATATCTGTTCATGTCTTGCTATAGTTTCCTTTTACGACTCGTTACCGGAAAAAAGACTTTAAACTTTAAAGAGCTTAAAATTTGAAACAATTTTTTTGAAAGTCGGGAAAATTATTGCTCTAACTATCCTAAATATATATTACTAGTTTGATGAATATCGGGCGATATTTTGCTATAGTTCCCATTAAAGTTTCCTTCCCAAAAAAAAAAAGTTTTGAAATTTGATCCATTTTATTGAAACTATATTTTAAATATGAATCAAGTTTGAAATTTGTGGACCATATTAGATTATTACTTCTCTATTACCCCACTTCTTGAAATAGTGTTATCGGCTTAAAAGGTTCTTAAATATAAACCAATTCCATCGAAATTTGGACAACAAGATAAATATGTCTACAAAAAGGAAAATTCTTCCATTAACATTATTATTTTTTGGTTTAAATCGGTCATGGAAATCTATAGCTCGGTACCAATATATATATGAGTTATTTTAAGAATATGTTACCATATTTTGCTTTAGCTTTTAAAGAGGCCTTTTCCGTAATTGGCATTTGAGTTTATATAGTTTTATAGCCGAATATAACATTCTGACTTGCTTTTTTAAATTGGTTCAGTTCCAAAAAAGTTAACCGCGGATATTGGGGCATCGTTACACTCCAGGCATTTACATGTTTTTTAGATTGTCCAGTCTACACTGCACAATAAAAGTTATCAAATTTTATTCAAATAAAAATCCAATACATTTCATTCCAAAGAAAACAAAACCTCTAAATAATTTTAATTTTCATTACTTCCACTTACAGATGAGACTTTTCACTTTACTTTTGTTTCATTTCTGCTATAGAAATTACGAAAAAAAAAAACAAGGAAAAATGCTATATTGGGCTATGCCGAATCTTCAGTACTCTTCAGCACAAATGCTTGTGAAGTAAATACATTATGTTTCTCACTCAAACATACACTCACAGACGTTTATATGAAAGTTTTTATTTATTTATTTTGAATATAACACAGGACCACTTAATGGGTTTTAAAATTAATTACATTCTTGGTTTTGGTACTGAACCGATTTTGATAATATTTGGAATGGTGATGAGGTACATGAAGCTTTATATAATGCAAAATTTAATTGTAATTTGACGATTTCTAATTGACAATTTTTGGAAAGTTTTTTGCATGAATTTGGAGATTGCCTCAGATATCGGTCTATATATTTTAATATGCTGTACCGATTTTGCTGATTTTTCATAGGAAACTTTCCAGGACTATAAGCTCATTAGGTTCTGTCAGTTATTGTGACAGACAGACAGATATAGCTAAATCGAATAATATTTCAATTTGATGCAAAAGTATATATACATTACAGCGTCTAAGATGATTCCTTCTTGTCGTAACACAAGGAATGAGAAAGCTAAGTAAAGAAGGTCTTCACCACTTGTGTTAATGGAGGGTATAAAAAAATAAGTAAATATCTTATAGTTGGTCAACCACCACTTGTTAGTTGTAAATGGCAGCCACGAAAAATTTATGAACGACCTCGTATAATTTACTTTTCTGATTAATAATTATGTGTGTGGAACTTTATTGTTTTACTAGCATTTATGTGAAATTTACGCATTTGAAAAGGATTTTTCCGAGGTGTTATATCGGAGGTATAAGAAATTATGAATCGGCCCTCGTATAATTTCGAACAACGATATTAGAGTATATTTACCTTAATTTCATCAGTTGTTATTGCAATACCAACATATATGTGAGATTTGTGTTTTTTAAGGAGATATATGGAAGGGGGTGTGTATCGATCGACCCTCGCATAATTTGACACATCGACTTAGAATGCCATAGAATTTATTTTGTTAAATTTTGTTGAAATTGCTTAGAACGCTATTCAGGGAGGACATTTGATTGGGAGCTACCTGAAATTTTGGAACGAATATGACCAATTTCAAACGACTTCGTACTTGAGTCAAAATAATAAAATATAAAAATTTTCTCATGATATCTGAAAAAGTGCAACCTGTAGAGTGTTAAAATACATTTACATGACAGCCAGCCAGACAGACAAACGGATGAACGGATGAACGGATGAACGGATGGACATCGCTTAAACGACTCAGAAAGTGATTCTGAGACCAACGGTATACTTAAATGTGGGTGTTTTTCCATTTCTGTCTGCATGTTACAAACATCAAGACAAACGCATAACACCCCAACCACCAACGGTGGTGTAGCGTATAAAAAAAAGATATGTAAAAAGAACAAGAATTATTTAACTTTTACATGATGTTTTGTTGTAATAAAACATTTATAACAATAGTTTTGTACAACATTTTGTTTTTTTTTTTTGGCCAAAAAAGTAAAAAAAAACATTTGCACACAATGAAAACAAAACCTGCCACAAGTAAAAGAAATTTTCTATTCCATTGTTTGTCAGAAGATAGAAAACCATAAAATGAATGAGCAATAGACAAAAACAGTAGCAACAGCAAGAATAACAATAACAACAACAACAACTACTACAGTAGCAGCAGCAACAACAGAAAACTTTCAATTGTTGTATAATAATTTACAATGTAGATGAACATGAAACATGAACAAATAACAGCCACAAGTACAACCAACAGCAACAGCAACAACAACAATAACAATAACGTTTTACAAATTATATCAGCTGTCAGTATGACACACGTCAAAATACACACACAAATATTTGCATGAAATAAACATCAGCAGCTGGAGCAATTGCAACAATAGTAAAGTCTAAAATACAATAAAAATAGACGTAGAATGTAGCTACAACAACGACGACCATTGAGGTCTTAACAATGACGAATATAGAGGTCTTAACGAATAGAGGCAACAAGAAAACAACTACAACAATTTTATTAAGAACAGTAGGATTTTGGAGTGCAATTGTGGGATTCAGTTACGGCAATATATTGTGTAAAGATTTGACTTTATACTGGTACATTTTGCGGTGATGGAAGACATTTTTATATCCTTCATCACCGCAGGTGTTAATGAGGGTAGAGTATATATATTCTTGCATAAAACTTGATTCGATTAGGTGATACTAGTTTGCCTCTGTCTCTTCAATATCTCTAAAAGTCTGATCTGTAGAATGTTTACAACGATTACATTGAAGGCTATACGGGTGTACCCGGGGTTTTTGCACCCTCCACCATCACAAGTGGTGATGAGGGTATATTACCTTTGTCACTCAGTGTGTAACGACAAGTGGGAATTATCTCAGACCCCATAAGTTATGTCCGTCGGTCTGTCTGTTTGAAATATTCTCACGCCTAGATTCATTGTCTGACCGATATCTGAGACAACCTCAAAGTTCCAAAAAAGAACTGTTCTAATTTTTTCAACAAAACGTAAATGGATTTGAACAACAATTTCACGATAGCATAGATGCTTCCTCATAGAACAAAAAGTCAATGGATTCGGATCAATAGAAAAAAATTATAGTCTGAAATATGCAAAATTTGTATACACCCCTAAATCTGTATGTCTTATGGGTCACGATTTTGAAGATAATTTTCTTAAATTGCACAATTTTTACAAAATAATAAGTCCAAACACTCTAAATTGTGATGGGGTCATTATTTGACTTAGCTCCCATATTAAGTCCCTTTCCGGAATACGGTTTATAGCTTAAAAAACTAGTATATATGAACCACAATGACTTAACTAAATATTCTTAATATATGTGATTAATTTGACAAATCTCGGTCCATATTTTGGTATAGCTCCCATATATGGGCCCTTCCCGGAATATAGGTTTGAGCTTAAGTAAAAACCAATTCGATTAAAGTTTGTCACAATGCCTTTGCTAACTAACTTTAATATATATTTTTAATTTGTCAAATTTTGGTACATATATTGCTATAGTTTCCATATAAAGCCCCCTCCCGGAAAAGGGGTTTTGTATATGTAAATTATAAGATTTTTTAAGTTAAAACAATTTTATTCAAAATCGATACAACTATTGTTCTATACGTTACTATTTGAACGAATATCGGGCCATATTTGCTATAATTCCCATTTAAGGCTTCTTCCCTGAAAAAGGGTTTAATTTTATTCCATTTTTTTAAACTGTATGTAAATATGTTACCATATTTCACTATATTTTTTATAGAGGTCTTTAAGCAGATGAATGAATAATAAGTTTTCAACTCATGTAAATTTTTGCATAACGTTTGTGGAATGCTATATTCGGCACAGCATAGCATTCTCTCTAAGTGGAGGATATTTAAAATGCGATGCAACTGAATATAGCATTCTTACTTAGTGGTGGAGGGTATTTAAGATTCGGCACAAATCATGCTAATATTTGCATAACATTAGTAGAGTGTTATGTTCGGCACAGCATTCTTTTTAAGTTGAGCATATTTATTATTCGATACGGCCGAATATATCATTCTTTCTTAGAGGTTGCGAAATTTAAGATTCGGCACAAATCATGCTAATATTTGCATAACGTTTGTAGAGTGTTATGTTCGGCACAGCATTCTTTTTAAGTTGAGCATATTTATTATTCGATACGGCCGAATATATCATTCTTTCTTAGAGGTTGCGAAATTTAAGATTCGGCACAAATCATGCTAATATTTGCATAACGTTAGTGAAATGCTATATTCGGCACAGCAAAGCATTCTGTCTAAGTGGAGGATATTTAAGATTCGGTACAGCCAAATATAGCATTCTTACTTCTTTCTGAATGATTTCCACAAAGAAGAAAACAATTTATTCTGCCCCACTGTACCATGTACTGTTTCCATTTTGTTTTGTTGGTTCTTCATAAATATGATATTTTATGGCATTAAACTTAGCAATAAGTTAATACACGATTTCGGAAGTACACAAATTATAAACTAAACAACATTTGTGGTTTTAGCACACATTCAACTCAACATCAACGCACTAATACTATGATGGATGTTAGATAACAGACAACAGTTACTTTTTTGGAGGGTTAAACAAATGTGTTCTGTGGGAATGTCCTTTTAAGGTTTGTGTGTGCTTCCAAAAACAAGTCATTTTTAAACTTTTTAAGGAAATTATAAATATTGGGAAGTGAAGTTTGGAAAGAATCTTAAACGTTTTCGGTACAACAGTCTCAGATATCAAGCTGAGACTGTTATATCGAAAACGTTTACTGGTTTCTAAATAGTTAAAAGCGCGAGTAAACAGCAAAGTCATCTTTTTGATATCACACTTTTCGTATTATTTCACGGTGATGGAGGGTATAATAACTTTTTAAACTACAATAAAATATGAAACAATTAAATCATTAAGAATTAATTACCGCAATTTATTTTTAGTTATTTTAATAATCGATTTCAATTAATTAACTAAAATGTGCTTTTACACTCTCCATCAAAACAAGTGGTGATGAGGGTATATTAACTTTGTCAGTACGTTTGTAATGCCAAATCAAAATCTTAGTAGATTTAGCTCTGTCCGTTTATTTGATGTTGGTACGCTCACATCCGCTTTTATTGACAGAGCCCAAGTGTATGTTATTGTCCTTAACAGTTTCCTATTTGAAATCGGTCAGATAGATCCAGAAGAAACAAAAAATTACAGATCGATATCTGAGACAATCTTCTTAAATTGATTTTCACTAAACTTTGGGACGCTTTTTTTTAAGACAGAATTACACAGTTTTCTGACCCAATGTGTTCAAAGCCCTTCAGATCGGATCCGTAAGTGTCAAATTATATTGAATTGAAATTGGTTAAGCCGTTCAAAATTTCTGGATTTAGCTCCCATACACATTTTTCGGAATTGGGTTTAAATCTCATAAAAGTCCTGTGAAGGGGATGATTCAAATAAAATTTGTTACAAATAAATCTTATGATATATGGACGAGGGTCGGTCCATAATTTATTTCAGCTCCCATATAACTCCGGAAAAAATGATTGGTATAAAACAGAAAATCAATATCGGTCCATAAATTAAAAATTTGGTTTAAAAGTCTGAACTTAGTCTGATTTGCTTTAGTTGTCAAAAGCTAAAAAATACCCTACACCATCAGAGTATTATGCGTTTGTGCTGATGTTTGTAACATACAGAAAAATTACCTTTCACCCACTTTTAAGTATATCGATTGACTTAACACTTAAAGTGTTCGGTCCAGATACTTCCCATATAAATATCCTCACGGAAAGAATTTTTTATGCTCCTTAAAGTCCTAAATATGAAGCGATTTTAGCAATATTTGGCAAAAATATGTAACTGGTGCACTTAGATGATTTGGCAACAAGGAATCTCGCTCTTTAGACGGCAATAACACTAAATACTACAGGAAACTGGACGTATGGTCATGCGAGTATCTTCGGAACGAATGATACCATCCCAGAACTCATTGACAACTGCATGCCTTGCCCGCTCATACATAGGGAGTTTACACACTAAAAGGAATCGTTGCATGTCTTACAAGTGAGTGCTTTAAACATCTACACTGAAGGTTTGTAATGTGGGGACAAAGTTGAAGGTGGGTCCCCGTTGAGGAATTCAACATCCGTATGTTTTTAGGCGGGTGATTGTAAAATTCTGCAGACTATATGTATCCAAAGTTCAGTAGCCCCAATTTAAACTCTCACAACAATTAAATATCACATAAATATTGCTCTACAATAATCTACTGCACACTTAAGAATAAGTAAGAAAATAAGATATACATGAAAATATACGAGGGTCGTTCATTACTTTTTCGTAACTACCATTTATTACCAACATTGTGGAGTGGGGTATTACTTAGTAGAACTTGACCGACTGTAACATTTTACTTGTTTCAATGTGAAATAGTTTTTAATTAATTAATATTGATCACTGATTACCATTAAAATGTATTTTTCATGATTAATTGCCCAGTTTAAATAATAAACTAAATATATTAATATTTTCAGTTTATTTCAGAAATGTATCGGAAATTACTAACATTATTTTATCTTACACCGATTTTAAAATTTCACTTCAGGTAAAATTTAATCAGTATATTTTTCTTTAAATAAACTCTTTTTCTTAATTGAAGGTTCCGTCTAGAACTTTTGTAATTAATGGCATTATCTGTGAAAAACTTACAAATCACATGAACTTTTTTAAATGTGAAATGACAAAATTGGGCGAAAATCATTATATGTTTTGGGGTGATTTGTTTGGAATAGAATTCAGGAAGAGAATACTATTTTACATTATTACATCGATATAACACCAATAAACAGAAATATTACGATACGTTTTATTAACATAAAAATCAAACTGTGTGATGGCCTAAAAATGACCTTTGAACTGCCCTTCCTACAAGTTGCAGTAATTGAGTTACGAAAAAATAGTAATATTCCTCTAAAATGTCCCTTGAAAATGGTAATTGATATCCCGTAATGCGGTTTTTGAGTCTTTAATTCAGGAATTCTTTTTCAATTTGTTCTAGAATTATCGTTATTATTTTAGAAATTTCTCATTCACGGATAAAATCATGTTTAAATTTACACCATTTGTGAATTTTGTTCAAAGTCTAGATTTTTATGAATCGAATAAACTATTTGCTACATTGAGGACAGATGGCAGCATTTTACCCAAAAGGAGAAAAATGAAAGTGAATTAATTTTAATGGACATTAAGAATAACGAAATCAATCCATGGATCCCTGGAATGTCGGTAATAAATGTGATTTCTAATTGTATCAGCAGTTCTAAAATGTATACGTTACATACATACATACATACATACATACATACATACATACATACATACATACATACATACATATATACATGAATACATACATACATACATACATACATACATACATACATACATACATACATACATACATACAGACATACATGAATACATACATACATACATACATACATACATACATACATACATACATACATACATACATACATACATACATATATACATGAATACATACATACATACATACATACATACATACATACATACATACATACATACGTACATACATACATGAGTACAACATACATACATACATACATACATACATACATACATACATACATACATACATACACACATATACACACATACATGCATACACACATATATACATACATATACCCACATCCTATTTGAAATATAGATATTTCACCATAAACATAAAAATGTTAAATATAAAATAAATAAAAAAATTATATTTAATTTCAAATCAATTGTAACCAAAGTTGTTTTTGCTTCAAGTTTTTTTTCTGTGTGTAGAATATTTCTGTGTTGTATTTTAAAGACCTTTTCCGGAAGCGGTATTTAAGATTATGAACGAATATCTTCAAGTTATGCTGATTTTTCATAACGTAAATGGGTGACGTTATTTAAGATTCGGCACAGCCGAATATATCATTCTTTTTTTGTTTTAACGGTATTTTTAATTGGTGATATACTTATTCTATGGTATAACTTCATATAAGAGGATTTCACTCCCAACAAAAGTCATTCAATTCCAATCCATTTAAATTTGGTCAAACTTTCCCTGCAATTCAAACACTTTTCACTAAAATTTAGAAATTTAAAAAATTGATATTTTCCATTTCATTTTTTTAAAAATCAAACAAATCTAAAATCATGTTACAATTAATATCAAAAAGAGAAAACCCACACACATACAGGCTTATAAATTCGAAAATCTGCCACTAGCTCTTCCAAAAAAAAAAAAGAAAAAAGTCCAAACATTTTGTAGTGCCTGTTAAAATCCCTTAGGACCAGAAATAACATTGACATACGCCGACACAAAACATATACATATACATACATACTCATATATTGTAACGCCAAAACTCACACACAACAAACACTTTCAAATGGTTGAAATGTGTGTCGTTCCTTTTTTTCTGTTTTTGGGAGGGAAATCCATGGTTATATTCGTAAAATGCCATCAGTTGCAGATACTGAAAAGAGTCAGTCAGTCATTCATTTAGTTCAACATGTTGCAGGGGCAATGAAAACCAAACACCAAATAAATTCTACAATATTACAGTTGACTATTTGTATGTTAGAGAAAATGTGTGGGTGGGTGTGTGTATGTATGTGAGTGGGTTTAAGACATAGTTTTTTCTCTATTTTTAACTTAATATTTTCGGGGAAATATATTCGGATTCTATGTTTAAATGGCGATTGCAAAATTTTATAAAATTTCACTTTAATTTTTCATGTATGAATAATAATGCGTATAGATACAGTGGGGAATAAAATTATGTTAACATTGGCATATTTTAAAGGTTACAAGAAAGAGTTTCAAAAATTTTGTATTATTTAAAAATGCAGAGACTGTTTTTAAATACATAACACGTATCATCTTATGGAACTGAATATGGGGAGTGTAATATACCACTTGGTTCAGAAGCACTTTTTGAGTCGTCCGGACAACATTGCACATTGCGATGAAAACCATTTTTTATAATTATTTAATTGTATCAAAAGGAAATTTTAACGATAATACATGTAAACAATATTTTTATGGACTCGGTGCATTGTCCTGCCTACAAACATTATCCAAAGTTAGTCAATTTTTTTATTTTGTCCGTTTAGATTTTGGGTATTTGCTTATGAAAATTTCAAAATTATTTTTATTCTCCTCTTCATGGACACAATTTGCATGTACTGCTAAGAAATAATTATCTAAGATCCCATATTTAGCTATGTTCGTCTGTCCGTCTGCCCGTCTGTCTTCTAGTCTGTTGTCACATCCATAATTACCAAATTTCAATGAAATTTGACCTGAGTATTTGCTATTGTCCTGAGTTTTTTTTATTTTAAAGCAGCAAAATCGATTCTATATATTGAAAGATATAGATGGATATCTGACGCAGCTGCTTTTTTTAAGAGAAGATCATCATAGAAAAAAATTACTAATCGACAAAAAGGTTATGAAGGGGTCTTCATTATATTTAAGAAAAACCTTCATATATATAATGCGTTTGTGAGTGTATATGTGAGTGTGTATGTATGTAAACTGTATGTATGAGACATCACATATTTCCTTCATATATATTTGTGGTAGTGAAATTTGAATATTCGGCAAAGCCGAATATAACATTTTTACTTGTTATACCTTCCTCCACAACAAGAAGTGAAGAGGGTATATTTACTATATAATTTTGTGTGTAACGCTAATAAGGAATCATTTTTATAATGTATATATAATCTTGCATCTAAACACAATCTAAGTTGATTCAGCTGTGTCCGTCTGTCTGTCTTTTGTTGGCACGCTCACATCCACAATAATTGACAAAGCTTGATGAAATTTGACCCAAATATTTTTTATTGGCCTGATAAATTTCCTATCTACAACCAGCAACATCACATATATATTTAAGACAGTTAGAAAAATAATAAACTGATGTTTATTTAAGGATTTTTATACCCAGAACCACCGTAGTTGTTGGGGGTATTATGCGTTTGTGCTGATGTTTGAAAGGGGCAGAAAAATTGTCCTATCACCACTTTTAAATAAACCTTCGACTCAGAATCACATCCTGAGTCGATTTAAGCATGTCTGTCTGTACTTCCGTCCGGCTGGTTGTCCATGTAAAGTATGTTTATAAACTATAGATCGCAGTTTTGAAGATATCATAATGAAATTTGGCACGGTTTTTAGACCATAAAATTCCTAAATTTAAAACGATTTTAAACAAATTTGGCAAAAATAATTCTTATGATATACTAAAATGATGTGCCAAATTACACGAGGATAGTTAAGGTAAATATAAGCAAAAAAGCTCTGCGATATTATAAAAGGATCGGTCTATAAATTTTCTAACTTCCAGAATGAATTTTCATAAATTTTTCGTAGCAACCAACAATGTGGTGTAGGTTATTACACAGTCGGGCTTGACCGACTATAACATTTTTATACCCTCCACCACCACAAGTGGTGAGGGTGAGGGTATGTAACGCCAAGAAGGAATCATCTCAGACCCAACAATGTATATATATTATTGCATCAAATCAAAACTGAGTCGATTTAGCTATGTCCGTCTGTACGTCTGTCCGTCTGTCTGTCTGTTGGAAACATTCTCACGCCTAGAATAATTGACCGAATTCAATAAAACTTGGCCACATTGTTATTGCTATTTAAAACCAGCTATATCGGTTTATAAGCAAGGAAGTTATAGACCGATATCTGAAACAACCTCAAAATTTCGAAAATGAACTCTTATAATTTCTTCTAAAAATGTAATTGGACTTAAACAAAAAATTAATTTTAGCATACAATTGCACGTGCTTCATCATCGTGCAAAAAAATATCAAAACCTGATTAACCGGAAAAAAGTTATAGGCTAAAATATGCAAAATTTTGATACACCCCAAACTCCTTGTGCCATATGGGCCGCAATTTTTAAGATAATTTACTAAAATTTGTCACAGTTAATTTTCTAGCTATTTTAAATATATGTTATAAATTTTGTTAACATGGGTCCATATTTTGATATAGCTCCATTATAACGCCCCTTCCCGAGTAAATAAAGACCAATTCTATTGAATGTCGACACAATTATTTTGCTAACTCCTCTGAAGATATTATATTAATTTGCCCTATATCGGTCCAAATTTTCCTATAGCTGGCTTATAATGGGATTTCCCGAAAAACGGATTAGAGTTTATAAAACATTTAAAAAAAGATCAATTCCATTAAAATTTAGCACAATGATTTTTTCTAACTAAAATCAAAGTATATTATAAATATGAGCAATCTTGGTCCAAATTTTGCTGTAGCTCCCATATAAGACCCCTTCCCGGAAAATAGTCTTGAGCTTATAACAAGCATATTTTTTGTTTTTATACGCTCCACAGTACAAGTGGTAGAGAGAGAATATTAACTTTTTCATTCTGTGTGTAACGCTAAGAATTAATTATTTCAGACCCCATAATGTATATATTTTTGCATCAAGTCAAAATCTCAGTCGATTTTCGTCAATCTCTTTGTCTGCTCACATCCACAAAAATTGGTAGAAAAAAGGCAGTTCAGTAGAAAAATTTTATAGCCTAAATTGTAACTAATTTTATGACTTACGACTTATTAAGTATTTCTGTGTTATATACATTTGTGAGTGTATGTGTATCTATGGAACCTAACCTATTGACTTTACACGAATTTGTGGTGGAGGGTATTTAAGATTCGGCATAGCCGAATATAGCATTCTTGCTTGTTATTTGTTTTCATTGGGGGTGATTTTCAGAAGTTGGGTTTGTTTGAAGGCTACAGGAAATTATGGATCGATACTAACGTTTCTGAAGTTCTGCTCTTTAAAGAGATTTTCGGAAGTCGGTTTTCATGGGAGCTGCGGTCATTTGTTAATTGAAATTATTGGAATTTGACATTAATTTGGACTAATTTACAAGGAGCTCTCATTCTGGGAGTGGAAGCTACAAATTTACATTTGGAATATTTGTTTCTAAGCTTTCATTTGATGTTACCAACATTTTGTCAATACTTGTTCTGAGATTATCAACATAAATTGATTTGTAGCATCCAGTTGTAGTCGATATAGAAGCTGAAATTAGGCAAAATGATACCTTCAATCAAAATTTTGAGTAGTTTTCAATAACCGCCGCTTATTATTTTTTCATACAAATTCGTACGCCCCTGCCAGAGGGAGACACAATCGGACAACACAGAAAGTGAATTTGAGTCGATCAATATACCTAATAAAAATTTATCTCTGGAAAAAATTTAAAAGAATTTAATTTATAATCTGATGTTTTTAAAATTTATTACTCATTGAAAAAAGACATTGTGAAACTCTTTATTATCTTATTTATAACACTTTTGTTAAGTACTGTACTTTAAAGCTACTGAATTGCAGTAAAAACAAGTAGGAATGTCTGTTACGTATAAAGTTTCAATAACATTAAGATACACACATACACTTTGACATACCCTATACATATTCTAACTGTTATAAAGCGACTTCTCATATGTATATACGTATATTGGGAGTCGTAACTTTCTTTTATCCAACTTGATGATTATTATGATTCACAAAAACGTCCTTTTTTGTGAATTTAGAGGTTATTTGAGACATCGGTATATCTTTTTTTATTGGTTAGCGAACCAATATTGTTGGTTTTAAATTACAAATTGTTTGTAAAATTTATTTTTAAAGAAAATTCTTAATAAACTTCGTTTTAAGAGAACATTTTTTTATAAATTTTCTTTAAAAGAAAATTGTTATTTATTTAAGAGAAAATATATCAAGAATTTTATCTTTAAAGAACATTTTTGAACATTTTCTTTGTTGCATTTTTTAAGAGAATTTTTTTTTTGACATTTTCTTTTAAGACAATATTTTTCTTATATTTTCCTTAAAGAGGAAATTTTTGTTACATTTTTAAGAGAAAATGTTTGTTACATTTTTAAAGAGAAAAATTTTGTTTTGCTTTTATAAGAGATAATTTGATAACAAGTTTTCGGACGAAAGTTTTTTGTGTGAATTTCATCTAAGATATCGGATTATAACTCTTTCTTGCCGAAACTATTTTGAAACGGTTACACATAGAATGCTAAAATGAATATAACCTCATTCACCGGTTTTGCTGGTAGAGAGTAAATTATATTAATTTTTCAATTGTAACTAAATTTTATGAAATCATAAAATATTGACTGATACCTGAAACCAAAAAATTTTTCAATTAAAATTTTAATGAAAAGAATTTTTACATTAAAAGCAAACATTTTTATTAAAAAAATTTCGAAATTAATCTCGAATTCCTTGCGGAAATTTTAATTTTCAAAAACTCTAAATAAATTTCCCAAATGTGATACTTGAGCACTATTTAAAATTTTCGGCTTTCCCTCAATCTCATCTCTGGCACACTTTCTCACCTCCAGACATACAGAATCATGTGAATACAAACGTCCAATACGATTTAATTCTTTTTGAAACGATTCATTTTCACTTTGCAATAGTTCACGCATTAATTCTTTTCTTTGGGCTATAGAGAGTTTTTGCGCAAAATCTATTTCATCGGACATGGAATATTCTATTTTAATACCAGAAGCTTTACCCAATTTTCCAACACCATCATCCAAAAGATGCCACTGAATGTCACTAAATAGTTATACGAAATTTATGATGAGATCTTTTAATAAAACAAAATAATATTTACTTCACGCCAGAACGTTTAGTTTGTGGAAAATTGTATGACATTTTTCAAAAAAGGAAATAATTAAAGAAAAATAATAATTTTATTTTGTTGCCACTACAATTTGTCACAGAATTGGTTGTAACTTTAAAATGGAAGAAAGGGAGAAATTTTGGTACTTTTTTGTACCCTTTAGAATATTTTGAACTGGCAGACAAAATAACAAGAAATCTTTTGTTAAATTTTCTATAAGAAAAATCTACCAAAAAATTACTCTAAATTTTCTATATAAAAATATGCCTCGAATTTTTCTCCTTTTTGGTACTTTTCAGTCTATTTTGTGGTGAGTTTTTTTATCCTAATAAAGGACTTATAATATTATGTTACCCTAAATGTAAAGTACATTTTCCTAATATCACAAATAATGAACCGAAGGAAGATTGTAATAATTTTGTAGCTTAGAAACGCAACAATAAATCTGAAATTTTCAGAAGCATATTGTTCACATATTCATTTTCATAATGAGTTGTTATTTCCTCTTTTCTGCCATTTACTGGTAATAATACACATATTTCTTCAAGTACACACACACACACACAAATAACGACGAATGTTTTCTTTCATTGTTGGGAACAATACATTTGTGTGTGTGTAACAGACAATCAGCTTTTCTTCTTAAGCTTCAGTTTGTTTTTGGGAAGAACGTGTAAACAAATGAAAGTTTTTTGTTTTTAGCTTAAATGCAGAATTGGAAAATAATGTTAAAATTCATTAAGGTGGCACTATTTTCACAAATTTATTAAGATACATTTTTCGAAATATTTTCTTAGAAAATAAAATATTCAATAATTTTTCTTTGAAGAGAAAATTTTCGACAAATTTTTTTTGAAGAGAAAATTTTCGACAAATTTTCTTTGAAGAGAAAATTTTTGACAAATTTTGTTTGAAGAGAAATTTTTCTACAAATTTTGTTTGAAGAGAAAATTTTCGACAAATTTTCTTTGAAGAGAAAATTTTTGACAAATTTTGTTTGAAGAGAAATTTTTCTATAAATTTTGTTTGAAGAGAAAATTTTCGATAAATTTTGTTGAAAGAGAAAATTTTCGATAAATTTTGTTGAAAGAGAAAATTTTCGATAAATTTTGTTGAAAGAGAAAATTTTCGATAAATTTTGTTGAAAGAGAAAATTTTCGATAAATTTTGTTGAAAGAGAAAATTTTCGATAAATTTTGTTTGAAGAGAAAATTTTCGATGAATTTTCTTTTTAGAGAAAATTTTCGAAAAATTTTCTTTTAAGAGAAAATTTTCGAAAAATTTTGTTTAAATAGAAAATTTTCGAAAAATTTTCTTTTAAGAGAAAATTTTCGAAAAATTTTGTTTAAATAGAAAATTTTCGAAAAATTTTCTTTTAAGAGAAAATTTTCGAAAAATTTTCTTTTAAGAGAAAATTTTCGAAAAATTTTCTTTTAAGAGAAAATTTTCGATAATTTTTTAAAGAGAAAATTTTCAATTAATTTTCTTTTAAGAGAAAATTTTTCATACATTTTCTTTTAAAAGAAAAGTTTTGATAAATTTTCTTTGAAGATAAAATTTTCTTTGAAGAGAAAATTTACGACAAATTTGCTTTGAAGAGAAAATTTTCGATAAATTTTCATTTAAGAGAAATTTACGACAAATTTGCTTTGAAGAGAAAACTTTCGATAAATTTTCTTTTAAGAGAAAATTTTCGATCAATTTTCTTTTAAGAGAAATTTTTCGATCAATTTTCTTTTAAGAGAAAATTTTCGATCAATTTTCTTTTAAGAGAAAATTTTTCATACATTTTCTTTAAAAGAAAAGTTTTGATAAATTTTCTTTGAAGATAAAATTTTCTTTGAAGAAAAAATTTACGACAAATTTGCTTTGAAGAGAAAATTTTCGATAAATTTTCTTTTAAGACAAAATTTACGATAAATTTCTCTTTTAAGAGAAAATATTCGATCAATTTTCTTTTAAGAGAAAATTTTCGATTAATTTTTTTAGGAGAAAATTTTCGATCAATTTTCTTTTAAGAGAAAATTTTCGATCAATTTTCTTTTAAGAGAAAATTTTCGATCAATTATCTTTTAAGAGAAAATTTTCGATAAATTTTCTTTTAAGAGAAAATTTTATTTTAAGAGAAAATTTTCGATAAATTTTCTTTTAAGAGAATTTTCTGATAAATTTTCTTCTCAGAGAAAAATTTATGATAAATTTTCTTCTCAGAGAAAAATTTCTAATAAACTAAATTTTAAAAATTGATCAGAAAAATGTCTGATCAATTTTCTTAAAAGAAAATTATTAAAACTTATCTCTTGGGTAATTTTTTTTTAAAGAAATTTTTGAAAAATTTTCTGTCAAAAGAAAAAAATTTTGATACATGTTTCCTAAAAGAAAAACTTTTTGATAAATTTCCTCCTATAAGAGAAAACATTTTGAAAAATTTTCTCTTAAAAGAGAAGATTTTTAAAAAAATTTCCTTCTAAAAGAACAATTTTGTTTTAACAATTTTCTCTTAAAAGAGAATTTTTTTACTAAATTTTCTTTGAAAAGATAATTTTTTTTACTAAATTTTCTCTTAAAGAGAATTTGTTTACTAAAGTTTCTTTTAAAAGTGAAAAATTTTGATAAATTTTCTTTTAGAAAAGAAAATTTGTGATAAGTTTGCTTTGAAAAAAATATAAAATTGTTGATAAATTTTTCTTTTGAGACAAAATTTCTGGTAATTTTTCTTAAAGAGAATAATAACTTTCCTTTAATGAATTTTGTTTTAAAGAGAGAGATTCCTTCAAGAGGTTCTCCATTAAGGGAAGGTTTATAGGAACATTTCTAAGAGAAAATTATTTATCATTTGTTTTAAAGGATCATCCTATTGCAAGAACAATGACAATTACGGTTATAACTTCCACATGCACTTTTGCTTTAACACACGTCTTAATTTTGTTGCAATTTTGTAAAGTTTCTTTGCTTGTGTATTCGAGTGACTGTTTTGGATTCGTGTACTTATGCATCACGCATTGCATTCGTCAGTCAAAATTTTGTATGTGAATGTTACAACGATGATCACGAATTTCACACATTTTGCAATTTTCAATTTAAGTTCTCATCATCGTGCACGTCATTATCACATTGTTTGGATTTTAAGTTAAGTAATTCTCGGTTTTACGTACTTTTTATCTCTTTTTGTTTAAAGAGACTGAAGAGTTCCATGGAAAGTTTAATAACAGTGTAGTTTAGATATACCGATATTAATCAAAGAGATTATTATTGGGGAGGTTTATGTGTATTCTTAGAATCTTATTTTTGCATTAAGGTCTCCATGACACTACAAGTTGTAAATGAAGATATATTAATTGTTGATTTTGTATGTAACATCAGTTATGTTTTTATACCCTTCACCATCACAAGTGGTGAAAAGTTTATATTATTTATGTCATTTCGTGTGTTACACAACAAAGGATCTGAGATACCATAATGTTTGTATAATTTGCATTAAAACAAAATCTGTGTCGATTTAGCAATGCCCGTCAGTCTGTTTGTCTGTCTATATGTTGTTGGTAGGTTTAATGAAATTTGGCTTTGGTATTTTTTTAGTCCTCTGAAGTTTTCTATTTAATATCAGCAAAATGCATACAGTATATTAAAATATATAGACCGATATCTGAAGCAACCTCTAAGTTCAAGTAAAGAACTTTCGTAAAATTGTCAATTATAAATCGACAAATAAAAATGAAATTTTGTAATATAAAGATATATGTATTTCATTATCCTTCCAAAAATTTCAGAAATCGGTTCAGTAGAAAAAAAGTTCCTGTGTTATATTTAAGAAAAGCTTTTATATAATGCATACATTTGTAAGTGTTTATGTGAATGTGCATGTGCTTAACATAACGTGAAGTAAATCTTCACGCCAATTTGTGGTGTAAGGTATTGAAGATTCGGCATAGCCGAATGTAGCAATCAAAATCCAAATCGATTTTAGTATTGTATGGGCTTAATTTAATAAATTTCGATAATTCATTTGAATATATTTATAGTCGGTATTGACCGATCATTTCACTCTTATTTGTTTTTCACTACGTCTTGTCTGTCTATTAAAAGTCACTCACACATTCAAATTGCCACGTGTTGAGTAAAAAATAAAATGATCCACCTCCTTTTCTATTATTTATAATAATTAAAACGAAGAAGTAAAAAGAGTAAAAGTGAATAAAATTGTTATATGAGAATCTTAATTAAGACAAAGTGCCGCTTTGTTAATTTCTGTGAAAGGATTCTCTAATTCGAAGAAAGAAAAATTCTGAATAAATGTGCAAAAGGAAATAAAAAGATTATTAACAAGTAAGAATGCTATGTCGAATCTTCAATACCCTTCATCTGAAATTCGTATGAGGTAAATACGTTATGTTTCTTACATGTACACTCTCAAATACACTCAGAGACGTATATTATAATATAATATAATATAATATAATATAATATAATATAATATAATATAATATAATATAATATAATATAATATAATATAATATAATATAATATAATATAATATAATATAATATAATATAATATAATATAATATAATATAATATAATATAATATAATATAATATAATATAATATAATATAATATAATATAATATAATATAATATAATATAATATAATATAATATAATATAATATAATATAATATAATATAATATAATATAATATAATATAATATATAATATAATATAATATAATATATATAATATAATATATATAATATAATATAATATAATATAATATAATATAATATAATATAATATAATATAATATAATATAATATAATATAATATAATATAATATAATATAATATAATATAATATAATATAATATAATATAATATAATATAATATAATATAATATAATATAATATAATATAATATAATATAATATAATATAATATAATATAATATAATATAATATAATATAATATAATATAATATAATATAATATAATATAATATAATATAATATAATATAATATAATATAATATAATATAATATAATATAATATAATATAATATAATATAATATAATATAATATAATATAATATAATATAATATAATATAATATAATATAATATAATATAATATAATATAATATAATATAATATAATATAATATAATATAATATAATATAATATAATATAATATAATATAATATAATATAATATAATATAATATAATATAATATAATATATATAATATAATATAATATAATATAATATAATATAATATAATATAATATAATATAATATAATATAATATAATATAATATAATATAATATAATATAATATAATATAATATAATATAATATAATATAATATAATATAATATAATATAATATAATATAATATAATATAATATAATATAATATAATATAATATAATATAATATAATATATTAATATAATATAATATAATATAATATAATATAATATAATATAATATAATATAATATTAATATAATATAATATAATATAATATAATATAATATATATAATATAATATAATATATATAATATAATATAATATAATATAATATAATATAATATAATATAATATAATATAATATAATATAATATAATATAATTTACGTTTTAAACAGAGGACTTCTTACGTCAATAGCAAATACTCAGGCTAAATTTCGTGGAGCTCTTAGCGTTACACACGAAATGACAAATTTAATATACCAACCTCTTCACTACTTTATGGTGGTGGAGGGTATAAAAACTAAGAAATCAAAAGATTATTTAAAACCTTTTTCTGCAGCAAAAATATCAAAAGAGAAAATATTTCTTAAACATTAACTAATTAATATTCACAGGTCCATGAAATTCCATTAAACAATAATAAACGTATCGGACTTAAAATTTGAATTAAAAAACTTTTACAAAATTTAAAAATAACTTTTAAATAAATAATTTTGTAAAAGAATATTAAGTGAATAATCATTTATTTGGTATTTAATTTGCAGACACACCTGCAGACTCACCCTAATAATTTCCAAATATACAAGATAAATGAATACAAATAAGAATGATTTACTCGGCTGTGTCGAATTTTAAATGCCCTTCAGTTTTTACATTATGCAAACATTTCTATGAAAAGGATTTCATATAAAAGTTAAAGTGAAATATATGAGAGGGTCCATATTTTCAATGGTCCATATTTAAAAAATTTAAGCCGATACCTTATTTTGGAGAGTTATAAACGTATACAACCCTGTAATTGTCAAAATAAGTATTCAACTTAAAGACAGTGTAAACATTTTTTAGTCATATAAGCTTAAAACCCTTTTCTTGGAAGGGGCCTTAAATGGAAGCTTTTGTAAAATATTGCAATTGATATTCATAAAATTTGATAGGTTACTTCTTAGTAAAGGTCCATATTAAAATGGCTAGTGAGGAGTCTAATACAGTGAATTGTGAATACTTAACTTTTGGATTTATAACGGTGGTATGGATACCATTGTGGCTCCATGGGTGGAGTAATAAGGGCACAAAGTGGAAAATCTCGAACATTCAATTCATTTAAACGCGTGTCTTAGTGTTGTTTCTCATTCAACTTTAATAATTTATTGCCCTTTAGCCCTTAATATCCTTGATCTTTTAAAGTTTTCAAGTTACTGCCATTTGAAAACTGAAAATTTTGTAAGATCTTGAGTCAGTTTTTATTTATTATATATCCGAAAGTGTTACTCCGATTTAGTTTAATTTTTTTGACAATCAGTTGTCAATTTGAGATTCAAAAACTCTCAAGAAAAAAATATATTCCTAGGTACCCCACTTTGCACCCTTATAACTCCGCCCATGAATCCTCAAGGGGCCTACGCCTCCGAAGTATAAATGTCTCTTTTATCTTTATGTTTATATCATACAAATCCATCCAGTTGATCAAAAGTTACAGAATTATTTTCCAAAAAATCGATTTTGCCCCATTGTGTTGTGCTCTGTCTTTATACCCTACACCACAGGTTTGTAATGCATGAAAAAAATATTGCTACACCATTTCTAAGTATACCGTTCGATTTTCTAAGTCAATTCTAAGTCAATGAGTCAATTTAAGAAGTACGTCTGGCTGGCAGTCCATGTTAACTTTGTGAACAAAAGGCCCAAAAACAATGCTTATTTAAATTGGTGATGATGTGTCCATTTTTAAAACCTAGTTCCCATACAAATCTTCCTTCCGGAAAGGGGTTTTCAGGTCATAAAAACCAAAATACTAGTCATATGGTAATCTCCAATGATGTACTAAATTAAACGAGGGTCGGTTTATTATTTATCATAGATTCCATACAACTACCCTTCCAAATATCATTTCCAACTCATAAATCTCACATCTGCGTGGGTGGGTATTGTAACAATATTTTGAAATTATTACAGAATTGAGAAAAAATTGTTTAGTCCAGAAGGAAATAGTTGAACTTCTTTTCAAAGTTCAAGTTCATATACAAATATATTGGATCCATATAGGCATATGGTTAAGAAGAGGGCCTACCAAGTTAAAAAAAAAAAAAAAAAAAAAAAACTAGAAAAAACCGAAATGACCAATTGGTCACTAGAAACATGTACTTCTTAAAGTTTCTTGGGAAGTCCTTGTGAAATTTCGTTAAAAGATATTCAACAGCTCCAAAGTTACACTATTTTTTCCAAACAAGTAAAAATATTATATTCGGTCAAGCCCGTCTATTTAATACCCTATACCATATTGTTGATAGCAAATGTTTGCTGCGAAAACGACTCTAATATAATTTGCTTTGCTTATTATGCTTGTGTGATACTAACATTTATGTGAAATTTAAGAATTGGAAAAAATTGTGGACCTACTCCCGTTTATTATCGCTTATTTGACTATATATTTTTACGAAACCTACGTAAATGTGCGATTTATGAGTTTCAGAGTGATATTTAGAAGGGTGGTTGTATAGGACCTCGTTTTATAATATAATTAAACTTGGTTTCACAAAATTTGGTTAAAGTCGTTTTATATTTAGGAATTTTATGGACTAAAAGCAACATTCCGGGGCGACATTTGTATTTGGCCTGTGTGAAATAATGTACTGATGATAACCAGTCATAATAAGCATTGTTCTTGGTCCAAAATAATAGTACGTGCCAAATTTCATTAAGACATATTCAAAACTGCCAGCCAGACGTACGGACGGACATACTTAAATCGACTCAGGAAGTGATTCTGAGTAAAACGTTACACATAAAAGTAGTGGTAGGACTATGTTTTCTGCCCGTTACAAACACCTTATACCTCCACCACCTATGAATGGTTTGGGACCACTGTCCTATGTGAGTATGACTTAATGGATGTTCAAGTGATAGAGGGTATTTAAGTTTCGGCATATCTTCTTATTTCCTTCCATTGTTTCAGGAAAATTTAGGAATAAAAATGAATGTTTATATATCTAAAGGTCTCATTGTCAAAAGGTTATAATAAATTTATTATATCTTTATTTAACATTCAATTTGATGGAGGGTATAGAAATACATTTTTAATAATAATTAAAACTTTCTGTTAACCACAATCTTATAATTATGTTAATTTTACAAATAAATAAACCTCAAGATTTAATTTCATGCTTAAGTAATTTAAATGTTTTTAATACTTTAAATTATTTAAAAAGGCTTTTAGTTACACATACACACACACAAACATACAAAGGTAAGCAAACATTTGTGTGTTTGTAATCTTTAGGTGTATTAATGACATTTGTATGTTTTAAATTGTTTTCGGGTAAATTGATAAAATAAAATCTTATAATCCATCTATATATGATAGTTATAAACACATAATTGTACATTATAATAACACACATACACACAAATGTACGTATGTACATGTATGTAATATACACAATATCTATATATCTAATATATTTTCATTATAAAATCTTACAATCATTTGAGGAAACTATTTTACAAATCCATAAAACTAATTTAACCATTAACAAAATTATCTAACAAAACCACACCCACAATTGTACACAGACATGCATATAATTTAATACACACACATGGACTCATGTACACAATATTATATATCATATCCTTGGAGGCATTAGAATAACATTAAATTTGAAATTTGTATCCTTAAATCAGACAAACACAAATATATAGATATTGTTCTTAAGATATCGATTTATAATTGAGATTTAAACAATTTTTAATTTAAGGAGTGAGATGGAAAAAATCTTAACATACATATCGGTCTATCAGGTCAAAACCACTAAATTTACAGTTTTAATTTTTTTAATACCCTTCACCACCATAAGTGGTGAAGAGGGCATATTAGTTTTGTCATTCCATGTGTAGCGCTAATGAGGTATTATCTCAGAGCCCATATTGTACATAATTCTTGCAACAAATCAAAATCTGAGTCCATTAGCTATGTTCGTCTGTCTATCTGTAGTTGGCACGCTCACATCCACAAAAATTGACAGGGCTCAATGAAATGTAGCCTGAGTATTTGTTATAGTTCTCAAAAGTCTTTTTTTAATCAGCGGTATGGGTTTAATACATGCAAGATATAGACTGATATCTGAGGCAACCTCTAAGTTTCAGCGAAGAATTTTCGTTAAACTGTAAATTAGAAATCAACAAATAAGAATAAGATTTGGCATAATATAAAGTTATATGTAGTTTATTACCATTCCAAAAATTGTCAAAATCGGTTCAGTAGAAAAAAGTTATAGGCAAAAATATAACTTATTTTATGATCCATTTAGTGCACCGTGTTATATTTAAGAGAAACAGTTATTTATAATATACCTTTGTGGGTGTATGTGTGAGTGTGTTATGTACGAAACATTTACACACATTTGTGGTGGAGGGTATTGAAGCTTCGGAGTAGTCCAAAAAAATGTATATTTTAATCACTAGTGATGAATCTTTCTCGGAAACACTTCCATTAACGGTTTTATAGTGATTTCTATTAATCACTATCTCTTTGCTTGAACAGGTAGTCCATCTGCTTTTAAAATCTGTCAAACTTTTTGACATCTTTCAATTCTCTTTTAACAAGAGCCCATTATCTCCTGCCTGCACTGTTTAGAGGCTTTGCCTCTTTGGTACAAATATCACATTATTACTTTTGTACCGCTCAAGGGCTCGTTACCATAGTGACAACATGCCAAGTCAGGCCAACAATAAGTAGACCAGTATGAAGCCTTATAGTGCCCGTTGTAACAAATGTTTGGCTTCTCTTACTACAACTGCATATTGTTTGCATTACCAAGAACTTTTTGGGAAATTAAGACGGCTTTTGGGTCCTTAACTTTTATTCAACTTAATTTTTGACCAGATAGTTGCGACAAATCTGTCAGCACATACGTTGCATCATCGATTATGCAGCAAAAATATTTTTTTAGAAAACTTTACTTAAATTTTCTTGATCTTTTTTTGGCATCTAAATTTTTAGCAGCGTTTCTGCCAGGAACTTTTTGAACCTGTATTTACTTTAACTTCACATAGCAAATACTACAAGCACTACGCTTACCGGAATGCTTTCCTGCTGCTTCAGGTAGTACACTCATACTACCTGAAGCAGATTTTCTACCAATGGTCAAGTTCTCGCGTTACTGTTTAATAGTGGAAACAGTTTTACGATAGACTTCTGAAGTCCTGGCTAACTTTTTGTAGGACCAGTGCTCTTTTTTCTGGTCATCTATTTTAATCAGACTAACAATAAATTAATTTGTTTGACGCAAACTAAAAAAATAATTATGAAAATTGCGTTAAAAGTTTAAATAAATAACATGTGTTAAGAATATGTCGATCTCACTCCTTAAATGTGTGACAATTGATAATAATAGTCTGATAAATAAATTAATGTCTAATTAATTAGTTTTTTTTTTAACAATTTTTAAATTAATAATTAAGAAGAATGAAAAGATAAACTTTCTGAGAAGATATTAATCCATTACTGGTCAAGTTGCTGCACCATAATAAACCATATATTCTCTGGATCCACAGTATCTCATATTGCTGCGTTCTTTTCTATGTCTGTCTGTGGTAAACAATATAATGGCGCCCAGTCATACCAAATCGATTTGATTGACATTTCAGAAGGCTAAAGTTGATATATATTCGAGTTGAATTTGAGCAGAACATGCCTCTATATGACCAGGAGATAAGTCCGTAATCCTCCAAATTTTGCCATCTCGGTTAAGTTAGTTTTTAAACAATTTTGTATATAAATGGTTTTTGTAAGTCTGTATAAAAATCGGCCAACTCTTTTAGTTTCAGAAATATTTAAACCATTTTGCCCTTTTTATACCCTACAGCATTGTAGTTGGTTGGTGTATTATGTGTTTGTGCTGATATTTGTAACATTAAAAAATGGGTGTATTACCCTTTAAGTAAATCTTTCGACTCAGAATCACTTTCGGAGTCGTTTTAACGTCGTTCTTCCATCCTTAAGTCGGCCCACGTTGTGAACAATCTATACATTTTTGAGGTCTGAAAAAAAGCCGATAACATGTGATTAGAAGCACATTAGAATATTAATATTAAGGCTTTGGATTTATTAATTAAAACAAAACTGCCCCACTATGCACCATTCTGGGTGGTTCTGAACCACATTTTGAATTAACTTTGTTCGCCTGTGTGTCCGACTTACTCTCCACGTTAACGTTTTCAACATTGCGAATTAAAAGCTTTTAAATCTTTTTAATTAAGTTTTGAAGAAATGAATGCTGTTTCATTTAAAATATCACAAACATCAATCCACCAATGACCGCAGCTCCCAGACCCACATTCTAAAACATTAATGATCGCTTCACAACTTCCTTAGCTCAATCGCCTCGAATATTACGAATAAGAAATTTATACAAATATAAATCATAAAACCAAATTTTAATGTCGGCCCAAAATATTTTAATATCGTTCAACATAAGTCGTTATATATTAACAAGTTTTAAAAAGATCGGTAAAAAAATTACCTGCTATACAATATCCATTTCCGAAAAAATACTTCAAATTCAAATTTGTAAATATGAGTCTATTATATAAAATAGTTCTAATATAACGCCCGAAAATCGACCCACTATAAATCTCATTAATTTGTACCAACAGGTTTTCTGCAAGTTAAATTCACACGATTAAATTTAAATTTCAATTATTCTGGTTTGAGGCCTGAAGTGACGTGTTGCATATTTTTTTACCGCAAAAACATTTAAGATAAGTTGTCTTGACTCCTATGCAATCATAGTATGGAGTTTTATTCCTTTTCGAAAGCTAATATAAATGATTTTAAGAAATTTGGGTAATATGCGAGCTATGGAAGATTGTGGACTGGTACTCATAAAAGTTGGGACCGCATTTTATTGTTCATATTCGACATATTATTAGAGGTTACTACGAGATTCATTTGTTAAAACTTTTATGAGCTTTAAATTCGGGAAAACAATTCTATGGATGCTGCTAAAATTATTGGACAGAACATCGCCAATTTCAATAGACTTCGTTTCGTAATATCCCAACCAATTAAGTACATGGAACCCTAAAAGAAATCGTTAAGAACTTAAAATCTTATACTCTCAAGGTGGTAAAGTCTATAATTTAAAAATCAAAGTTGGTTGTAAATGACTGCTACAATTTTGTTTTAAAAGACCCTCGTATAATCTGCTTTTCTTATTTATAATTATGTGTACAATAGATTATTATGATACTAGACTTTATGTGAAATTTATGCGTTTCGACGGATTTTTTCTGAAGGGTTATATGGCATTTAGAAATTTTATAGACCGATCCTCATGTAATGTAGCACAGCGGAATTAGCATAATTTATCTTAATATGTTTAAATGTTTTTACAGAAGCTGCGTATTTGTTTGATTTATGAGTTTCAAAGTGATAATTGGAAGGGTGGTTGTATGGAACCTATGAGAAATAAAAAACCGATCCTCGTTAAATTTGGCACATCGTTTTTGAATATAATAAGACTTATTTTGACTAAATTTTATATTTAGGGATTTTATAGACTAAAAACCTCATTCCGGGGGAACATATGTGTGGGGCTTATATGAAATAATGGAAAGCCAAAGCGATTCTGAGTTGAACGGAATACTTAAAAGTGGTGGCAGGACAATAATATCTGCACAAACGCATTATACTCCCATCACCTATTATGGTATAGAGTATAATTATCAACTCATTCCATTGTAATTGAAAGCTTAAAACACAAATCTGTATAACGGCGTGCCGATTTTCTTATCGTATATACGGCAGAAGACTAATATTGATTGGGTATAGGGCGTAATTACAGCTATACGATTAAAAAGCTGTCCGTATGTCTTCCAATTGTATGTGTATGTTGGTATATGGAGCGGTGGGCCACCAGTTTCGAACTATTTGGAGTTCGACTGGTAGTAATTGACTTAATTCTGGTACCACGGGAGTCAGGTGCCCCTGGAACTCGGTTCCAGCCTCACTGTTGGTCTGGCCCCTCGGGGAGCATCGTGGTGGCTGTGGTTTCAAACCAAATCACGGGAAGAGTCTAGACCATTATGTTCGGTATGGAGTTGCATATACAACCGGGTGCCGTGCCCCTAAAATCGGCAGGAGTTTTAGATAGGCTCCTCTCCTAACCAAGGGGGAAGTCATGTCCAAATACATGGCTTTGAATTGGTACTCAGGTGTAGCAGTCTGTTGCATTTGGAGGCGCTGGTAGACGCATTGTATTCACCCAGTGCGAAGAGCACCGTGAGGTTAGGTCTACAGAGACAGGTACTCACGTAAAAGGCTTCGTCGTTGTTCGTTTGTCTGTTGGCACGCTCACAAAATATAACTAGATTTCAGGTTCTATTTTTTATATACCGGATTTCAATTAAAAATCGATAGAATGGCATTAGAGGAAAACGTATCGTTATCCACAAATTAAAATTCTCTCACGTAGATTAAATCAAATACCTGTACAGCGGTGTAGCGTACTAGGCATTACACAATCTAACAAAAAATGCTTTATCCAGCTGTGCCAAATCTGCAATACCCTCCACCAAAAATGCCTGTAAAGTAAACACATTATGGATCAATCTTAACTAATTTCAAGGGGCTTCGTGCTAATTTTATTAATTTACCTTCAAAAAAGCTCAACTTTGCGAAAACACATTTGAAGTGATTATGAGTCGAATAGTATATTTAAAAATGGTGGTTGTACTATTTTTTCTTAACAAACGCATAATACCCCCACCATCTATCGTGGTGTAGGGTATACACATCGTTTTGAAACCATTGTGTGATGGTGATAAACTAATTTAAAACAGGGACCCAACTACTTTACCTACGATTTTATCGACATAAATTAGACTCCTCATGATACACCCATTTGGGATAAAATGGTTGAATACATTAACGTGTCCTAAGGAATTTGATTCTTATTTCAGTGCCACCTAAACAATTGCAGGGCATAATTAATTACCTTCACAATTACACGTAGCATATGAAAGCAATCATAGATAATCGTTCTTTATTCCGTTTTCTTCTTTTCTTCTTTATAAAGAATTCAATTAATTACGAACCGCAATTGATTAAAAAACTCTAAATAAAGATTTAACAAATTTGTTAAAAGTGAAAAATAACTGAACAACTTTTTACATATTTTACATTACAAACTGTTGCGTATTATTTTCATTAACGTAACTACTAATTTTCGTCAAGCTCGACTATGAAATACCCTACACGAATTTTTTATTGTAAATATCTGCCATGAGAAATTTTTAAACGACCCTCGTATAATATGTTTGTCTTATTTATGGTTATACGTAACTAATAATTTCCATCAAGCCCGACTATGTAATACCCTACACGAATTTTTTATTGTAAATATCTGCCATGAGAAATTTTTAAACGACCCTCGTATAATATGTTTGTCTTATTTATGGTTATTTGTGTAATAGATTATTATGATACTTTCACTTATGTGAAATTTATGCGTTTTAAAGGGCATTTTTTCTCTGGAGGTTTATATAGGAATTAGAAAAGATTATAGACTGACCCTCGTTTAATTTCGCACAGTGGTTTTGGTTTATATTTATTTTAATTTAACCAAATATTTTTACAATATACATGTGATATGTGCGATTTATGAGTTGGAAGGTAATATTTGGAAGGGTGGTTTTATGGGACCTATAAGAAATAATGGACCGGTCATAAAATTTGGCATATCAGTTTAGAATATCATAGGATTTATTTTTGCAAAATTGGGTTAAAATCGTTTTATAGTTAGGAATTTTATGGACATTAGTATGGGGCCTCCATGAAATAATGGACTGATTATAAGCAATTTTTTAAAAGGCATCGTTCTTGAGTGAAAATAATAGGACGTGCAAAATTTTATTAAAATATCTTTAAAACTGCGTACATGCTTTATATAGACAGTCAGTCGAACAGACGGATATGTGTAAATTGACTCAGGTAGTGATTCTGAGTCGAGCATTAAACTTAGAAGTGATGGAGGGACTATTTTTTTCTGTTCGTTACAAACATATGCTGTAACGCATAACACCCCCACTATTTATGGTGATGTAGGGTGTAAAAACAAATTTTACAACTTTTTTGTTTAAATTAATGTAAAAGTTTGTTAATATTGTATGCCAAAATTTTTCATAGATAAAAAATATAATAATCGTTCATAATGATACTTTAACTTAAAATTGCAAATGCTTTAGCTTTTCTATAAAAGAGTTAAAACTTTAGTCATTATAAAGATTTCACTAAATTTATTTTAATGATTAAAAAAACAAAAATGTTTCTTTTTTTTTTCGCTAAAAAAATATAAAATGGAAGAAAAAAGTTTTGCGTTTTTAATGAAGTTAAGTAAAGTATTAAGTTAAGTATTATGACAAAGTATGGTAAACAATATGTTTCATGAAAAATTTCAATAAAAAAGAAATTAACCCTAAAATGCCATAAAGAATAACTTTTTTTCAAACGATAAAGTGAAAAGAGCACAAAGCGGTTGCACCGAATCTTAACTTTCCTCCACCGCTTTCATTTTGGAAAAATTTGTTTGAGTTAACAACATTGCACCAGAAATTAATTTTGTAACACCATAATTAGATAGATATATATATAGAGGATAATTAAAAACAAGTAAGAATGCCATATTCGGCTGTGCCGAATCTTAAATACCCTCCACCAACATTTTTGTTTATTTGTTTAAGCATTTTAGACAGCTGAACTGAAGTATTTCAAGAATGATTCCAGTATACTTAAAAGTAACATAAGCTATACAAAATTTCCAATAGGGCCAGGGTTAGGGGTACCCACCATACGAAGCAAATGATGTTTATTGAATATCTAAAGAACTTTAACAGCGAGAGTTCTTAAATTTGCTTCCAATTACTTTCTTTTTTAGTATTGTTTTACAAAGTGTAGGACGGATAGGATCAGGGGGAAAGGTAGCCCCCCAGGCAAAGCATATATTGGATTATAAGAAATTCATCAAAATTACTTTTTCTTGAAACTGTTCTACAGTACAAAATGTAGAACAAGATCAAGAGGAGAAGTAGCCCCAATTCAAAGAAAATATTGATTATTGGACACCAAAAGAACCATTAAAGTGAGGGTATTAAGTTTCTATTCCAATTACCTTCCCAAAGAATATACAATTAGGGGGAGTGGTAGCCCCCATAAAAAGCAAATAATTCTTATTGAATATTTAAAGAACTATCGAAGGGAGAGTCCATACCAATCACTATCTCAGGGAAGCAGTTTCACTGGTCAAAATGTAGGACGCTAAGGATCAAAGAAAGGGGTAGCCTCCATGCACTGCAAATATTAACTCTGTATTATCTGTGGTGTAATTATGAAGTTAAAACATTTCGTAACAATCACTTTCTTAAAGAATTGCTATGGTTGAAAAATCTAGGGCAGATAGGACCACAGTACAGCTTTTGCAGTAAGAATTGGTAATTTACCTGTATAACAGTTTTATGTCAAAAAATGGATAGTAAATGTGGTCATACAAAGGAAAAAGTAGAGCCGGTTATAAATTATCGAATATCTAAAGAACTATTTCAGGCAGAGAGTCCATATTTTGTCACTTTCTAATTTTTGGAAAATTTTACAATCAACAAGTTCAGGGAAATTTAGAAAAATCCATGTTGAAACATACACGTCGTGATTTGTGAAATTTCTTTCGAGATCTTGGACTGAGTAGAATTTTTGTACTTTTCATCAACTACAAACTAAATTCCACAAAGTATCTCATATGATCTCTGTTTATTTTGCGACAGAGTTAAAGTTTTTAATGATCGACTGTACCAAAAAAAATAAGAAGTTATGGTTATAACTGCTGTAAATGGTAACTACAAAAATGTATGAACGACCCTCGTATAATTGTATTTTATAATTAATGCTTAAGAGTGCATTATTGCGTTAAAAAAAAAAAAAAAAAAAAAAAAAAAACTTCTTGGGACACTAGAAAAATTTATGGGCCGACTCTCGATTTTTGCTTGTGTTTATCATCTCTTGAATAATTCTTAACATAATACCAATATAGATAAGATTTATGTAAAATAAGACTTATTTGTGTCAAAATAAAAATTTTACACACTTTTTTTTTCTGTCCGTTACAAATTTTGCACAAACGTAGAATACCCAACCATCTTTCGTAGGGTATACTTATGTTCAAAAACGTAATATGTATCCAATATGAAAAATTGGTTATTATACCCTACTCCACCATTATGGGGAAAAAAAGTCCTACCATCAATTTTAAGTATACTGTTCGACTCAGTCGATTTAAGTATGTTCATCCGTATGTCCGACTGGCTTTCCATATAAAGCTTGTTCGCAAAGTACAGGTCTCAACGTACTATTATTTAACAAAATTTGGAAAAAATTGTATTCCTCAACGATATGTAAAATTATTCTAGGATCTATAATTACTTCTCATAGGTGCCATACAACCACCCTACCACATAACATCTACAAGCTCTAAAATATTTAGTCAAAAATATATGCTAAAACCACTGTGCAAAATTAAACGATGTTCGGTCTCTAATTTTTTCTAACGCCCTTCCCTTTTGGCCTTGACCGACTATAACATTTTTTCTTCTCTATATTGAAGGCAATTAAATAATATTTGAATTTAGATAGAATTCATCTATATATTTGAAAAAACTCTTAAGGGGTATAAAATAGGAGTTATAACCGAATATAGATCAATCAAAAAAAGGAGCTTATTTGAGTGTTATATCGAAATATAAACGGATATTGGTCAAGTAAGTATTATAAATTCAAAACCGCTTAACTAAGCTTCTTCTAGTAAAATGTAGGTATTTTCTACCAAAAACGATAGACCAAAACTACGCGTTATGGGTTCAAAACCCAATTCAGAAAGTCTTTTCAAAATACATAAAACTAAATTATATTAATATTGTAATCATACATCGTTAATTTTTGTGTCTCTTATATAATCCCCACTTCTAGTTCTCCATGTAGCATTAATCTCATGTAAATGGGTGTATGATTAGCACAAATTATAGAACCAATTTCTTTTAGAGACGCTTTGTAAGTTTTCATGCCTCCATTATTACGGTATAGTGTACATCATAGTCGTTCACATCTAACAATTACACTCTTAATTGTTATACCCTTCACCACCTTAAGTCGTTAAAAGGTTATATTAAATTTGTCATTTCCAGTGTAACTCTAAAAAGAAATCATCTCAGATCTCATCACGTATATATATTCTAGCTTGATTGATTTAGCTATATCCGTCTGTCTGTCTGTCGGCTGATGGCACGCTTACATCCACAATTATTGACAAAGCTAAATGAAATTTGCCTTGAGTATCTGTTATTGTCCAGAAAAGTTTCCTATTTAAAGCAAAAAAAACGGTTCTGTATATTAAAAGATATAGACCGATATCGAAGGCAACCTCTAAGTTCAAACAAAGAACTTTCGTAAAATTGTCAATTATAAATCGACAAATTAGAATGAAATTTTGTCATAATATTAAATCATATTTTCTCATATCAATCCAAAAATTTTTAAAATCGGTTCAGTTACAAAAATATAACTAATTTTGTGACTCATTAATTGTTTCGTGTTATATTTAGGAAAAACTTTTATATATTGTATACGTCTGCAAGTGTTTGTGTGTGTGAGTAAGTGTGTACGAAACATAACGTATTTATGGGTATGAAATCATTTGGAGGGTATTGAAGATTCGCCATAGTCGAATATTGTATTATTTACAATATTAAAAACAAAAACATTAAAAAATAATTAATTTTTTTATAACAATTAAAAATAATTTAAATAATAAATTTAATTGACAAGAGAATTTTATAAATTGAACTAAAAATTTTTATTTATGTAGAAAACAAATAAATCACGTGTGACATTATATTACAACAAACACACAGATTGTGTACAGTTGGTAACAAAAATTATAAGAACATTAAATATATCATCACTGTTATTTCAAAAATAAAAAAGTTATATTCGGCTGTGTCGAAAATTTAATACCTTCCATTACTTACATTTTAAGAAATATTTTAATAGCTGTGGAATACCATCTTGTGGCAAGAAGTACTAGATTGGAACTACTGCCAGTTGTGGCCTGGTGATCTGAAAGTTTGTCACACACTTGACTATAATTAAGTACGGACGTTTTTTCGACAAATATATGAAAGAAAGGAGCTGTAACCAAATATGGTCCAATATTCGTGAAATTGGTTTCAGTAAATTTTTAAAAGTTGTATGTGACGAATGTCAGAAAATTATCTTTAAAATAGCGACTTTTGATGATTTTTGTCACTTTTTATTGTAAATTTTAAGAAAGTATTTTTTTGAATTTGAGGTTGTTTTAGATCTGTTTAGACAAGTGATTTTAGAAAATATATACACTTTAACACATCCATGCAATTCTAAGAGGTCTATGATAAGCTTCCGCCCAGTCATTATACCCTACACCAACAAAATTGGTTGGGGTATTATGCGTTTGTTCTAATGTTTGTAACATACAGAAAAAATTGTGTTACATCCACTTTTAAATATACCGTTCAATTCGAAATCACTTTCTCAGTCGATTTAAGGAAGTCAGTCTATCCGTCCGTCCGGCTGGTTGTTCATGTAAACCTTATAGCAATTTTTGAGATATCTTGATGACATTCGGTACGTGTTATTATTTCGTCCCAAGGAGAAACTCTATTGAAATTGGCCATATTCGGTCCAATATTTCAGGTACCTCCCATATAAATTTCCTCTTGCAACGAAAGCACTTAAACGAAATTTTGCACTTAAACGAAAATTTTTGTATCATAAGTAAGCATTATGATATTCTAAAACGATGTGTCATATTATACGAGAGTCGGTCTATTTCTTTCCATTAATCCTATACAAGCCTCTTTCCAAATATTATGTTGAAGAGCATTAATATCATATATTCGTGGGTAACGTAATGAAAATTGATCAAATTATTATAAATATAGGCAGAAATCGAACTAAAAAAGTTATGCAAGGGTCGGTCCATAATTTCATTTAACTCTCATATAACTCATCAGAAAAATCCATTTTAAAATGTGTAAATTTCACATAAATGTTAATGTCACCATAATGTACTGCACACGTAAGCATAGATCAGAAAATCAAATTATGCGAGGTTCGTTCATTAATTTTTCGTAACTACCATTTCAATATTGTGGTGAAGGATATTAGATTTTCGGATTTGACCGACTATAATATTCTTACTTCTTTTAATACGGATTTGATAGTTTTCCTCGTTGACGTTTATGATAAGTTTCACTGAGCTCGGCCATTGGAAAGACGGACTGTTCGACAGAATAATTAATTAAGAAATATATGAGATCTTATACGATTTCTTCGTCATTTTAGATGTGAAATATTTTATTTATTACTTGTACTTATGAGGTGTCTCTATTCTTACTTCCTTAAGTGTATACAAATTAATTTTTAATTAATAAAATTAAATTTTTTTAATTAAAAATAATCATACCCTACACCACCATACGTGTTGGGGGTATTATGTGTTTATGCAGATTGGTCCATTATTTCACAAAGGATCCAGACAAAAATCCACCCGCAATGGGGATTTTAGTGTATAAAATTTCTAAATATGAAAAATTTTATTCAAGTTTTGCCAAAATAAGAATCGGCCAAAGCCGCTGCGCGAAATTATACGAGAATTGCTCCATAATTTCTTTAACTGCCATCCCTGCAGAAAAAAAATTCCTTCTAAAACGAATATTAACGAATATTAAGACAAAAATATACGAGGGCCGTTCGTAAATATTTGCAGCTTTCATTTACAACCAACATTGTGGTGTAGGGTATTACATAGTCGGGCTTGGCCGACTACAGAATTTTTACATGATATTGTATGAAATCATCTGACTCTGTATAATTTTTTAATAATTAAAATTCATTAAATTTCTAACAGTTTTCGAACACATACACGCATTAAAAAACATTAAAATGCATAAAAAATATTTGATATTTTTTATAATTTTATGTATACAAAATTCAAATCAAGTAAGTTTTTTTTTGTTATTTTTGGAAAAAATTTAAACAAATATTTGTTTTCCATATTTTTTTTCCAATCCAGTTCCTGGAAAGAAGTTATGATTTGGAATATTATAGTATGAATTGTATCAAATATTCGAAAGCTTTAAAAATATTAGATTGTGCTTTTCAAAAAGCTGCTACCAGTTCCTATCTTTTCTCCATGCGCCTAATGTTGGGCAATAATGTGTCTTCTAATTTTTCCATGCGTTATATGATCGATGTTATACCCAGATCTAGAAATACCACAATACGTTTTATTGATTTGAAATTTAATGCATGTGATGATTTTCATATAAAATACAAAATACCCATGATCAAATTTTTAACCCAAGAAATCCGAAGAACCAGTAATTTTCCCTATAATTGTCCATTTAAGGAGGTATGTACGAAATGATTATGCGTTATGTATAAAAAGATATTAATTGATTAATTTTTTTTTAATTAGAACTTTTTGTATGAAATTCGTAATCTCTCTTATACGGATAAATTTTTGGCGACTTCAATGCCTCTTCTCAATTTCACTACCACCTTTGAATTGTACGATGCGAAAACTGTAATTGGAACAATTATTACTAAGGGTGCGATTGTGCCAAAGAGCAAAACAAAACTACATTAAGAATTCATCAAAATAAAAAAACATATATTAAGGAATGAGATCGAAAAGTTCTTAACATACATATATGTTAAAGTTTATCACTAGTGAGGCTTCAAAACTTTTCATTAACGTTCTTATAGTGATTTCTGTCACTTTGTTTGAACGGATGGTCCATCTCCATTTAAAACCTTCCACACTTTTGGCCTCTTTAATTCTTTTTTTAACAAGAGTCCAATATTTCTCCACTGTCCTTCGCTTCGGACAGTTTGGAGGATTTGTCTCTATTGATACAAATACCATATTACAGTTCTTGTACCTCTCAACTAAGTGGACTCATTATGAAGTGTAGTGAATGGAAGCAAACATTTTTAAACATTCCGTGATCTAAAACGATTTTGACTGCTTTTGGGTACAAAAAATTTCTTAAACATTCCCTCGAGCATCATTAACATAAAATTGTTTACCAAAATGTTGTGAAAAACCTGTCAGAGCAAACGTTTCGTCATCTATTATGAATTTCGGTGCTCTTTTGTGGCATTCAAATTTCTAGCAGCGTTGCTGTCAGGAACTTATTGAGCCTTTTTAAACCTGCATTACCTTAAACTTTTTGTACCAAATAATACGGACACAAAACTAACCGGCTGATTTCCTAACGGACGTGTTGGAAGCTCATTTGAAAATGCTTTCTTTATTTTGGTTTTGGAAACATCGTGTGAACTATTCCTTCTGCCTAAACCAGGTTTTCTATCAACGGACTGTTTTATTGCATTGCAAATAGTTTGACTACAAAACTTTAAATGATTGACCAACTTTTTCTAGACCCCAGTTGAGTTGTATTGAAAGCATATAAGAAGCAAAGTCATAACTGCATAAATGTTAAATTAACCTTCATAGATAAAACATATTAATTCAACATTGTTTCACAATAAGTGCAGTTTCTTCTGCCTTGAATTTTTCTGTCATTTACTAAAACAATTTTGTGCAGTTAGAATGAATTAAAGCGCTAATTTCATTTAAAATAGAGAATCGTCTCCATGCGTTAATCGGCTCAGAATTATGCTAATTATAGTGTTATATGTGAAATATCCAAGTTAATATATTGAAAAAGGAACTTTAATTTTTATCAATTAAAATTTATTTTATTTAGTGAAAGGTTTAATAAATAATTAAAATGCGATTAATTTCTATTTATGGACATTAACAATTGAAACACAGTTGTAGTAAATTGACTGTAGACAATGTTTCATTCACTGATTTCGCCAAAAGCAAGAAAAGTAGTACATAACAAGGTCCAACAAAATGTTTTCAGTGATAAGCAAAAAGTGTTATATTCGGTTATTGAAGAATGTATACGGTTAAAGAAGATTATACATCATAATATGTATATGTATATGTATATGTATGTGTTTCTGTATGTGTATGTGTATATGTATGTGTATATTTATATTTATATGTATATGTATATGTATATGTATGTGTATATTTATATTTATATGTATATGTATATGTAAATGTATATGTATATGTATATGTATATGTATATGTATATGTATATGTATATGTATATGTATATGTATTGGTATATGTATATGTATATGAATATGTATATGTATATGTATGTGTATATTTATACGTATATGTATATGTAAATGTATGTATGTATGTATGTATGTATGTATGTATGTATGTTTTTATGTATGTTTGTATGTATGTATGTATGTATGTATGTATGTATGTATGTATGTATGTATGTATGTATGTATGTATGTATGTATGTATGTATGTATGTATGTATGTATGCACGTATGTATTTATGTATGTATGCATGTATATATTTATGTAAGATTTGAACACGGATCAAAAGCTTAAAAATGGACATACAGAAGAACAGAACTCTATCGATTCAGATTTTTTACTGGAACAATAATATATACACTGAAGTCTTAAATTATTCTCTTGATGATAAACACTCCTTTTATACTGATGGTATAGAGGATAAGAAATCTCTCATAAACTGTTTTGCACCATAACTTGGAAACTAGTGAATAGAAAAGATACTCCAATATCAATTATATACTAATACATATAAAACTTTATACACATAATTCCCACAAAATGTCACATATTTGTTTTATAAATTAATGCCAATTTTTCTTCATTTTGGGTAAAAGACTGGCCCTGGATCTTAAACTGCCAATAAAAACAGCGGTTTTGGCTTTTATTTGACTAAATATTTTTTAATACCCACGTATATGAGCGATTCATGAGTTTTAAAGTCATACTTAGAAGGGTGGTTGTATGGAAGCTTTAAGAATTAAGGGACAGATCCTCGTACAATTTAATTTATAATTTAAAATCGTTTTATATTTAAGAATTTTATGGGCTAAAACCCCCATTTCGGGGGAAAATTTGTATGGGACCTATATGAATTAATAGTACGATCATAATCAATTTCAATAGGCGTTGTCCTTGGGCCAAAATAATAGTAAGTGCCAAATTTCATTAAGATATCAACAAAACTTCAACCTGTACTTTGCGAACAAGCTTTACATGGACAGCCAGCCGGACAGACGGATGGACAAGTGATTCTGAGTCGAACGGTATACTTAAAAGTGGCGATAAGACTAATTTTTCTGCTCGTTACAATTATACAATATCCATAATACCCCCACCAGCTATCGTGGTGTAGGGTATAAAAAGCTTTCGGGATTGGGTCGTCATGTGAGTCACGTATATTGAAATCAATAGGAATAAGTAAGAATGTTATAGTCGATATGTAATACCTTGTACCACATTGTTGGTTATACAGATTAATTGATCGCATCTTCCTGTAACTCCAGCATAGGGCTACATGTCCGAATAAATTTTTATTTTTACTTCGTGCATGTTTTCGTAAAGTATAACTGACGAAGGATACTAAAGATTCGGCTCAGATGATTATGGTATTCTAAATTAAATACATTACATTCTTGTTTATTCGGTCTCACTCTTTTTTAATTTGTATAGAAAATTGCATTTACGAGATATGTTATCTAAAATACAATTATTTTTTTATAATTTATATATCTTTATACAAATTCAATATAGAATTTAGATTCATAAACTCAAATTCATAAGTATTTTAGGAAAAATGCATCGAAACGCGATAATTATAATTGTAATTATTTTGTGCTTCATATTGAATTTTAGAACAACATTTTCGGTTTGTTCTCCTACTTTTTGGCAAAAAATAATTATATATATCAGTGATAATGGTTCGTTATTTTCAGACTCCTTTCAGAAATTTTAATTTAATAATAAATTCTACGAAATGTGCCAAATATACGAAAAGTATAAAGCTTTTTGAATGCGATATGGTAAAAGTAGCACCAAATCATTATTTATTTTCCGTTGAATTGATATTTAATAAAGATATGGGAGAAAACTTGTTTATACGATATCTGGCCGATATTACACCTTTGGGAAAAAGAAAAACTACAATACGTTATATTGATTTTAAAATGAATATCTGTGATGTTTTGCGTAAAAATTTTGATACAACTTTAATACAAATGGAAATAATAGAATTGAGAAAAACCAGTAATATACCCTATCAGTGTCCATTTAAAGCGGTATTTTGATTTAATTGAACTTTAATTGATTAAATCTTTATCATTTAATTGATTTTTTTTCTTTTGTTGCAGAATTTTCCTTATATTCTGAAGAATTTCTCATTTTCGGATCGGAGTTTAAATAGTATTATGCCGTACCTGCATTTTTCAGATGGCTTAGAATTTTATGAATCAAACATTTTGATTGGTAGTTTAAGATCCAGTGGCAGTCTTTTACCCAAAATTAGGAAAAACATTTAATTTATAAAGCAAATATGTGAATATGTCTATGTTTCCCGGAATTATATGAATAAAGTTGTATCTGAATGGCTATATAATCCATATTGGAGAATCTTTTCAAAACGGTTTGTGAGAGATTTTTTATTCCCCATACCATCAGTATAAAACGAAGGCATAATTTAAGACTCCATTGTATATATTGTTTCAGTAGAAATTCTGAATCGATAAAGCTAAGTTCTTCTGTTGGTACATCCAATTCCATGCTTTTGGTCCATACTCAATGATATTTGGCATAAGTCCTAGCTATTATCTGTAGTGGATCCAAAAATGCGAGGAAACAATCCTAAAATTGGGATTGTTTGCTCTTGAAAAATCCGTTATCATATGATTGGAAACATATTACGGTTTCAAAACTGCATTCTGTTTTAAAATCAATGGAGGTCGAAAAAAAGAAAATATTAAAACGGCACTATTGAGGATTTGCATCTCTTGGTATAAATACCACATTATTGTTCTTGTATTATTCAAAAGCTTATTTTCCATAGCAAAAGAATGCCAAATCAGGCCAAAAGTAATTGGACACATGAAGTTTAATGAATGGAAGCAGCATTTTTTGTAAACATTTCTCGATGCAAATTTCAGCATTTGTAGAGGATCTTGAAACTGTATATTGAATGTTATACCAAGAACTTTTTGCGAAATTTTGACTGCTTTTGGGTTTGTCAGGAACTTGCATGTTTTTATACCCTACAACAGCACAGGTGGTAGGGGTACTATGCATTTGTGCAGATGTTTGTAATGAGCAGAAAAAATAGTCCTACCACCACTTTTATGTATACCGTTCGACTCAGAATTACATCCTGAGTCGATTTAATCATGTCCATCCATCCGACTTGTTGTCCATGTAATGCTTGTTCGCAAAGTACAGGTCGCAGTTTTGAAGATATCTTAATGAAATTTTGGGCCAAGGGCGATGCCTGTTGAAATTGCTTATTATCGTAAATGTCCTCCCGGGATGGGATGTTTAGTCCATAAAATTCCTAAATATAAAACGATTTGAACCAAATTTAGTGAAAATAAATTCTATTATATAGTAAAATGATATACTAAATTATACGAGGATCGGTCCATTATCTCTCATAGGTTTCATAAAACCATGCCTCCGATTATCATTTAAGAGATAAATATTAGCCAAAACCGTTGTAGGAATTTAAACGAGAGACGGTCCATAATTATTCTGATTCCCATATAACCCCACAGAAAATTTCGCTTTAAAATGCATAAATTTCACATAAATGTTGGGTATCATAATGATATATTGCAATTGCAAGCAATATATACGAGGGTCGTTCATTAATTTTTCATAGAGGTTTATTAAATCAACAATGTGGTGTAGGGTATTACAAAATCGGGCTTGACCAACAATAACATTATTAAACCTGCATTAATTTTTACTTTTCGTAACAAATAGACGGAGGACTAAGTTAACCAGGTTGCTTTACTACCGGTTGTGTTGGGAGGCCTTTAGAAAATACTTTCTATATTTTTTGGGCTTTAGAAATATAATCATTTGCTATCAATACCCGGTACCGTTTTACAACATTGGAAACAGTTTAACGGCAGACTTTTTATGGGACCAAGTTGGGTTTCGTTGAAAATAATTAATACTAGAATCAAAAGTTGTAATGAAAAACGTGTGTTAAGAATTTTTCGATCTCACTCTTTAAGGCCCTTCACGGAATAGGTTTTTTTTTAAACTCTTAAATAGGAATTTATATATTTTTTGGAACATGATTATCACTTAAAAGTATTTCACCGAAAGTTTGCAATAATTATCTTGGACATGTCTTTAATTTGCGTGATGATTTTAGATATCAGTCCACATTCTGTTATAGCTCACCTACTGCTATCCACTATGTATTTATATGTAGCATATTATGAAGTCGATCAGAACCTCTTTATTTCCACAATTTTAAAATTCAATTGAAAATGTTGAAAATTCAATTTTATACATCTGTCTGATTATTAGATTATATAATGTTAATTAATGTCTGCAATATTTCTGGATTTTCAATTAAAATTCAATTAATAACAAATTAATCCAAAATTATTAACCTCCATTAACAGAGTCAGTTTTCTCATTAATTCCATCCAAGTTTTACAACAATAGTTGTTGGAAAATGTATCGGATAATCGGATATATAATTTTATTAATTTTTTATTTTAATATAACAAATCAGGTAAAATTTTATTTGTGAATTTTTAATTAAATAATTTTAATAAATTTTTTCTCACCATTTCAGACTCCTTACAGAAGTTACAGTTTAATATTTCATAACGTAACTTGTGATACATTTACGAAAAGTGTAAAATATTTTCATTGCAGCATGAATAAATTGGCTGAGAATCAGTATACCTTTTCGGGGGAATTGATGTTAACAAAACCATTTAAAAATAATATTTTTGTTAAATATATCTTCGATTCCATGCCTCTAAATAAGAATATATCGATACGTTTTATTGATTATAAAATTAATTTCTGTGATGCGTTACGTAAGGAATTCGATTTTAGTTTAGTACAAAGAAGTATAATAGAGTTGAGAAGAACCAGTAATTTTCCTTATCAATGTCCATTGGAACCGGTAAATATAATTTTTGTTTTATTTTGGAATTTTTAATTGTTTTTATACCCTCCACCATCACAAGTGGTGAAGAAGGTATATTATTTTTGTCATTCCGTGTGTAACGCTAAGAACGAATCAGACCCCATAATGTATTATATATATATATATATATATATATATATATATATATATATATATATATATATATATATATATATATATATATATATATATATATATATATATATATATATATATATATATATATATATATATATATATATATGTTCGTCTCTCTATCCATCTGTCCGTCTATCTGTCTGTCCGTCCGTTTGTCTTTCCGTTTGTCTGTCTGTCTTTTTGTTGTTGGTACGCTCACAACCACAATTATAGACAGAGCTCGATGAAATTTGTCCTGAGTATTTAACATTGTCCAGAGAAATGTACTATTTAATACTAGCAAAATCGGTTAAGTATATTAAAATATATAAACCGATATCTGAGGCAGCCTATAAATTCGAAAGAAAATCATCCATAAAGTTTTCAATTGACAAATTAGAATATTGTATACGTCTGTGAGTGTATAAGTGAGTGTACATCTACAAAACATAAAATATAAACTTCACACGTATTTGTTGTGGAGGGTATTGAAGATTCGACATAGCCGAGTGTAGAATTCTTACTTGTTTATTTTTTTTTCATTTTTAGAATTTTCTTTATTACATTAAAAATTTCACATTTACGGATCAGAGTCTAAATACATTTATGCCATTTATGAATTTTTCCGATAAATTTGAATTTTACGAAGATGATGAATTGATGCTTAATATTAAAACAAGTGGCAGTCTTCTACCCAAAATTAAGAATCGAAAACATTAACACTAAATGGAGATTGGACTTTAATGTTTTGAAACTTCCTTAAATGTACACTAAAAGATCTGAAATTTTTTTGAAATATAAATTAAATTTTGAATCTTTAAGAAAATTTTTTTACACTTTCTCTCACTTAATTGAACGCACAGTGTTTTTTAATCGATTTTGAACCGTTGCCGAATGTGGTAATTCGACTTGAAAATACCTCAGCTCTTACATTGTGAAATTTTTTTCTAACGGTTTAAAAGATATAGAATTATCTACAAAAAATCGATTTGGGCACACTATGCCATGGCGGTGTAGTGTTTAAAATTACGTAGAGTCGATTTTGGGATATCCGTCCTTCTGTCCGCAATGGAATTTCAATGGAATTTGTTCGTATTTAATAGTTTTATAAGCTTAAAACTCTTTTCCGGTTAGGGGACCGTAAGTAAATATGGACCGATATTCATAAAATTTATTATTGTGCCAAAACTTTTAAATTAGTGCCAATAAAATTGGATCGTATTTATTTATTATTTGTAAGGTTTATTCCGGTAAGGACTTGTGTCCTTCTGTCCGTAACGAATTTCAATGGAATTTGTTCGTGTTTTAAAGTTTTATGAGATTAAAATTCAATTCCGTTAGGGGCCTTATATGGAAGCTGTAAGTAAATATGGGCCGATATTCATTAAATAGTTCCAAATAATTTACCGGAATTGAAATATTCATAACAAAATTTTTATTGGTGAATATTAAATTTTTAACTGCATCAGGAATTTCCTTTAAAAATACAAAAAAAACATATAAAAAGATTGGTAAACACCGACTACACCTACACCATAACGTAAAAATAAAAATTTTTCCACCGATCCTCGTAGAATTGATTATGTTTGTATAACATGAAAGATTTGTGAAATTTTCAGAACTGGATGTTATATTGAATTTATAAGAAATTATGAACTGATCCCCGCAAAATTTGGTATGAAATTTTCTAATTGTATAATTGATTTAAACATACGAAATATTAATACGATACTATTATTGCGATTTGTAGGATTTACAGTTACCTTCGGAAGTGGGACTAAGGACTTTCGTTGAACGATGTTTTTAAAATTTATTTGCACCAAATTGAATTGAAATATCTTTATAACTCTAAGTTTTATGAGTTGAAACTCCCATTCCGGGAGGACCTTTGAAATATTAGATTAAATATGGTCAGTTCCGGAAAACTTCACTTTTGCAACAAAACAATGATGAAGATTATTCTAAAACTGCGTCAACCAGACTGACAGTCAAACGGACGGAAGAGAATGTAGATTATTTAAAAATGGAATACATGAATTAGTGAACCGATTAATATAAAGGTCTAGACATATTCCTTGACCTTGAATAAATGTAAAGCGAATTTCACCAAAGCGAATCTTGAAAATTGTTGTACAATGCTCATTTGTCTTTACCTAAACATTCAGACAGACGGACGGACATGGTTTTATTGATGTAGATGCTGCTACTCAATCGTTTGGCATATTAAAAAACTAATGGAAGTCTTATCTTCAACTACCTTTATGAACATTTATCAAAGGCATATTTCGACCAGTTATGTTGGGATATATGGCCTAAAAGAGTCCAAAATTTAACTTACTTTTCTGAATGGACTTTGAAATGGAAAATTACTGGCTCTTCCCATTTCCAACGTTAATGTTTTCAATAACGGTATATCATAATTTGTTCGTATAACTTCGCATGTATACGATTTGAAAACCATAAAATTTAAATTTTTGTTTTTTATTTCTGAAAATGTAACCATTATTTCATGTAGCTCCCATACAAGTGTTCCTCCCGGAAAGGGGTTTTAAGGTTACAAAAGTTCTAATTTTAAAGTGATTTTAAATTTGGCACAAATAAGTCTAGTAATATTCTAAAAAGATGTGCCTAATTACACGAGGATCGGTCCATAATTTCCTTTAGCGCCCGTATTATCCCTACAAAAATAAAAATAATTATAATAGAAGTAATAATTTACATTCTCATACCAAATAATGGTCGTTTCCTAACTTTTCATAGCGACCATTAATAACCTCAAATATGAGATAGTCGGTCTTGATCGACTATAAGTTTCCTACTTGTTTAATATTCATTCATATTTTCCTAAATAAGATAATCAACAGTCTACAAGCAAAAACAATGTTTGTTGGTGACGTTAAATGAACAGCAATATACACGATTTTATATATCAATGAAATGACGGTTACATTGTCACCATCAACATTATAGCAACAACAACAATATCAAGTACAACAAAGCATAACAAACGTCAATATCATATAAACGGTTCGTATGTATATAACAATCAAATACTTCTATAGTTTTCCGAAAGTGGTTTGTCATAGTTGGCCACTCATAAAGTGAACAGAAGTCAGGACACAAGTGTTAGCATGTCATGTCTGAAAGACCATCAATTATTTAACACATACAAACACTCATATACGTATTTAAAAGAAAACTGGTTTCAGGGTAAATATTATTTTACCAACACTAAATAACTTTTAAATAAAGGATATTTTTGAAAAGGATCTCTCTTTAGGGCAAAATATGTTTGTCATCCTTAAAAATAGTGAAATAAAAAATTCTTATATAAATTAAGTGAAAATTATGTAAGTAAATATCAGCCAAGGATGACTATATATGTTATATCAAGGACTTTATCATTACCGATTTTCTATAAATCTTTAGTTTTTGGGTAAATTTTAAATTCAGTGATCTGTCATTTCGTGTGTAGCGCCAGGAAGAAATCATCTTAGACCCCATAAAGCATATATATTCCTGCGACAAATCAAAATCGGAGTCTATTTAGCAATGTCTGTCCATTTATCTATTGGAAACATTCTCACTCCTATATTCCGAATTCAATAAAATTTGGCCACATTGTTTTTTAATGTCTGAAGCAGTTTTTTATTAAAAACCAGCTACATCGGTTCATTGGTAAATAAACATATAGACCGATATCTGAGACAACCTCAAAATTATGAAAAGAAACTTTTCTATTTTTTTTTCAACAGAAGGTAACTGGATTTAAACATAATTTAACCATTATATACTTTTATATAATTTGTATAGTCGCACAAAAAAGCATCAACATCGGATTGATACACCCCAAAATCTGTATGCTGTATGGACCACAATATTTTGAATTATTTTCTAAAACTTCTCAAATTTAATTATTTTGATACAATAATTAACTCAAGGAAACTATATATGTTCTCATCCCGGAATATGTTTTACAGCTTATAAATATACTCTTAAACATTAACCGATTTTATTAAAATTTGGCACAATTAATTTCCTAATCGTCTTGAATATATCTTACTAATTTTATTAATATCGGTTCATATTTTGTTATAGTTCCCACATAACGCCCCTTCCTGGAAAACGGGAACTATTGAGTAATATTATATTGAAGTTCTATGCAATTATTGTTCTAGCTATACTGAATATTCGTTAATAATTTGAACAACATCGGTCCATATTTTGTAGATCCCGTATAAGGCCACTTCACCCAAAACAGGTTTGAGCCCATTAACTTTCTATGATATATATTATTAATTTGGCCGATCTCAGTCTATATCATCTCAGAAAACAGTTTTGGGCTATGAAACAAGTAAGTAATGACCAATTCTATTAAAATTCGGCTCAATTATCTTTTCAACTGTCTTCAATATATAATCTGACCAATATCACGAAAAAGTCTCTGGTGTAATATCTTCAATTCATGCTAAATTTTGCATATCATTTTTTTTTTGCGGATCATTTTTTTAGACATGAAAATGACAGACTGATCGTGGGACAGCCGTACAAAAGGACGTAATTAATTTACCTCAGTTTTTGATGTTATACAAGAAAACAGATATCAATTGAAAACAGGATCAATTTGATTCACTTTTCGTTTTACAAATGAAATCACAAATTTTTGGTGGTGGAGGATATAAAAAAGGGTAAAGAGGACTTGTAATTGGTGTTGATTCAAATTAATGAAACTTTTCAGAAAAATTTAAATTTGGGAAATGTATGCGGCATCTTTAATACCTTTCAACACAAATGCACGTGAAATTAAAATTAATTAAAATTAATTCTTCACTTGAACTTAGAGGTTGTCTCAGATATCGGTTTATATATTTTATTACACTGAATCACTTTTGCTTTGCAAATACCTCGGCCAAATTTCATTAAGCTCTGTCAGTTATTGGGAATGTGAGCGTGCCACCAACAGACAGACAGGTAGAAGAACATATAAATTGGGGTCTGAGATGATACCTTCTTAGCGTTATACACTGAGTGAACAAAGCTAATATAACCTCGTCACCACTTGTGCTGGTGGAAGGTACAATAACTCGAAATCTATAGAATTTAAATAACACTCACAAGTGGACTAAGAAAAATGTAAACAAATTTTTGAAGTAAAAAAATTTTGATATCCGTTATACCCATTATTTAGGTGACATAATTCCTTCATTGGATCTTCAATAGGAACTAAATCTAGACCCTTCTACTAACGCTTTACTAAATTTTATTTAAATCCAATTAGCCGATTAAAAGTTTTATATTAATTTTCAATAAAGTTGACTCTCTCTCCCTCTCTTTCCCCTTATTCAGACACCTCTAAATAGCTTTTGCTAGAAACACTAAAATTTATTGCAGTTAATATTACAATTTGTAAAACTTTAAAATTTGTAACAGAAAACAAAAACTTTAGCAAACGAAATATTACTCAACAAGGACAGAAAGCTGAGAAATAAAAGGTCCTTTTTATTTAAATTTAAACCAAAGAAATAACAACACAAACATGAAGAAGATAAACGTTAAAGGTAACACAGGACAACAATTTTATTTATGCACTAAAAAATTGCTGATACTCAGGGTTAAATTAATGGAACAAGCAAATAACTGTAAAGGATCAAAAAGGAAAATATATATGTAAAAAAAGAGACTAAAAAGATTAAATGCATTTTACCAATAAATATAACGACAACAAACTAAAATATTCATTCATGCTGTTCATACAGCCACTGACATCGTAAGTGACTCTTATATATGTATGAATGTATGAATGTATGTAAATGTATTTACAGTTATTTACAAAGATACTGATGAATATTTCTGTGTGTCCTTCATGAAAATGGCAGCAAGGTACAGTGGGTGAAATAAATATATTTTTTTTCAAAAAATTAAACTTATGATTCCATATTATATATGGAATAAAACTTCTAAGGCTCAGAGGAGATTAATTATAGTTTACATCTTAAAGACTTCGTAAATTTTTGGATTACGAAGTGAGGTCGAAAAATACTTAACACACATTTTTCATTAAAACTTTTAACCCAAGTGTTATTTGATTCTTCTTTGAATCAATATATTGTTTTAATCTGTTTCATCAGATTAAAATGTGTTAATCTGATGAAACAAGTACGTACTAAAATTATTAAATTTTTTCAACAAAACCAAACTTGGTCCTACAAAAAGTTGGACAAGCATTCAAGAGGTGTCAAGAGCAGTCCACTTATCTCCCCGCTCGGACTTTTTGCTTTGAAAAGTTAAAGTTAAAGAAGCTTTATCAAATAAAAATGTTATAGCTGATCAAGCCCGACCATGTAATAACCACATTATTGGTTGTAAACCAACGAAAAACTTAAGAATGACCCTCGTATAATTGGCTTTTTTGATTTATTAATAAGTACATGACACCAATATTAGTGTAAAATTTATGCATTTGTTTATATTGGAGCTAAAGGAAATGATGGGCCGACCCTCGTATAATTTTTAATATAAAGTTTAGATTATATTTATCTTAATTTGATTAATGTTTATTACAACAATAAATTATATGTGAAATTTATGCAATAAAAATTTATATTTCGAAGGAGGCTTGTATGTGACCTACAACAAGTAATGAAACAATCGCATAACTTAACACATCGCTTAAGAATATCATAAGACTGAATTTTGTTGAATTTCATTAAAATAAATCGGCTGTGTTCCTGAGCCAAAAAATTATATGTTCCAATTTTTTTCAATATATTTTAAAAATTGCGACCTGTAGAGTGTTCTAAACGTTTACTTGGACAGCCAGACGGATAGACAGACAGATGGATGGACGGTATAAAACATACATGGCTCAACAATTTCTTTACAGGAACTCTGCACGAAAATTTAAATGACGAAACGTATTTTCTGGCAAATTTTTCGTAACTTCCTGGTGAAAAAGCTTATGTTGCTGATGCTCGAGGGAATGTTGAAGGAAAGTTTAGGACCCAAAAACTTGCGGCAACAGAAGTCAAACATTGAAAAAGTTAAAATGACTCTATAAATACCGAAATTTACTCAAAGGAATGTTTCCAAAAAAGGCAGCTTCCATTCAATAATGTGTCCTCTTATTTTTGACCTGATTTGACATTCTGTCACTATGGTAAACAATCCCTCGAGTGATATAAGAACAATAATGCGGTATTTGCACCAAGAAAAGCAAATCCTCCAAACTGCTCGGAGCTAAGGCCAGTGAAGATATATTGGGCTCTTGTTAAAAGAGAATTGAAGAGCACAAAAAAATGTTTGATAACGGGGATGTACAACCTGCTCGAACACAGTGACAGAAAGTACTAAAAAAACTTTAATTGAAGGATTTCCGAAAACGATTTAAAATTCATCACCCGTGAGTAAAACTTTAAAAATATATTTTTTGTTAATCGTAATAATAATTTCAATCACATAAAAATTAAAACAGTAAGTTCAGTGGTTTCGGTTTTATTAACATATATGTATGTTAAGAATTTTTTGATCTCACTCCTAAATAAACCTGAAAGAGATAATGATAACCTAAGTGTACAAAGTGATTTTTTTTTTGGAAATCATTATGTAACTTATGGCCCGTTTGAGATATTGAATTCAAATTTATTTTGACCCACTGTATAATGGTAGTTAAATAAAAACCCCATTTTGTAAGAAAGACAAGCGGTGGAAATGTTAGCTAGAAGTGACATTCTACACGTTAACAACTTTAAATAAGTTTATTTTTATTTACCTACAACTGATACACTCTCACATGACTTCATTTGACAGGATATTTAAATTGTGTATTTAATCAAATCCATCTTTTACGGAAAACCAACACACCCACACACATACACACATACACAAACAATTGTTTACTAAAAGTTAAATAATCTTGCATTTCTAAGTAACGACAACATTTCTGTAAGGAAATATTTGAAAGGATATTTATCGAATAATCTTCATTAAGAGAAAGTTTTTATTTTTATATACCGTCCATCGCCGCAAGTGGTGAGAGAGTCGACATAACAAGGAAAACATCATCAAGATCTATTGTAGATGGTATGGTAGATCAATGAACTCGTAGGGAACGCACACACATTCCACAGTGTTGTATAGGTTAAAATCACCTATGACACCATTATAAATCGATCCAATCGATTTTTTTGGAAATAATTTTATAACTTGTGAACCGTAATAGATATCTTAACGAAAGAGCTTAGATGTTTTCGAGTTGGTTAGGAGGACCCTTTAAAATTTGGTGTATAGATAGTCCTTGTAAATGTCTAAAAATAACCTTTCATGTTAGGATTTTATCCTATAGTTTCGGTGATATACTATAGGTCCATTTTTTAAATATGTGCCACATTCTATATAAAATTCTAAAAATTACTGGTGAAAAAATTATATATATGAATTCAGTAAAAAGTTATATCAATCTGAAATTTGAGCTTAAAAAATATATATAGTTTTTTTGGAGTTGTTAACAAAAAGGGGGCAACATTTATTAATATCTAAAATCATTTTTGGTTCTGTGCTTTATTACTTTTTATTGTTTTATAAAGAAATTTTAAGGGAAGAGACTCAAAGGCCCTATCCAAATTTGGTCAGTTATAGGTACTTGTGTTCTTCCAAATCAACTCAAAAATACCTAAGCTCTGACTATGTGAAACTACATTAAGATATCTCTAATGGTGCAAGGGTTACAGAATTGTTTCCAAAACAAATCTATTTTAACCCACTGTGCATAAGTCGGGGTATTAAGCGTTTGTTTTTATACCCTAAACCACCTTAAGTGATTGGGGAATTATGCCTTTATGCAGGTGTTTGTAATGAGCAGAAAAAAGTGCTACAACCACTTTTAAGTACATCGTTCCATCAGAATAATTTCCTGAGTCAATTGAAACATACAAAGCTTTTTCGTAAACTATAATTCGCAGTTTTGAAGATTCCTGTGCTGTATTATTTGGAGCAATATTATTTTCATTTAGGCCTCATACAACTGTCCCTCCGTAATGGGGCATTTGACCAATAAAATTCTTAGGTAAAATTTTAACTTAATTTTACAAATATAAGTCCTACGATATTCTTAAGCGATTTGCTTAATTAAACAAGGATCCGTCCTTCATATCTAATCAACCCAGACCAATTTTCAAGAAGATAAGTTCACAAATGACCGTAGCTGATATATAGACTCACCTCCGAAATTCACTTTAAATTGCGTGTGTTTAAGATCCATACAACCACAGAAACAGTATATTTGGAATATCGGGGCATAACTTTCTATAGGCTTCATATAACCTTCTACCGAATTAAATAGTTCTTAAGCTATAAGAGTCAGTTAACGCATATCGCAATGTTTTTTTAACCAGCAGAATCTATATTCTAATATAACGAATCTGGAATGTCGTATATTTTTATTACCCGAGATATTTGGAACCGTGTGGACCAGCTTATATTATATTCATAAAATTAATTTCAGTATTTGAAAGAAGTTATAAATTTATTTATAATGAATTTTTCATGTGAAACACTGTGAGTCCTAAGTCAAATTCAGCAACGATTTAGCTACATCCGAACTTCTTCGATTAAGTTATATTCGTAGCTTTAATTTTAAATACCCTCCACTACTTACATTATCCAAACAAAGCCTTCATATAAAAACTTAAGTTGAATATGTCATTGATATATATTTTCAATGCAATTGGTCTTAAGCCTAAAACCCCATTTCGGGAGAGTTATAACAGAATATAATCCGATAATTGTCAAATAAGAAACATATATTAAAAACAGTGAACAAAAAAATTGTATAAAAGTTTAATAAAAATAGTTCAAGTTTTACAATTTTATAAGTTAAACCCCTTAAATATGAACCGATATATATCAAGTATGACTAACAATATATTAATTTGAAATATTTTGCAAAGGCAAGTTGATCAAAAAATTATGAAATAATACTTGGATTAAACATTTTATTGAAAAATGTGAGTTGAGAATTTTTCGATCTCACTTTTTATTACATTTAGTGAGGTCATTCAGAAAGACAAACAGGGAAACAGAAAAAATTGATTTGGACCTAGAATTTTTAAATGATTTTTCAGCCATCTACAAGAATTGGGTCAGTTTATTTGTATTAGTGTGTATTTTGGGCGATTGTATATGATTATGGTAGCAAATTGTGAGTACTTAAGTTGCCTAAATGGTTGCAAGTTACTGCATTTGAATTTAAATATTTATGTTTAAATAATTCTGTTGCTGTTTGTAATACAAAATATTGCGAAAATAACTTTATTTCACATTTTCCAACGAAAATGGTGCAGCATAAAATTATTTCAAGAAACTTTTATAAACAAAACAAAAAAAACTATAAAAACTGCTCATAGTCCATTTTGTTATGCCTTCGTAATGAAATGGAACCTGCTGTGTTCCATAATGAATGCATAATTTATATATTTTTTTAATAATTATTTCCATGAAAATTATGTAAAAAGAAGTGAGAATTTATAGTTGAAAGCCCGACTGTCCAATGTCTTACATCACATTGTCGCTTAAACATGGTAATTACAAAAAGTAAACGAACGACCATCGTATAGTTTGGTTTTCTGATTTGTTCTTAGGTAAGTACTACATTATTGTGACACTACGATTTATTTTAAATTTATGTTATGCATTTCAAAATGAATTTTATAGGGGGGATGTTGTATGGGGGCTACAGGAAATTATAAATCGACCCTTGTTTAATTTTGCACATAGATTTTTACAATTATTACAACTCCAATGTATAAGTTGGTTGCTTGGCCTATGAGAAATAATGGAGCGACGTTAAAACCCCATTTGGGGAAGAACATATGTATGGGAGGTACCTGAAATATTGCACCGTATATGGGTAATTTCAGTAGGCTTTATTGTAAAGTAATAATATGTACCAAATTTCATCTCGATATTTTAAAAATTACGATCTGTAGACAGTTCACAACGTTTACATGGACAGCCAGACGGACGGACAGACAGATGGTCGGATTGACTCAGAAAGCGCTTTTGAGTCAAACGGTGCACTTAAAAGTTTGTGTAACATCATTTTTTCTGTATGTTACACCATGTAGTGTCCAATATCAGCATCTTTTGCCATATACGAAGTTACTGTTCCAATTCACAATTCACTAAGCTTTTAATTGGTAATTTTAACATGAATTTGTAAGGAGTGTGATTGAAATAATGTTAATACACATTTCTCATTAAAACTTTTAACCCAAATATTATTTCAAACCCCAACTTGGTGCTACAAAAAGTTGGCCGAGCATTCAACGGTCTGCCGCCAGCAAAAACCTGTCCCTTAGTAGAAAATCTGGTTAAGGTAGAAGGAATTGTCCACGTGATATTTCTAAAGCCACAGGAATTCCATTCCTGTGGCATTTTTAGAAGAGCTCTCAACACATTTATAGGATAGAAGCCTGGTTAGCTCAGTGCTCGAACTATTTGGTACGAAAAGGAGTAAAATGTTTTTGACAGTTTTATGGTAACTTACTGGTCAAAGATTTTATGTTGCGGATGATTGAGGAAATGTTGAAGAAAAGTTTAGGATCCAAAAGCAGTCAAAATTTCCCAAAAAAAAAAGGAAGTTGGTATGACAAGCAATATGTAGTGGCGGGAAAAGAAGCCAATTATATGTTACCACGGGCTCTATAAATACCGCAATTTATATCGAGGAATGTTAACAAAAAATGCTGCTGCCATTCATAAGTTTTCATAATGTGGCCTGACTCGGTATCCTGTTAGTATGGTAAACAAGCTCTTGGGCAGTACAAAAACAATACTGTGGTATTTTTACCAAAAGAAGCAAATTCTCAAAACTGCTGGGACCAGTAGAGAGATATTGGGCTTTTGTTAAAAGAGAATTGAGGAATACAAAAACGTGTCCAAGAGCGTATTAGATTTTAAACGGAGATGGACTACCTGTTCCAGCAAAGTGGCAGAAAGCACTATAAAAACTTTAATGGAACGGTTTCCGAAAAAGGTTCTAAATTGCATTATTAGTGATTAAAACAACTTGTTTTGCGGTATCAAATAGTTTCCTGCTTTTGTTACTCATGGAATAATAAATAATGTGAATAAAAGATAACAACAAAAATTGTTTAGTTTGTAAATGACTATTTCTATAGCATTTTATTGCTTTATTCCATTTAAAGTTAAAATTTGCAAATAAATATTTTTTAGTTGATTCTTTCACTATTTCAGTAGAAATATGAAAATTTTGTAAAATCTTTATGATTGAAAGATTTAAATAGAAACTGCTGAATTTCCAGAAATATTTCCAGAAATAAATGATCAAATGAAAATAACATAAATTAATATCGTGAAATAAACTATAAATGGAAAAACAAAAATGACAATGAAAAATAATAAGAATCTAAATAATTAAGAAAAATATATTCAGCAGCACTGAATCTTCTCAAAACCATTTAAATGTTAATTGAATGGATAAACTTATATTTTAGAACATAATTTTATTTTGAAAACTTTACATCAAATTTAAATTATTAAAAAAATTTTATTCAAATTTTTTATTAAAAAAATTTACGTCAAATTTTCTTTAATGAAAAATCTTACGTCAACATTTTACGTAATTTTTTTAAACAATTTTTTTACGTAAAATTTAGTATTGATTAGTTAAATTCCCTTAAAAAGAAACTTGTACCACGAATTTTCTGTAATAGAATAGAATTTTCTGTAATAGAAATAGAAGATCAAATTTATTTCTTTATAAGAAAAATTAACGAAAATTTTCTTTATTAAAGAAATTAATGGGAAATTTTCTTTATTAGAAAAATTTTTATAAAATTCTTTATATTAAAAAAGTGTTTATCAAATTTGCTTTAGATAAATGTCAAATGTCCTTTATCAGATAGTTTTACGACAAATTTTCTCTATTAGAGAATTTTTGGACAAATTTTCTTCATTAGAGAGTTAAAATTTTCCTAAAAAAGCATTAAGTATTCTCTAACATAACATTTTACGTAAAAATTTTGTAAAAAAAAAAAATTACGTCAAATTGAATTAAAAATAAATTATTAAATGATAAAGAAAGTTTTATTGAAAAGTTTCTTTATTAGAAAAATTTACGTGAAATTTTCTTTATTAGAAAAATTTTTATAAAATTCTCTTTATTAGAAAAATTTTCGTAAAATTTTCTTTATTAGAAACTTTTTATTAAATTCTCTTTATTAGATTTTTTCAAATTTCCCTCGTTTGAAAGATTTACGCCAAATGTTTTTTCTACAAAAGTGTACGTTAAATTTTTTCTACTATTAGAAAATTTTTCATTAAATTTTCTTTATTAGAAAATTTTTCATTAAATTTTCTTTATTGGAAAATTTTGCATTAAATTTTCTTATTAGAAAATTTTTCTTTAAATTTTCTTTATTAGAATATTTTTCATTAAATTTTTTATTAAAAAATTGTTCATTAAAATTTCTTTATTAGAAAATTTTTCATTAAATTTTCTTTATTAGAAAATTTTTCATTAAATTTTCTTTATTGGAAAATTTTGCATTAAATTTTCTTTATTAGAAAATTTTTCTTTAAATTTTCTTTATTAGAATATTTTTCATTAAATTTTTTATTAGAAAATTGTTCATTAAATTTTCTTTATTAGAAAATTTTTCATTAAATTTTCTTTATTAGAAAATTTTGCATTAAATTTTCTTTATTAGAAAATTTTTCATTAAATTTTCTTTATTAGAAAATTTTTCATTAAATTTTCTTTATTAGAATATTTTTCATAAAATTTTTTATTAGAAAATTTTTCATTAAATTTTCTTTATTAGAAAATTTTTCATTAAATTTTCTTTATTAGAAAATTGTTCATTAAAATTTCTTTATTAGAAAATTTTTCATTAAATTTTTTATTAGAAAATTGTTCATTAAAATTTCTTTATTAGAAAATTTTTCATTAAATTTTCTTTATTAGAAAATTTTTCATTAAATTTTCTTTATTAGAAAATTTTTCATTAAATTTTCTTTATTAGAAAATCTTTCATTAAATTTTCTTTATGATAATTTTTACGTCCTTTATAAAAAAATGTTACGTCAAATTCTCTTTAACACACAAGTTTTCATTAAATTTTCTTTATTAGAGAAATGTATGTCAAATGTTCTTTATAATAAAGTTTTACTTCGAATATTCTATATTATAAATTCTATGTCAAATTTATTTATTAAAAATGTTTGCATTAAATTTTCTTTATTAAAAAATTTCACTTCAAATTTTCTTATACAAAAATTTACGACAGATTTTTCTCTACAGAAAATTTAATGCGTCAAACTTTCTTCGATAGAGAATTTAACATAAAATATTCTTGAATTATTCTTTCTTTAATAGAAAATTATCTTTAAAGAGAAAATATTATATTAAATGTTCGTTTATAGAAAAATGTTCTTTATATTAAAGTGTATTCCTTTAAATGATTTCTGATTTTTAAGCCGTCAGTTCAGCCACAAATCCCAGATAGGAGCAAACCCATCGGATTGGTGGGAGCGATTGTAATCAAAAGAGATCATGATCCTGAATTATCACACGACCTTATTTAATTTTACAATACATTGAGACGCTTCTTTAAGTTAGAGAAACGTAAACTAAATGGGAATTATAAGAATAAAAATTTGAGTGCATGCAATTACTTATAGTTCAATCATTTTACATCTGAAAAAAAAAATAAATAAAATTTTCGAATAGATAACATCTCTTCGCACACATTTGTTTTGGAAATTTTGTACCCGTACGTTCCCACAAACAACAATATCTGTGCTCAAGACGAGAGTTGCTATGTTGTGAAGTGTAAATTAAATCGTAACATCTTCAGAAATATGGTAAAATTTTAACAAACGAAGTCTTCGTGAATATGAATATTTATGTTTATACTCAATTCGTTCTACGTATCGCAGCTCCTTTCGCCGATACTGTGAAAGTATATAACTTTACTCAGAATTTGTTTTGGTTTTCAAGCTTGAATTAGATTTAACATTTTGGTACAATAATATTTTTGGTGTACATCTGCCCGTTTGTCCTCCTATCTTTTTTAGGCACTCTTACATACTAATTCTCGCTGTTCAATGGCAAATGTTTTGATTGTTTGTTGTTTTTCTGAGAAATGAGAGAAGGGATTTTAAAATATTTTAATTGTAAAAAAGTGTAATGAACTTCCAACTAAAACTTTTAGATGGGTTTACAGTTGTAATGACTCAACTTAAAACAGAAACTATTTGCTGTTAATTATTTATAAAAGACAGTTTACATAGTACACATATGTGTATTAAAAAATACAGTGCCGAACAATAGTATGGTACAGCAAGCACTTTGACCCATTTAAACAAATAAATTTGATGAAATTATTCTCTACCAGCACAAATTTTGAAGGCTTTTTATAACAACAAGTCATATAAGGCTTTGTTTTGGTGACAAAGTATCCTGAAATAAATAATAAAATAAAATTTCCTCTACGTCTATGAACCTAATGAAGTGTACTAACTTTAACGCCACCAGCGGATATATCGCAGAGAGACAGTTAAAAAGTTGTGTGTGTCTGACGTTATACTTAATGACCACCAAGTTTATCATAAGAAGACAGTTAATACTTTGTGTGTGAAAGCAACAGTTCCCCAATTCATCGATATAGGGGGTGTTGCAGAAAGAGAATTAGTGTATTTTGAGGGGACTTTTTTTCATTCTATAATTTTTTCACTGAACAGATTTCGCTGGTTCTAAACAGGACAACCAAAAAAAGTATCGCTAAATATCAATGACCTCATTCAATTAACTTGGCGTGAGGGTTCTATAAACTGATGAACTGATGAAAATACCAACTTTAATGAAATTGTTCAAAATTTTTAAGAATTTTGTAAGGGCAAAGCCTTTTTCAGGGAAGGAAAATTCCCTAAAAAAGTATTCTCCATTGGAAAAGTAATTGTGGCGAATTTGAATTAAATTGGTTTGTATTTAAATTTGTATAAGCTTAAGACACAAGTCCGGGATGGATCCTCATATGAGTGCTGTTACTAAATATAGACTGGTAATCGACAAATAAGTTATAAATATTAAATACAGTTAGAAAAATAATTGCGAAGAATTTCAATTGAAACCCCTATTCCCGGAAGACGCCTAATATGGGAGCTACCTTCAAATCTGTACAGAAAGTCGTCAAATAGGTAACACATATTAAAGGTATCAAAATAATTCTACAGTATTTCAAAAAATTGGCTTTATTTAAGACTTTTATAAATTTAAAATTCTATTGCTGGAAGAGGCTTTGTCGGCCTAAAAATTGACTCTCTCAAAATTAACCAGTATTGTTGATTTACTTTAAATTTTTCGACAAATTTGATAAAATAATGTTCTCAATAGCAAATCCGGAATCATATTTAAATAACTTTTAATGTTAAAGGCATTTTGGGACGGGCAGCCTTATAAGGTCATGGCGAAAGTCAAAGAAGTAAAATTTTTATATATGATTTACCCGAAATGAGATTTTGGGTATTGTCGTGTAGAAAAATTTGCATATTTTTCATTTATGGACAATTTCATAAACGGCATATTAAATCTATTTATATAAATGACTTATAGACAGTTAAAATACTGAACCGACTTTCTTTAAATTTCATGGAATTAAAAATTTTGTCCCAACCACTTTCATAAAGAATTGCTGTAGTGAAAGAATTTAAGGTAGATATAAGGAGAGGTACCCTCCATATGTGCTAAGAGTTTTTCGATCTCACTCCTTAGCTAAACAATTGGGACTTAAGCACATATTTGTTTATTCTGATAACATGTTCAAAGGGTCTGTATGTGAGCACAAAGGCAAAAACTTTTAGTGTATCAATAGTTTTGGTCGTGACTGTTTGTATAAATATTTGTGACATATTTCAATTAAATTTTCATTGAATTTATTTACATTTATAATTAATTTAATTTACAAAAAAGAAATAAACAAATTTATAAACTTTTACATAAAACTGTTATGTTTTTTCCCTTTAAAAAAATCATTTTTTTAAAAAATGCTACAATCAGTTATAGAAAAATATATTCACACTTATAGACGACTCTATTTTATGCTACACTTTACAGAGGTGTCAAAATTATAGGTCACTTTCAAGAAAACTTGATTAATTAGTTCGTTATAGTTTAATGTAAACTTCGAATGTTTTTTAATATTCACGATCAATGAATGAATTTCACCATCAACTTCCTGTGGCACTGTTTTATTTGTATGTTGCAAATACTAGAATCATTCACTTTATACCTCAATTACTCATCGCACTTTAGTGTTATAAAGATTTCTTTACCTACAATAAAAGCACGTATTTCAATTAAATTGTGACAGACAATTTTGTAAAAATTCTTAAAAAAAAATAAAATAAAAAAATAAATAATAACATATGAATCAACAACTCTAAAACACTATAATTTATTTAAGGAATGAGATCGAATAATTCTTAACACACATTTTTCATTAAAACTTTTAACTCAAGTATTATTTGATTGTTTTTATTGTTCATCTGATTAAAATGAGTGACCAGAAAAAAATGCGTACCAAAATTATTATATATTTTCAACAAAAAGTTATTCAGGTCTCTACCGGGAGAACTTGTTGATGGAATGGTCTAAAGCCAAAAAAACTCGCAACACATCCGGTGGAAAAGCAGCCTGGTTAACTCAGTGCTCGGTTGAAGTTTAGAGGTAAAACAGGGGACAGAAATTTAAGTAAACTTTTCTAAAAAAATATGTTAAAGAAAAGTTAGGGACTTTATTTTTTCCCTTAACTTGGCATCCTATAATATGATAAAAAATGCCTTGAGTGGTACAAGAGCCAAGAGAGGCAAATCCTTCAAACTGCTCGGAACTAAGGTCAGTGGAGAGATATTGGGCTCTTGTTAAAAGAGAATTGAAGTGAATGAAAAAGTGTCCAAAAATGTGTTAGATCTTAAACGGAGATAGACTTTTTGACAGAAATAACTATAACGTTAATGGAACAGCTTCCGAAAAACGGTTCTAAATTTCATCATTTGTGATTAAAAATAATTATTTTTTTGTAAATTTTAATAATAATTTCTATAACATAAAAAATGTCACTGTAAGTTAAACAACATATGTATGTATGTATGTTCACAATTTTTCGATCTCACTCCTCAGATACGAGTTATTTAGAATTACAAAAGATTTTTTAATATTTATTTTACACAAAATTTATTGGTATTTTCATGTTATGTAAAAGTATTGGAAAATGTTCACAAAATAATATAAATCAGAAAAATCTTCCTGGAATATTTCATAAAATTGATGAATTGTTTGTTGGGTTACAGTTTTTTTTTATAAATTCCTATAGAAATATGAAAATTGTATATGAATTGTATTTTGTATTGAATATTTTAATTAAAACGTGTCAAAAAACCCATATTTCATCTGTCTAAATTTTATTGTAGATTTACGTATTGGAAAATATTCTATGATTTTATTGTTAAAAAATAAGTAAAATTTTTGTACCCTACACTACTACAAGTGGAGAATAACTTTGTTATTCCATGCGTAACGCTAAGAAAAATCATCTGAAATGAAAAAGTTTAGTCCGGCCGAAGGCTGTTCGAGAAGAAAGTAATATCTTACCGAATCCGGTTTTTAGTTATCAATGGCTTCAAAGTGGACATTTAGAATCATTTAACGTTCGTTGTATATTTTTCATCTTTTGTCATATCGAAGTCCCATGAAAATACACAAAATGGGAAGAGGAATCAAAAAGAAATTTAATTTGACGAAAAAAAAATTATCTGTTGGAACCATAACACCGCTGGCGGTTCCAACAAAATCCAACAAAAATTAATAACACAAATTATAACAAATTGCTGGCAGATGGTCTTCCCTTTTTTATGGATGTAAAAACCACGTTTTGAAAGCGATTTCTGTCACATTGTTGAAACAGGTAGTCCATCTCAGTTTAAAATCTTAAGTACTTTTTTGTGCTCTACAATTCTCTTTAAACAAGAATCCAATATCCCTCCACTGGCCTTAGCTCCTGGCAGTTTGAAAGATTTGTCTTTACTCCTACAAATTCCATCTTATTGTCCTTATAGTACTTAAGCGCTTTTTACCATAGTGACAGGATGCCCAGTCAGACGTATTATGAAGACTTATAAATGGAAATAGACTTTTTGCAAATATTCGTTGAAGTATATTTCGATATTTATAGTCCAGAAAACATGACATCAATTTATGTCCTCTGTTTTTGGGCTCCAAATTTTAGGCAACGTTCCTGTCATGAACATTTTTAGCCTTGTATGGTTTTACTTTTTCTACTAAATAGTTTGAACCCTGAACTAACGGAGATGCTTTTCTACAGATTGTGTTGGGACTCTCCTAAAAATGCTTCATATGTTTATGGCTTTAGAAAAATCATTTGGAGCAGTTTTTTTTTTCAAAAAGTCGCACAATAAGGGGATTTTGGAAAATAAAGTCGCAACTGAAAGGTGATTTGCGGAATAAAAGTCGCCATTGGTTTACATTTTTTTCATCCATAATTTATATTAAATTTATTGAATGTTCCTTTCAATTTCGTAAAGTTTTATGACAAAAATACAAATTGTAAAGATCGGGACAAAAAGAAGAAATTTGAAAAAGTGCACAAAAAGTCACCAGCAGTTGAAAATGTCGCAATTTGTAATTTAAGTCGCTCCAACGGTAACACTAATTTGGATCATCAGAATTTCCCTTAAAATACAATTTCTTCCGGAACTTTTTAATAACATTGGAAAAACTTTGATAGCAGGCCTTTGTATGCTTGGTCAACTTTTTGTTGTTGTTGTTGTAGTTTGCTAACAATATTTAATAATTTTAGTATGCACTTTTTTCTGTTCACTAATTATAATCATTTATTCTTTTATATCACATTTAATGTAATAAACAACATGTTTCACAAAAAAATTTTAATGAAAAATGTGTGTTAAGAATTTGTTGATCTCAATCCTTAGTTATCAATATTTTCAAAAAAAATCTTAGTTGATATTTTCCTGTTTAATTTTTTCTAATTCTTTTAAAAATGTTATGTGGGTTTATAGGAATTTGCACCACTGTAGTAACTTTATTATGTAAAGTAAAATTATGTAAAGTATGATGTAGAATATCTAACACGAAGAGATTATGATTCTATGAGCACCATCTTCCACAACGAGGGGTACTATGATATTTTGTTTGAATTCTCTATTATTTTCTATTTTAAAATTTCCAAAAAAAAACAAGTAAAAATATTAAAGTCGGTCAAACCCGACTATGTAAAACCCTACACCACATTGTTGGTTAAAATGACTGCTACGAAAAATGTATGAAAGGCCCTCGTATAATTTACTTTTCTTATTTATTTCTATAAATTATTATAATATATTTATGTGAAATTTATGAGTTTTACAATGATGTTTTTTCTGGGGGTTTACATTGGAATTTGAAAAAATTATGGACCGAACCTCGTATAATTTCGAATACCGTTAAATTATTTTAATTTGACCAAATATTTTTACAATACCCACGAGTATGTGAGATTTATGCGTTTAAAAGTGATATTAAGAAGGGGAACCTTTGACAAATAATGGACCGATCCCCATACACATCGGTTTAAAATATCATAGGAGAGGATTTCTTCGAAGTTTGGTTAAAATCGTTTTATATTTAAGAATTTTATGAGCCAGTACTCCCATTCCAGGAGGATATTTGTAAGTAACTGCGACCAGTACTTTGCAAACAAGGTTTAACTGGAAAACTAGACGGACGGAAGGACGGACATGGTTAAATCGACTCAAGATGACCACTTTTGGTGGTGCATAGTATAAAAATCATCTCGAACTTATATATTTCATAACAAATCTTTACTTTTCAACTTTATTTATATTATTTTTTATTTTTTGTTTTACACTACAGAATGTAAAGTCTACAAAAATGTTTTCTTAGTATGTAAATACAAAGCAAACTACCGGACTTTTACGATACCTGTTTCATAAATATTAAAATATGACACCTTTATTAAACATGATACATTTTATATTATTTTCTCTGTTGTTCACCATCAGGGCACCAATGAAAGGTTGGTGCAACACCTTCTGGACATCATAAAGTATTAAAACAAGGGGGATTCTTTTTTGTATTCGGTTGTAACGAATTTTAAATACGCTTCAACTGACAAAATTTTTGAAAATTCTTCTTACAAAAAAAATTTGAATAATTTTTTAAACATTACATTTCAGATGTCGTTTTAGTTTCAAGCTCGGATTTCAGATTCAGATCCGAATTTATATTGTTATTAAGTTTCAGATTAGAATCTTAGTAAGAACTCAGTTCGGACTGATAATCAGGTTAAAGTTTAGATTTTTCTTAAGATTTTAATTCTGATTATAGCTCAGTTTATAGGTCGTGCTTCAGATTCTAATTCAGTAGTTATTGTCGTTCAGATAGTAGTTCAGATCATAACATATATGCTTCAGATTCTAATTCAGTTCATATTGTCGTTCAGATAGTAGTTCAGATCATAACATATATTTTAGCTCAGTCTGAAGTTAAGATTTTAATTCAGATTTTAGCTCATATTGAAATTCAAAATGAAGTTCAGATTGCAGTTGTGATCGCAGCACAGATTTTGGATCAGATGACAGCTCAAATTGGAGTTGAGATTTTAGTTCAGATTGTGGTTGAGAGTATAGTTCAAATCGTGATGCATTTTGTAGTTCAGATTATAGCGTAAAATATAGTACAGATTGCGGTTCAGATTATTGTTTAAAATTAAGCTCAAAATGAATTTTAGATTCCCGTTCAGATAGTACTTCAGATAATAGCACATATTTTAGTTCAGAATGTAATTCAGAATTATTTTCACTTTTGCTCATATTCTAGTTCAAAAATAGTTTAGATTGAAGTTCAATGCAGACTATAATTCAAATTGTAGTTTATATTGTGGTTAAAACTTTATATCACTTCCAGTTTAGTAGTAGTTCAGTTCTTATACAGTTCTTGTTTAATTCAGGTCCAATTTTACTTCAGTTCTAGTTGAGGTCTAGATCAGTTCTAGTACAGTTCTAGTTCAGTAAGAGTTCAATTTTGGATTATCTCTTAAAGAATGCATTTTACTTCTTAAAATTTTACAAAAGTGTGATTTGTCATTTCGTTTAAATATCGCTATTTCACCTGTTAGTAATGCGCCGTTAAGTTTAATTTTATCTAAAAAGCTGTAACTCTAAAAGTAAACATGTCAGGAATATTTTCAATTGACATGGTGACATCAGCTTAGATATTGTTTTAACTTTGAAATACAAATTTAATATGCCCTCATTTACCATTTGTGGTAGTGCAGGGTGGTACATATACACATGCAGCCAAAATGGGTGCAAACAACAGTCGCACACAGAGGTGATGAGAATTTTTTTTGTTTTGCTGGAGAAAAAATGTACATCCTTCCAGCATTTAAATAAACAAAAAAGCCGTTGTTGTTTGACTTTTTCTCATAAAAAGTTTATGAAAAAATATCGAAAAAGTGAAGGAAGAAGAAGTTGTAGATGAAAATAGAAAAACCTTATAAATTAACTAAAACTTTGTAAAGTTACTGAAGGAAACATAAATGTAAAATTAAATTGTGAGAAATCAAAAACATAAATTTCTATATAAAATTTACTAAAAATTCTAAGTAAAGAAAAAATTTATATTTTATATGTTTGCACAATGGGAAATATATAAAGGAGTCTTCTATAGATTGTAGAGAAGTGAGCTTTCTAAATTTTATAAGTTCATCTTTAAACTCTACGGCTCCACTGAAGATCGAAGTATACCGACAGAGTTTATTTTTGTTCCCTTGTTACATTCTTCACATATATCTTGTTTTAAAGAGAATATTTCTTTTACATCATTAGTTCTAATTCTAGTTCAGTTCTAGTTCAGTTCTGGTTCAGTTCTAGTTCAGTTCTACTTCATTTCTGGTTCAGATCTCGTTGAGCTCTAGTTCAGTTCCAGTTCAGTTCTTGTTCAGCTCTACTTTAGTTCTAGTTAAGTTCGAGTTTAGTTCTAGTTTAGTTCTACTTCAGTTCTGGTTCAGTTCTAGTTCACTTCTAGTTCAGTTCTAGTTCAGTTCTCATTGAGTTCTAGTTCAGTTCCAGTTCAGTTCTAGTTCAGTTCTAATTTAGTTCCAATTCTGTTTTAGTTAATTTTATCCCATTGTTCTTGAATTGTTTATTAATATAAATGCAAAAAATCACTATGACTTCCAAAAGATATTTTGCGCAAATAAAAAAATATTTAATTAAAAATTATAATAAATAATAAAATTTCCATAATGTTTATTACTGAGTTATCGCCTTTAAAGCAAAGAGAAGTATTTTATTAATATTGTGTTTTTTGTGCCAAATAAAAGTTAATTTCTGAAATAAATTGAAGTGAAATAAAGTTCAAATGAAAAACAAGTAAATTTCATCTTTTTTAATTGAAGACATTTGAAATTGCAGACATGAAGGAAATGCAGAAATTTAAAAGACATAAAGTTATATTTTTTATATCAAAAAACGTTTTTCTTCTGCAATTTAAATACCTATCAAATTAGACAAATACTTTTAAATCACTATATTAAGTCCAATTTTCAGCCGTTAAAAGATATTTTGTCAAGAAGTCTGATATCTTCAATCACTTACTTTTTTATTTTCTATTACTTTTGACACATAAGAGATATCTTATTTCACATGATAAGAGCTGTTTTCGAGTGAATGAGTACAGACACCTATAAGCTCAAGAATGTAGTTGACGATTCTCCTCAGTTGTGCTCCTCCTTGATTATATAAATATCGAAGTGTACTAAACAAATACATATTAGTGTATTCGCTCAGTACATTTCCATCAAAATAGGGGACAAAGTCATTGAAGAAGCGACTACTTAACTTTGGCATTATAGATACTAGCTATTACCCGGTGCGCTTTGTTGCACAAAAATTCTTCTCAGTTCCAGATCACGAAGGGAATTTCATAAATCTCAACGTGTATTAAAAAATCATGCAACGGGGAATTTGGAAAGTTTAGGTGAAATAGTTTTTTAGATATTCGATAATCAATATTTGGCCTCTACCCGACCTTATCCATCCCACATTTTGTTTAGTGAAGAGGTTTCAAGAGAAAGATTTTAAAATTAAATTTAAAGTGCTCGTAAAGTGCAAATATTTACTATCGAATACTAGTAAATATTTGTATGGTTGGTACCTCTTCCTTTGGTCTTACCCGTTCTAAATTCTATCCGCAAAACAATTATTGGGAGCAAATTTGAGAAATCTTGTTGTAATAGTTCTTTAGATATTCTATAATTAATATTTGCTTTGTATTGGAAGTAACTCTCCCATTTAGTCGTATTCGCCCTACGTCTTGTCTAGTAAAACAATTCTTTGAGAAAGTCATTGGGACCAAATTTGAAAAATATCGCTGTTATATTTCTTTGAATATTCGATAATCAATATTTGCTTTGTATGATGAGTAACCCTCCCCTGATTCTATTTGTCCTTCATTTTGTCCAGTAAAATAGATCCCTTAGAATGGGTTTTGGAATTTTCGCAGTTATAGTGCAACATAGAAGCTGATGCCCTGCAAAAGAGGGACGAAACTTACAGCAAGATCTCTGATCTTTTAAGGGGTGAAATCTATGCTATAGCGCAGGACAGATGAAATAATATACCAGGATGATGTGACCAATATTGAATGGGATCAGAACAACATTCCTACATAAGATCTAAAGAACTCCCTTAACGGATACAGTTGCTGAGGTATGTAGATGAGGAGGAGCTCTACTGTTGCGTTTCTTTGGCAGCAGTTTCATGAAATCTTTGATAAATTTGGCGTCTGTTGATTTGGGAGATATCTGCGTATATACTGCCAATTGCGTGTGGTTCCATGACGAGATTACACCTAATGATTTTCACAAGTTCTGTTTTACTTGTTGCTGAACAAAATACTGCATCCATTTATTTATCTAATACATTTTTACAACTCGTTTTCGTAGACACTTAATTTACTTCTTCATTTTCTCTTCATCTCCAAGCATCACAAAGGGATCTTCAGGAACTAAGTGAGCCACATCCTGCACCTTCTTATACGTGTTAGCCTGTCGATGAAACCTAACATTAAATATGTTCATGATATTAAAATTTATGACGATATTGAGGGATAATAATTTTGAAAGGACTTCATTTTTGTACCATGGAAGAACAAAATATGCCTATTGATGGAATCATAGCTTCTATTTAATATTCATATTACGGCCTTAAATTTTTATATTTATTTTACAAAATTAATATAATTTCCAAACCGATCTGGAAAAATTGATTTTTAGACGATTTTTGTCTATAAAATTTGCATTTTATTATATCGGACAAATGTACTAAACGTTAACCTTTTTAACGCTTTTACCATAATGCAAAGACTATATAAGTTGCAATGTTATATATAGTAAAAATGTTCTATTATATTTGATAGAAATATTTATTAGCAACAAAAAGGTGTTGGCAACATTGTGTTATAACAAAGAGAATACACAAGGTTGCTGAAACATGTTGCCAACATTTTTTGAAAATCAAAATATTTTTTTCCTCTAAAAAATCTCTTTAAGTATCAAATTGCAATTGTAGCGCATGTCAAAAACAGAGCTTAATATTAAATGGGTAAATGATGCATTTTTGCTTACATTTTTATTGCATTTTCTTACTCTCGTTCTCTGCTTAATTTTTACAACAAATGAACACTTTTGCTGATAAACTAGTTCCACTTAGCAAAGGTTCATTTTCCATTGTTGGCTGACTAAAGGAAATTGAGGCCACATGTTCGTAAACATTAATAATTTTTGGACAAAAAAACAAAGATGAGGATGATGTTTATAATGTAAAGTATGATGTTTACATGTGGGTGAGTTAAAAATTTTGAATATAAAGAATTTTGTTTAATCTGTATTTTCTGAACAAAAATCCACAGCACTAGAAAGGATTTATAAAATATTACACAAAATTTGTATAATTTTAATAAATGTATAATTATTTTAAGTCAAATAGTTACATTAATGGAAATTGATTAAACTCCGCATTCAGGAATTTTGTGAACATTGAGGAAATACTAAGAAATATGAACAGTAAGAATGCGACCTATTTTGGATGTATTAAAAAAATTAGTAAAGTTCCCTATCGCAAATTTGAGATTGTCTCAGATATTAACCTACAACTTTTTGGCTAATGGACCGATAAAACTGCTTTTAAAGAGGAAACTGCTTAGGACAACAGTAACCAAGTTTAATTGAATCGGACAATTATCAAGTGTGAAAATGTTTCCAAAAGACAGACATACAGACACAGCAGATTTTGATTTTGTGCAAGAATATATTTAGATGATTACTTCATGGCGTTACACAGGAAAAAGAAGAAGTTCCTTCATAACCAATGATGGTAGCTAAAGTATGATGTTGTATAATTAATTTGTTATAAGTTAACAAATATTATAGTAGTAATTAGGATTGGCTATACACTGATGCATATTCCTATAAATACACATAAAAAATGAAACAAAAAAATATTTATACGGAAAATAATAATTTTATTAATATCGGTTGAATGATACTCTGTTGTGGGTTACCTTAAAAGTATCTTGTGGCATTGATTCCACTGAGATGATCGGTCTATGGTTTCAAATAGGCCCCATAAAAATATCCCCTTCGGAATGGGGGTTTTAGTCCAAAAATTTTCTAAATATAAATCGATTTTAACAAAATTGCAAAAGTAACTTTAATTATATTCTAAAACGACATGTCACATTATAAGAGAATCGGTCCGTTACTTCGCATGGGGCCTACACAACCGCCGTTCCTAAATCACTTTGAAATTGAAAAATATTTGTTCAAATTAAGATAAATATAAGCCAAACCCGCTGTGAGAAATTAAACGAGGGTCGGTCTATAATTTTTTCTTACTCCTATAACTTCCCATAACTCTCCAGAAAAGAATCCATTTAAACCGCTAATAATCTCTTCCGCACATAATCATTAATAAGGAAAGCAATAATTATAATTTTTTCGTAGTCGAACTTGAACGGACTTTTCTTTCACTTGGCTCGAACAGTTAGTTTTTCCTCGTTTGTGCTCTACAAATCCCTTATAACAAGAGCCCAATATCTCTATTCTGGCCTTATATCCTGGTAATTTAGAGAATTTGCCTCATTTGGAAAATGTTGTCAATTTCCTAGTCTTAGAAACATCATGTTGACTATCTCTGCTGCCTGAACCAGATTTTCTATCAACAGTCAAGTTTTCCCGGTATTGCTTAATTTCATTGAAAATAGTTTGAAAAGGTCTGCCTTTTGAATGATTGACCTACTTTTTGCAGGACCAAGTTAAGGTTTGTTGAAAATATTTCTTCATTTAATTATGCTTTTTTTGTCATTCATTTTAATCAGATTAAAAATATATTAATTTGTTTAAAAATGGAATATAATAACTGACATGTTTTACACGGGTTACCTGATTTAAAAAAAAATCAAATAATACATTTTTTTCGATTTCACCCACTAGAATTTTCAATGCAAAAAATTAAAACCTCAATTTAAAATTTCACTTAAAATTTTCTGTCGATTTATTGTCCTCTTAAAGGATTAAATTTTTATTTATATGTAAAAAAGTATTAAGTAAATAATTCCTTTTTATAATGTCAATTATTTATTTATTTTTATATATAATTTTTTTGTGAAATGGAAAAAAAATATGATAAACGTGTAGTAATTTACAGCAAATCAATAAAAATATAAAAGATTTTTTAAATAATATTAATGTTATAAACAATATAATATTTTAAATACCCTCCATAATTCCCTTTCAGGGCAATAAACTTTTTAGAGCAGCCAGGATATAGTTTGAACTTTATCTTTGATAACATACAAATACACTTATAAAAACAAATATCGATATACACATATATACTTATATATTTATATGGGAATCAGTATGAACAGGCTATATATTTATATTATGCCGGAAACTCGATTTTAAATTCATCTTAACTTTTAAAATTTTGAAAAAGCTTTTTTATAGAGTATAAATATCAAAATAATGTTAGTAACAACCAAGTACAAATGCCATATTAGGCTGTGCCGAATCTTAAATACCCTTCCTTATGATAACATTTGTATAAGCACAAAATTCTCCTCAGTCCAAGATTAAAAAAAAATTTTGCTATGCGCATTTTGCCAAATCTCCCTGTACCTGTCCGTTCTAAAATTTTATTTAATATCAAGAATGCATAAGGCGCTACCCCTTCTTTTGATGCTAAACGTTTGATACGGTTTCCTTGAGGAAGTTATTGGTATCAAATTTGAGAACGCTCGTTACAGTTCTTTAGAATTTCGAAATTATTTGGGAGGTCGCTATCCACCTGGCACTCCACCCCCTGGTCCTATACATCCTAAATTTTTTCCACTAAAATAGTTTCTAGAGAAAGTGTTTACGACCAAATTTTAAAACTCTCGTTGTTTGAGTTTTAAGAATTTCAATAATCATTATTTGATTTGTATGCGGGGTACCCATTCCCCTGGTCCTATCCGTCCTACATTTTGTAAAACAAATCCATGCGAAAATGATTTGGTCCAAATTTGAGAACTCCGGTGTTATAGTTCTTTAGATAATTAATATATGTTTTGTACGGCTGGTACCCTACTCTCTGATCTTACCGCCCTACATTTTGTGCACTAAAACAGTTCCTTGGGAACAAATTTAAGAACTCTCGCTTTTAAAGTTCTTTAGATATTTGATAATTAGTATTTGCGTTTTTAGGCTACTTTTCCCCTTGCTGCTATACATCTTATATTTTGTCTAATAAAAAGGAAACTGATTTGGATCAAATTTGAGAACTCTCGCTGTTATAGTGTTCTAGTTGATATTTGCTTTATGAGGGGGGGGGGGGGTGTTCAGTTGCCAATGTGTAGGACATATATCACTTTCGCTGTTATAGTTCTTTAGATAATCGATAATTAATATTAGCTTTCTATGGGAGGTACCCATATTACGGGCAGAGTCCCTATATGGGAGTACAAATAATGGAACCACAATAATCTAGTTTTTTTCTGTTGATCCGACTTTGATGTTACTGAAAGACATAAAAATGTATACCACGGGTAAATTCTGTTTGAATACAGTTACTTTTTGTTGTTGTTTTGCGCAATTTTGATTATGAATTTGTTTCAGATATCGGTCCATAACATTTTTGTTAATGAATCGATAAAGTTGGTTTAAAATATAAAACTGCTTAGGACAACAGAAAATAGTGTGGCTTAAGTCTATTGAAATTGGATTAAATATTATAACAATACCACCGTGGATACTTGATTTCGCAAAATTTGGTTAAAATCATTTTATATTTAGGAATTTTATGGGCTAAAACCTCCATTCCGTGGGGATATATGTATGAGGTCTATGTGATATAATGGGCTGATTCTAACCAATTTTAATAATAGAACGTGCAATATTTTATTGACATATCTTAATATCTTTTATTAAAAAGTAATGGTAAGACTATGTTTTCATCCCGTTACAAACATCCGCACAAAAGTATAATACCCCAACCGCCCTTAGTTGGGTGGTTGTAAGACCAATAAAATCAAAAACATTCAGAAATTAGAACTTCTCCTGGAATAAAGTGGTACTAAATTCTGAGAGTTATCTGTATTACGAAGCTGTTTAAAAATGGAACTCTATGAAATTTAGTCGTTGCTAAGCAAATAACCTTTCTTGAAGTCCATAATTTTTCGTAGTCTTCAATTAAGCTTTCAGCATAAAAAACTTTTACTGGTTATTGAAAATATTTAAAAAACCACAACATTTTAATATTTTTTCCAAGTAATTAAAAATTTTCGCAGTAAATTCTGCTTCGCTTTTAATTCCCTACACCACTATAGGTGGTGCAGCAAAGAAGTTCTATCACCACTTTGAAGTATACCATTCGACTCAGAATCGTTTACGTTCGTCCGTTCAGCTGGCTGTCTATGTAAAGCTTGTTCGCAAAGTACAGCTCGTAGTTTTTAAAATATCTTAATAAAATTTGGCATGTACTAAGTACGATGCCTATTGAAATTGCTTATGATCGGTATATTATTTCATATAGGACCCATAAAAATGTCACCCCGAAATGGAGTTTTTAGATCATAAAATGTTTAATTATAAATATATTTTATTAAAAATTTTGCGAAAATAAATCTTATTATATTATGAAAAGATGTGCCAAAGTATACGAGGATCGGGCTATTATTTCTCATAGGTCCCATACAACCGCCCTTTCGAATGCCACTTTGAAACTCATAAATCGCACATATACGTGGGTATTGTGAATTTATTTAGTCAAATTAAGATAAATATAAGCCAAATCCACTGTGCATTATTATACGAGGGTTGGTTCATAATTTTTCTAAGTTCCATATGACGAACCAAAAAAAAAAACGCATGCATTTCACATAAATATTATTATCATTAAAATCTATTGCACACATAAGCATAAAAAGCATAAAACACACTATACGAGGGCCGTTCATAAATTTTTGCGTAGCTGTCATTTACAATCAACAATGTGGTGTAGGGTAGCAAATAGTCGGATTTGACCAACTATAACATTTTTACTTGTTTACGTTTGAATATTTATTAATTTGTAAATAAATAATTAACACTGTAATAAGGGATTATGGACTTAAGTTTCTGTATAATAAGATAATATTTTATTAAAAAAGAATTAAATTCATTTTATGAACTTTTAAAAAATTAATATTTAATGAGTGAAATGAATTAAATAATTTAAATGAGATAATTGAGTGATGGATCTGTGAAACGGTATATGAAAACTGTATTATATATGTTCATAAGAAATTCTGTTCATAATTGGCATAATGGTGTTTCAAATGTTTTAAATATATGTTAATCGATTGAAATCGGGCCTCCCACAATATGGCCTTTTCCCGATCGATGAATTTTAGCTTTTAAAGTAATTTTATTGAAAATCGTGATGATTATTTTTCTATCTTATTAATTTGACATATATCGCCCAAATTTTGATACAGCTCCAACATAAGGCCCTTTCCCGAAAGTTGGTTTTAAGCAAAATTCGGTCAATTATTTTTCTAAATGTTTCAAATATATGTTATGAATTTAACCAATAAATTTTACATTTTGTTATAGCTTCCATATAAGACCCCTGCCTGGAAATGGATTATAAGGTCAAATCTACGACGTATATGGAATTTACAATGAAAACTTATAGATTCTAAACAACACTTGATCTTTCTTCTGGATCAAGTTGCCTTCCTAAAACATTTAAATTTTTAAGTTTAATGTGAAATAAATGAATATATTGTTGATCTCGGAGAACTTATCCGTTGTTGGAAAATCTGCTTCAGATAGAAGGAATGGACCACATGCTATTTCTAAAGCTAAAAGTAGAAAGCATTTTCAAAAGAGCTCCCAACACATCCCAATAGGTCTTTAACAAATACTTAACAAAATTATTGTTGATGTGAGCGTGGCAAAACAGACAAACAGGCGGATATAGCTAAATTGGCTTAAATATTGATTTGATGCAAGAATATATATACATTGTGGCGTCTGAAATGATTCTTTAGCGTTATACATTGTGGTGGTGGGGGCATACAAAATATGGAAACTTCATAGTTTGATTTTATTTACTTATAACTTCTTTCGGTATGAGCTTTTGAGGACTTTTGTTTTTGTATTAACCTATTTGACACTACACACTTCCGGAAAAAAAAATTTATACACTCATAATAATATTAAACTTTATTCTAATGTTGATTTTATTTCATTATAATAAAGGGATTTCTTTATTTGGAAAAAAAGTATATTCAAAGTTGTTTTTTTTTTTCAAAGTGAAAACTAACAGTTATCCTTTGTGTGTACGTATATGTGTGGCTGTGAGAGTTTCTTAATATGTAGGTGTTGGTTTCTTTTAGTATTGTTTGTCGACAAGTTAGTGTTGATGTTGATGTTTTGTTTCCATTCATATCCTAAAGGGATATATTTAAAGAAAATAAACGTAAAATTTAGATTTCTTCAAAAGGACATTTTCCTTCATCAAAAAAAAAAAAAATGAAAAGAAGATGTAAGATGTATTAAGAATGATATATTTAGATGTGCCGAATCTTAAATACCCTTCACAACTAATAAAAATTAGTATGAGTTGAAGAACTTATTCCTTCATATATTAAAGCCACTTTAGAAATATTGATCAAATTTAAAAGCATTTTCTGTGAAGCGCTGTTTAAAGTCAGTTATAGCAAAATATGATCCGATATTGGTTTTATAAATAACATATATTCAAGATAGTTAGTAAAATAATTGAGCCAAATTTCAAAAAAAAAAAAAATGGACATTACTTACTTGGGGAGAGCTAAAAAAATATGGACCGAGATTGACCAAATTATTAACTTATATTAAAGATATTTAGAAAAATAATTGTTGCGAATTTCAATAGTATTGGTTTTTATTTACATGTTTAAGGGGTTCAAAACTATTTTCCGATAAGGGACCTTACATGGGAGCTACAATAAAATATGGATTGAGATAAAAATATATATATTCAATATATTTAAAAAAATTATTTTGCCGAATTTGAAAGGGAAATGTTTTATTGAGCTTAATCCCGTCTAAGGTGTAAGGGCGTTAAATGGACCGATAAAAAATAAACTTAATAACATATATTTAAGATAGTTCATATATTAGTTGCGCCATTTCAATAGAATTGGTTCATATTTAAAAGTTCTATAAGCTATAAATCATATTCCGGGAAGGGGCTCTATATGGGAGAAGACAGACAGACGGACGGACTACAATAGCTTAATCGATTTAGTTTTTTATTTGATGCAAGATTATATATATATATATATATATATATATATATATATATATATATATATATATATATATATATATATATATATATATATATATATATATATATATATATATATATATATATATATATATATATATATATATATTTCTTTATTTATTTATTTAATGGGATCCGAGATTATTACTTCTTTGCGTTACACACGGAATGACAAAGTTAATATACCCCCATCATCACTTGGAGGTGGAGGGTATAAAAACCAGAAAATAGAAACCAAATAAACCCCAAAATAACAAAAAGGACATTTGTGGTTAATTTAAAGTTGTTAGAAAAATATTTATTTTATATTGTTTTAATCAATTAAATAAGTTTTTTATTCCACATATGCTCTAAGATAAATAAGTCGGTTACCGCACACATGTTATGGGATGAAATAAATTATGTAAATTCAAGAAAAACTTATGGTCAGAAAAATAAAGTAAAATTGAAGAAAAATATGAAAAGAAACATAAAGCAAAAGGAAGTTATCTAATAATATATAGAAATGATTCTGTGTTTGGGAGTTATAAACAAAACAGATTTTATCCCAATATACCCGAAAGTAACACAGGCTGTCAAAAATTCCTATAGGACCAAGGGGAGAGGTGCCCCCTATATATGGACTTTTGAATATTTGAAGAACTAGAACCAAATCTGAGAACTCTCGCTCTCAGATTTGATCATAATCACTTTCTCAAGGATTTGTTTTACTTAGCAAAATGTATGAGAAATAGGACCAAGGGAAGGATACCCCCATACAGAGCAAGTATTGATAATTGAGTATAAAAAAAAACTATAACAGCGAGAATACCTAATTTTGGCCCCAATCACTTTTTCAAGGATTGTTTTACTGGAAAAAGTGTGAGACGGATAGGACCAGGGGAAGGGGTACCCACCCCATACAAATCAATTTATTATTATGAAATATCTAACGAAATATTACAAAGAAACAGTTTTAATGCACTACATGTAGGACGGTTTGGATCAATAGAAGAGGTCGGCCCGTACAGTTCAAATATTAACTTTCTATTACTTGTGAAATTATTATAGGACCATGGTATTGTTCATACAACTTTTGCAGTACCATTTTTCCTGTAAAAGTGAATGGTAGATATGGTCATAGAATGAAAACAAGGAGAGCCGACCGTATATATACCAATTATCGAATATCTAGAACTATATTCTGAGAGCTTTCAACTTTTGTCACTTTCGTAATCAGATTTTTTGTGCAGCAAAGCGCACTGGGTAAAAGCTAATTTTATATTGTTAATTAGTTGAAAAAAGTCATATACTACTTCTTTATTCAGATATTCACAAGATCACATAACACTCCATTCGTAAAATTTTGAATATTAAGTATGAAAATTTCACACATATCCGCCGATATATATTTTTAAACTAGCAAATTTAATCGGTGTGCTTTATTTAGCATAACAAAATCGAAACTTTCCTTCCACAGTGTACTGTGGGGAAGAATCGTTTTTTTTGAAATTAATATGTATCCTTTGATCGGCTTTGATCCTTTAATACAAATCTTATTGAAGTTTGATAGATATAATTCTCAAATAAAGTCCCATGCTGAAATAGCGTTCTTAACGAAAAAAGCTTTAAACTACCTGTAACTTTAAAAAGGAACCATCTTAAGTACATGTATTCTTAGATACTAAAGTATGTAACAAATCAAAATCTGAGTCGATTTATCTATATCTTCCTCTTTTTTTGACAAGCTCACACTAATAACAATTGACGGATCTTAGTGAAATTTGGCCTGATTATTTGTAATTGTCCTGAAAAGTTTCGTTCTTTAAACTAGCAAACTTTGTTTCATATATTAATAGATATAGACCGATATTTGAGACAAGCTCTTAATAAAAGCAAAAAAAAAAAATAAAAAATAAATGTACCCTCACCACTACAAGTGGTGAAGAGGGTATATTAACTTTATCAATCCATGTGTAACGTCAAGAAATAACCATTTTAGTCTCGATAAGATTGTATATTCCTGCTTGCAATCAAAATCTGAGTAGATTTAACAATGTCAATTTACTTGCCGTATGTCCATCCATCTATTTGTTATTGGATAGCTCACACTGTATGTCAAAAAGAACATAAATGATTCAATAAAAATAAGTATAGACCGATAACTGAGACAACCGATTATGACTTAACGGCTTTTTCAATTTGTGAGGCAGATATTTTGTTTGGTGCATAACGGTATATTCTATAAAGAAATTTTTGGCAAGGAATCGAGGAGGGTATTCACCTTACAAAGGGATCATTCAATATAACTATTTCAGGAAATCGCATGAAATTTAACACGGGAATAGTGATTTGACAACAAATTATTTTAGATTATAAAGTTTTTCGATAGAGCACGAGGTGTGTCATCCCGCTAACCCCGAATATTGCTTATCTGTGAAACTTTTAAAGTTAATTTCATGAAATTTGGCACATAGATAAGGCGATAAATAATAAAAACACATTAAAGACAAAACTATGGATAGGGCACGGTGAAGTGGTATTCCCCTTGTAAAGGAAAATTTTAAAATCGCATTTCTCTCAAACTATTGCAGATTACTTAATGGAATTTGACGCATAGATGAGCAAAGTATTATAGTTCCCCATATAAGTCGTGACCTGTATCAATTACTATTACAATTATTTCCAAATTGATCATGATGGTGGGTGACAAAGATTCGGCATAGCGAAATGTAGAATTCTTAATTATTTTAATTCTTCAACCTCTATTTATATCTTCCTCTCTGTCTTTCTCTTTCTCTCTTTTCATTATTATGAATTCCATTATTTTTTTTTGTAATAAATTAAAATTATTTGAAAATATTTTATTTCTTTAATGTGAATTGTTTTCACAAGAAGCAAAAGGAAATAATAAAATTTCATTATAAATAGAAATTAGTTGATTCTAAAAGAAACTTTAGCAAATTATTATTGTCTTGTAGCATTTGCTACATTCAATTCAGCATTTGCACTAGAGCATAATTTCGCTACATTTTATGACTTTATTTATAGTTCTAGAATATTGTAAAACGAAATGCAAATAAATTCCGCTTTTAGACTGTAAAGACTGTAAAATATACCACAACTGGGACACATAACTCAACAGGCCGTAAACGAGATGCCTTTTTATACCCTCCACCAAAACAAATTGTGAAGAGGGTATATTAAATTTGTTATTCTGTATGTAACGCTAAGATGGAATAATCTGAAATCTCATAATGTATTTATGTATTTTTGCATCAAATCAAAATCTGAGTTGATGTAGATATGACCGTCTGTCTTTATGTATGTATGTCTGTCTGTTGTTCGTATGCTCATATCCACAATAACTGACGGAGATGAATGAAATTTAGCTTGAGTATTTGTTATAGTCCTGAAAACTTAAAACCTGCAAAATTGGTTCGGTATTTCAAAAGATATAACCAGATATCGGTTATCGGCAACTTTCTAGTTCCAATGTTAACTGTTCCTGCGTAATGACATATATTATATACGTTTGTGATTGTATGTATGAATGTGTATGGACGAAACATAACCTGTTTACTTATCCTTATTTGTTGTGTAGGGTATTGCAGATTCGGCATAGCCGAATATAGCATTCTTACTTAATTTCTTTACTTCTTTCTATTCTTGAATTGCGGGAAAAAAAATATAAAAAACTGCTTTTGTTTAGTGTTAAAGTTGGAAAAGCAACTATTTTTCATTATCCAAACTGTTGCCTGGTATTTTATATATTTATAGGAGGAAATATGAGTTATTTGAGGATGAAGGAGTAAATATTATATGAACGATATTTAAGGGAAAACCACCATTGAGAAAATAATTCAAATTATTAAAAATTCTTTATAAAATTTCATAAATTTAATTTAATAATTGAAAACTTTTTGTATTGAAAATCTTTTTAGTATTTTCATACTCTCCACCACCACAAGTGTTGAGGAGGGAATATTAACTTTGTCATCCCATGTGTAATGCTAAGAAGGTATCATCTCAGTTCCCGTAAAGTGTATATATGTTTGCATTAAATCAAAATCTGAGACGATTTAGGCACGCTTACATCCACAATAATTGACAGGGCTCAATTTGGCCCGAGTATTTCTTGTAGTCTCTATTTAAAACTAGTAAAGTGGTTTCAGTATACTAACAGATATAAACCAATATCTGAGGCAACCTCAAAGTTCAAGCAAAAAAACTTTCCAGAAATTATTAATTATAAGTTCACAAAATTGGAATAAAGTTTTGCTTTAAATATTTGTACTTCATAACGATTCCAAAAATTATCAAAATCGGTTCAGAATTACAAAAGTTATAGCCAAAAATATAAGTCATTTTATGACTCATTAAATGTTCTCTGTTATATTTAAGAAAAGCTTAATTGCATACTGTTGTGAGTGTATGTGTGAGTGTTTATAACGTTTTTTATTTCACACCCATTTGTGGTAGAGGGTGTTGAAGATTCGGCATAAGGGAAATATAGCATCATTATTTGTTTTTTTTGCAATTTTGGTTTGCTCTCCACTCATTTGTTGCAGCGTTTTTTGACATCACAAATAAAAGTGTACTAGAGTGATTTTGCCCTTTTTATTAGGTATTAAGTTAACATAATTTAATTTAAATTCTTTTCTATGAAATTTGATGATAATAAGCAGGAAAGTGAGAAAACTTTGAAATTGATATTAATTTCTGGTCGGGGTCCAGGAATTCCTTTCTGAATATTATTTTAATTCTTTTGGTTCACTCCAAATATCAAAAAACTATTAATAAAGTTTTACTCAGCTGGCTGAATCTATAATACCCTTCTCTACAAATGTGTTTGAAGTAAATACAGTATTTTTCGTATATACACACTTACAAACGTATACAATATATATAAACGTTTAGTTATATAAGAGTTTCATATGGGAGCTTTGGCAACAGATAGACCGAGATAATTAAAATTTATAACAAATGTATATTTAGGACAATTTAAGCAGCAATTGCTCTGAATTTTATTATTTTAGGCTTAAAAATATGTTCCAGGGAAAGGATCTTTGATAAGAGATATGGCAAAATATGGACCAAATTTTGGTCACATTAAGAGCATATTTTTTAAACCATCGAAACTACAATTGCTCCAAATTTCAATAGGGCTGGTCCACATTAAAGAGTTTTATAAGCATAAAATCATATTCCGGTAAGTGGTCTTATATGCGGGCTAGGTCAAATAAAGGCTTCAGCAAAATCTTGTTCCTTGAAGTTTATTATGATGTAAAAATAATCATATTTGGCAAATTTCAGAAAATTATCTCTAAAATTGCTACACACTAATTTGCTGGTGTATCAATATTTTATTTTAGCCTATAACTTTTTATACCCTCCACAACCACTAGTGGTGAAGAGGGTTCATTAAGTTACTCATGCCGTGTATAACACTAAGAAGGAATCATCTCTGGTCCATTATGTATATTTATTCTTGCATCAAATCAAATTCTGAGTCGATTTACCAGTTCGTTTGTATGTCTGCTGTTGGTACGCTTAAATGCTTAGGCTCAATTCCATTTGGAATAAGTATTTGCTATAGTCCAGTATATTAAAAGATATAGAACGATATCTTAGACAACCTATATGTTCAAATAGAAACTTTTGTAAAAATGTCAATTATAAATCTAAAAACTGGAATGAAATTTTCTCATGTTATGAAGTTGTGTGAACTTTATTACTGTCCGAAATGCTATCAAAATCGGTTCAATAGAAAAAATAGAAATTAATATTATGCCTCATTAAGCTTCCTGTATTTATAAGATTGTGTATGTCTGTGTGAGTGCGTATGAAGGAAACATAACTCTTTTACTTCACACGCATTTGTTGTGTAGGGTATTGAAGGTTCGTAGTCAACTTATAATAAATTTATTTGAATCTAGTTTCCTCTTGTCGAAAATTTTGGAAATTTTCTTTTTTGGAATATTGATGTTGCTCTGATATCGGTCTATAATTTTTTTGCTAATAAACCGAAATAACTGGTTTTCAATAGGAAACTGTCAAAGTCGGTCAAGTCCAGCTTTTCTATACCCAAAATTTATGAATGATCCTCGCGTATTTTTTTTTAATTTACATTTAATAGTGCAGTGTATTATTGTGGGACTAATATTGATGTGGGATTCGACACAAACGTTTATGTTCATAAGTGATATTAGGAAGGGAGTTGTACGGGGCCTATGAGATATAATAAATCGATCCTTGTATAGTTTTTATATAATTTTTATAATATAATAGGACCTATTTATGGCAAATTTGCCGAAAGTCGACTTATATCTAAGACTTTTATGACCTTGAAATCATAATTCCGGCGGAACTTTAATGGATCCATTAACACCAATTTCAATAGTTATTGTCTTTGAGCAAAAATGGTTTCACATACCAGTTTTATCTAAATATCTTTAGAACTGTGACCTGTATTTTTTCACAAGATTTACATGGACAACCAAACAGCCTCACGGAAAGACGGACATCGTTATATCGACTCAAAATATGATTCTAGATCGAACGGTATATTTAAAAGTTATTGATGCAATATTTTTTCTGCCAGCAATACAAACTTCTGCATAAACGCATTATATCACAATCACCTATGAAAACATGAATTAATTTTCTTCAGTCGAATTTTGCAAGGTAAACTTTTAAGAATCGCCTTAACATTTCCACCTACTTAATCTCCTCTTAGAGTGAATAAAAATAACACTCAATATACACATTTTTATTAAGAAAATACTTTTATTTTATTTTCATTTTCAATGTCATTTTCTCAAAAAGTGCATTAATGCTTTCAATATCTTCTTAGTTTGATCAAAAAAATGGAAAAATAATGTAAAATATGTATTTTGGAGAATAAATTTTTTTGCTGCCATAAAAACTGTAAAAGCATGAAATTCAATGTCATCAATTTGAAATAAAATTATAGAAAATATAAAAAATCGTTCACAAGATGTTACATGACTTTAAATAGAAAAGTTGTCATATTTTAGAATTCATGTGAATGGAAAGATTATAAATTGAACAAGTAAAAATGTTATAGTCGGTCAAGCCTGACTATGTAATACCCTACACCATATTATTGGTTGTAACTGACTGCAACGACAAAATTATGAACCGCCCTCGTATATTAATACTTGTATGTACAATAGATTATAGTGAGACTAACATTTACATGAAATTTATGCGTTTGAATGGGATGTTTTTTCTGGCGGTTTATATGGGAGTTAAAAAAATTGTGGACCGACCCTCGTATAATTTTTCATACTGCTTTTTACTAATTATTATTACAATACCAACTTACACGTGCGATTTATGACTTTCAAAGTGATATTTGGAAGAGTGGTTGTTTGGGACCTACGAGATATTTTACACCGTTCCTCGTATAATTTGGCACATCACTTTAAAATATGAAAGGCTTTTTTTACACAAAATGTGAATAAACTCGTTTTGTATTTAGGAATTTTATGAACTAAAAATCGCAATCCAAGGGGGGGGGTTTCGTTGAAATAATGAACCGATCATAACCAATTTCAATAGACATTGTTCTTGAGCAAAAATAGCAGTACATGTCAAATTTCATTAAGATATCTTCAAAAGGAGGACTTGTAATTTGCGAACATATTGTACATGGACAGCCAGCTGGACGGACGTAATCAGCAAGAGATTCTGAGTCGAACGGTGTACTAAAAAATAGTACACCGTTCGACTCACTGCCTGAAATGATTTAAAGATGTCCTTCCAACTGGCTGACATTCCTTGTAAAGCTTGTGCTCAAAAAAGACATTTAAGAAAATGACTTAATGGAAATTCGACAAAGCTTATTGAGTTTAGTTATGATCAGTCCATAATTCTATTTAGCTCTCATACAAACGTTGAGGTTTTAAGTTCTAGAAGCGCAGAAAATTCAAATTGGAAAACTCTCATTGCAGTAGTTCTTTAGATATTCCATGTCTGTTTGTTGTTGTCGTAAAAAATTTCCTATCTAAAACCATCTATTTCCGTAAATCGCCAAGGATTTACGAAAAATATATTTTCTCTCAATTTCGAAAAAGGTATTTGGATTTAAATAGAATTTAACTATACTTTAACATAAACTTAAACACTGTACACAAAATCAATATATGAAAAAAATTTCTATATCCCTCCGGAAAAAAGTTTTTGCTTCTAAAGCTATTAAAAGACCAAAACTATTAATATTTGGCACAATTCTTTCTTTATCTTGAATATATGTTATTAATTTAATGAAAATTATTACCTATTTTGATATAGTTCCCATATAAGGTCCCTTCCCAGAGAAGGGCTTTAAGCTTAAAGGACTCATGTTATCATATTTCACTATAATACATATTTCACCTCAGTCACGCTAAATTTTGTATTATGCAAGTGGTGGAGGGTATTTAAGATTCGGCACAGCCACATGTAACATTCTTACTTGTTCACTCATTAATACTCATATAACACCCTTCCTATTTCCATTAAATTCCACTTAAACATTTTATTAATTTCTTTAAACCTTCTTATTTATCGCTTCAGTTAAGTTCACTAATAAAAATCTACAATTAATCGAATAATCACCCTGTGGCCAAGAATTTTTCTTATACACTAATGAAAGAAATATTTAATAATATTTTATTTGGAAAGTTTAAAATTTATTTCAGTTTTATCAAAATAAAATTGAATCATAAAATTTTGTAATGTTTGGAGGGAATTGGAAAATACAATAAATTTCTTATTGGGTCAATAGAACCATGAAATTTTCATTTTATTTTCTTTCCAAGAACAAAACAACGTCAAATATAAAAAAATTATAGAAAAAAAGTGAAAAAGAAATAAATATTAATCGGACTTGTCCGACTATATGAATACCGTGCATCACATTGTTGGTTGAAATTACTTGTATGAGAAATTTTGTGAATGGCCCTCGTATAACTAGCATACAAATACGTTGTATTGTAGTAAGAATTAGACAAATATAAGCAAAACTCAATGTGCAAAATTTTACAAGAATCGGTCCATAATTTCTTCTAGCACCCACAGAAAAAAAGCTTTTAGAACGTAGTAATCCCACATGGAAGTTGGTACCAGCATAATATACTATACACTTAAGCATTAATAACAAAATAATTTATACGAGGGTGGTTCATTAATTTTTGGTAGCTACCACATTTTACCAACTATGTGGTGTAGAGTATTAAATAGTCGGCCTCGATCGAGTATAACTTCTTACTTGTTTTTGTTTACATTTATCTTAATTTTACCAAATATTATAACAGAAATATTTGGTCAAATGTGAACCCTCCTCCCGACCGGAATAAAAAAACCCATTCCGGAGGACCTTTGTATGGGACCTTTATTAAATAATGAAGCAATCAAAATCAATTTCAAAAGACACATTGTCCCTGGGCCAAAATAATTTCATGAGCCACATTTCACTTTGATCTGTACTTTGCGAACAAGCTTTAGATGAATAGCCATCCGACCGGACGGCTAAAATTGACTCAAAAAGTGATTCAAAGTGAAATGAGTGTTAGAACTAGTTTTTTTTAATGTTACAAACATAATATTCCAACCGGTAGTGTAGGGTATAAAAAATACAACAAAAATTGTTCACAAAATATCTTAAATGATACACATTATTGCGGTTACTACAATGAACTGGTTGTGTGGATTTACTGGTAATAAACTTTTCGGAGGGAAATACGATAACGATCTAAATTTTTAGGGCCCATTTTAGAAAAATATCCTCTACATAGTTTCTTGAAATTGTTGTAATTGAGAATTTATTTTATTTTGTTTATAATTGTTTAATCTATTTAAGGCCTTTCGATTGGAAGACCTAAAAAGTGAAAATAATAAAAATTCCTTATATTATGACAGAAATACAAATACTCTTACAATGCAACTACTCATATCAGAAATTCAATATATGTTTGTTTACATACCCTACACTTATGATGGTATTATACAACACATGACACTGGTACATATTGCTATAAATGTACATCAAAATTAATAATAGAGATTCTTTAATTACTTATTTAAGTAAATAAAAATCTCGTAAAAATATTATATTTGGCTGAACCGAATTTTAAATACCCCCCACCACCTGCATTCTGCAAAAATATGCTTGAGTTCAAAAAGTCGAAACTGAAGCAAAATATAGCATTGGTTTATATTATAAATGAAATCGATCCATATTTAAAAGTGATAATAGAAAATGGTCAGATTAATGATAAATAAAATACATATACTTAAAGCAGTTAAAGTTGTAAGATTGCTATATTCGGCAATGCCGAGCATTCAATACTCTCCACCATAAGTGCGTGTGTAGAATATACGTTATACTTCGTACATACAGACCCACACATGCGCTCACAAACATATACGATATATAAAAATTGTTCTTAAAACAGTAACATTTAATGAGTCAAAAAATTAATTATATTTTTGGCAATAAATTTTTTTCTACTGAACCGATTTTAATAGTTTTTTGGATGCCAATGAATCTCAATATTATAGCAAAATTCATTATAGTTTGTTGATTTATAATTTTAGGATTAAGTTTTTTGTTGGAATTTAGATAATGCCTCAGATATCGGTCTATATATTTTAATATACTGAACCTTTTTAATAGAAAACTTTTCAGAACTCTAGAAAATTCTGTGGCCAAATTTCATAGAGCTGTATCGACTTTTGTGGATGTGAGCATGGCAAAAACATACAGGCAGATGGACAGACAGATGGACCTAGCTTAATCGAGTCAAATTTTGATTTGATGCAAAAATATGTACATTATGGGGTTTGAGATGATTCTTTCTTAGCGATAATTTATCCTTTTCACCATTTGTTGTGACTGGGGAATAAAATTAATTGTAAAGAATTTTAAGAAATTTTGTTCTAGTGTTACAGTCAAATAAGCTTTAAATTTTTTGCCGGGAGGTGCTTTAAATATGAACCGATATATAACAGTTTTATAAGTTCAAAATCTAAATCCAGTTGATTTCTGTTGAAAAATCCTTTTCGGAATTTTGAGGTTATTTTACATATTTTTTTCCATTTTAAGTTTTAAAAGAATTTTTATAGAGAACCGATCCTCACTTATTGTAGCATATCCTTTTAGAATGCTAAAGGACTTATTTTTGCAAAATTGCGGGGGGAAGTGATCATAACCAATATCAACAGGCATCTTCCTTGGGCGACCTGTGGTCAGACGGATGGATATGGTTAAACCGACTCATAAGTGATTCTAAGTCAAACGGTATATTTTAAAAATGGTGGCAGGACTATTTCCCTGCCCGTTACACATATCTGTACAAAAGGCTTATGTTCTCCATAAAGGTTACTGGTGGAGGGTATTAAAAATTCGACAAAGCCAAATAAAAAACTCATTTGCTGGATATAAAATCTCCTTGTTTCTTGTTTATTTTTCCTTTTTACTTCTCTTATTGTGTTCTTCTCTTTTTTACCTTTTTTGTAGAGGATTTCTTATTGTTTTGGGTTAAAGTTTACTTTTTAACTTTTTTTCAATTTTTTCTTTTCTTTTCTTATTTTTGTGGTTAACAACTGAAATGAACCTTTTACTCATAGTTAAACTGATTTGGCCCTTAGGAACTATATTTGTGTAATAAAAAGAAAGTAGAAAAAAAGCTAAAGAAAATAAAACGTAAAATCTCAATTAAAGTCAAATGTTAAATCAAATAGTTAAATATTAAAGAACAAAGGAGATCAATAACAATCATAATGGAAAATGTATAAAAAAAAGAAAATAATTAAAATCTGAATTCATTATATAATTGTTTATATATTGTAGAAAGACACTATTAAAGACAACTTCATAAAGCAAGACGAAATAGTCTAGTTTAGATAAGGAGCTCCCCACAAAAACTTGGAAACCGAAAAATGGCTTTAGATTCTTAAATAAGCCTAATAAATAAGGAAAATAAACGAATAATGTGATAACTTTCAATTTTATGATTTTAAATTTTAAAAAATGGTTGTAGTTTTATCAATAAGCCTCCAATCAAGAAAATAAGCAAAATCTGTGATCATATTTATCGTTTCGAAAAATGTAATAATTTCCTTTAATAGACCTCCAAACGAGACAAAATCTGTAATCATTTTCAATTTTATCATTTAAAACTAAAAATGGCTGTAGTTCCTTGAATAAGCCTTTAAGCAAGAAAGGAAACAAAATCTGTGATCATTTTTTATTTTATCATTTCGAAAACTAAAAATAGTTGTAGTTCTTAAATTAAGAAAAATCTGATATCATTTTTGATTTGTATTTGCATTAACTTAAAATGCCGTATGAGTGATATGTAATTTACCAAATATTAAGTATACGTTACCCTGATGGTATGCAATAGTTTTTTTAATTTGTCTGCTGGTGTTAGGCAAACGTAGTTGTACGTATGATTAATTTTTATTTACAGTTATTTTTAACTTTTATTGACTTAAATTTCTTCAACATTTAATTAATATTATTAAAATTTCAAACATTATTAAATATTTAAAACTATTTATCACCTCTTTAAGTCAAAATTATCATCATTTCCATAAATTATTTTATCGTAACTCATACTCAAGTTTATTTCCAAAAACACTATAACCCATGACCCACATTGTTACGTTTAAATAATTTATTTTATTTTATTTATTGCAAAATGTATTTAATTATAAAATTATTTTGACCAAATTTACCCCAAAAACCTCCAAAAAAAGTTACAAAACAAATAACAATAATATTGTGTGAATACAAACACACGTTCGGAAAAAATATGCTGAACCACATAAAAGATATAATAAATAATTTGGTGTAGAAATTAATAAAATTTATAATAATTTCATGTTAAATAACTCAGGGATTTACACTCAGTTTATGGTGAATTGCAACGTGATGAGGAAAATATTTGAAAATAGATTTAAAAAAACTAAAATTCAGAAATAACGTGATAAATATTATTTGTATTATAATATATATAAACAACGGGTACGTATACGTAATAATTATTTTATAATTATCATACGCTTACGATATTTACATAAACTAATGTTGAATAGAAAAGTTGTACATTATTTCTAAAAGTTCAAAACTTGAAGAATTATTTTCAAAAAACGTTTTGAAGACACCACACACCTTTGGATACCTTTTTTATGCGCTTCAATTCTTTTTTATAAACAGCCCAATATCTCTGCACTGACCTTAGCTCCGCACAGTTAGGAGGATTTTCCTCTCAAATTAAAAATATTTCAAGTGGGATATATTTTAAATGCATAAATTTATATTCATAAATTATTGTTTCTTTAAAATAAAATATATTTTTGATGTCAATATTATAGAATTTTTTACTTGATTCGATAAATTTTATACCATTTAAAAATGCTTTCCAAATAAAAAAATAAAAAAAAATAACATCATAAATAATAATCTTATAAAGCAAGAATCATTCCGTAAACACGTTGCCCATATTTTACGAAGAACTGAAAACATAAAATGTAACACAACAAAGTGTAGGCGAATGCTTAAAAACAATATAAAGGAAATCGTCTAAAGTTCACATGAAAATGCATATAATGGTCTGAGGATTGGAGAAAGGTAATTTCTCTCTGACGAAGAAAAATTCCACGGCCCTGATTCCTACTCATGTCATTGGTATGATTTGAGATAAAGCAATGTTTGAATTTAATAACGTAAATTCGGCGATGGTAGTATTATGGTATGGGCAGCATTTTTTGCAATTTGTAAATTCAAAATTTGTATTGTTTGAACGAAAATGATGATCACAATTTATAAAGAATTGCAGGATGATGATCCTCTTTTTTATGGATGAAAAAATGTATAAGTTGCATATTCCAGCAAGATGCTGTGGTTTGACTTAAACCCAATAAAGATTTTGTGGCGTTATATGATCCCTAAATTTATTAAAAATAATAATCTAATGGAGAGCAAAGTTTGGAAGGAAATTGAATCTAATTTTCTAAAAAAGTATGTGGAATCAATTTTATTATTTCCCATTTTTAATAAATTTGAATAAAATATATTTTTCAATAAAATTCGAATATCAAATAACAAATACTTCATGTGATTATACAAAATGAGATAAATAAAGTCATTGGAACATTAGGGTGAATCAAATTTGTATGCACATGTATTTTTAACGCATTTAATCGATATGTTTGTCGTTATAATTAGTAATCATTATATCTGCTCTGGGATTAATGTCATAAGCATATGTTCAGCATCCAGATCTAATCGTCTTTGAAGTCGGAAATTTGACCAGAATGATTGAAGGAAGTCACTTAAAATATATTTCAGTATATGTTTTTATATTCGAATTCTTTTCTATTTTAGAGAGGAATAAATGGGTGATTATTACAATAGTCCGCATGTTTTACAGCAGTCTAAATCGTTGTTTAACTCACACGATACCTCTGTTAGACTGGCCGTCTTGCAGTCTGTACTTAAGCCCAATGGAGAAATTGTAGGGCATTAATGGTCCATAAAGTTAATTCGGATAATACGCAAAAGAAACATAAAAACTTTAACAAGACTTTAACTAAAAATAATAAAATTTTCGGAACAAATTGATTTTTCTTCTTAAAAACTTAGTGGAGGTAATTCACAAAACAAAGGATCATACAGCCACTATTAATTATGCTATTAAGGTGAAATTCTAAAAAAAAAATTATGTGCGTTAACAGGAATATGCACCAGTGTAGGTAAATTGTTTCCAATCAAATCATAAATTCAATTTTGGCGGTAATAGAAAAATACTTTGGAAAGGTCGCTTAATTCAATCCGGTTCTAGTTCAACTAATTTTAAAAATTTAAGCTGTTCAGAGTTCAAATATATCAATAGATTAGTGCTGTATTGCGTATGAATAATATATATCGTAACATATCTAAAAATATTAAGTATACGCCAGGGATAACTTTTTAGTTGTCAATACCTTTAAAATGATAAATATTAAAGTTCAATTTATAAACTCTTTAAAAAATAATTTAATTTTTATTTCAAAATCAAATTCAAAGATTCTGGAAAATTTACATCCATTTGGGAATTGAACTTAATATTTTTTTATTTACAGTCCTTTTGCCAACAAATATATACAATTTTTTAAAAACTTTTTTTTATCAGTTTTGAATTTCTATTTCTTAAGGCTTCCAGATTAAGGTTAACTATCGTTGGTGATACTGGGGTTTTGAAGTTGTATAAAAAAAATAAGTATGAAAGAAGGAAAATTAAAGAAAAGGAAAATTTAAAAAAAAGTTTTATAATTTTGTAAAGAAAGGACATTTATTTACATACGCATATATGTATTAGAATCAGTTAGAGTTTGTTTGTATATAAGTATATTTGTTTGTAACTCAAAGACTGTCAAAAGGTTGAATTAATAAATCAATATAACCAGCGAGTTTTTAGTTTAGTTATCTACGAGATGATTAAACTAACTAGTTTTCGATTATGTAAATAACTATAGCAGCAGGAGTTTAAAATTGTCGTCAAAATCACATTTTTAAAAACTTGACTTACTGAAACGTATGGCATGGTAAGGTAAGTTAGCCCAATATGGAACGAATATTATTTAAAGAACTTTCTTTAAGAACTGACATATTAGAAAAATTGAAGGAGAAACGAGACCACAAAATCAAGTACTCCTATATAGGGCAAATTACAGTTGTTCCAAGAAAGAAAATTGAACATAGTTGTGGTATAAACATAGTCTGGCCTGGAACTATTGGGTACGTTTCCAATATTGGTTACGTGTGGCAACCATTTACCTGCTGTATTATCAACTGCGAAAGTTACGTGGAATATCAATATAATTCAATTCGGTTTATACAAAATCAGAAACCTAAACACAGACATTACCATCCCCCAGTCTTTAGTGTATAATGGACGCAGCCACCTCCCCTTTATTATTCTTACATAAATATTCTATGGGCTTACCTATGTGAGTTTTATTTAAATATCTGATCTAAAACACATGAAAATCAAGAATTTATGTTATGATCGAGTGTGCAGAACCTAAATACTTTCCACCAGTTGCACTATTGAAGCATAAAAAAATACTTTTAAGTTTTTTCCTCAGGTTTTATAAAACTATGATAAGTTTTAACCCCGATTTTGGGTTGGGGGCCTTTTGATAGTTTTAAGTGTACCAAATTATCGGTCCAAATATGGAACGATATTATTTATTTCATATTTATGTCATACTGTAGATAAAAGTTAATTAGGTTTGTTATCTTGTTAACTTATTACACCCTCGTTCACGAATTTTGATTTTGGAAGATTAAAAAAAAAAAAGTTGTACATTTAATAAAATAATCCTTTCCAAAATACACATAAATTAAACTATATAATTTGAATTATTTCATACCTTTTAACCGCCACCTCCATAGGCGGCTGAAGTATTATACATTTGAGCTAATCTTTGTAAAATACAGTATACTTTTAAGTATACTGTTCGACTTACAATCCCTTTATATTATTTTGACCCAGGGCTAAAATCTGTTGAGACTGGTCCTGCTCGGTCCAATAATTCAGGTATCCCCATGCAAGTTTTCTTCTGGAATAGGATTTTAACCTCAAAGATATAATTATAACTTTAGTAAATTGAGCACAAATAAGAATATCGTTCTAACATTGTACGTATCTCAATCAAATTCTATACATTCTACAGATGATCGGTTCGTATTTTCCTATAACTTTCATATAGTTTCTACTTCCGAAAATCAGCTCAAAATAAGGAATGAGATCGCTAAATTCTTAACATAAATATATGTCACCCATATTGGTACAAATACCACATTATTGTTCTTGTACTACTCAATGGCGTGTTTACTATACTGACAGGATGTTAAGTAAGGCAAAATATAAGTGGACTCATTATGAAGTCTTATGAATGGAACCATTATTTTTGTAAACATTCTGTGATGTTAAGTTTGGTAATTTTAGAGTCTGTTGTTACAAATGATTTGCTGCAATTGCATATTGCTTGCCATACCAAGAATTTCTTTGGGAAATATGAATTCTTTTGGTTCCTAATTTATTCAACATTCTCTCGAGTTGTAAAAAATCTGTCAGAACATTTGTTATCCAATATGTAGCAGCAAGAATATTTTTTTGAAAACTGGACTTCAGTTTCCATTTTCTCTTTAAATTTTTATCTAAATAGTCCGAGCACTAAGCTAACAGGGCTGTTCTCCTGGCGTATGTGTTGGAAGATATTTTGAAAATGCTTTCTTTTTTTTTTGCTTTAGAACCATATTAGGGACCATTCCTACTGAATTAGATTTTCTATCACCGGACAAGTTCTACTGGTACTATTTAATACCATTGGAAAGAGTTTTGGTGTTTTGTAAGAAAATATTTTGAAAATTTTAGTACGCAATTTTTTCTGGTTCTTTATTGTAATCAGACAAACAATACTTACATGTTTTACGAATACAACTTCATCCAAAAAAGATCAAATTATACAGTTTAATGAAAAAGGTTTCTCAATTTCAGTCTTTACATAAGTCTCTCAAATACATATGTATGAAGAAAATTTGTCAAATTTGGATAAAATCATAAAATCAGATTTTATGGGAATGAATCTATAGTTTTTCGTGGCTGCTTAGTGGTATAGGGATTTATATAGTCGGTTTTCTCCGACTATTACACTCTTCCTTGTTTTTGTTCATGATTATTCTTCTTGTTGTTATTCATCTGTATTCCCCAATCGCTAAGATATTTATGTATTTACACTTTATTCCCTTAGCACGCGAGTGTATTGAAAGGTGTAATTAAGTGTTAAAATTAATTAATTATAATTTTTTATCTGCATTTTTAAAAAAATCCAACACCATAAGTAATGAGGAGGGTGTTTGTAATTTGTTTGTTATTCCATTTTTCGATAAGAAAACGATGGTTTGGAATGACATTTTGCTATAATATTGACTTCATTACTGCTCAAAAATTACCAAAATCGGTTCAGTAAAAGAAAAAGTTATAGACAAAAATATAACTAAATTTATGACTCATGTTATTTTTAAGATTAAGTGTAACAGTGTTAAAAAAAATTTTTATATAGTGCGCATCTCTAAGTGTATGTATGAGTGTAGGTACGTAACATTACGTAATGATTTCACCCGTATTTGTGGTAGAGGGTATTGAAGATTCTTCACAGCTGAATATTGCATTATTACTTGTTCTTTTTATTTTTGCCTTCTAAAATGTGGGCTAATTCTGAGAACTACACTGTAATTTTGCCTTTTAAAATGTGGATTAATTCTGAGAACTACACTCTAAAAAAATTCTTAAAAATGCAAAGAACACACACAGTAGTGCTCCATATATTGCAAAATGAGTTTATTTCTAATTTGTTTTTCCTCTTTGGCTCTAAAATTGGTGTCCAATATACTTCTTATTGAATGTTTTAAAAAAGTGAACTTTTATTTATCCATTTATTACTTTTTTCCCCGTTTTGTCCTTTCACAGTTGGTTTGGTGTTGTTAAAATAAATAAAATTTATGATTCAGTTCACGAATCCTTTTGTTTGTTTTCTGGTGTAAATGAACAAGTAAATTTGTTAAAATGAAAAATTAAAACAATAAACAATACTTTTGGCGAAAAATATAAAAAAATACAAAAACAAACACCATAATAAAGAAATAATTTTATTTACACTTTTAACGAATAAACGTTATGCTATAAATTTTCGTTTAAAAAATATATCATTTTTTATAAGAGTTCAACACATTTGTTTTAAATTATGTGTTTCAAAAATAGTTGATCTAGAAGAGTTCAAGTTCCTATCAGGGACATAGTCAGTGATCCTCCTCGTTGATGTTGATTGTTTAAAAAATCGCCAAAAATTCATTAATTATTTCAGACAAAAGAAATTTTACATTTGGGCACCTCAGCCAAATTGGAGGGACTTATCGACTTCATCCCGGGTCACATATGTATTTAAACTCCTCCCTATCAACTTCAAACTAGATCGCCTCTAACCATGTAAATCTCACACGATTCAAAGGTTACAGAATTATTTCCAAAAAACGCTGTTCCTCTCAAAATTTGACTCATTGTTTTAGATTATTACAGAACTTATTTGTATCAAATTTTGTTTAAACCGCTTTATAATTGAGATTTTATGGTCTAAAATCCCCATTCCAGAGGGACATTTGTATGGGGCCCATATAAAATAATGGACCAATTGTTCTCTAATATAATTTGCCAAATTTCATCAATATAACTTAGAAACTGTAGTTTAATCGAAATCTTTATATTGAAAGCCAGCCTGATGAATTGACATGCTTACATCGATTCCAAAAGTAATTCTAAGTCGAACGGTATACTGTTCGTTACAAACATCAACACAAGCTTTCAAAACCCAAACCACCTATAAAGAAACATATTCAATTGTCCTTAAACTCAAAAGAGATGGAGATTGGTGTCCTGTAACAAACTTTTTATTGGTGCAAGAATAATAATGTGGCATTTGTATTATAGAAGCAAATCCCCCGAACTGCCCACAGCAAACGCTAATAGATAGGTATTAGGCTCTTGTTAAAAGAACATTGAAGAGCACAAAAAGAAGGCCAAAAGCGTGATAGATTTTAAACGGAGATAGACTACCTGTTCGAACAAAGTGACAGGAAGCACTGTAAAAACATAATTGGAAACATTCGCGAAAAAGGTTCATAATTTCATGTTTACTAATTAAAACTATAAGAGTCGTCCGATTAAATTTTTATCCTAAAATTTTAATCAATCCAAATCAATTATTTAAACTAGATCCCATAATAGACTAATTTCTGGAATACGGATTTGTGCTTATATAACACAAATATATAAAATGATTCTATTAGATTTTAGAGATTTCAAGAGTTTTGGTAGATATTTGACTATAGATTTCATATAAGAATTCTTCAAAATTGCTTTTACGCTTTAATGCCTTTTAAAATATTTACCAATTCTATGGATTACGCTTCATTCCTTATTCTAATATACAAGGAGTTTAGGGTACTTAAGATTCGCATGGATGAAATCAAAATTCTAACATGATTTTATTTTCTTTCTCTCTTATTATACCCTTCACCACTACAAGTGTTGACGAGGGTATATTAACTTTGTCATTCTGTGTGTAACGATAGGATTGAATCATGCAGCAAAATCTGAATCGATATAGATATATCCGACTGTCTGTTATTGACACGCTCACATCCGTAATAATTAACTGAGCTCAATGATATTTGATCTGAGTGTTTTTTGAAGTCATAAGAAGTTTCCTATTTAAAGCTAAAATCGGTTTAGTATATTAAATTTTTTTAATTATAAATTGACAAATTGCCATTACATTATCCTGTGTGTACTTCATCACCATTTTCAAAAATTATTAAAATTGGTTCGGCAACAAAAAAAGTTATAGCCAAAATATAACTTAATTTATGACTCATTAATTTTTCCGTGTTTTATTTAAGAAAGACTTTTGTAATTGTAAACGTTTGTTAGTGTATGTGAGAGTGTTTTAATTTTCACTCGCATTTGAGGTAGAGGGTAATGAAGATTCGGCCTAGCCGAATATGGCATTCTTACTTGTTTTAACTCACACTTTTATCGTTTTGTTGTCATTAATTTATTGAACTTTTGCTTTTGAATTTATGTTTACACGACTTAACTATTCATGTTAAACCACAAAAGGATTTACGCTGTCGTTGGTCAAATACATACAAACATATATACATAATATTAATAAAGTATCTATACATTAGAGGGACTCTTTTAATAAAGAAAAAATATATTTAAAAATATTTCACCGTTGCTGTTCTATAATTTTGTACTTCCTATAACAAATTTACAGATTTTTTTCTGAAATTACACGATATTTTTTTGCATTTAATTTATTCAACTTAAATTTATTAAAACTTAATCTTTTCCATTAAAATGATAATTATTTTTCAATTACTTTTTCATTTAAATTATTAATTTCTATTTTAAACCACATTGATGGTCGAATGGAAAGGAATTGATTTTTTCATATAAAAATACATGAAATGAGGGGTTTCCCTATATCAGCATATATGGTTGGGGTGTTATATATTTTACAGTGCACAAAAAATACTTAGAATATAATGATATAGACACAAATTTACTACTTGAGCCAATTTAACTATATTCGTCCGACCATCTGGCTGACAACTGGTTCATGTTACGTTTTGAATATTTTATCAGACGCGATTTAAAAAATATAATTATAAATTTTGTTGTACATAAGAACGATTGATGAATAGTATTTAAACCGGCGATAATCGGCTCAGTTTATCATGTGAATCCAAAATCGAAATTCAGGATTGGGATTTTCGATATATCTTTTGTATAATATTTTGTTCACTTAAAACTTATACAACTAGAAAATACTGTATGTACGATGATTCAGCCATAACTCCCTGTAACCTCCATAAAGGGAGTGAGATCGAAAAATTCTTAACATACATATATGTTAATAAAACGAAACCACTGAACTTATAGTTTTAAAATTTTTATTTATTTGATTGAAATCGATATGTTGCAATTTACGAAAAAAATTATTTTCATACTTTAAATCTGTACAGAACATTATTTAGAACCATTTTTGAAAGCCCTTTTATTAACGTTTTTACAGTGCTTTCTGTCACTGTGCTCGAACAGATTTTCTGTTTAAAATCTATTACATTTTTGGAGAACTTTTTTGAGCCCAAAATCTCTCCATTGGCCTTGGCTCCGGGCAGTTTTGAAAATATGCCTCTCTTGGTACAAAATATCACATTAATGTTATTGTACCAATCAAGGACTTGTTTACCAAAATGACAGGATGTAAAAAATAGTAGAAAAATTATGAAGTCTTATGAATGAAAGCAGTCCATCTTGTAACTTCGGTATTTATAAAGTCCATCCTGAATTTTTCTTCAGCATTCTTATGAGCATCAGCCACAGAAAATTTCTGACCATGAAGTTGCGAAAATATGTCAGAACATACGTTTTATCGAATATTATGCAGCATGAAATTTTTTCTTAGAAATACTTGACTTCAATTTCCGTACTCTGTTTTCAGCCTCTAAATATTTAGCAGCGTTGCTGCTTCGAGGAACTTTTTTAACATTTCATCTTTTTAAACCCGCTTTAGCTTTTTTATGATTTTAAAGCTGTCATACCATGAACTTTTTGGGAAATTTTGATTGCTTTTTATAAAACATTTGATCAGGATTTTGCAAAAAATCTGCCAGAACATACATTTCTTCATCCATAATGCAGTAAAAATATATTTTTAGAATGTTTGACATGAATTTTTGAACTTTGTGTATTTTTAAATCTGCATTAGCTTTAGTTTTTCGTACCAAAATGCACGAGCACTGAGCTAACCGGACTGCTTTCCAAACGGATGTACTGGGAGCTTTTTTAATAATGCTTTCTATAAGTTTTACATAGATTCATTTATTTCTATAGTTATTGCAGCAATATATAGACTGAATTCCATTTGTATCAATTCATGATTTATTTTTGGCGAATTTAAAATAGATCGCTTAGGATTCACTGTGCTATGGTGTTATAGGTTATAAAAACTCTTTGATATTCGAGACTGTAAACATTGAGTTGATTTTTACATGTGTAAAGAATTTCAAGTATTTCAGGTAACATTTCACTATTTCTTCAAAAGAAGGCATTTTCTCGGAACCAAGTTTTTAACTGATAAAACAATTTGTTTATATGTTTGTAAAACGTAAGTGGTGTAGGGTATTTAAGATACTCCCAATTACCAATTAGAATTATTTATGCAACTACACCAACATTTTTACATATTTTCAGGAAACAATATCTTCCATTTACCTTATTTTATCATTTATTTACATAAGAATCATGAATATTAAATATTGTAGTTAAATAGATGAAATAAATTCAATTAATATTAAATTAACTGAGTCTTGGTCACACTTCCTGCATTTGCCACTAATTTTAATTCTTAACCATCTCCCTTCCTTATTTCCCTATTCAAATTTAGAGTTTTAGAAACGCCTAATAAAGTCCAAAGGAACAGAGAGATAACGAAGAAAATTATTGTCACTTGTTAAGAGAGTTTATTGTTTCACTTATTTTAAAGTGTTAAACGGTTAAATTAAAAATTCTTTACACTTGATTTTTCACCATTTTAAGAGTTTAACGTTATCAAATTTAAATCCAAAAGAAACTGAATAAAATTTTATAAAAGAAGAAGAAATGTGCAGAAATTATTCAGGCATATTAAATAACTTAAGATAAGAGAAAAAGATTAAATAAAAAAAGGACAGAAGAGACCAGGAAGAAGGTTGAATATTAAATTAATATAATTTTTTTAAAACTGCATGAATATTAAAACGAAAATAGAATAAATAAGAATGCTACATTTGGCGATGTCACATTTTCAGTACCCTCCACCACTACAACTACGTGTCACGTAAATACGTTATATTTCATAAAAATTCACTTACACATACACACACAAGCGTATATAATACATAAAAAAGAAGCTTAATAAGTTATAAAATTAGTTAAATTTTTGTAGTGTATTTAAAGATATAGACCGATATCTTAAGGCAAACTCTAAGTTCAAAATATATCGAAATCGGGCTCTATACGTACTGCAATAAAATATGGTCATAAATTGGAGCAACATTTTTGAGTCTGAAAGCCCATTTCTGGGAAGGGGTCTTATATAGGAACTACATTAAGAGAGAATATTCATCAAATTAATAACATATATTTCAGATAGAGAAATAATTGTGGGAATAATAAACTCGAAACCATTATCCGGAAAGAGGCCCTTTATGGTAGCTATAACAAAATATGGACAAAATATGGAGTTTGGTCAAACCAATAATATACATTAAAAATAGTCAGAAAACAAATTTCAATACACTTCGTCTTTATTTAATAGTTTTATAACCTCAAAGCCGTTTCCCAGGTAGGTGCCTCATACGAGAGCGGTAGTAAAATATGGATTGATATTGGAAGAAAATTAGAAAAATAACTTGATTTGATGCAATAATATATATACGGTATATGATCTGAGATTATTCCTTTTTAGCGTTACAAGCGAAATGATAAAGTTAATAAACTCTCATCACTACTCGTGGTGGCGGAGGGTATAAAAACAATACATTTTTGAAAATTTTCAGTTTTCCAAAAATTTTTGATATCAATAAATATATTTTTTGAGAATTAAAGATTCATAAGGAATATCTATATAAAAATTCAACATACTCGAGGTTATCAACTTTTGAGGATCTCCGACTACACCCCCGTTTAATAGAAACTTGAGATCCTCTGAGCCAAGTCCATAAGATATGATTCCTTACCGTATGGCATTTAATAAAGATATACGTTTTTATTATTATTTAAAAATAATAATTTTGGACACTTTGTGCACCGGTTCATTATTTCTCATAGTTCCCATACATGTATAACCTTAAACTGTAAATTTTTAATATATAAGATGTCCTTACATTTATATTCAGATTTAGGATAAACTTTAATGGAAGGGTTTCCGAAAAAGGTTCAAAATTTCATCACTAGTATAATCACAGGGTACTATGTTGTCGAGCTTAACCGACTTAAACTTTCTACCTTGTTAAGTAGATGTTTGTCGACCGTAAATTTTAAGTATTAATTGAGCACATTTAGTAGAAAATTTCTCTGAATAAAAGAAGGTTTTCAGTTTGCACTATTAAACATCTAGTTTTAGGTTCAAAATTCGTGATTTGTTTGGCGATTGCAAAAATCTGGCTTTATACGGAGGATATTTCCCCTCCAAATTATAAATTATTTCTACGAAGCATATATTGTCCATGTCGACATGATTAACTTGTAAAAAGTATTATAGTTCACAAGTGTTAGTTTGAATCAAAGTCATACAGCGACAACAATAATCCTTTTTCAAGAAAAAACCGTTCAAAATTCGCTGCATGTTGTAAAAGAAATTTCTTTCTAACCTCAAAGTATTTTTAGTTGCATAAGATTTTTTTTCGATAATTCTACTCTCTTTTATATTATGAAATGCAATTCTTCGCTATATTCCGTGATTACAGCAATAATGTGTATGAAATTAGTGAAGATGGCTAAAAAATGTTTGGTATTCAGCAAAATTCGTATAAACAGCAGTAAACGTTTCAAAAAGTCAAAAAAGGCCAAAAGAAAACCTTAGAAGAAAGACACAATAAAGAGGAAAAACCTAAATTTGCTTTTGTTCAGTCATTTGTATTTAACGCAAAAAAAAAAAGAAACACAGAGAAGAAGAGAATAATTTCCAATTCATTGGCACTTAATGTTTGTTTTTCATTTATGCCACATTCCTTTGAACAAACATGGCCGCATAAAGCAATTTAAATTAGACAATATTTTCTCTTCATTTTTGGAATTTCAAATTGTCTTCTTTTATTACTATTAATTTTGTTGCTATCGATTGTTCACTGGAGGATGAGAGGAATTTTTCGTAATATTAAAAGAATAACACACATACACACACGTACACACATTATAAAGTACATCAGTAAAACAGGAAATAAGTTTCTTTTTTTAATTGACTTTAAATTGTTGTAACTTTAAATAAGTAGGAAAACTATATTCGGCTGTGCCGAATCTTTAATGCCCTCTACCGATAACATTATGTAAAAATTAACATGAGTTGAAGATGTTGCAACAACTTATTAGTTCTTCATCTTAAACCACGATTACGGAAAAAGGAGCTTATAAAATCTATAGTAAAAAATGGCAATATACTCTTCAAATTACGTACAAATATTGTTACCCAGCTGTAGATTTTATTGACCCATTTTATAAAAAAATAATAAAGTTAAGGAGAAGAAATTAGATACATATTTGAGAACTTTAGCGAAATATGGATCGATATTGGTCAGATTAATAATATATATTTAAGACAGTTAGAAAAATAATTTAACCGAATTTCAATAGAATAAGTCATTATTTAATAGTTTTATAAGTCTAGATCTGTTTCCAGGAATATAAGGACCAAGATCGGCCATTCCGCGAAGGGATATTTTATGAAAATTACATTAAAATATGGACTAAGATTGTTCATATTAACAATATATATTAAAAAATGTTAGGAAAATCATTGTTCTGAATTTTAATATGATTTATAATAGTATTTTATAAACTCAAATATGATTTCCGAGAATCGGCGTTATATGGGAGCTATAGAAAAATATGGACTACGTCGTTTAAATTAATAACGTATATTCGGGAGAACCTAAAAAGTAATTGTGTCGAATTTCAACATAATTTGTCTTTATCTTTTTTAGTTCAAATCCGTTTTCTAGGAAGGGCCATTATATGGGAGCTATAGCAAAATATGGATCGATATCAGGATAATTAATAACATATATTCAAGACGGTTAGGAAATTAATTGGCCAAATTTCAATAGAAGCGGTTCATATTTAAAAATTTTATAAGCTATAAACCATATTCCGGGAAGGGACCTTATATGGAGACTAGATGAAATAATGACCACAGGACAACCTAGCCTTTCGGGTTTATTTTTGTATCAAAATAAATATATATGACAAATTTCAGAAAATTACTTTATATATTGCGACCCCATGCAGTACACAGATTTTTGGGTGTATCAAAATTTGGCATATAACTTTTTTTGTTATTGATCCGATGTTGATGATTCTTAGTACGGTGAGGAAAAATATGTAAATATATATATTAAAGTAAAAATTTTGTTTAAATTAAGTTACATTTTGTTGAAAATATGAGAAGAATTCTTTTCAGAAATTTTGAGGTTATCTCAGTTATTTATTTGTATAATTATTGTCAATGAGCGGATTTTGTTGGTATTAAATAAGAAACTGCTTAGGACAATATGAAACAATGCGGTCAAATTGCATACAATTTGGATTATTATTCAGACAGGCGGATTAACGAACATATTCAATCGACTCAGATTTTATGTAATAATATATACTTTATTTGGTCTGAGATGATTCCTTCTTGGCATTACAGACAGAATTATAATGTAAATATGCTCTCATCAACAATTGTGGTGGAGGGGGGTATAAACAATTAATTTATAAATTGAAAAGATCAATTTTAAAGAATTTTAAAGTAAAACAGGTGATAACTCATATTTTTAATTGAATATTTCATAGGTTAATGATGTTGTATGAATGATGTTTAAAAAAATCTTATTTCATTTGTTTCAAAAGGGTACATAAATGCCGTTATGAATAATTCTTTATTAGTGATTTTTCATAAAAATGCCTCTAATTATAATTTTATAAAGTGTTATTACATAAGTACACACATCCAAGTATATGGCTTTTTTTGAATAAACATGCATTTTGAAATATATAATTAAAGCCACCTTGTTGAAAGTGTTTTATGCTTGAATAATGTTCATATGTATAAAAGTGTGTATTAACATTTACAGGATACTGTTAGTATTTTGTACCATATAAAGTTTCTAAATAATGACGAAATAATATTTTGCAATTAATATTTTTATACCCTCCACTACCACAACAAGTAGTGAAGTGGAGATATTAACTTTGTCATACCGTGTGTAACGCCAAGAAGAAGTTATCTAAGACTTCACATCTCATTAAAATCTGAGTCGGTTTCGGTATATTATCGATCGGTCTTTTTATCTGTCTATTAATCAGAAAACCAAATTATACGAGGTACTATTTACAACCAACAATATGCTCGGCTTGGATATTTCATGGTCGTGCTAAGTAAAATATTTTCATAAGACTCACCTTTTTTTAAAATATATGTCATTTAAGGTGATTTTCGGAAGTAGGGGTTATATGATACCTGTATGATTTCATAGACCGATCCTCGCAAATTTTGGAATGGTCTTCGCTGGTTGTTTTAATTTTAAACCTACCAAATATTATCACTAGACTAACTATTTTTACGGAAGTGGTTTTTATGGGAGTTAAGGAAATTTAACTAAAACAAACTGTGCTATATTATACCCTTATTTTTTAAGTCCTTCGACTGTGCCTATTAATGCAAGACCACCTAAACTCGCGACTTGTATCTAAAATCAAAGTTCTATGAGCTCAGAATCCCAACCGAACAGATAACGGAAAGCGCACGTTCATCCTGATGTCTTTAACGGTTCGCTAATTACAAAATTATTTAAAATCCAATCCAAATGTCCATACTAAAAATGCTATACGCTACGTGGGGTAAAAAACCCCATTATGCGAACAAACTTTACATGTACAGCCAGCCGGACAAGAAAAGGATTGGACATGGTTAAAAAGACACAAAAACTGATTCAGAGTCAAGCGGTATACTTAAATGTGGTAGTAAAACTCTTTTTTTCTTGCCTATTGTAAACATCTAAACAAACGCATTATACCCCAACCACCTTTTGGAGGTGAAGGGTATAAAAAATTACTAAAGAAAATATCTTATCTAAACACACACTCACATATTCCCATCAGTACTTGAAATCTTTAAGCACATTTACGTTTTATGGTTAAACATCATATAAAATACGAGTAAACCTTTCTTTCGCATATCCTTTATATACACATATGTGCACATATAAATCCTTAGGGGAATTTAGAATAGAATGAATGGGAGAGAAAAGGGGAGAAAAATTCACCACAACCTTGCTTGCTATTGACCGATGTCGTTAAAACTGTTAACATCAATAAATATGGTCAAATGTTGGATAATGTTTTGGTTACTGAATTGGTTACTTAATATAATTTGGTTGGATACTCAAACATCTTAAACTTTACAATGACCAAATGATCAAATATAGAAAAAAAGGGTCATTTGTAATGTTTTTAAATTTGGAGATAAATGTATTTTATGACTAAAACATTTTATATTCTTAACACCTATAACATTATTAACGAGGGGTTGAAGGAAGAAAATGGAATTTAATCAAGTAAAGTTAAGAAAAGTTTATCGGTAACTTAAATCTCAAGTGTATTTTGCAAAAGATTATAAAGAAGAACCGGAATGTAATATAATCATTTTCCAATCAAAGACAAAACCACTTTAAATAAATGTGATTTAGAGAAAATGTAAATGTATAAAATGTAAATATTTTAAGATTTCATTCGATATATAAATTATTATTTTGTAATAAAAATAAATATATTTGTTATTATACCCTCCACCACCACATTACGTGTTTAACGAAAAGAAGGAATTATTTTAGATCCCATAAAGTTTATATATTCTTGCATCAAATCAAAAACTAAGTCGATTTAGCTTCTTGCTGTCTGCCTGTCTGTTGATAACATTCTCACGCCTTTAATAATTATCCGAATGCAATGAAACTTGGCCATATTATTTCTTAATTCCTTAGGCGCTTTTCTGTTTTAAACCAGCCACATCGGCTCATTGATAAAAAACATAATGACCAATATCTGAGACAACCTCAAAATAACTCCCCTTCACAAAAAACGGGCTTATAAAACAATTAAATATGTACAAGTGATATTAAAATCGACGCAACTTATTTTTTAGCGCTTCATTTTTTGTTTTAACTTCCATATAACGTCCCTTCCCGATAAACTTATTTGAGCTTACAAATTTGCATTTAAAATGATGAACGAATACGTTTTTTTGGTGTCATATATTCGTCATAGCCGAAAATAGCAATCTTATTTGTTTTCGATAATAGTCTATTATAAGGAGTAAGTATAAAGGTGCCTTAACATATGTTCTATTTTTAGTATATTAAATTTTTAATCCATGTGTTACATCAGGCAGGAATCAATAAAGAACTCATAAAGTAAATATTTATTTGGATTTTAGCGTTTAAAAAAATTCATGTCTGAGGTACTTAACTTTGTGCCCCTATTATTCCGCTCACAGAGATCCGGCGAGTACAGTCTTCCAAAATTATAATGTCGTACACCTCTGCTATCACCATGTTAAATTTCATTGAAATACAGTCATTCAATTAAAGGTTACACACTTATTTCCAAAAACATCGATTTTGGGTATAAGTATTATTCAATGTTATCAAATATTAAGTATACGCACTTGCTTATCTTTGCCATCATCCCAATGGTATGCAATAGTTTTTATTGTTTAAACATATTGCTTAAACATATTCGAACGTATGATTTATATGTAAATCAAATAATTTATAGCAATAAAAAATATGTGTACGTTGATGGTTCAAAATTGGGAATAAAAGAAAAGCTAAACTACTGGCCCGATTTTGTTGAAATTTTCACAAAATGTCCCTATAAATCCAATATACGCTATAAAAAATAGGATGGTAATAAAGGAGAGAGAGGTAGTTTCCATATAAAGCAAATGTTAATTATCAAATATCTAAAGAATTATTAAGACAAGAGTTTTCAAATTTGATAACAATCACTCTCTTTACTAGACCGTGCATAGGAGGGATAGGCTTAGTGGGAGAGGTAGCTCCCATATACAGCAAATATTAATTATCGAATATGTAAAAAACTAATGAAGCGAGATTCGTCTAAATTACTTGCTCAAACAGTTTTCTAGACAAAATGTATAATGAATACAGTCGGGGCCAAAGGTCACCATTTTATTTTTAAATGTCGCAAAGCGTCCTCGGTCTGAAACAGTTTTTTATGAAAATGTAACTGTTTTAGGAATAGTTATATTATATATATTCATTTGCAAGTTTTTATTAATCAAAAGTTGTGCAAATATTTTCCACAAGGCCTATTAGAAATTTGTTAACTCGCGAAAAATTTAATATCTTTAGTTAAGTTCTCAAATCCAAAAACCGAAATTAATTTAAAAATGATTTTTATGGATGGTGTTTCAGTAAAAAGAGAAGATTTTAAACGGATTTAGAATTTGATGTTTTAAACAAAAAGTGAATATTATTGTGATCCATAAATTTATGATTTAATATTAAAAATTTAAAACTATATCATTTGAAATAAAATAGATTCTGGGAAAAAATTCCTCAAATTATTCAAAACTTCCAAACTTAATTTTGCTTACTTAGAAAATCCTTTGAGATTTGCAAAAAATGTGCAATCTCAAATAAAAAGTTGATATCAGATAAAACTCCATTATAGTCATTGAAACACAATACAAAATATTATTCTTGAAAAATTGAATGACATTTTGCTGTTATCCGTAACCAACTAGAAGAAAATTCGAAAAATAAGGACAAAAACAAAAATCGTCACCCTAGAAATCATCAACCATTCATTGAGAATTCTTAAGGTGTGAGATCGAAAAATTCTTAACAAACGTTTTTTATGATAACTTTTAACTCTTATTAAATTTTTGTTGTTAATCTGATTAAAATATGTGAGCAGAAACTTCACTGTTGACAGAAAAACTGGTTGGAGTAGAAGGAATGGTCCACCTGATGCGCATTTTTGAAAGAGCTACCAACACATTCGGTAAGAAGGCAGCCCATTAAGCTTAGTGCTTGGAATATTTGGCACGAAGAATTAAATCTAATACAGGTTTAAAAATATACAACCCTCAGGAAGTTCCTGACAGGAACGCTGCTAAAAATTTAGAGGCAAAAATCAGAGCACGGAAATTAATGTGAAGTTTTCTGGAAACAAATATTCTAGCTGTGTTATGGGTGACGAAACGTATGTCCTGGCAGATTTTTTTGTAACTTTCTGGTTAAAAAGTTTAGGTTGCTGATGCCCGAGGAGGTCAAAATTTTCCAAAAACATCTTGATATGACAAGCAGTTGGGTAAAAGAAGTTTGCTTCCACTCATACGACTTTTTAATGTGACCACTTCTTTTTGTCCTTATGTGGCATCTTGTCACTATGGTAAACAATACCCTGAGTAGTATAAGAACAATAATGTAATACTTACACCAGGAGGGACAAATTCTTCCAACAGTCCGAAGCTAAGGCTAGTGGAGAGGTTTGGCTCTTGTTTAAAGAGAATTGAAGAGAACCGAAAAGTTGTCCAAAAATGTGGTAGATTTTAAACGGAAATTGACTACCTGCTTAAGCAAAGTGAGAGAAAACATTAAATCTTAAATAAAGTGTTACCGAAAAAGGTTCAAAATTTCATCTCTAGTGATTAAAACCGTAAAAATATTTTTTTGTAAGTTGTAGTTGTAATAATTTCAATTAAATAAAAAAGTAGAAAATGAAAGTTTAGTGTTTTCATTCTTACTAACATATAAGTATGTTAAGAATTTTTTGATTTCACACTTATGTGCGATTATTTCCAAATCACACACAAAAAATATCTTCCAGCTTTCTTGTAATACAAGAGACAATTAAAAAAAAAGAGAAAATATCAAGAGCAAACGAAAGAAAAGTTAAAAAACATAAAATGAAATGTCAAAAAATTGATGATAACAACTGCAAAAGTCAACTTCTAATCAAACTGTTTAAACACTCATCTGAAAGTCGATGTGAAGACAGGTTAATTATGGTGTTCGTTAGATGAAATCTCCTGTAAAATGCCAATAGATTGAGGATATGAATATGAAGGTATACTGATGGAAGAACACTTATATTTGCAGATATCCACATGATTGGTATAGTTATTAGTGATTGAAGTAGTAACTTAGGAAGTTGGTAATTACTTGTGTTATACAGGTGATGTGGACAAGGAACAAAAGGATGGTATTAATATTGGGACTCAAATTATTTGATTTTTAGCATTCACTATTACTATTGATGATAACTAAAGGTATATTAACTATTTCTTACCTTATGGACTGACCAAAATGTACAATGAGGTGAAACATAACAGGTAAGCGTGGAAGCCTTCTAACCTCATTCATCTGTTAACTCGGAACAAATGAATTTCTTTGTTTCATTTTGAAAAAGGTATATGAAAGTCACTGAATGCTTGTACTAACTAACGGTCAACATTTGCTGACTGAGATATTTAAATAAGTTGATTTCGACTCAGAAGAGTGGGGCCCGATCGGGCGAAACGTAAAAAATATACAGAACAAAAAGAGGCAAAATCATCCTGTGCGGCGATGTTTGGAAAAAGTAGAAATAATCGGAAAATATTTGGATTTGCTTAGAGGACATCAAGTATACACTTAATTTTCCGTCACGTCTTAAATGTTTAAAATGTCCAAAATTACATAAATAATCATTCTGTAATTATAACCATGTAAGAATGACTAAAATATTATTCTAGTTTTGAGAAAATCAACATTCCCAAAGGGATAAAAATTTATAGGGCCACCGACTACGCTTCCAACTAGATAGGAGCCAGCACTCCTCCAAATTAACACTATGCTACCCCAGCTTTAATAATATTAAATTCAATTCTCTTTTAACTACAATCCAACATCTCTCCACTAGCCTTAGCTCCAGGCAGATTAAAGGATTCTTGTACCATTCAAGGGCCTGTTTACCAAAGGGGCAGAAAGCCAAATCAAACCAAAAATAAGCAAACGAATTGTGAAGTCTTTATGAAAAATAGAAACTTCCTGTAAATATGAATGTAAATTTCGGTACTTGTAGCAATTGATTGGCGCAAATGCATATTGCTTGCCATACTAAGTGCTTTTTGGGAAATTTTAGCTGCTATAGGGTCCCAAACTTTTCTTCAGGATTCCCTCGAGCATCAGCAGCATAAAACCTTTGATACGTGTCGTCATCCATTATGCAGCAAGAATATTTTTCTTTTTAAACTCGACTTCAATTTCCGTTCTCTATGGCCACAGAATTTTTGGCCTTGAATGTTTTTCATCCATCTTTAGTTATATCGTTTCGTAACAAATAGTCTGAGTGCTGAGCTACCGGGCTGTTTTCCCACCGTTGGACGTTTTATTAAAAATGCTTTCTAATTTTATGATGTGGATCATTCTTTCTATCTTCTTTTCTATCAACGGATAAGTTCTCCCGGTAACATAAGAAACCGTTTGAAGACAGACTTTTTAATGCTTGGCCAACATATAATAGGACCAAGTTGGGTTTTTGTTGAAAATATTCAAATAATACTTGAGTTTTAATTTATTAGAAAAGTTTCGAATCTCACTTCTTATACTGAAGGCACCACTTATGGGGGATAATGTTTGAAGGACTCTAGAATTCGCCTGTAATTGCTGGACATCTGTAATGTTCCAATGAAATTGTGTTATATCTAAAATGTACGTGATAGAGTGTATTAAGGATTTGGCTTAGCCCAATATAGCAATTTTACTTCTTACTTCATTAATTCCATTCGATTTTTTGCAGTATTTGTTGATTAAAAAATTTGCCATGTTTTGACTTCGCAAACTTGAATATTTTACTTTATATTAAAGTGCTCCTAAATAAATAATTATTATAGACATTTCAAATGGAATATATATTTCTATTTAGATTTACTATATTCTACTAAATCAAATCAAATGTATTACAAAATTATACATATAAACTTGTATATACGTGTGGGTGAATGTGTCCATGAACCACCATGAGTAAATAAAAGACGCTGACAACATCATCCGTATGAAACATCATCAATATGTACAGTTACGGATTATCCTTAGATTTTGTTGAAACAACTTAATTGAATTTGCAACCAGTCAAGCATTCTTTATGCGATTCCCATCAACTTCATCATTGTAATCATGAAGTTATATTATGAACAATAATGTTGGCAACATTATGATGTACATTTTTTGTCAGAGAAATAATACACATGAAGAAAAAATAAATGAAATTAATTTGTTTTAAAGATTTATGGAGGGTAAAATTATAAGAAATAAACTTTAAAAGTTTCAGAAATTTGCATCATAAAGACTGCTGGGGGATTCAGCTCAAATGTGCTATATTCTGAAATTGAAATGTCAAATTTATTGCGATTTCCTGTATTAATCGTAAATATATGCATTTTTAATTTCTTCGTTGGTAAGGCGATATCCCTCCCTAATGATTTATCCATAAATTTTTGAGCGTACCTTCTTCCACTGAAGAAAATATCATCCTGCCGAATCTTAATTAATTATTATCTACTTGCAAAATTTTAATTTTAGGAGGAACTTTTTAGAACAATAACAAATACTAAGACGGAATTTAATTAAGATCTGTCAATTCTTGTAAGTGTGTAAACTGCAGATTGATGGAAGGACAAAAAATATATACTTTTACTAGAACTTTAAGGCGGTGGGTCTTTGGAGTGTTATGCGTTTGTGCTAAAGTTTGTAACAGAAAAAAATGTTTACACCCACCTTTAAGTATACCGTTCGACCCAGAATCAATTTCTGAGACGATTTAAGGATGTCCGTCCATTCGTCTGGCTGTGAACATTCTACAGATCGTAGTTTTTTAGATAGTTCGACAAAATTTAGTACATATTATTTTGGCGTAAGGACAAAGCCTATTGAAGCCATATTGAGTCAAATATTTCAGATACCTTCCACACAAATATCCTTACGGAATGAAGTTTTAATGTAATTCAAATTCTAAATATAAAGCAATTACAACGAAATTCAACAAAAATAAATCTAATGATATTCAAATACGATATGCTAGATTATGGGTTGGTCAGTTCTTTATTTCTCATAAGACCCATACAACCTCCGTTCCAAATATCGAAATGAATCTCATATATGTGTTGGTATTGTAATAACAACTGGTCAAATTAAAAAAATATGAGCAAAACTCGATGTGCCAAATTATACAAAGATCGGTCTTCTCTCCTGCAAAATTCATTTTAAAACTCATAAATTTCACATAATGAAATGAACGCAGCGTTCTTTACATTATGTGAAATTTCGAAAAATCACATGAAAAGGAGAATTTGGAAAATAATGTCGCATCTAAATGGTGATTTGCGGAACAAAAGTCCCCATAGGTTTAATTCACCAAAAATTAAAATTTTTTTTAAAAGTTTTAAATACAATATTTTTATGAATTTAATGTTGAAATTATGTTGAATATCAACCGATAATTTGGATCTTCTTAAAATTGTCACTATTTCTATGTACATTATAATTTCGCAGAAGTATAGTTTATTAATTTTATGATAATATATTCAATTTCATCACTTGTTGGATCACCTGTATAACCAATAGGATAATTCAATAGAATCTATTTATATATAACACCCATTTCCGGGACGGTTTCTTAAATATATAAATTTGGAGTTTATCAAATAATATTTTATTGAATTTGAATTTTGAGATTGTCTCAGTTATTGGTCTATAATGTTATTTGCTTTCAAGATAATATTCCCGAATTATAAAAAAAACTACTACAGATAACTGCAGACAATGTGAAAAATTTCAGTTGTCTAGTTGGGAGATTAGTTTGCAATAGGCTGACGAACAAAGTTGAATCGATAGATTCTAATCTAAAATAATAATATTATATTTATGTTATATTTACCATTTCATTTCTTTTCGTAATGGAGTTCATAAGAATCGCTAAGGTAACACAAATGGTAAAAAAATATTTTTGAAGCTAATTTTCTCTTTAACCTATCAGATTCGGTCTCTGCAAATATAAAATCCATAAATATAAAATCTTTAAAATTTATTACCTTAACCTCAAGTGTCCAATTCCAGTAATCTGTGAAGTGACCCTCGTTTTATCCTTAATGTTCAAACTTAAATGTAAAACATGCCATGACTTGTACTAACAATGAGTGACATTTTTTTATCATAGTTTGAGTACATTTCTATCTAGCAAATTTGACCCGAAGTGGTCAACTTAAGAGGGACACTGACTACGCCCTTGACCACATAGGGGCTTGTTTTCCTCAAACTTAACTACAGCCATATAGAGGCTTGTTTTTCTCCAAAAATACCTCATCAATGACTGATTGAAATTTCTCTAAGATATCTATACGGTTTTAAAGTTACAAAATTATTAAAAAAAATCGATTTGGTCACAGTGTGTGTTGGTCTTATATTTGAAACTATCGGTAGCCAGAAAATATATGGGCAAAAAGCAAAAACAAGTGAGAAGAGAAAAACAAGTGAGAAAGGAGAATTGAAATTAATGTGAAATATTTAATCAAATTTTAAAGGAGGATTAAGAATATAAAGTATATAATTGTAACCATATAAGAGTTAAAATTACAAAATTTCAGTTTTATTCGATTATAATTGTGGACAATATTTTAGATTTTAACTTAAGATATAAGGGAAGCGTCTGAATTCTTGAACCGATTTTTTTTTTAATTTCTTTTTAGTTATTCGAATTAATAGCCGTGTGCAAGTTTTCTGAACTCTGGGATAAAGACCCTATTTTTACTGCTTTTTGTTTGGGTACGAATCACTGTGCGTTACATTAATAAGTATCGCAGAAATAAAAGAAATTAGGTACATTTCACTACACTTTAGGTTTGGTTGAATTCATGACTTAGAAGATGACTCACAATATTCTACAAAAAAAGTAAGTGAAATGTAAAATTTCGATTTTTGTTTTTGAAAAATAAAGTTAATCCAAGAATAACGGTGTGATGTCCCCGAATTAGTGGATAAAAAAGTTTCTCACTTTTCCATGCGCAAATACTTAAAATTCCAATCCATATAAAACATATTAAAAATTTCCTTTTATCACTAAATGATCAACCATGTTGTTATAAGGGCAGCTCAGCAGAAAATAACTTTTAAGGGGTTTAGCTTACATATGTAGTTATATACTAAGGATAATTTGATGATGATTCCTACCTTTCCATTTGAGAAATTTACAACAGAAATAAGTTAATTTTAATTGATCCCAGCCCAGTACTCGGACAATTTGTTGGGAAAACAATGAAGCTATTTCAAACATAAAAACATGTAATGAGCAATAAGTTTCCGGCAGGAACACTTCTTGAAATTTAGAGGCCAGAAGTAAAGCACGGAAATTTAAGTCAAGCCTTCAAACAAAATATTCTTGCTGCATAATGGATGATGAACGGATGTCATGGCAGATTTTTCACAACTTCCTGGCCAAAAGTTCTATATATCTGATGCTCAAAGGAATGCTAAGGGAAAGTTTAGGACCCTACAGCTGCCAAATTTCCCATTAACCTCTTGGTTTGGGAAGATATATGCAGTTGTGCCAATCTATTTTTACAACGCACTCTACAAATATCGAAATTTACGTACATTTACAGGATGCTTCCATTCATAAGACTTCATAATTTATCTCATTATTTTTGGTCTCACTTGGCATTCTCTCCCTATGATAAACAAGCCCTTAAGTGGTACAAGAGCTAAGGCAAGTGAAGAGATATTGGGCTCCTGTTAAAAGAGAAAAATTGTACATAATTGTGGTAAATTTCAAACAGAGTTGGATTACCTTTTCGAGAAAAGTGAAGAATATAATGTTTTCTGTCATTTACATTAACGGAAGGGTTTCCGAAAAAAATTCAAAATTTCATCACTTGTAAATTATATAATAATAATTTCAATCGAATAAAAAAATAAAATAAAACTGTAAGTTAAGTTGCTTCATTTTTATTAACATATATGTATGTTAAGAATTTTTCGATCTCACTGTTTATGCGAGAGTCATTAAAAGTTTGTTTTGTGCAAGCACAAATTGCTTGAACAAATTCTGAAAGGATCGTTCTATCTTTGTTGATGTCATATTCATTGTCATGTCATGTCATTGATTCATTGAAAATCGTGGCTTAGGGTATTATATAGTCAGTCTTAACCGTTATTACACTCTTACTTGCTTCATCTTTAAATTTAACTCCTCAATCATCGTTAATATAACTCCGACATTTAAATCACTATTTGATATTCTCTTTTTCTAAATTTTATTCCTTTCATCCGGTTTAATTTCAAAATTCCTTGTCTTCAATTGTGACTTGTTCTGTCTCATTTGGTTGCTGTCATAAATTCTCAACAGACGCCAAAACTTATTAATTTCTTTTTCTGGCAGATAAAATTGAAAAGTTTTATTGCTGATTTCTCACTATAACTTGAAGTTTCTTTTTAGTTTTTGCCACAGATTTTTGGCTTGAAAATATTTTCAATTTCATAAAGTTGGTTACAAAATGCAATTCCGAAGGGATTAATAATAAACTAAATGGAAAAACTATACTTTAGCACGGAGGTGAAGGAGGCATTCAATTTTATTAAAAAGATTTTTTTTGAAAACGAAAAATCAATAATAAATTTTTGATAGATTTTTATAAATTAAATTTAAAAAAATTGTCTACAGGAATTTTCGAAATCAATTTAATAAAATTATTATAATTTTTTTTTCGACAAACTAAAAGTTAAACACTTTCAAAAATGTTTTCACTCAAATGTGTTTGTATTCACCCGTGACTAAGTTTCAAACAACTTTTAGTTGCATTTTAGTTCTAAAATTAAACAAAGGAGTGCGATCGAAAAATTATTAACATACATATATATTAATGAAAATGAAACCACTAAACTTACAGTTTTAATTTGTTTATTTAATTAAAATTGTTACAGAAAATATTTTTTAGTTTTAATCACTTGTTCAGTTCTTTTCGAAACCCCTTCCATTAACGTCTTAATAGGGCTTTCTGTTACTTTTCTCGAAAAGGCAGGGCATCTCAGTTTAAAATCGCCTTTTATATGTTCTTCAATTCTCTTTTAACAAGAGCCCAATATCTCTCCAATTGTCTTATCTACGGGCAATTTATAGGATTTTCCTTTTTTACTTCAATAATACGGTACGAGCACTCAAAGGCTCGTTTACCATGGTGACATGATGGAAGGGCAGCCAAAAAATAAGTGGACATATTATGAAGTCTTATGAATGAAAGCAGACTTTTTGTAAAAACACTTTCGGTATTTATAGAGTCTGTTGTAACAAATGATTGGCTTATTTTGTTGCAACTGTATATTGATGCCAAACCAAAAACTTTTTCGGAAATAATGACTGTTTTTGGGTTCTAAACTTTTCTTTAACATTTCCTCGGGTATCAGCTACACAATATTTTTGTCATAGAAATTGAGGAAAATCTTCCAAAATCTACGATTCCCCATCAATGATGCAGCAAGTATATTTTTACCCCAAACCTACGGTGGTGTAGAGTATAAATAAAGTTACTCAGAATCATTTCCTGAGTCGATTTAATCATGCCCGTTCATTCGTATGTCTGTCTGTCTGTCTGTCTGTCTGTAACTTTTTGCATAGTCTACAGGTCACAATTTTCGAGATAATTCGATAAAATTTGGTACATTATATTTCTTTGGCCTAAGGACGAAGCTCGTTGAGTGTTCTATTTTAGGTTTTTCCCATGCAAATGTCCCCTCTGAAGTAAAATCATAAAAGGCCTTAACAAAAACCAACGTTGGTATTGTACTAATAACTAGATAAATAAGTAAAATTCTATATGCAAAATTATACGAGTGTCGGTCAATAATTTCTTCTAGCTCTCATATAATCCTTCAGCAAAATCAATAAAATAATGCACTGTAAACTTAAAAATAATCAGAAAATAAAATTATACGAGGGTCGTACATTCATTTTTCGTAACTGCTATTTGCAATCAATATTGTGGTGTGGATATAACAAAGTCGGACTTTACCGACTATAACATTCCTACCTGTTTTTTTAGAAAAATTAACTTTAATTTTCCTGCGCTGATTTTGTTCTCTTAAATTGTAGCAGCGTTCCTGTGAGGAACTTCTTGAGCCTTGTATGTTGAGTCAGCATTAGCTTTTACTTTTCTTACCGATGAGACCGAGTACTGAGCAAACCAGGTTGCTCTCATAGCGGATGTGTTGGGAGCTTTTTAAAAAAAGCTTCTTTTTTGCTTTAGAAAGATCAGTTAGAGATTCCTTTGACCTGAACCGGTATCCGGTATACTTCAATAACATTGGAAACAGTTTGATGGCAGACCTTTGAATACTTGATCATCTCTAGAAAAAAAATCTAATAATATTTTGGTTAAGAAAATTTAATGAAAAATTGTGCTAAGAATTTTTCGATCTCACGCCTCATTTTTTGCCGTATTGCAGATGAGTTACTGGTAAATGAAGTTTAGACAAAATATTTTCCATTAAAACTTTATTTGCATCTTTATGTAATTTGATGTTGAAACATATAAGAATATGAAGACTTGCAAGTAATTTTTGGTAAAATTCTCTATTTACCAAGAAATGTTTATTAAGTGTTTCACCAAAATGTGTATAAATATTAGCGATATTCGAATGAACACTATTATGTTAGATTCAAGAATTTGTATTTATTTTAAATTTCATATGAAAACCAAATTGTAATTTATATTACTAAAGTGCAATTTTGAAAATTATAAGTAAACAGGTATGAAAGTTATAATCGGTTAAAACCGAACGTATTGGACTCTATGGCGGAGTTTAAAATGGAAGTATATTTAAAATAGTAACCTGTATATTGTTCGCAAAATGTACATTGTCGCATAGTGAGCCCAAATCAAGTTTTTATAACCTCGAATTAAACAAACGATGGATAGAGAATGTGCCAAGTTATACGAGGTTCTATCCATTATTTTGGTCCCAAACAACCCCCTTAAAATATTATTTAATCTCATATTTACGTTAGTACTCTAATAGGAATTTGTCAAATTGGTATCAAGATAAACAAACATTGATGTGCAAAATTTTACGAGGATGGTTTCATAATTTACTTTAGCATCTGTATAATTCGACTCATAATCACAAATGATCTCCGTCTGTCTGTCTCGCTGGTTGGCTGTTCATGTAAATGTTTTGAAAAGTCTATAGGTCGCAAATAAATAATATTACGATGAAATTTGGCACATGCTATTACTTCGGCCTAAAGGCGGTATTTGATAGTCGGGCTTGACCCGACTGGTGGTTCTGGTGCCCTTTTCGGAAACCCTTTCATCATTTACTTTCCATTTCCGTTTAAAATTTAATAGACCTTTAGACACGTTTTTGCGCTTTTCAATTCTTTTTTAAGCAAAAATTTACGCGAAAAAAATTACGAGGGTCGGTCAATAATTTCCTCTTAAAATGCAAAAAAATAAATGTTAGTGCCATAACAATAAACTGCACCCTTATGAATAAATTAGAAAACCAATTTTACGGGGGTCGTTCACTAAAATTTGGTAGCCACCATTTATAATCAACAATATGGTGTAGGGTATTAAATAATTGGGTTTGACTGACTTGAACTTCTTTCTTTCTTCTTTTGTGTTATGTTGAAAAAGTGAATATGAGTGAATATGTGATTGTTACCCTGTGCATGTACCTCACCTGCATTTGTGGTGGAGGGTATTGACTATTCGGCATAGTCGAATATAGCATTCTTGCAAGATTTTTTTATTTTTGTGAACTTGTATAGGTAAATTTTAAAACAACAGACAGTATAATAATTCACATGTGTACATCATCAGTATTACAAACATGTGTGTTTTCAATTAAGATTGATGTTATTTAATGAAATCAGTTTTCAGGTTAAAATGGTTTCCAACTATTAACATTTGATGAACAAGTAAATAGTTGTATGTAAATTAATATCGAAATGCATTTACGTTAATAGAGTTCTGTAACAATATATTAATACGTTATGCGTTCATTGGTGGAACTAAACAGAAGACGTAAAGCGTTATGTCATCCCTTCAGTGTGGCAAGTGAGACGTTATGAAAATAAAAGAACTAACGGAGATGGAATAAGAACAGAAATTTTACAGGTAATCGTCGAATCCACAATGAATCATCCACTTTGAATTTAACGAGAGATTCAGTTTAACAATTTAAGCGGGTTTTATATAAATAATTTTGTTAACTTTCGCTGGATATTCAAAATCATGGAAATACAAGAGAAAATTCGAAAAATTAAGCCCAAACGTAGGCGATCTTTAATTTAGTTTAAATTATAATGGTAGTCCAGTTAGCCGGACAATCAAGTTGAGTACAGTGATTCCCCTTGTGTCTTACTGTAAATAGTTGTATCTCACTGGACTTGATGTTATTGTGCAGCCCATTCAATTTTGGTAATCAAACACGACATGTTATAGCAAAGTGCTCCTCTTCTAGACATATCTGTGTGGTAAATAATGAATCAGTAATGATTCGTGAGATTAACCCTTTTTTGCCAGGTCATCAGTCACCAGGTTACCAAATCCCATGACTATGCACTCACACCAGTGCAAGTTTCGAAAGACCTGCTATTTTACATTATTATATGTGGCTTTCCCGGATATGATTCGATATCGTGTGGACACCCATAAGGGACTGAATTGTGGGCTTGCTGTTAGTAAAAGTTATGATATCTCCACCAAATATCCCATAATATCTCAGCCAGTTAGTCACTCTATGAACTGCAGCAATTTCAGCCTGCAATAATGCACTCAACCGGAAGTTTTTCTAAATGAAAACACCTTCACATACTTTGTCTCCATTTGTAGAGGTCCAATAACCCCACATCAGAAAAGAGTCATGCTTCTCCCTTTTAGTGAGGATAAGGGATACAAAAGTCAGTGACATCTGTGATTATCCTAGTTCTGTGCATTTACATGAGAGACTGGCCATGCTTCGCCAACTGGGGTTTGTGAAAATAGTTCTAGTAAATGACTTAGGACTAAGTCACTAGCTGCCATTCTTGTATATTCTAGCCTGCGAGTTCAAGCTCCACGTCAATCTGCTATCGATAATTGTCTCAAAATATTTAATGCTACTAGTTGTATCACGGTCATTCCATTCTCCGCTATTCTGAAGTCTGGTACTTTATGCATCCGAGTGAATACCATCTCCGTTTTTGATGGTGTAACACTTAGTACTTAATATAACACTAAGAGCTTTAAAATGTTCACCTGATATCGACATGATTAAATTGTAAGCATACATTATAGTCCTGATACCTGAAAATTTGCCAAATTCCACAGAAGGCAAAGAAATGCATCTTTGCGGAGTTCCTTTTAGGGTATGTCTTATGCATGAGCTGTTGTCCTTAGTCGACCTAATAGTTCTTTTAAATAGAAGACTTTTCCTGGATCTATGAAATACTAGTCTTCTAGTATGTTTTCCTATAACCCAGTGGCGATTGATGCTTCATTGTGTTCATGACATAAGTTGTCAAAACCCCCTTCGCAACTTTATTTGTATTTATTGTCCATCTGCAGAAAGTGTTTGACCATGATTCACTTGTTATACAAAAATGGATATTGGCCTGATTTCCTATTGGATATAACAGATTATGAACCTTAATTCATCTGCTTGTTTTATACCAAAAAGGTCTCTGGACAATTAAAGAAATATTCTTACTTTCAAAATGTTTTACTGCTGTTTGTCGCTTATTTTGAACAGAATGTGTACAAATTTATAAATATACTTCCTTGAAAAAGGTTAAAAGACGTGTGACACCAGTATTTGCTTCCCCCAACTCTTACTTGTCTGCACATGATTGCTGTCAACATATTTTGTCTTTTCTTAATAATTGAAAGGTAAATCAATGAGGAACTGAGAGTACATATTTTGAATAAAACATTTGCTTTAATGTCATTTTGACTGAATCAAGCTATTAAAATGGTTCCATTCATATCTACTAAATAAGTACACACATACATGCAAAAATATGTATGTATTCACGAACATTCGCTATGAATGTGCACAGTTCATCTATTGAATCGCACAACGTTATTATTGTCTTACACTTCCATTTGAATGTAAATTCTCAAGATGTGCGATTATTAGGGTGGATTTCATTTGAGGGTGATTTCAGTTGTTTTATCATATATATGTTCAATTTACTTCCGATTAGCTTCTGAGATATACGATATTTAAAATTTTCCCCTCCTCCCTTACAGAAAGGGGGTGTTAGCATAATTCGTCTTTAAACAAAGGGGTATACAAAGGGTACCTATTTGTATCTATATAATGAACACAATTTAATTTGAACTTTGCGAATTTCAACAGATTGAGTCGATTAATACCGATACCCTATAACGTGACGCAGTAATGAAAATTATGACCCGACGCCAAAGAGTTTGATTTTGTGTATGTAAGTTTACATAAATCGTAGAAATATTATCATAATAACTTCCATTTTTTAAGACTTATTTCCATTTTTAAATTAGTTTTCGGATCTACATGAGAGCTATAGTTTTAAGTGTACCGAAATTCTTCAATCGATTCAAAAAGCTAAACTCCGTTCATTAGTATACTTTAAGGTGGGCATGGTGCTATCGTATATGTTACTAAATATATTAACGAGAACAAAAATTTACCGTTGGAACCTTACATCGCATCATGGGCTTTGTATAAAAATTATAGAAAATTATAATTGATCTCTATATCCTGCATTTTATACATTTTGGAGATTTTTAAAAATGAACTAAGTAGGGGAGTTACAGGAGTTAAGAGTCATAAAAAATAATTTGTGAAGCTTTTTTATGAAGCCCAGGCAAAATAAAGGACCAAATGTTCGTTACTTCAGCAGACTTAGTATATTCAGATTTCCAATCATACAGATGGACTTCTCAAATATTAGTGCTGGACCATTTTCTAAACACACAATCACATATGATATTTTATAGAGCAAAATAAGAAACTATTTAACGAAAAATGGCGTTCGCTAAAAATGGTTCTAGAATTGTTAAGTATGGGTCCTTGCGTTTAGGTAAACTTAACCCATTTTCAGGAAAGAAATATTATTACCATAAAACCCATAAATATCTCAATTACTTCAAAAGTTATAAAATTTTTTACCATCAAAAGCAGATTATCAAACACTGTATCACCTTAATTTATTTATCTCAATACTAACTGGACTTTAATACCAACAGTGACAATAAATTGTCGGCAACTCTTTGATTTGACATTTATATAAATGGACAGTTTTATAAGTGTAGTCTTGTATGACTACATTTCAATTTATTGCTTTAAATGCAGAAAGTGGTATTTTACGATAGCAGCCATACTGTCAACTATTAATGATCCGTGGTAGTCAAACACAAAAGTAGATTATTATAATTTCAATTGTACAAGACAATGACAACAAACGTTCACAAACGGCAAATGAAACAAGTACGAATGCTATATTCGGCTGTGCCGAATCTTAAATACCCTCCAACACTAAAGTTATAAAAAAAATTGCACAATAAAAACTAATTATTGCTTCAACAGTTTAAACACCAATTAGGGAAAAAAGACTCTGAAAGAACTACAGTGAAATATGGTAAAATATTCAGAGCTACAGATTTTAATGGCCAATTTTGTTAAAAAAATAATGTTCACAATTCATGGATGGAACTGTTTCATATTTCAGAAGCTCAAACTGTTTTCCGCAAGGGGCAAGGAGCTACTGCAAAATATGGAACCAGATTATTCATATTTATAATAAAAAATAAAGCTATTTAGAACAAGTAAAAATGTCAAGCCCGACTATGTAATACCCTACATTACAATATTAGTTACAAATAACAGTTACAAAAAATTAGTGAACGGCCCTCGTATAATCTTATTTTTTTGATTAAGTGTGCAGCATATTATGGTGAAAGTTACATTTATGTGAAATTAAGGAGTTTTAAAATAATTTTTCTGGGTGGTTATATGGTATCTAAAAGACCCTCGTGTAATTTTGTACATAGATTTTTGCTTTTATTTATTTTGACCAGTTATTATTACAATATCAAAGTATATGTGAGATTTATGCCCTTCAAACAGATATGTAAGGGAGCTTGTATGGGATATATGAGAAATAATGGACTGACCCTCGTATAATTAAATTGTCATTACACTTCTTCTTGTCAAATTTCTTCAAATTTGCTTTATATTTAAGATTTTTGTGAGTTTTAAACCTTATTCCGGGAGGACATTTGTATGGGAGGTATCCGAAATAGGCTTCGTCCGGGGAATAAATAATAACATATACTAAATTTCATAAAGATATCTCAAAAAATACAACCTATAGAGTGTTTACAATGTTCACACGGACAGCCAGCCGAACAGACAGACGGACGGATATCGTTATATCGACTCTGAAAACGAGTCGAAGGGTATACTTACAGGTAGGTGTAACACCATTTTTTCTATATGTTACAAACATCAGCACAAACGCAAAATATCTCAACCTCATACGGTGGTGTAGGATATAATAATTCCCCAACCACATACGGAGGTGCAACCTATAAAAATCATTGAGCCAAATTGGAATGAATATTAAAATATTTCCTAATTTCGGGAAGATACGTTATTGGTCAAATTAATAACATATTTTCGAGACAGTTAGAAAAATAATTAACAGAAAGTTTTTATTCGCTAGTTTCATATGCTCAAAATTGTATTCCGGGAAGGGGCCTTATATGAGGACTACATCAATTCATGGTCCGAAACTGATTATATTTAGTATATATTAAAGATAAAAAAATCATTTTGCCCAATTTTAATGATATTGGTCTTTATTTAAGTGTTTTATAAGCCCATTTTCCGAGAAAGGGTGTTATATGGGAGATACATCAAAATATGAACCGATATTAATAAAATTTTTACATGTATTTTGGAAAACTGATTGTGTCAAATTGATTCCTATTTAAGAGTTTTATAAACTATAAACCATATTCCGAGAAGGGGCCTTTTATGGGAAGTAGGTCACATAATGACCCCAGTAAAATATGGTTTCTGTGGGTTTATTATTGTATCCGAAATAAATATATGTCAATGGCCAATTCCGAAAAATTATTTTAAAAGTATAGAGCACAGATTTTGGGGTATATCGGAATTATATATATTTCAGCCTTTAATTTTCTTATGTTGATACGGTTTTAGTGATTTTTTGTGTGAAGGTGGAGAACATATAATTTATAGTTAAAACTTTAATGAAATTCAGTTACCTTTGATGCAAAGTTAGAAAACTCGTTTCGAGTTATCGGTTGTATCAGATTATCGGTCCAATGAAATTATATAGGTGATTTAAAATAGAAAACTGCTTAGGACCAATAACATTTCTGCTTGGCATTAAACACGGAATAACAAAGTTAATATGCCTTCATTGCCACTTGTGGTGGTGTAGGGTATAAAACCCAGCAAAATTATATTCAAGCTTATTTTCGATATTTACTATAAAACGGAAAGAACATTTTTTGACATTTATTTACTAGGAATTTATTTTGGTTCTATTTAATTCCTTCCAAATTAATGTTAAAAATTTAGATTCTTTCTTAATCCAACATTTGCTGGGTAATTTTAATTATTAAGGAGCTGTAGCTTCTGTCACCTCCATAGTTATCGTTTGTTTTATTTCATCTTCAACTTCTTCTTGTTATTTCTTAAAATTTTTCTTAAGTCTTCTTTTGATTGGAAATCTGGCATTTGTGTTCCAAATATTAAGACATTTAAGTGCATATTGTTGTAGCAATTTTATTATCAGTAGCAACAACTGCGATATCCGTATTCAAATGAAATATAAAATATACAACAATAATTATGCAATGAAGTTTAAGGAATGCGATTGAAGAAAACTTAATGTAAGTAAATGAAAGCTTAAAATATTGGAATGAGGTAATTACATCAGAGAAGAATATAACCAGGTTATTTAACCAGTCTTGAGGAGTGATATCGAAAAAATCTTAACATACATATATGTTAAAAAAGCTAATATTTTTAAAGTTTTAATTATTAGTGATAAGATTTTTAGCCCTGTTCAACTGCATATTTGAACCTTGTTCAACTGCATATTAATGTTTTTATAGCGTTTTCTGTCACTTTTCTTAGTCCATCTCCGTTAAAAATCTACCACACTTTTGAACACATTTTTTGTGATCTCCAATTCCCTTTTAACAAGAGCAAAATATCCCTCCACTGACCTAAGCTACGGACGGTTTGTTTTGAGCATTCCCTGATCTTAACTTCGATATTTATCGAGCCCGTTGTAACAAATGATTAGATTCTTTTGGGTCAATTGCCAATTGCTTGCCATACCAAGAACTTTTTGGGAACTTGTTTTGTCTACTAGTGGGCCCTAAACTTTTCTCTAACATTCCCTCGAACATCAGCATCATAAAACTTTTAACCTGGTAGATGCAATTTTATAAGACCAAAACAAATAAATACCACTTCACTTATTTCAGCTCTCATATGAGAACCCTTTTTGGAAAACAGTTTTGAGCTTATAAAAGGAGTAATAAATACCAATATTGTTATTAGTTTAGCCGATATAGGTTCAAATTTTTCTCCCACACCTCTTCCTGAAATATAGTTTTAAGTTTATAAAAGTCTTAAATATGAACCAATTCCATTTGTGTTGAGAACTGTTGTTGATCCTTCAGTCGCTACTATATATTTATATATTAATTTGACCAATATCGGTCCATATTTTGATGTAGTTCTCATGTAAATCCTCTTCCCGGGAAACGGTTTCAAGTTTTTAAAGCTAACAAATAAAGACCAATATATATTATTAATTTGGCCAATCTGGGTTCACATAAGTCTACTTCCCGGGAAACAGTTTTGAGCTTATAATAATAACTAATTTTACTTAAAATCGTCATGGTGAGTATTCTGTCTGTTTGAAAAATGAGTAATTTTCTTGGCAAATATCGGTGCAATAGTTTAAACTTATAAGGCTCTTGCAATAGATCCAATTTTATTGAAATTTGGTACAAATAATTTGTTTGGTTACTACATAATATTACTTAATAACAGCTTTCCGGAATAGTATTTTGGGCTAAAAATTTCCTTATTTTACCTTAATGTTTTCAATATATTTATACAACTGACTTTATGTATATTGCATCTCATATAGAAATTCCATCTTTAACATCAATATTTTAAATAAATCGACGATTAGAATGTATAGCTTGGTATAGCACCTATGGTGGTGTAAGATATAAAAAGAGAAAAAATCAAATAGGTTTATAGGAACATGCACTAAGTTATTGAAATATTTTATATAAAATTTGGCTCAGTATGCATTTATTTGAGGATCAAACTATATTATTAGGAATTGGATTTTCAGCTGATAAAAGATAAAATTTAATTCATAAAATATTCTAAAATATGAGTGGTGGAAGGCAGTTATATCATTGGTGCAACTTTTTGTGTACTTATTAAAATTTCTCGTTTTTATCTCTTATTTTAAAATTTCCCTTTTCGGCACAAAACTCCTTGAAATTACATTAATTCGGCTTAACAAAGGACAAAAATTCTCTAAGAAATGTGGACGAAAAGATTAAAATTTATAATAATAGAATCACAAAATTTCTTTTGCGATTCTTCTACGAAGTCATAATGGAAGTCGAAATAGTGTTAAATTCAAGAAATTACTATTTTTTAATACTTAAGATTAGGATTATTTAAAAATTAAACGAGAAACAGGAGAAATTCATAATAAAAAACTATTCAAGAAGTGTTAATTTTTAATAATTAAACTTGTTGCGACTTTTATTTCACTTATCACCTTTCAAGGGCGTCTTTATTTTCTAAAATACCCTTTTTGTGAGACTTTTAAAAACTCTCAACGGTAACGCTGGTGGAGGATATTTATAAATATTTCCCAGATCATCTGTTAAGGTCTTTTTCGATTCCACTCCTCAGACATATTTACATATGTTTATCGAGGAGTTATTCGCATATAAGTGAAATTTTAATTTTTATTATCTGCAAGTGGTTAATAATCTTAAATTGAAAGAAAAGTAGTCCTCATAATTTGCACTTGTTTGTCTTTAACCGAAAAATCGATATCGCAAAAGTTTCGTAGAATTTTACGCTTCATTGATTTGTATATATTTTTACCCATATCCTCCATTGCCACAGGAGATAAAACAGCTGCCCTTCAGTATGCTAATTAAAACCGCTAATATCAGATTATCAGAGAAGGAATATATTTCTTCCTTTTCGAAAATTATTTAAACTTCTATTCCATTCGAAATCAGTCTATAGGTTTTTTTAATTACACCAATAATACTTCCGTATAAACATTTTACTTAAATTTATCAAAAAACCGTTGAAATGTTGTTAAGTTTACACAACTAAATAAATATTTATATTTACATCAATGTAAAAGATAACAAGTAAGAATGCTACACTCCGCTATGACGAAATTTAAATATCCTCCACCACTTACATTATCAAAACATTTGCGTGTGTTGAGAAAGGCTTCATATATAAAAAAGCGGATTCATATTTTCAATGCAATTTGTCCATATTTAATAACCTCTTAAGCCTAAAACCCTATTCCGGGAGCTATAATAGAATATGGCCCCGTAATTGCCAAGTAAGAAAGACAGTTTAAAAAATTATTTAATAAAATTTCAATAAAACCAGTTCAAGTATAATAGTTTTATAAGCTTAAAACTCTTAAATCGAATCTATAGTCAATCATGGACCGATTTTCATCAAATTAGTAATATATATAAAATTTGTTAGACATTTAATATTAGAGATATTATTAAAATTCGTTCATGTAAGTTTTATAAGTTTAAACGCTTTTTCCAGGAAGGGTTCTTATATGGGAGAAAGTAACAAAATATGAACCGAAATTAATCTAATTAGTTAAGTGCATTTAAAACAATAACAAATATTGGTCTATATTTAAAATTTTGTAAGTTCAAAATCACTTTTCAATGAAATTACTTTATATTTTAGAGATTTATAAGCTTAATACCCTTTTCCACGATCGAGCTTAACTGGGAGCTATAGCAAAATATGGACCCATATTCGTCAATATAGTTATTTACATTAAACACAGTCAGGAAAATTATTTTGTAAAATTGCAATAAATTTGGTTTATATTTAAGACTTTAAGCTCTTAACTGTTTTCCTGGAGAGCGACTTATATAAGAACAATAGGGAAACATGGTACGATATTGCTGAAATTAATATCACTGTGATGACAAAAAATATTGTGCAAATTGGGTAGATTTGGTATGTATTTAAATGTTTTATAAGCTTAAAATCATATTCCCGAATGGGGCCCTTTATGGAAGCTACGTAACATTATGGTCCCAGCACAATCTAGTTTTTGCGGGTTGATTTTTACATCAAATAAAGGTATATGGCAAATTTCAGGAAACTATAATCAAAATGGCTGATTTTGTGGTATATCAAAATTTTGCCCACAACTATTTTTTCTACTTATTCGATTTTGTTAATTTGATAAACTGTATTTTATAGTCGATATGCAATCACTTTTTGTTGACGATTTTAGGAACGTTGTTCTTTGAAAATTGAAGTTTTCTCAGATATCGGTCTATAACTCTTTTGCTAATTGACCGATATAGCTGGTTTCAGCAAACAATAGTTTTTATTTGAAGTCGGACAATTGTTCTTGGTGTGAGAATATTCCAACAGAAAGACAAACAGTCAGACAGACAGATGGAAATAGCTATATCGATACACATTTAAGTGTTTCCTTCTAAACATTACATACGGAATGACAATCCTAATATACCCTCAACACCTCATGTGTTGGTGGAGGATATGAAAAAAGAATCTTTTCTCGAAAATGAAATCATTTAAATTCTGAACGAGAATTTTCACTCAATTAATGAGGTTTAATATCGTTGCAGTTCCAGTTGTGATTCTTTTGTCAGCACAAATGTGATTACACACAAATATTTATGTAAATTTGCCTACAAATACAAACAAATAAACATTATAGTACAATTTGAAATTAAATTAATTAAAAACATTTAAAGTCCACAAAGAGGTTATTGTGGTTGATTAAAACCGAAACTGAACAATCTGCAAATTGTTAGGGAGTGAATGAATACATTCGAAAAGTTGAAAAATTTTAACCAGGAAAAAAAATTTAACAATAGAATTTATAAATTTGCACTTTAACAGAAGGATTTTATATTAAATTATACCTGGCACATATGATAAATTTGGTAGAATGATAAATCCTAACAAAATTGGATGTGGAGGAAGCTTTTTTATGTTGAAACTATAAAAGTTCTCATGGAATGATTTTGGTAACTTTTTTCAAGAAAAAAACAATTTAATTAAAGAAAATTATCGATCAAAATGAAAAATTCTATTTAAAAAATTGTTCTGCATTGAGAATATTTTTATTTCGGAAAAAATCTTATAAGAAAATTTTCTATTTCCAAAAATTTTGTCTTTTATAATGAACGAAACTTTATGTTCTGAGAATAAAATGAGAATAAGAACTCCTCAACCACTCCCCCATGCTCTTTTGCAAAATAACATTGTCTATAATATTACCGCTTAATACAAGTGCCAAATTTCATAAAATATCCTGCAACAGTTTTGGAGATATGCGATATTAACTTTATAGTTTGCAAGGGGAATATCACTCGCCCATGCACTATCCGAAATTGTCTTGAATAGTCTACAGGTCGCAATTAAAATATTGCTGTGAAATTCAGAACATATTATTAGTTTGGTCTGAGGACACAGCCTACTGAAATTGCCTGTATTCGGTTCAATATTCCAGGTACCTCCCATACATATGTTATTCCCGGAATGGGGTTTTAGGGTCATAAAAGTCCTTAATACAAAGAAATTTAAACGAAGTTCAATACAACTAAATCTTAAAACGATGTGCGAAAATATGTTAGGATCGGTTCATTATTTCTCTTAGGTCCCATACAAACCCCTTTCCAGATATCAGTTTAAAGGCCAATAATCTCACATATACGTTGGTATTGTAATAATAATTCGTCAAATTAAGATAAATATAAGCAAATATAGGTGTGCAAAATTATAAGAGGGTCAGTTTGTAGCCCCCATAAAACCCCACCAGAAAAATTAATTAATTAGATTTTCAGAAATATACGATATTAAAAGGTTCGTTAGTTTGGGGGATACCACTGCCGCAAGTCCTATCCAAAAACTTTGTAGGCCACAGTAATGTGTTTTCAAAGCATTATTCATGTGCCGAATCAGATTACCTGTAATACTTATACAGACATGCGATATTAACTGCTTCGTTTCTAATGGGGTTACCCCTCTTCCGATTTTTATCAGAAATTTCTTAAGTGTGTAATATTTTTCAATACCAGTATGACAAATTTCATGAAAATTGAATAAGCCGTTTAGTCATAATCGGCGTTCAAATTTTTCGGTTTAAGATGATTGTCTCAGATATCGACATGTACCTACTTTTTTTCTAAGCCGATTTTGTTGGTTTTTAACACAAAATTTCTTAGGACCATAACAAATATTTAAGCCATTAAGTGTGTGAACGTGCAACAGATGCTCATTGCTTCGTCTTCTCAGTTAATAATTTGATCCAAGAAATTTTCTCTTCGATCGATAGCCCAGAACATGCATTTAAATTTGTTTATAAAAGCGAAACCTTTTTCGAAAACCCTTTCAGATAGTCCATATCTAATTAAAACTTATCTCAATTTTGAACACCTTTATTGAGCGTTTAAATTTTCTTTTAAAATGAGCCTAATATCTCTTTACAGGGCTAAGCACTGGGCAGTTTAAAAGAATTGCGATTTTTGTTACAAATACCACATTATTGTTTTTGTACCTCTCAAAGGCTTGTTTATCCTAGGGACAGCATACTAAGTCAAGCTAAAAATAAGTTAAACATTACATAAGGATGTTTGTAAACATTCTTTGCCCAACAGCATATTGCTTGCCATAATAAGAACTATTTGGGAAATTTTGACAACTTTTGGGCCCTAAATTTGGCACCGCGAAATAAGTCCAGCAAAATATAACGAAAATAAAATAAATTAAAAATTTAATATCATCCAAAGTTAATTCATTTTCGTTTAAAATTATTTAATTTACTTAAATTTTTTAAAAATATTTTTATAAATTTAAGATTTTTTTACGACCGGTCTTCAGCCGCCCTTTGGTATAACTCCATTGCGGTAACTAAATAGTCGGCTCTACTAAAAACAGTTAGTTTGTATATATGTATTACCATTCAGAAAAACTTTAACAAAGCTAGTGTTTTAGAAACCATAAGGGAGAAAGTCCCTAAATCTGAAGGTCTAATAGATATAGTTTTCTTAGCGAAGACGGCTTTTTAATTTAACAGAAGAGAAAGTTTCTTAGTCCGGAAGAAGAAAAAGTTTTCTTAGTGAAGTCGGTTTTTTAATTATCATTCATTCCAAGTTAATATTTGGAATCATTAAACGGTCGGTCAATGGTTTTTATCGAATCCTATGTTAGGATTGTTTTTTGAAAATTTTCCAATATTTGATATTTAAAACTCCATATCATTTATAATTAGCATTTCATATATTATGCGTATTATTTCATTACTTAATTAAATTTGGGACTTATTTCAGTATTGGCAGTACTTCATTTATGTCTTTGGGAGGTATTTCATTGTCTTTTTAATCGGATGTTTTTTAATTTTTGTTAAAAACCGATTATTGGGAATTATTTCACATTCTACATTTGGGACTTATTTCGTGGGGTTCCTAAACTTTTCTTCAACATTCCCCCAAGCATCAGCTGAAATCGATTTTATCGGTTCAATAGAATGGAATCGTAATGAAGTCATAATTTGGCGATGTATAATTGACATATTTAGGAAATTTCTTTGCTTGAACTTAGAGGTTGCCTCAGATATCTGTCTATATCATTTAATATAATGAATCGATTTGATTATTTTAAACAAATATTCTCAGGAATTTGAAAAATACTCAGGTATAGATAGACAGACTTACAGCCAGGCAGACATTGATGAGTCGATTCAGAATTTGATTGATGGAAAAATATATATACATTATGGTGTTTGAGATGATTCCTTTTTAGCGATACATACGGAAATGACAATATTAGTATACCCTCTCACCCACTTGTGGTAGTGGAGAGGATAAAAAGTAGACCTTTTAAGAGAACAAAAACTTAAGTCTAAATGGAAATAAATTCATTTTAAAAATCCTTTAAGACCTTCTTCACTTTATCGTTTCATTTCAATCGTTGGATTTTGTGTTCATAAGTATCATGAGTTAAATTTAATTTCGAAATTGTACAATTCGAATATTATTTATGCAAATATTATTACAATAAATGTAATGTTGAGCATGATAAATGAATTTTTATATTGCAATTTCTTTTTCTCTTTCTCGACTATAATTCTTGGCAACAAATATTATTTTAACGTTTGAATGAGAAATGAAAAGAAAAGAGATGAAATTATGGAAGGATAAAAATTTTATAATAAGATAATGTTTGTGTGTCTGTTCTTGAATTTATTTAAATTTCTCTTTCTGTCTGTGATGCATTTTTATACCCTACACGAACACAAGTGATGAAGAGGATATATTAACTTTGTCATTCCGTGTGTAACGATATGAAGGAATCATCTTAGACCACATAATGTATATATATTCTTGCTTCAAAGCAAAATATGAATAGATTTAGCTATGTATAAATGTATGTCCGTCTGTCTGCTAGTCTGTTGTTGACACGCTCAGGAAAATTTGGCCAGAGTATTTGTTATAGTCCTACGAAGTTTCCTGCAAAATCGCTTCAGTATATTAGAAGATAAAGATGAGACAACCTCTATGATCAAGCAGAAAACTTTCTATAAAGCAATATGTACTTCATTACCATTCCAAAAATTATCAAATATATATATCGTGTATGTATGAGTGTGTATGTACGAAATATAACGTAATTACTTCACACGCATTTGTGGTGAAGGGTCTTGAAGATTCGGCATAGCCGTACTATTCTTATTGTTATATTCTTACTTGTTATAAGTTTTTCCTCCCTTTTTCTCAGTTATTTTCGTTAAGATGTCATTTATCTCATATTTGTGTTGTCTTTGTGGTAGTTTGATGGCAATTTAATGTAATTTATTTTTTTTACAAGGAATAAAGGAATCAGAATAGGGATTTAATATAAATTTATTGATTTTTGTAAAGACGTATTAAAAAGAATATAAGTTTGTTTGAGAATTATAGACATTAAAATCACTGAACCGATTTCCTTGGAAATTTAATAGAGTGATTTCAATAATTCCTGAAGTAATATAGGTAGTACCATTGGGAGAAGTGCGGCACCTACAAACAGTTCCAGTCACTATTTTAAGGAATTGATTTATTGAAAAAAGTATATGAGTGATTAATTACAAAAGGAGCAAAATATGAATTCTAGATCAGATAAAGATTTAATAAAATATGCTTCGGCATAATAAAGATTTTTCGCTAAAATCCAAAATTTTCACCAAAATATCGAATTTTTCACTACAGTTCGAATTCTAAAAATAATTTTAGTTTTTCACTCAAAAGTCTTTAACTAAAAATTCAAGTTTTTATACCCTTCACTACCACAATTTGGGATGAGTGTAGATTAACTTTGTCATTCCGTGAGTAACGCTAAAAAGGAATCACCTAAGATCTCATAAGTATGTATATTCTTACATGAAATCAAAATCTGAGTAGATTAAGCTATACCCATCTATCTTTCTGCTGGAATTATTTTTACACTTGGAATAATTTTCCAAATTCTTTCACCAAAATTGGCCACATTGGTTGTTGTAATTCTTAGCAATTTCCTGTTTAAAATTAGGTATATCAGTATATTAGCTAATAAGTTATAGACCGATATCTAATACGACCTCAAAATTACGAATACGAATTTTTCAGAATTTTTTAACTAAAAGTCAGAATCGGATAAATGGAACAAATTTTGTAGGCTAAAATATGCAAATTTTGATACATCTCACAATCAGTGAGCCATTTAGGCGGCAATTTGGATGATAATTTTCTGAAATTTGCCTCATATGTTAAATTTGTATACCAATAAATATAAAGAAATAAGTTGGTGCTACGACCATTATTTGATCTACCTCGCATATAAAGCCATTTCCCGGAATATGATTTTAAATCTATAAAACTCATAAAAATGGATCAATTCTAATAAAATTAGAATTGACTAATATTGGAACGATCTTTTGGCAACTCGCTTGGCCCTTCGAAGCAATTATTCTTGGAGGTGCCTTGAATGTTATTTAGTTGACTAATCTCGATCTACAGTTTGCTTCAGCTGCCCTTCTTGGAAAACAGTTTTGAGCTTATAAAACTTTGACATAAAAACCACTCATTTTGAAAATCGTCATGATTATTTGTCTAATGGTCTAAATATATTACTTTGACGAATATTGGTCAAATTTCATTATAGCTACCAGTAGAGCCCTTTCAATTTTGAACCAATTTTTTTGAATTGATTTGATGCAAATCACCACACACCAATGGTCATTTGTCATTCTGTGCATAACGCCAAGATGGAATTACCTAAAACCTCATAAAGTATATATATTCTTCATTCAAATCGAAATCTGAAGCGATTTAATTATGTCACTCTTTCTTTCTGTTTCTTTGATCTGCTTGATACTCATTATATGTTATTGTCACCAATTAAACTTCTATTTGTCCTTATCTCTAAAAAATTTTGTTTCGTATTTTCCACAAACCGAAAATCCCTTATTTCATTCTTATTAAGAATCATATTTTTTAGGAAATTATTGTTGTTATTTCTTTGTTCCTGTTCTTAATGTGATTACTTTTGATTACTAGTTGTTTATATTATTTTTATACGGAATAATTTGAGGTACATTATCACTATTGTCCTTTATAATCGCAACAAAAAAAAAAACCAACAACAATGGAAAAGTTTTTTCAAAGGTCATTATAAGAATTTACTAAGAATTTTATATTTATCTTCAAAATTTTATGCGTTAATGACGTCTTAGGAAGTTTTAGAAGATTTTTGTTATTGTTAAGAGAGTTAATTTAGTTTTGGTGGTTAAGGAACTCTTAATCAGATTTTGCTTTAAATTTGATAATTTTAAATTTGAGAAAATTTTACAATTCAAAGGATTTAATTTTAGGAATTGTTTTTAGGGTTGAAACTGAAAGTTTTAAAAGAATTTTTTAATGAGAATTTTAATTTTTTTAGAAAAATTTTAGAAAAAATTTTAATTTTTTTAGTGAAAAATTAATTTTTTATTGATTTTTTTTTGAATAATAACAATCTATAACATTTTAACAATAAAAATCGACTTTGCATTAATATAGAACGATATCTGAGTTTTCTGGTATTTCTTAGGGCTGGAACATTGTATTCGCCAAACAAACAAAATTTCAAATAAATTATATCATTAGATTATATATTTTTTCTTTATACGTGAACTGTACTGTTTCGCCTAGCGTTATACAGATAATATACCATTATAATTGTACCCTACACCACCGAAGGTGGAATAACTTTATAAGTCGATTAAACAATGTCCGTCCGTCTGTCTGCCTAACCGGCTGGATGTCCATTATAAACGTTATGAAAACTCTACAGGTCGTAATTTTTAAATATCTCTATGAAATTTGGTTCGTATTATTATTTTGAACTAAGGATGAAACTTATTGAAACTAGCCACGCTCCGTCCAATATTCAGGTACCTCCCATACAAATGTACACCCCCCCCGGAATGGGTTTTAAGGTCATGAAAGTCTTAAATAAAATTGCGATTTAAATTTGGCACTAGTGAATCTCCCAATATTCTAAAACGATGTACTAAAATATGGGAGGGTCGCTCCATTATATCTCGAGGTCGGTTCATAATATCTTATAGCTTTCATATAAATAAAATTCCTTTTAAATCGCATAAATTTAAGATAAGTCCTAGTGCCACAATAATGTACTACACAATTGAGAATAAATTAGATAATCTAATTATACGAAGGTCGTTCATTAATGTTTTTTGTAACCACTATTTTAAACCGATGATGTGGAAAGGTATTAAAAGTCGAACGTAACCGGCTATACAATTTTACTTGTTTTAAAGTTATAAATGTTATATTGTAGATTTATGGCAGCCGGCTAAAGTAAGTTCACGTACATAACTCTGACCCATAAATGACCATAACAGATTCTATTTCGAAAATCATTTAGAGTGCGTAAATCTAAATGATATTAGAAACCAAAAAGTTCCAACACATCCGGTGGAAAAGCAGTAGTTTAGTGATCGTATTTGGTACGAAAAGTTAAAGCTAATGCAGGTCTAAAAACATACCTGACACGATTATGCTAAAAGAAGGCCAAAAACAGATCACGAAAGTTGAAGTAAAGTTTTCTATAATATTCTTGCGATAATGGATGATGAAACGTATATTCTGGCAACTTCCAAGAAATGTTTAGAATTAAGTCCGCTTCCATTCACAAGACCTCATAATGTGTTCGCTTATTTCTGGCCAGAGTAAAAATAAACAATTGGCATAAGAACCATAATGTGGTATTTGTAACAAGAGAGACAAATTCTCCAAATTGCCTGGAGCTAAGGCCAGTAGACAGATATTAAGCTCTTGTTAAAAGAGAATTGAAGATCACAAAGTGATGGGCAAAAGTGTGGTAGTTTCTAAACGGAGATGGACCACCTCTCTAAGAAAAGCGACAGAAAAAGACTATAAAAGCGTTTATGGGCAGTTTTCCGAAAAGGTTAAACATTACATCACTTGTTATTAAAACTTAAAACTAGAAGTTTAGTGTTTTAGTTTTTGTTAACATATATGTATTAAAATATTTGTTTAATCTCACTCCTTAATACCTATTCGACCACAAAATACAGATTCATAAATTTCTATATCCTTTATTTAAGTTCCACTTCACAAAAATATCTCAAATTCTCCAATAACTTAAACATTTAAGTATCATGAAATAATTATATAAATATATATTTATAGGGGAAGACGTTCCATAGCTTTTCATGTAGGCTTTATTGTGTATTACAAAGTTTATTAAACGCTTCAATATTTGTTTCATTTTGGCCTAAAACTTCCTTGTCAGCAAATTGAATTGAACCTGACTGTGGTTCTTAGAAATCGTTGATTAACTGATTTTCAATTTAGATTTATTCATTATGAAGTGCATTAGTGTTAGTTTAAAGTGTTGATAAATGCAATTATTTTTTCATTAACACATCATTATGTGAATGTGTATGGACGCAATTGACACCAATTTAATCTTTACAATACTGTTTCACAATATTAAATTACAATTTCAATTTCAATATTTAATCAGTTTAAATGTTAATTAATATTTTTAATTAGTATTCTGCAATCTCAATATATCTTCCTATTCAGCGATGGCGAATTTTAGATGCCCTTCAACACATGTTCATATATGTGAATTTAGAACATTATTATGTATACTTTTTTGCATTCATATTTTTTGGTATAAATTTAATTTTTGGATTGATCACTTTTGGATCACAAAAAATTGCCAAAATCCTTTCCCTGTATTTCAAAGTTGTCTCACATATCAGTCTTTAAATTTTGATAGAACAAACTTCTCGGGATATAACCAATAACAAGGCCAAAGTTTGTTGAGGGGGTGTTATAGTAACTTTGTCTAATAAGGTCCTTAAAGGTTCCTTTGAGTAATACCAAGAAGGGATCCTAATAAGAATGTATTGGATCAAATAAAATTCTTCCCTTTTCTGTCTAACTTCTTGCAACACTCTCAAATCAATGTCGATGTAAAGACAAATTAGTTGTGGACCGATATCTGAGACAACCTCCGAAATTTTAGTAATTGTGAAGTAGATTATGAATAAACGATTTTATCGATTCTTATGAAATAACACTTAAGGTGTTTTTGGTAGGATTAATGGGCGTAGAATATTATTGATAATTAACTGTTTAACATGGATTTAAATGATTTGTGGCTGGTGCAGGAAGGATAAAGAAAAGTTCTTAATATAAATACTTCCTTCATTAAATCTAAAACGAATATAACATTCTTATGTGTCATACATAGCGTATATAGGATGGGACAGACGGACGTATCGTAAGTTGTCGACCGTCCGTCTGTCTGTTCATGTAAACCCCTATAGGTCGCAATTTTTGAGACATCTTGATGAAATTTGTTAATCAGAAAATTATATTAAACGAGAATCGCTCATAGAATTTACCTAACTACTATTTATAACAACATCGTGGTGTAGGGTATTACATATTCGAGATTATTCGACTATAATAACCTTACTTGTTATACACTACACCACCATAGTTGGTTGAGAAATAATGCGTTTGTGCTTAAGTTTGTAACGCATACAAAAAATATTGCTATCACCCATTTCAGGTAAATACATAACGATGTCCGTTAGTCCGTCCATTCGGCTGGCTGGCTGTCCATGTAAACCTTGTAAAAAATGCAGGTCACAATTTTTTGGGATGTCTGGATGAAACTTGGAATGTGTAATTATTTTGGCCCCAGGACGATGCCTATTGAAATTAGTGATAAAATAGCCATTATTTCACCCAGCCCCCATATAAATGTTCCTCCCTGAATGGGGTTTTAATGTTATTAAAATAAAGCGATTTTAACAAAATTTTACGCATAAAAGTCGAATCATATTATAAAACGATATGCTAAATTATACCGGGAACGGTCCCATATTTCTCATAGGTGCCATACAACCCCTGAAAATAAAACTTTGAAGGGCATAAATCTCACATATACGTTTATATTCTGAGAAGGATTGATCAAATTAGGTAAAAATCGATTTACGAAATTTTACGAAACTTTCTTTAGCTCTCGTATTATTATTCCAAGAAATATCCCTTTTAAGACGCACAAATCCTACATATGTATTATTACCATAATATACTGCACTATTAATCTCAAATTAGAAAATATATTGATACGAGGATCGATCATTAATTCTTAATAGCTACCATTAATAACCAACAATGTGGTATAGTGTATTACATAGTCGGGTTTGCTCGATTTTAATACTCTTACTTGTTTTTTATTATAAATTAATAAATTAAAAATAGAATAAATAACGATAGACACAATTTAAAATAATTAATATTTTAATTAGGTTGTATTAACACTTTTATGTTATAAAAATAGTTTTATCTAAAGAAAAATAAAAATGTAATATAAATATGTTTAATATTTTTTAAATCTAACTAGTTAAGACCCGGTACGCTTTGCTGCCCTTACAAAGTGGAAAAAATATATATTTAAATATAAAGAAGTGCATTTAATAAAGATTCTTATAAAAAGCTTATTAGTATTTCATACATCTGATTAAAACCTTCCTTGAGAACGTGGTTGGAACCAAACTTTTGAACTAAATTTGGGTTTGTATGAGGGGTACCTCTTCCTTAAGAAAGGTATTGTAACCGAATTTCAAAAACTTCGTTGTAATAGTTCTTTAGTTATCCGATAATCATTATTTGTTTTGTATTGGGGCTACCTCACTTCATGGTACTATTCGTCCTATATTTTGAACAGTAAAACAAGTTCTTAGGAAAGTAATTGGAACCAAATTTGAGAACTCTCATAAGCGAGAGAGAGAGAGTGAGATCTTTAGTTATTTTCCGCTTTTACAGTTCTTTAGATATTTGATCATAAATATTTGCTTTATATGGGAGTAACTTTCCCATTGAGCCTACCCGTATTATTTTTTGATCAGTAAAACAAATTACTGAGAAAGTGAGTGGGGTCGAGCTTTTTAGATATCCGACATTCATTATGTACAGTAAACAGTTACTTGAAAAAGTTAGTGGGACCTTTAGATATTTATATATGGAGGTTACCCCTCCCAAGATCCTATCCGTCCTTCATTTTGTCTATTAAAACAATTCCTTGATAAAGTGGCTGTAACCAAATTCGAAAATTCTCATCGTTACAGTTCTTTAAATATTCGATGATTAATATTTGTCTTGGATGAGGGCTACCTCTTCCCTTGATCCGTTTCACATTCTGCCTCGTAAAAAAGTTCCTTGAAAAAAATTATTATGATCAAATTTGAAAATTCTCTCTGTTATAGTTCTTTAGATATTTACCGATCAATATTTGCTTTGTATGGTCCTATGTGAAAATTTCAGCAAATCGGTCAAGTAGTTTAGCTATCTAAAAGTCCCAAAGCAAACACACAAACAAAGAGATACAAGCACATATTTATATATATAGTTAATCTGTCATGTGTGTTAATAAAAAATGTCAATAATTATCGAACTGCAAAGGGTGGGTTCAAATTGATTTTATTCTAAATTAAGGGAAACTTTCAAACCGTTAAAAATATCTCAATTAAAGAGAGCAGAGTTATTTTGAACTTACTTAAGAAGTAAGGTCGAAAAATTATTAAAATACATATTAATTTTTTTGTGCACTTAAATTCTACTTTAACAAGAGTCCAATATCTTTCGGTAACTTGTCCATTGATGGTAAATCTGGTTCAGACGAAAAAATAAAAAGCATTTTCAAGAGACCTCACAACCCATACGGTGGAAAAGCAGCCTGGTTAGATCAGTGCTCGTACTATTTCGCAAAATTTAAAGTCAATACTCTTTTAAATAAAATGGTCATCATTTCCTAAAGAGTTGTGTGTATAGCAAGCAATATGCTGCTGTAAAAAAGGAAAATTATTGTTTTAAATGGGCTCTTTAAATACAGAAATATACATAAAGGAATGTTGTTTCCATTCACTATACCTGGAACGACACGTCTTCGCTCTCGATGCCAGTGGTTCGGTACAAAAATGTATTTTTGTGGGTGTGTGAAAATAAAGAGCGTACACAGACATATTAAAAATACGTTATAATATTTATATTCTTTGTCAGAAACTTCTACAGATCGCTCCTTCTCTCTCTCTCTCATCGCAAATTGTTTTGCAAGCGGTCTAACCACCGAACAATCAATTAGGATGACTAAACGCCAGTGCATCAATAGGTAAGGACACTGAAGCGGTATAGCAACCAGACGCTCTTACTTCTTGATAGCTCTGGATGTAGGGCTATAAATATTATTAAGCAGGTACAACGAAGCAGTCTAACCACTAGAAGTACCAGCTTCACAATATCTCTCTGTTTTGCCGACAGTGTATTGATTGGCTAGAATAATGAAGCGGTATTACCACCATATGATCTAGCTTCTCAATTATTCTGTGTGTGTGGGGCTAGTGGAGATTATTAGGCAAGAATAACGAAGCGGTCTAACCATCAGATGTCCTTACTTTACAATCTTTCACTCTCTTAAATCAAATCAAATGCATGCGGTCTAACCACCGAACAGTGATTAGGTTTATTGCCGCAGTGTCTTAAGAAACAAATCAAACGAAGCGTTCTAACCACCAGATGTATCTGCTTCTTAAGGTCTCTGTGTGTAGGGCTAGTGAATATTGTTAGGCGAGAACAACGAATCGCTCTAACCCCTAGATATTCCTGCTTAACAATATTTCAGTCCGAAAAGATTAAACAAGTGCAGCCGGTTAACCACCGAACAAAAATAAATCTTACCTAAGAGAAAGTTGAGCGCAGACTCTACTTACTAGAACAATACAACACATTTTATACAAATTCTGCTATATTAGTTGTTGTTGTCTTAAATTATAATCTTAGTTATACAACTTTAGTTGTATTCCGTTACAATGATATCTTATCTTTTTAAGCAGAAGAGGCAAATACTGCCCAGAGCTAGGCCATTGAAGAGATATTGAGCTCCTGTTATAAGAGAATTGAAGAGCACAAAATGGTATCCAAAATTGTAGTGATATTAAACGGAGATGAACCACCTGATCGAACAATGTGACAGAAAGTACTATTAAAGCGTAAATTTTTATAATACTTCAATCAAAAAAATAAAACTGTTTGTTAAGTAGTTTTATTTTTTAACATTTATGTATGTTAAGAATCTTTTAGTCTCACTCTTTAGCCTTATATGTAAGGCAAGCACCCATTAAGTATTTTCTGCCATTACTAATACCTTTTTGGTAAACTCTTAAAACTGATTGAATTTTAGTATTTAAATTATGATTATATTTAGGGCTATTTTAGATTAAAGTTTGATTTAGGATTACAAGTACGTATATATATTAATTTTCTATTACTTAATTTTAATTAGTAAATTTCTCTTTATTTTTTATTATTGAACCAATTTTATACGAGTGTCATTAATGGTTTATTTTAACTCAATTAAAAACACCAATAAACATGTACATTTTCATAAATTATGTTAAGTATTAATATTAATAGAATTAAAGCCAAAAATATGTACGTGAATTGTGTATGAATTATGTGATTTATACTTGAATTTATATACAATTGATTTAGGTCATAAAGTATACAATATATGATATAGTTGATATAGAAGATTTGACTTAAAGTGAACAAGTAAGAATGCTAGATTCGGCTGTGCCGAATCTTAAATACCCTCCACCATTGATATTAAGCAAAAATAAGCATGTGTGGAAGAAATTGTGATTATAAATTTTGATAAAACCGGATCAAATTTAAAACACATTCTTGGAAGGGACCTAAAATCGGAAATATAGCAAAATGTGGCCCGATTTTCGTCAAACATGTAACATATATTAAAGATAGTTAGCGCAATAGTTGTGCCGATTTTCAATAGAATTGTTTCATTCTTAAAAGTCTTATAAGTTTAATGTTTTTTCGGAAACGAGACCATAGCAAAATATGGACCGATATTCTCTAAGAAAGTAAGCTAAGTTGAATAATCAAGACGATTTTATATAAAAAATTAGCTGATATACATTCAATATTAAATAAGGTCTTTATTGACTTAAATCTGTTTTCGGAGTTTGGGGTTGGGGGAGCTTTAGCAAAATATGGACTTAGATTACCCAAATTAATAATATAAATTATAATTGGTATTTTACAAATAAAACCGTTGGGAAACTAATTGAGCCGAATTTAACTAAGACTGGTCTTTCTCTACAAGTTTTATAAGCTGAAAAGTGTTCCCCGGGATGGAGCCATATATGGGAGCTATATCAAAATGTGGATCGAGATTGGCCATATTAAGCAAAATATCTGGGAAAAAATTCTACAGAATTGGTATTTACTTAAGAGTTTTATAAGCTCAAATGCGGAAAGGGCCTAATATGGGAGCTACAGCACAATGTGCACCGATATTGGTCAAATTAATAAAATATTTGTAAGACAGTTAGAAAATTAATTGAGTAGAAATTTTGTAGAATTTCTTTATATATAAGAGTTTTAGAAGCTTTATACAAAATTCCGGGAAATAATGACCAGCACAATCCTGTTTATTCGAGCTTATTTTTTGCATCAAAATAAATATATATGGCGAAACACATAGATTTTGGGGTGTATCAAAATTTTGTGTATTTCAGCCCAAAACTTTTTTCAACACACAGATGGACGGCTAAAACAACTCGGATTTTAATATGAAGCAGGAATATATATGTAATTTATGGGGTCTTTGATAATTGCTTCTTGGTGTTATACACGATATGACTTAATAAATATACCTTTATCACCACCTGTGGTGGTGAAAAATATTAAAATTTAAAACGAACTTTTTTCTCAATGAAATTTCCAACTTCAGAGGTACTGTAAAATGTCATAATGGGGACCTTTAACATTTTTAATCTTATCTATTAGTTCTTCTTCTATTTTAATTTAATTATAATAAATTCTCACTTTTATTTTGACACTCATTTCATATTAATATTTAAAGTGAAAACTTTTGTTTCAATTGTCTTCATATATTAGTGCTATTCTGGGGGTTTAAACTCTTCCAATAGTTCATTTACAAACACAAACATGTATTCACATACCACTACACATACAACCACACTTTCCTTTAAAAGGATTATAATAGAAAATGATGAGTTATCGCTATTAAATTGTGGAAAAAAACTTCAGAGAATAAATAAAATACATACAAAGAAGAGATAAGTGAAGTAAACAAAAAATAAAAAGAAGTCAAACAAGAAATGAAAAAAATATGGAGGGAATATAAAATTATAAAGAATGTGTAGGCAAAACCACAAAAGTGCCACAAATTCATTAAAATTAAAACAAATGAAAACTCTTAACTTAAAAAATGTGGCTTATAGCGAATTCTAAATGCCCTTCATCGCATTCATGTGCAAAAGAAACATTACTCTACAGTTTTTTAGGCGATAATGATACAATATTACTCCCTAACGATTTCAGCCATTTCACCATCACCATGTTATCGTAGAGAGAACCGGAAGTGCCCATGAGTGTCACCATGGTATATTGAGAAGAGATTATGAAAAAAACAGTGGTTAATCTCATAGGGACAACCAGTGTTAAAAATAATTAGTCTGGAGTTTAGTGAAGCAAACTCTTATTTCTCTATTAAAGTTGTCGACTTATTCTGGACAGTAACCAAAAACTGTTAGGTAATAAGTAACACAAACATACATACTAAAGTACAAATAATGTTTCTGAAATTTAACAGTTTCCTACAGATTTCTTTGGTGTCAATAGGAAGAAAGAAAATAAAATTCCCTTTCGATATAGTTAACCACTTCATAGCAACCAGTTGCATCTTACATTTGATCGCTTCCAAATGTTTCATAACGACAGACTTTATCCGCGTTAGTTAAAGGGGTATCTCCTACAACAAGCTCTCTAGAATCTTATCATTTTAAATGAGATTTATGAATTTCGAAATAATTTTCTCTGGAAGTATGTATGGGTGCTGTAGGAAATTATGGGATGACCCTTGTAAAATTTTAACGTCGACTCTCTAACATCATAAGTGGTATACTAACTTCGTCATTCCGCATGTAACGCCATTTGCATCGCATCAATTCTGGACGATTTAGCTATGTCTGTTTGTTTGCCTAATTCTCAGAATACAAAATGACCACATTGTTTGTTGTTGTCTTAAGCAGTTTCCTATATTGGTTCATTAGCAACAAATTTGTAGGTCAAATTCTCAAACCTCAAAGTTCTGAAAAAAGTTGTCTAAATTAAAAAAAAGAAATAGAACTGGATTAAAAAAAGATTAATCCATAGGATGGAAGTATATGTAATTTATCACTGCTTAAATATATCATCTAAATTGGATCAATGAAAGAAAGTTATAGGCTAAAATATGCAAAATTTGGATTTACCCTAAAATCAGTGTATCATAGAGGTCGCAATTTGAATGTAATATTCTGAAATTTGTTACATAATTTTATTATTATATAATAATTCAAAAAAGACAAGATTGTACTGGGGCCATATAATGTCCTTTCCTGGAATATGGTTTTAAGCATATAAAATTATTAAATATGGACCAATTCTATTGGAATTCAGAGCAATTGTTATTCTAACTATCTTTAATATTTGTTATTAATTTGACCGATATCTGACTATATTTTGCTATAGCTCTCGTATAAGGCCCCTATCCTTTTGTGCTTATAAAACTCTAACATTACTGTTCTAACTGCCTTGAGGTGTCTAGCGAAAATCAAAACTCAAACTCTCCTTGAGTAAATGCAAATATGTTTAAAAGTTAAAACACGTGCCAAAATTTCGTCAAAATATCTTTGAAAAACTAAATAGTGTTGTTCCACTATAGACTATCGGGTAATTAGTTCGGAGCACTCACCAAAATCAATCGGATTTTAATACCCTAAATTACAAATCATGTAGAAATCATTTTTGTCTATTTGGAATGCTGTATATCCATGTGCTGATGGCAACCTTGACGATTTTTCGATAAAGGTGCTGTTTGGGCCACAAGCTCAATGTCTATTGAAATTGGTGATGATCTGGTGAAATAAGTCATAATTTAATTTGTAATGACTATTATTGGTTAAATAGTAAATATTATTTTTGGCCATTGAGACGATTTCTTCTTGTCCCTTATATATTGATTAAGTTAATATACATTTCATCACCATTTCAGATGGTAAAGGACGTACAAGTGGTATTGGTCGAAAGAATAAAATTCTAGTCAACAACAGCATTTTCGCAATAGAGATGAGAAAGTGATATAGAAAATTGGCACAAGTATTAGGAACAGAAATGCGTGATCAAAAATGTTTTATACGAAACTAGCTTATAACTGATATGTTTTGATATTCGATAATTTAATAATTATTAAACCGGCAAATAATTTCTTCCTCACTTATTGAATTAATTGGGTCCAAAACTTTTATAGTACTCATTTATCTCCGGTTTTCGAAAATTTGTAACACCAACATGTAAAAAAAAAATAATATAAAATTTTAATATTTTTTGACTTATTGAAATCCAAAAAAAAATACTCACTTGCTCATCACTACTAAATTACAAGCAACTGAAGTAGAGAAATACTCACACGTTTTTTTGCACTTTATTTTAACTTAAATAGGACCATCTTTGAATGCCTGAGTTCATCGAATGCACTACTGTATAAGAGGAAATAAAAACTAGAGAAATATTTGTTGGTTATACGAGAGAATTATTTTACTTTTATGGAATCCACAATAAAAACATATTTCAGTTTAGCTTAATTAAAGTAAGTGATATTTACACGCTTAATGGAGAAATAATTTCACAAAAAGAATTTGATAAAATTATAAAGCAAAAAGTATGAATGCTACGTACAGCTTAAACCTCGCCTTCAAGATAAAGATAGGGTCTGGTATTTCTGATATACTAATTGAGAACCTCATGGTTATAGGATTTCTAAGGATATCAAAGACAAGATTATGATGTGTAAACTTTGGCAGAAAATCCAATAATATAAGGAAACATACATTTTCCATTAAAACTTTTAACCAAAATATTATTATTCCCTTTTCCTAGAGTTGTATTTTGAGATTTATATAGATTAAATTTAAACTTAATTATAAATTAATTTAATTTAATTTAATTTAATTTAATTTAATTTAATTTAATTTAATTTAATTAAATTTGATTTGGATTGGTGGCAACCTCCCCGGATTATATCAACCCTATATTTTTTAGAAGTTGTGTCTCACAATAGCATTATTGGTGCAAAATTTAAATATTCTCGCTGTTATAGCCCTTTAGATATTCAAAAATCAATATTACCCTTGTGAAGGGGATATCTCTTCTCTGGTTCTATGCATCATGCGTTTTGTACAGTAAAACAGTTATTTTAACACTCTCGATTTTATAGTTCTTTAGAAATTATGTTATTAATATTTGCTTTGTAGGGGGGATATCCCTTCCCTCGGTCCTATCGGAACTCTAAATAACGTTTCTTACTTTCAGATATACTGGGACCGTTCGTGGAAATTTCATCAAAATTGGCTCAGCCATTTTTGAGTCTATACGTTACATACATACATACATACATACATACATACATACATACATACATACATACATACATACTTACATACATACTTATACATTCATACATACATACATACATACATACATACATACATACATACATACATACATACATACATACATACATACTTATACATTCATACATTCATTCATACATACATACATACATACATACATACATACATACATACATACATACATATACACATACATACTCACATACATACTTACATACAGACATGCATACATACATATATTCATACATACATACATACATACATACATACATACATACATACATACACAAATACATACAAACAGACTTATAGATAATAGACACACATAGATAATTGTATCGGATATTAATGCCATTATATTTTATGTAATATAAATGTTACAGATTAAAAAAAAAAAAAACAATTTTACAATTTAGAAAAAGCGTTTGTCTCTTATAATCTTCTGAGAGTAAATATTCACCAAAAATATTTTTTTTTGGTAAAAATTTTAATTAAAATTTGTGTCAACCAAATAAGTTGGAATTTATTTTCTTTTAGTTCCTTTCAAATTAAAACTTATACCGTCATATGCATGCTGAGTTCTAAATATATATATTTTCAGTTCCTTATGGAAGAAAGTAAATATTAAAAATAACTTCATTAAAAATGTCCAACAGCGTTGAACATAGAAATCTAACTAAACAGGTGTCGGGTAAATGAATTAAAAATGCTAATTAAAAATTCCTTGTGAAATAAGAAATGAGTTTTCGTTTATTAAAGTGAAATAAAGTTTTTTTCTGGCAAGTATATGTATTATTTATTTTATTGAGAAGTGGAATTAAAGTTTTTTTTATTCCCTTTGGGTTTCAAGGCTTTTGTTGTGTTGCTGGTGGTCAATATATTATTAAATTCGTAAAAAGACCAAACGAACTGTTGATTATTGAAGTAAAACTTTTTAAATATTTTTCAATAAATAAAAAATATTAATTTGATAATGATAATTTAAGATGACAGTGGGTAAAGAAATGCAATAAGGAGACTCGTATTAAAATAATCAATAAACACTGATGCATATTTCTACAAAAGCATTTAATTTTATTCTATTTTTCCTTACGCCAACATATGATTGGGGTATTTTAGTACACTATTCGACTCAGAATATCTTTTTGAGTCGATGTGAAAGGCTGGCTGCCATTGTAAATATTGTGAATACTCTACAGGTTGCTATTTATCAAATATTTCAATGAAATTTAGTACATATCATTTTGTCCTAAAGACAAAGCCTGTTGACATTGACCATGTTCGGTCCCATACAAATGTCTTTCGGAAATAAAGCTTCAAGATCATAAAAAATCCTTAACATAAACCGCCTTTAAAAAAAAATTGGCAGAAAAAATCCTTTAATATTTTAAAATGATGTGTCAAATTATGTGAGGGTCGGCCTATTGCTTCCCACGGGTCCCATACGAGCTCCCTTTTAAATATCAGTTTGAATAGCTTAAATCTCTCGTATACGTTGGTATTGTAATACTAACTAATCAATTTAAAATTAATATAAGGAAAAATTGATGTGAAATATTATATTCGGGTCAGTCCATAATTTTTTCTAACTTCCACATAATCCTCAAGCAACATTCGTTTTAAAACGCATAAATTTCACAAAAATGTCAGTGTTACATAAATCTACTGGACAATAAAGTATTCTTCTGAATACTAAATCATACGAAGGTCGTTCTTTAATGTTTCCTAACTACAATTTGTAGCTAATGTTGTGGTATAAGGTGTTACATAGTCGGGCTTGGCCGACTATAATATTCTTACTTGTTCTCTCTATATTTTGTTTAATCTTTGTTGTTCTCAATCCGAAGTAAATTTTAAGCCCTTTTAAACGTAAACAAGATTTTTTTCTAGTCATGTCGTTTGCCCGATTTTTGTTGGGAACCCTTCCAAGAGAAGTACAAAAAAAAACAGATTAAGACCCTTCCCGGAAAATGACTTTAAGCTTATAAAATTCCTTTGATGTTAACCACAATTATTTTTCTGCCTTTAATGCACGTAATGCAATCTGGAAAATATCGGTCTATATTTTGCTATAGCTTGCATATTAAGTCCTTTTAGGAAACCGGGTCCAAGCTTATAAAACTCTTTAGTATGAACCAGTTTAATTGAAAATCAACATAATAATTTTTGTAACTATCTTATATATGTTAATTATTTGACCAACATGGCTTCTTGTTATATTACAGGCCCCTTCTTCAAATACGGTATGGACCAATTGATTGTTCAAATTCGTCAAACCATTTTTTGTAGCTGCTTTTAATACACGTAGCTAAAGTGAGTAATATCGGTCTATATTTTGCTATAACTTCCGTATAAGGTCCCTTTCCGGAAAACGGTTTCAACTTATAAAAGTCTAAAAGGTTCTGAAATTGGGATGAAGCGTTTTTGCAGATTTTTTTTACTCTTATTATACTCTCCCGGAATAGGGGTTTAAGTTAAAATCTGAAATTGGGATGTAGACTTTTTCAACTCACACAAAGTTTTATATAGTGTAAGTGGTGAAGAGTATTTAAAATTCGTCACAGCCGACTATAGCATACTTACTCTTTTTATGTTTTAATACTTTTTTATGAATTTAAATTTGTTCCATTTTTTCATTAAACTCAAATAAAAATATGAATTATTAAATGTTTATATATCGTTGCTGCTACAAAGTAAATGGTTACAGCAATAACAATATTTGTTGGTGTTTGGTATGTTTTACGGGTAAAATGTTGACATTAATTGACCACAACAATTTGCAAGTCCAGTAAATTATAATAAAATGAATGCGGTTCTTTTAACATTTACAACATTTAATAATATTAAATGTTTTATGATGCATCTATGATGAAATATGGCTATTGGAAATATTGTGACCAAATATTAAGTAGTTTCCATAACTATAAAATAATACAAAATATTAAATGTTCTAAATATTAAATACCCTCTATTCTTCTTCAAATATTAATTTCACGGAAATAATTATCAGTAGAATAAACAGTAAACAGCAAAATTGTCAAGTAGAGACTGATCATATAACATGATAGATTAAGTACTTAGTTAATGCCTATAAATAGTTCAAAGTGCTGGACCTATCCCCTCGCTGTGAAGTATCTAAGTAGTTAGTTCATTTAAATTGATCTGTGACAGCAAAAGGAGAGTCCAGTATATAGGTGAGCAGGAATCTATTACTGCTGCGACAATCCATTAAAGGGTAATCCAAGTCTGCTTGGGAAAATGTGTTGAAATTAATGTTTCTTATATGATCAATCGGCTATGTCATCGGCCAGTATATTACCCTATACGCTGGGATCAAGCTAGTGTAATGTAAAACGTATAAAACAGCCTTATCAATTTTTCTCTCTGCATCGGACGAACAATACATAGGCCTTCAGTGGCAAAAGTGCTGTCCGACTCTAAAATCATATTCGGATACTTTCTGAAATTGTTCTATCATGTTAAAGCTTGCATGGTTATAGATAGACCAACTGAAAAGACACCAGAACCTACGTCACTGCTCATTTTGGGGACCACCAGTGTCAATAATCCCATTCCTCTCAATTCTGGAGGGTATTTGAATTTTTACAAATCTTTATCTATATATTGCAAATAATCTGAGGGTATAATTTAGTCATCTTGAAGTATACTCGAAATCCTCCTTTCCATATGTTCTAGATTTCCAGTCATTAACAGTTTTATGCTTCACTATGCTACTTACAGATGTGAAAATTGCAACGTATTTATGTTCCCAAAATTGCGTTTTATTTGAAAATTTAGCTTTTTAAGCAGTCGTAACAACGGTCTCTATAAAACACCGAAATTTAAATCAAGAAATCTTTACAAGAAACCGGCTTCTGTTCGTAAGATTTCATAATGTGCCCACTCATTTTTGGCCTAACTTGACATTCTGTCGCTTACCACAGCGACAAGATGCCAACAACGCAATACATTTATTCAAGATCTAGGCGAGAGTGGGCCCATATGCCGCAAATACACGTTACTTGCCAAATATACTGTACAATCCTTCGAGCATCAGCAACATAAATTTTTTTACCAGGAAGATGCCTAAAATCTGCCAGAACATCAGTGCCCATTGGATTTAAATTTTTTTAGCAACGTTCCCATCAGGAACTTTTTGGGACTTGTGTGTTTTTAAACCCCGTTACCATTAACTTTTCATTACACAAATCCTGAGCTCTGAGCTAACCAGACTGCTTTCCTACCGGATATGTGTGGAGTCATTTGAAAATGCTTTATATTTTATTTTTGGCTTAATAAACATTATATGGACCATTAATTCTACCTGAACAAGTTCCTCCGATACTACCTTATAACATTGGAAACACTTTGTCGACAGACCTTTGAATGCTTGCAAAATTCTGTAGGACCATGTTAAGTTTTGTGGAAAATATTTTTTTCTGATCACTCATTTTATTCCAATTAACAATAACTGGCATATTTTACAAAAGAACCTTTATACAATTTCATATAATACTTGGTTTCTATCGTGTGTTAAGAATTTTTCGAACTCACTCTTTATTCACAATATAATCTTCAATTTATTTATTAATATTCATCTTTCCATCCATATAACCATCTACAAATGCATATGTATTGATGTTTGATCTGTGTAATTTCCACACAAAATTTTATCTTCTGGGAACATATGCCACCAGGGTTTTTAATATTAACTTTATTATAAATATTTTTGTAATCGGCTTTAACCAACAATAAATTCTTATTTCGGTATACTTTATTTGTTTAAACCAGAAATTGAGGATTTTGATAAAAACATTTTTATTTTTAATGAGAATAAATATTTTGTTATTGTTCTTGTGCTTTCAGCTGGTACTGATGTTTATGTTGTTACTGCTGTTGCTGCCGTTGTTGCCATTGATGTTGCAACTCATGTTAATGTAGCTAAAATTTTATTATATTGTAAATATATTTTTATACAGAAAATTATCGATTCATGTCATTAAAAACTATAAAAAATATAAATAAAATTGATGACACAATTGTTAACCATATAATTAATGAGGAATGAGATCAAATAGATTTTAACATATACTAATGTTTGTTTAGAGATTCTGCTTACAAAGAGTTTGCTTATTTTTTATTAATATATTTGACACGGACCAATTTTTTGGGATCCTGGAAAATGTACATTTGAAGAATTGATAGATAGACTTATGTCGTAATTTTTTTCTTAATTTCTTTTCGGTCTCACTCCTTATAAACGTTGTGTTTTATTATTGAATTATTTGCTTTAAAAATATTTATTTGATTACATTCATATTTTATTCAGTAGAATGCATGTTAAGGTCGTATTCTGATACACAGTGTTTCCGAATTGATTTTTTTTGGAAACAACTCTGTAACTTTTGAACAGTAAGATGTATTTTATAGAAATTCACGCGTTTTCAGCCTAAATTTGCCAAAAATTCATTAATGAATTGAGGACGAAAATTTAAATACATAGTCCTTGCAAATTTCTTTAGAAATTTCAGTCCATCTGTCTATTTTTCGCATGCTCACATTCGCAATTACTGGCCCAATACAATGAAGTTTGGCCTGACTATTTGCTTCCAGCATGATTAGCTCAGTGCTTGGACTATTTGGTACTGTTTGTTAATTAAAGCTAGACTAAAGTTTAGGACCCAAAAGCAGTCATAATTTCCCAGAAATTTCTTAATGTAGCAAGTAACATGCAATTGCGGTAAGAGAAGCCAATTATCTGTTAGGTCGTGCTCTATAAATAACGAAATTTACATCAAGGAAAAAAGGTTACTTCCATTAATTATGTGCCTAATTATTTTTGGCCTGACTCGATATCCTGTTACTATGGCAAATAAGTTCCTTAGTGGTACAATAACAACAATATGGAGTTGAACCATCAGAGACAAATTCTCCAAACAACCTTAATTTAAAGCCAATGGAGAAATATTGGGCTTTTTTTAAAGCACAAAAAAGGAGTACAAAATTGTGGTAGATTTTAAACGGGGATATAACCGCTTAAAGTCACGAATTAAATTTTATTATTTTTTAGAAACTGAAACAAAATAAAATATTGTAAACGCGGCACGATATGAGTTGAATTTGGACTTGCACCTGATATATTGGGTATACAAGTTTATAAGATCAAGATTTTATGAACGATAAAGTGAAAATATTTTTGTCAGTAATGAACCAAACAGAAAAGTTTTCGGAGAAGTCTGAAAGTTTTCTAATCGATTTAAAGTATGGTATACTACCTGAAAATATCTATAAGTGTTTTCTTAATAAATATCTAATTTTCTGTTGTAGGAAGTCAATTATTTGTTTAGCCATCGTAATTATTAAACAATTATGATAAAATTAGTTTGTCTTCATATTCTCTTGAATCTCGATTTACATATATTCTTGTATCAAATCAAAATCTTACAAAATCAAACACTCACACATTTAGACAATTCTATTTTAATTAAAATAAATTAATTAAAGGAATTTACAAGAAGCTCTAGACCGATATATGAGACAACGTCAAACGAGACGGAAAAAATTTATATTTTTATACACCATCATAAGTGGTGATGAGGGTATATTAACTTTGTCATTCCAGGAGTCACTTAAGATCCAATAAAACATATATATTTTCGACTCTAATCATATCTAAATCAGAGTCGATTAATCTATGACCATCTGTCCGTCCGTCTCCCTGTCTGTTGGAAACATTCTCACGCCTAAAATTATCGTCCGGTTTCAATGGTACTTGTTCAAATTGTTTACAATTGTCCTAAGAAGTTTCCTATTTAAAACCAGTTATAGCCATCTATTAGAAAAATAGTTATAGACCGATATCGGAATCAACCTCAAAATACAAAAATGCTACATTACAAATTTTTTCAGCAAAACGTGACTGTATTTAAATAGATACACACATCATACAGTTTTATGTCCTTCATTATCATAAAAATAAATCATCAAAATCGGATCAAAAGAGGGAAAGTTATAGGCTAACATATACAAAATAATTGAAATACCCCAAAATCAGTGTGTCATGTTTCAAGACAATTTTCTGAAATTCAGGGTCCAATATTTGACTTATGTCCCATATAAGGGCCCTTCTCGGAAAATGATTTTTAGCTTCTAAAACACTTAGATATAGAGAAATTCTGTTGAATTTTAGTAAAATCATTTCATATTGATCAATATTTTTCCATCGTTCCCATATAAGGCTTCTTCCCTGAATATGGTCTTAGGCTTCTAAAACTATTCTGCCATAACTCTCATATTAGGCATTTTCGTGGGAAAAAGTTTTTAGCTTATAAAACTATTATATATGAAGGAACTTTATTTTTCGAAAACCTTTATGTATGTGACAAATATCGTTCTATATTTTGCCACTCTCATATAAGACGCTTTTCTGAAAAAGGTTTTGAGATATATTAGATATAAAGCAATTTTATTGAAAATCGTCATGATTATTTTTCTAAATGACATAAATATTCATCACTAATTTGGCGAATATCGGTCGATATGTTGCTATAGCTCCCACCTCTAAATGCTCTAACAAATGAAGTTTTTTGTTCAAAACCATAACGAATATTTTTCTAACTGTATGTTATCGATTTTACTAATAATTAATTTAAGACCTTTTCCTGGAAAGTGCTTCTATTTCATGGTATGAGATATATCTTTCATTTAAATTATCTTTATTTTATTAATAAAGATATGCATTAAAAGCTTTGCCTTTTATTGGTATCAAAATTTATTGGACTTTAAAGAATTGTGAACATATTCTACTTTGCAATATCTTTAACTTGTGCAGAGCTTTTATAAGGTAAATGGTGAAGGGTATTAAAGATTTGGCACAGCCGAATATAACGTTTTTACTTGTTTCCAAGCAAAAATGTGTAGCTCTCTGTCCGCATTTTCCTAGAATTGATTTAAATCTTAAACAACACTTTTATATACAGATTTATTCAATTGAAATACTAAACCATAAACCATAAAATATTTCAAATCAAAGTCTTTAAATTCCTTAATTTTGTCTTTTCGTTATTTTGACCAAAAATTAATTAAGTGATTTATTGCGAGTAATTATGTGAGAAATTGAAGCTTATTATGAAATAATTATCGAAATAAAATACAATTTATAGTATAATAGTTTATTGCACTTTAATTGCAAAGACAATTAATTGTACTTCATACTGAGATTGGCAGTTTTAAATTATTTGAAATAAATATATTATTTAATTAAATTCATTATTTAATTTTAATTAAAAATTTTATTTTTTTAATTGAGAGAAAATTAAAATCTTCTCTCTATTTAATTATATAGAACAAGTAATAATGTTCTAGTCAGTCAAGCCGATTGAAAAAGTAATGCACGACCCTCGTATATTTTTATTTTCTGATTATTCTTTACTGTGTAGTATATTATTGTGAAACTTACATTTATGTGAAATTTATTTTAAATGGATTTTTGAGGAGAAGCTACAAAAAAGTATGGATCAGCCTTCGTATACATTTGTACATCTATTTTGTATATTTGTCATAACTCGACCAATTATTATCACAGTATCAACGTATATTTGACAATTAGAGAGATTTAAAGGTCCTTTAACAATCAATGGATGACTCGAAATATTTGGCACATCGATTAAGAGAATCGTAGAACTTATTTATGCCAAGTTTTATATTTAGGACTTTTATGAGGTAATAACCTTATTCCAGGAGGACATTTTTATGGGAGGTATCTGAAATACTAAATCAAACATGTACAATTTCGATAGTCTTCTTCCTTGAGCCATAATTATAATCAAGGAAGGACAGACGGACATCATTAAATAAACTCAGAAAGTGATTCTTAGTCGAACGATATAGCTAAAGGTGGGTTTAACACCATATTTTCTCTATGTAACAAATGTCAGTGGTGTAGTGTATAAAAACGTGCTGCGTATACTTAATATTTTAATTCTTTTCCTATGATAATTGTAATATTAATCATACGTTTGCAAGCCATCTTTATAATTAAACACAAAACTATAGCATAATTATAGGATGAATTTAAATTATTTGAATTTCTCTTTATAATAAAATAATTAATTCGTGTTATTTATAAAGTTTAAAACCTATTTAAAGGCAAATGTCTTAGTTTTGTACTAAACGGTATTAATTGCGTTAATTAAATGCAATTTTGTTAATAATTAAAACTATTAGGAAAGTTATAGTCTATCAAGCGCGATAATGTAATACCCAACATCAAATTGTTTTTCTGATTGATGTGTCATTCATCAATTTTAAAATGTTTTTTATGTGGGAAGAGCTTTTGTTAATGGATCTTTTATCTAAAATTTCGATGGACATTGAACTTGTATTCTCCAGTAAAGTCGAGTCAGTTAATCCAAATCAGTTTTGTGTATAATCGTAATATTAATAATAAGTTAAAATTAATTAACGGAGATAAGTTCAGTGCAGAGATACTGGGATCTTAAAAAATTAAAAACACAAAAAGGATGTCCAAAAGTGTGTAGGTTTTAAACGAAGATGGACTGTCTGTTTGAATAAAATTAATTTGGCGCATATTATTATGGTCTAAGGACGAAGCCTATGGAAATTGCCCATATTCGGTTTAAATCGGGTTAAAATAAAAGTCTTAACTACAAAACGATTTGCATAAGTCAGTCTTATAAATACTTTAATGATGTGCCAAAATATACGAGGATAAATCTATTTTTTTCTCTTGGGTCTCATAAAACCCCTGCAAATGTCACTTTTAATGTCGAAATTAACCTAAACGTTGATATTGTAATAGTAATTGGTCAATTATAATAAATGTAAGTAGAAATCGATGTGAAAAATTATACGAGGATCGGCTCATAGTTTCTTGTGGTTCTTATATGAACTTAAGAATAAATCACCATTTTCAAACAACGATGTGGTGTAGGGAATTAGATAGTCGGGCTTGATTGTCTACATATTCTTACTTTTTATAAAATATATATGTATTCTAAGAATTTTTGTTCTCACTCCTAATACATTTGGTTATGTATATAATTTTTGTGACGTATATTACTTTGGAGTTATATGTGCCATTTATGGATTTAATTTACACAATTTTTTCTCATTCAGCTTTTTATTAAAAAACTACTGTATGAAAAAAAATTAAATTCATTTCCTTCAACATCAAAAAAATCAGATCCAAACTCTTTTACAACAATTATTTCATTTCAAAAACATCTAACAAAATTAAAAGCCAACTTAATATTAGAAAAAAATAACAACAACAACATCATCATCAGAGAGGCAAATTACCACAAGGACTCCCTTAAGCCTTGACACAATAATATGAAACATTTTGCAATATAACAACAACGACAACAGCAACATTGAAAATTGTTAGGATTTTTACATTGGCCATTAACGCCTGAAGGCCAGTCAGTCAGCTCTTACTAACTGACATCAGCCCACACATACATAAACACTCACACACTTCACATCACTATGTGATATTGTGTATGTGTGAAAGCATGTATGTGTATGTGTGTGCATGTGGGTCGGTGGGTGTATTTCCATCTGTTGGTGAATCCATGGTCATATTTGTAAAATACAATCAGATAAAAAAACTAAAAACCGTCCATTCAGTCCATTCAACATGTTACAGCTTTAGAAAGAAAAAAACTCTCACACACAGTATTTGTTTTTGCTGCTAAAAATAGTAAATATATGAGAAATATACGATTTGTTAGATTTTTTTATTTTAGGCCTAATATTTCTAACGAATTTTTTTTTCTGACTTTTTGTTTTCATGTTTGTTCACGAGCATTTGAGGAAATATTTTAACTCTTTTGAAAGAGGTTAAAAATAGAAAGGATCAAAGTATGTGTTGGTATAAGATTTATGATTTTTTTTGAAATCGAATCAATTGTGATTTGATTTGGGAAAATCGTTTCTCAAATAAAATATTAAGACTTTAGGAAAAAACACATAAGTAATTTTATAGTTTAATACTAAAGCGTTTTTTCAGTTTAAATGGAGTTACCATAGCACAGTGGTCCCAAAACGATTTTTTGGAAATAGTAACTTTGTAAATATAAACTATTTTTTTAATAAAATTTCGCATGGATATTTTCAAGGTGTTTTTAATTGACTTCCAGAAGGCTGGGGTCGGGAAGTGGATCTCCAAAGTTTGTCACCTCGGGTATGACTAATTCTTTATAAATCGTCAAAATTTTAATTATAAATATCTTTTATAGTTTTAAACATATTTAGATCGAAGTAAAATTTTAACCCATTCCCGGACAGGTTTTAAGTTTTTCTAATTATAATGTTTGTGACATTTTTTCACCTTAAAATTTCCTTCGGAACTATAAAATTTATTTTTCAATTCTGAAAAAAACTTTTAATCTAAAAGCAGACAAAGCATACCCAAGGGAAAACAATTAAGGGAAACAATTTCCCCTCAAGCCCTATAGGAATTTCGTTAATTTTCAAATATTTTTCCTTAGTTTTTTTAAGAGAAGGAATGTCAATTTTTCAATGGTACTAAACACTTCTATAAAGGTTTTACCTTTTTAAGTTAACTAGAGCTAGTGACCTTCCCCAAAAATTTGCGCATTTCTCACGTAAATATGTGCTCTGTATTCAATTTAATTTCAACATGTCTTTAAATAATATCGCACAATTTTGCACAGTTATTTCTAAGATATTTATGGACTAGTTTGGAAGAAGATTAGTTTCTAGTTCTTCTTTGGGGCCAGAGAGGAGCACTCTCTCCGTGACCTCGGGTATAACCTTAGATGTAACTATTTTTGCGGTTACTCTCCCGGTCCAATATTTCCAAAATTACAGAATTATTTCCAAAAATGCGTTTTTGGTCCACTGTGCGTTGGTGGTTAGGGTATGTCTTAATGATTTCACATGACAGAATGAATGTTTTAAAGAATTTATATGTTCTACACCCCTGCACAGTATTTTAGATGAGAAATGGAATGGAAATAAATCTTGAACTTCTGAACGGCTATTCTGATTTTAATGAAATTTGCAATAGTGATAGCAGAAGTGTAGGCGAGTTTAAGTCTTGAATTTGGATTTTGTGGTCTAAATGAGGGTCGGAGCACTGAGTTTCAAAGTTGAAAAGATTTACTAAGAGCTTTAATGTAGACAAATTTTACATCAATATATCGGAAATTATGTCTTTTTTTCAAAAATATTATTAACAAAAACAAATTGTTGCACACATTTTGCAAAAAGTGGCATGAAAGTATTGAATTGTCCTTTTTTATTAAAATTATAAAATTTTCATTTTCAAATAAACTCTATGTCAGTTAACTTATCTTAATGAAATTTTGAATATGAGTAGATTTTTTATACTTAACTGAAAACTGTTAGAATTATTTTAGTTTTCTTAAATAAAATCCCATAATTTCCAAAAAAAAAACCCTCATTTCATCAACCTTCTCTTGGAAACATAATCATACATAAAATTTCATAATAATACAAAAAATTTCATCAACCTTCTCTTGGAAACATAATCATACATAAATAAATTGTACGAATTCATTTCAGACGAAAACATATATGTTTGCCTGACCATCTGTCTGTTTGAAAAATTCTTATGTCCATAATAACAATGAGATTCTATTGCAATTTTGATCGGATGTTTGGTATACTCATCTTTAATTTGCCTTTAAAAACCGGTCATATTGCTTCAATAGGAAAACTGTTATATACTGATATCTGACACAATCTCGAAATTCATAATAAAAACTTTTTTATTTGTAATGAAAAGAGATTTTCCATCAAACATATATAATTGGCTTTTTATCATCGTGTTAAAAATGATCAAATAGAAAAAAAAATTTGTATTATAAAATAAGAAAAATATTGATCTCGAAATTAAGATAATTTTGAAATTTATTATAAACATTTATTTCTTGATATCGGAAAAAACTTAAAAGCGGCATTATACTGAAGCCATTATTTGACTTAACTCCCAAATAAGGCCTCTTTCCGAAATTTGATTTTAAGCTTAAAAAATTCTTTAATATGGACCAATTTCTTTGTTATTTGGCACAATTATTTTTCTCACTTAATATACGTAACTAATATGACGTATACTGGATCATATTTAGTTATAGATATCGTACAATTATTTTCCGCAATAAGGTCATATTTGGCTGTAGAAGCAATTTAAAGCCAATTCCCGGGAAAGAGTTAAAAACTTTTAATACAGTTAAGTTTGTTTCAGAAGTTGTCCCAGGCAGTTAATTTTATCATTACATTTGTAACACCAGGAAAGTATAGTCTAAGACCCAATAAGGCACTTTCTTTTTCTTGCATCAATCAAAATCAAATTCAATTAATCTATGTCCGTCTCTCCGACTGTCTGACTAAACTAAATGAAATTTGACCTAAGTACTTTTTTATTGTCCTAAAAAGTTTCATATTTTAAACCAGAAAAATCGGTTGAGTGACAAAAAGATTTAGTCTGAGGCAACTTTTTAAAACTGGAGAAGTTGAAAGAAAATTGTGGAAAACCACCATTTTTAAATTGGCACGGTGATACAACCTTCAGTAAAAAACGGTACTCACTATCGCATGTTTTTATAGGTCGTGAGGTTGTTGTTATCCCCGTACAAATTAAATATCTAATATCGCGTTTTTCTGTAACAAATTCGGAAAATTTTAAGTAATTTGTCACAAGAGTAATTATTGTGAATTACAATTTTTCTCTTGATAGGACACTGTTATCCTCCTAACAAACGAAACTTTTAATACTCTTGACCTTTGAAATTTTGTGCATAGATAACGCTTTAATAATGAAATATTAAATAATATCATAGAAATTTGGTACATAGGGCCTTTTTTATAAAATAATTTATATTAAAAAATGTTTCGGATAAAACAAGTGGAAGTGATATTCCCTTTCCCCATCGATATTTTTAATACTTTTTATCACTGTAATTATTAAGCAAAAATTGCAAAAAGTTATAGACCACGGAATTTTCAGATAGGGAACGAGGAAGCGGTACCCCTTACAAAGGGAACTTTCATTACAATTAAGGTGGAGGGTGTTTAAGATTCGACACATCCAAAAAAAGTACTTTTTCTTGTTTCTAATGAATACCTTATGGCAAAAGTATCAAAGTACACCTGGTATAATCAACTTTTTTAGATAAAGACATTTCATTGAAATTCTCTTAATTCCTATTTGTATTTCTAGAGAATTTCGGGTTATTGGTTTTTACTGCTCTTTCGAAAATTAACAAATTTTCAGTATCCTAAGAGTCAGTTCAATTTTTAGTAGTAATTAAACATAGATAGAACATAAAACAGTAAATTCAAAAATAAGTAAGAATGTAATATTTGGTCAATCCCAACTTTGTTTTACCCTACACTTTAATGTTGGTTATATATTGTAGTTACGAAAATTGTGAAATTTATAAGTTTTAAAATGAATTTATGACAGGATTAATAGAAGCTGCAAAAAAATATGAACCGACCCTCGCATAATTTTGCACATCGACTTTTGTTTATATTTGTCAAAATTTGACCAATTATTATAATCCCAACGTATATTTGAGATTTATACTCTTTAAAGTAATATTTGGTAGGGGGCTTGTAAAGACCTATGAGAATCAATGGTCCTACTCTCGCAAAATTTGGTAGATCGATTAAGAACATCATAGAACTTTAAAGTTTTAATAAAATCACTTTACATTTAGAACTTTCCGGGAGGATATTTGTATAGAAGGTACCTAAAATGTTGAACCGAATATGACCAATTTCAATAGGCTTCGTTATTGGCCAAAATAAGAATATATACCAAATTTTATCAATAAATTTCGACCAATAGAGTGTTCACAATGTTAACATGAACAGCCAGTCAGCCGGACAGATACACAGACAGACAGACGGATGGATTTCATTAAATCGATCCAGAAAGTGATTGTGAGTCGAAGGTTATACTTGCAGGTGGGTATAAAACCATCTTTTCTGTATGTTACAAACAAACGCATAACACCCCAACCACCAACGTAGTAATGTAGGGTATAATTACATATTTACGGGTAGAGAATGAATCTTTTAAGAATAAAACACATATGTAAAGCAAAATAGAGAAAGTCCTTAATGATGCATAAGTTAGCATTTGTTGTTTTCCATCTACAATTTAATTACCAGAAATTCCAAAATCAGTAATGAAATTTTTTAAATAACCAGAAGTTACTCTCTGATACAGTTTAACCATTAAATAAACTCTATTCGTATTTGGATTTTTGTTTTCTTTCCTGGTATCCTTAAATATCCTCTATTTTTCTCATTTCATGCAAATAAGATTTTTGTTACTTAACATAATCATAAAAAATGAATACATTTTTATCTAAACTTTTATTTACTTCACTTGTATTTTCAAGTCACGTATATAACCGTTATGACAGGTAAATGCTGTAAGTAAACTAGTGCTATTTTACATACAATTGTAAACATTTTGCCAGAAATTCAAAACATGTTAAATGGTGTAAATTTCCATCGTTCCATTTAAAACATGTGTTAAAATATTTGCATACATTTTAACTTAATTATCTAAACTTGTTCTAACAATTCTTTTAAAACAATGTAAACGCCATTATTTCCGGTTATTGAATTTTTATTTTTGTTAATTTTAGTTAATTAAATTTGTGGTTTCTTATACCTGAACTGATATTTGCCAAAGTCAGCAGTTTTGTTTCTTAGATTCTGGTGTTTTTAACCAGATGCTTCTTGTACCTGTTCATATAGAATAGAAATAATTTTTACTACATCATGTCCGATTTTAAAGAGTGAGAAAATTTTAACACAATTTGATGGTAATGAAAAATAGGGTTTGTTAAGTGTTAAATTTGGAAACATTTTTCTGTCCATATTGTTTTAAAAAGGCACCCAGTGCACAGATTTTCCAACTAAAAAAATGGAAATAGATTTGTAACTTCCGAACCTTTAGTCTGATTACAATAAATGCAAAACGTAGATATAGAAAAGGTGCAGATGCGAATCTCTTGTTACAATTACCACTTTATTGTTTTTGTACCTCTCAAAGGCTTCTCTAGTGACAAGCCAAAAATAAGTCGACTTATTATGAAGTTCTATGAATCTCAGAAGCCTATTTTTTAAATTGATGTAAATTTTGATATCATAAGGAATGATTGCTTGATATACCAATAACTTTTTGGAAGATTAATATTTTAAAGCTTGACTTCAATGTCTGTACCCCGCTTCAAATGTTTAAGCAACGTGCCTGTCAGGATTTCTTTAGCCTTGTATGTTTTAAAACCTGCATAAGCTTTAACTTACCATATCAAGTAGTCTGAGCTCTGAGCATACTGGGCTGCTTTCTTACAAGAAGTGTTGGGAGTTCTCTTTAAATTGCTTTAAATTTTTTGGCTTAAAAATCATCATGCGGACCATACCTTCTATCTGAAGCACTTTGTCTGTTAAGGAACAAGTTTTCAAGGTACAGTTTAATAACATTGGATACAGCATACTTTTATATAACATATGTTCAAAAAGGCTTTTGTCACCAGCATTTGGGATATTATATACATTATATTGTGCCATGTTCATAAAAAGGAAGCATTTTTCTTCGTCAGTTCATTCGATTTTTCGTCTTATAAAATATTCGCTTGTCCAGGCACCCGTCAAAGCCTAATGTTATGCTGTTCCCGAAGAGCAACGGGTTCTTTAGAGAACCCGTTACTCTGAGCTCCTCACAAATAAACTACAACCAGTTCCACGGAAATCTTTAATCCAGTGTAGATATGTTTAACCTTGCTTTCCATACAATCGCCAAGACTTGGAAGAGATGTGCTGAGTATTTTGTGACATCTGCAGACCACCTTAAACTTTATATTAACAGTAATTACAGACTATACTATAATACCCTGACTTTCATAGCAAAAACAAAAGACTCCACAACCACTTCCCACGGAAATCTGTAATCCAGTGTTTTACCCTGCTCGGAAGAGATTTCCATATGATGCACATTTCTGAGCTGCAGTGGTTTCGTTTGTTTCTCTTAGCCTAATGCTTAATGTAAATGTTCAAAGGTGGGACATTTACAATGAGTTCCCACAGAGTCGTTTTCATGGCATACGTTATACTGCGTTGCGCTATTTTATTCTCAATAATTGGGATCATGCATGACACGCGCAAGTGGCTGCTGGCTGTACCACTGCTGTGAACAGGTAGTAAAATAATTTATTCTTTAAACAAACTTTCCTGTTAAGAAACGTTTGATAAGAATAGAAATCAGCGTACGATTTTTTCATTAGTTCGTCATTTCCTACTAATACTGAATACAGTTTTGCAAAATTTATACAGAGACTACTTTTCGTTGGGTAACATCCTTAAGGAAGTATTAATTATTTCCGATAAGGTATCTAAGGACATACCAGTTGCCAAAATTACCAGAACATCAGCAAAACCTTCAACCTTTAGCATCAAAGAAATAAAGAATCTCATCCACTACTAGCAGCCAAGATAGTAACGAAATAACACCCCCATGGGGTGTTCTCCCCATTATATTTGCTGCATATAACAAGATGTTGTTACACGAATGAATATAAGCAGTTGAGGGTATTGGAGATTTTGGTTAGTTTATTTATTAATTTTCCAAATTAATATAAAAGCAAAATCTAAATAATTAAAAGCTAAAACTGCATTTAGAAAACCACATAAAATAATTTTAAAAAAGTATTGAAATTTTATATAATTTTGTTATAAATAACTTTTGGGATTTGTAAGGGCTGAAAATTTACTATTTAATTACAGTGAGCTTAAACATGACTCTAAATGATTTTTTTTAATGAAATATTTGTTTAAACTAAATGTGACAAATTTTGTATTAAAAGGATGAATTAGGTCAAGCCCGACTATATAATACCTTACCCATATTGTTGGTCCTTATATAACCTGAACTTTTAATTTATGTTTAAAATAACAGAACATTATTATACACCGATAACACATTCCTATGAATGCATTATACTTTTTATGCCCTTCACCTAACTAGGTCAGAAGGATATATATAAGTTTGTCATAACGTTTGTAATTTCCGTTAAGCCCGTTGCTTAAAAAAAATCCATATAAACAAAGGCGAAGTGTATAAAAAATTCGGCACGGCCATGTGTTTGCCGTGTGAAATATTCCTATAAACGCAGATATGGATATCGCATAAAAAAAGTACGAATGCTATATTCAGCTATGCCGAATCTTCAGTACCCTCGACCATATATATGTATGTGTAAATAAGTTAAGTTCTATAATAAACTTTCATTGAGCTCACTCAAATATTGTGGATGTGAGCGTGCCTACATCAGACGGACAGACAGTCAGACAAAGTGACGGACATAGTTTAATCGACTCAGATTTTGATTTCGTGTAAGAATGCATGCGCGAGTTTTGGGGTTAGAGATTATTTATTGAACTTTATCAATTACTGTGGATGTGAGCGTGCCAACAATAACGGACAACTGACGACTTAATTTTTATTTGGTGCAAGAATATAATTACATCATCGGCTCTGAGATGAATCCTTCTTTACATTGTATACGGAAAGGCAAAGTTACTCTTCATCGCTAGGAGTGGTGGAGGCTTAAATTAGGATAGAATTATGGTATTTGGAAACCCACCAAAAATATGACAAAATTAACTAAACTAAAGGTTAATCTTATAACAACAAGAATCAATCTCCTGTGACTTCTAAAAAGCGTTGCTCACATTTAACGAAGAGATGATACCATAAAATGGAAAAAGCCAAATTGTAAGAAAATGCTCAAAATACAATATATAGAAAGATACATGAAATCGAAGGTGATTTTAAAATTGAAATTTTCTTTGACTAAAAAAAATATAAATTTAGTCGGATTCTCTGTAGTCCTGACTCATACTCTTGTTGGTTTCACAATTTGCGATCAAACGATCTTCGGATATCAAAATGTTATTAAAGTTTTGGCAGCACATTCTGCAGTTGGCAAATCTAGTTTTTGTTTTGTTCCAACTAAAATGAAAAGCACAATTTAAAACGAATTCCTGGAAGATACTTTTCTCTCTTGAATTCCAAATATCGTTTGACTCTTGGCCGTCTAAACAACAAAGCCCAAATTGGCATTATAAAATGTCAGACTAATTTTAATGCTATTAAATCGTACCGGGAGAACTCGTCCCTTGATAGAAAATCTGGTTCAATTAGAAAGAATGATCCACATAATATTTCTAAAGCCAAAAACAGCTCGCAACAAATACCGTAGGAAATTAGCTCCAGTTAGGGTGTTTAAAGCCATACAAGGCTCAAAATGTTCCCGACCGGGATACTGCTTAAAATTAAAGGCCAAAAAACGAAAATTGATATCAAGTTTTCTTTAAAAAAGTATTGGATATAATGGATGACGAAATCTATGTCTTTCTGGTCAAACTTTGTATGATGCTAAAGCTCAAGCAAGTATTGAAGAAAAGTTTAGTACCCAAAAACAGACAAAATTTCTCAAAAAATTCTTGGTATGAAAATAATACACATTTACAATCAATTGTTTAAAAGGACTCTCAAAACATGGAATATTTTTCTGCTTGCATTCATAAGACTTCACAATGCGTCCATTTATTTTTGATATGACTTGACATTCTATCAAGCCCTTGAGTGGTGCAAGAATAATAATGTGGTATTTATAGTAAGGAAGACAAATCCTCCAAACTGTAGGTAATTAAAGTCAGTGGATAAGTATTGGGCTTTTGTTAGACGAGAATTCAAGAGCAAAAAAAGTTATCTAAATATGTGGTAGATTTTAAACGGAGATGGAAAACTTGTTTAAGCAAAGTGATAAGTACTAAACAATATTAATGAGGGGAATTTCCGATAAAGGTTCAGCATTCACCACTATAGTGATTAAGACTGTAAACATTTTTTTTAAATTGTAATCACAATTTCAATGAAATAAACAGATTAAAACTGTAAGTAATGCGTGTTAAGAATTTTTCGATCTCACTCCTTATATGGAAAGCTTTTATCATCGTTTTTTATTCCCTTATAGCATTATTGTAATGCTGTAGGGTATTATTAAATATAATCTCAAATTCTCTTATTCAAAAAATGTTTGTTTTGCACTTAATTAAAATGTCTAATTTTCACGTCTAAACGTGATATGAATTTTATCATGAAATTTTTGTAATAAATAATAAAATATTTATTAAAATAATTTTTTTGTGGTATTGAATTATAATTATTTTTATTTCATTTTTATGTTTTTTATGTAATTTAATATTCTCTGGTTTTAAAATAATGAAACATGTTTTATAAAATTTTATAAAATTGTTAAAATTTTTAATTAAATTTCATTTTACTTTAATGTGATAATTAAATTTATTATAAAATTCTCATTTTTCAAAGCTGAGGTATATGTGGCGTATACTTTATAATTATTATATTTATTTTATTGCTCATACGTAACTGTATTAGTTTGTTAAAATTCCTTTATAATGATTTTTAATTCGTTACACTTTATTGTTAATTGACATTTAATTACAATTCACTAGTCCAGATTTGAGAGAAGAGGTAATTTGTCATCTTAATTGAAACAAAGCGGCAATTGCAAATAAAAACAAGTATGAAAGTTATCCGAATCTTCAATACCCTTCACCACAAATGCATGTGAAGTAAATATGTATGTGTGAGTGTATACATGTATACATTCACACATACATTTACAAACGTATATATTATATAAACGTTTTTCTTTATTATAACACAGGAACACTAAGTCACAATTGAGTCATAAATTTAGAAATATTTTTAATAAAACTTTTTTCAAATTTCACCGATTTTGACCATTTTGGAGTAGTAATGACCTGTAGACTGTTCGAAGAATCAAAAGGTGATTATAATGCGAACGCTATTCTTAAAAGTGGATGTAACAGCATATTTTCGTACATGTTACAAACATCTGCACATACGCATAATACCCCAAACACCTTCGGTGGTGTAGGGTCTAAAATTGAGAAAAATATTTGATTGCAAAATGTGTCAAAGGGAAATTACAAACTAAATTCAACGGAAATCAATCAGTTTCTAATAATTTACATGACATAAAAGTGCAATTGTGTTTTGGAGAAAAACTTGCAAGAGTTATGTATTCGGCTGTGAAGAATCTCTGTTACCCTGCATCAGTTATAATATACAAAAAATAGTTTTACGTTTCATTAGCTAAAAACCATATTAGTGTTCATTAAAAATTTACTTCAAATAATAATACCTATTTCCAGCCTTAATAAAGGTAAGAGGTACTAGGTAAAGGAGCCATATGGGGGAGATGCAGCACTCTGTAAATAGAAGCTTATGGAATTCGTTATCCTAAGCTAAAGAATCGTGAGGCGAAGGTGTCATTAGTTTTTTAGGGATAAATAAATTATCTATTCATTAACCGATTTGTAATTGTCTAAAAGTTTTTATCTATTAGCCAGATTTATCCAGCATTCAACTCCAAATGAATTAATTTATTCGACAGTGCCGAATCTAAAACACCCTACATCGCTTTCATTATAGAACTATTTGCAAGGGTTAAAGATTCTGTAAACGAGAACTAAGATTACACTTTATCTCTTAAAACTTTTATTCTCCATATGGCCTCATATGAATATAACTTTGAAATCTGAGTACACAGATATATTACTATGAACGCATTTATTTTTTCTTTATTTTTGTTGTTCTCATTCAAAAATAAAGTTGAAGCTTTCTAATGTGAGGCAACTTAACGGTAATGTAAAAAAAACAAATTTTTAGTCTTATTTTTTTACATTATTCATGCGCTTAAATGGTTTTGGTGCTACTTTATGTGGAACATTTCTACAAACACAGTCGCGAAAATTGCTTGTAAAAATATTACCAATTTTAAAATGTTATAAATTCCTATTTCTTTAATATAAATGAAAATATCTCAATTTTACTGTAAAAATTTTCTAATTTAATCGCATACATTAAAGTTTATTCAAACCATGGTCGAAATGAAAGTATAATGACTTTTGCAGAGCTAAAACTAAAAATAAGGCAAGTTTAGGAGGAAAATTGATTCCGTGTTTTTAAAGTTAAAAGCTAGTGGATTCAATGCTATACCGTATTTTTGAGGTAATCCAGAATAAAGGATCATTCACCCATTATTAACAGATACTGATAAACTAATTTGCATTTATAGGAAAATGTCATTAAAAATTATAGTAAAACTCTAAAATTAAGTTAAAAAATAAAAAGAAACGCAAAGAAAGATATCAGTTAACAATAACTTAAATACAGTTTTAGTTAATTTAATAAAAATTTTATTTTCCCACCAAATATGCTCATGTTTATTATTTCTAATTCTTCAAAAAAAGTTCCGCACGTTTATTGCAATATGCACCAGTGTTTATAAAAATCCAAATCCGTGTCTATTTGTTGATTTCTTTGTTTTTTTTTTTTGAACTTAGAGACAGTTAAACTACTTTACAATTTTTTTTAACATCTCTGAATAATTCTAATATATCTGAAAGTTTATAGGCTAAATAAATGGACAGGAAAAAGGGGAGAGATACACCTATGCCAAAAAAGTATTAATTATCGTATAACTCCTGAAGTGGATGTATTAAGATTTAATCTCAATTACTTATTATTCAAATCAAATGTTAATTTTCGAATACATTTAGAACCACTGAAGTGGGAGTATTATAATTTCATTTCAAATAATTTCTCAAGATACGATTATATCATAGATAGGATCAGGGAGAGAGATACCTTCCTTACAAAACAAACATCAGTTATCAATTTTCTGTAGAACTATTACAATGAGAGTAAAAAAATTTGTTCCAATAATTTTCTTAAAAAAAATGCTGTAGTGAAAATAAAAAGAGCAGATTGGACCATGGGATACACTCCATTCAATACGAATATAAATTGTCGAATAACTAAAGATCTTTACAGCTTAAAATTTTAAATTTAAATAATTTTGCTGTGAAACAGTTTTACTTGAGAAAATGGATGGTGGATAGACTCAGGGGAAAAGGATCTACTATACAAATTATGGAGAATCTCCATTTTTTTTTCAAAATTCTATAAAACGGTTTGTTAGAAAAGTAGATAATTGAATATTTGAGGTACTAATACGGCGAAAATCTTCTAACTTGGCTCCATTGTATGATTTTTTTCTGAATCTTGGACGGACGAGATTTTTTGTGCAGCAGGAGCACCGAGTAAAAAACAGTTGCCTAAAAATGAATTATTGTGCCAAATTTCTTTTATGACATACTGATTTTTGGGTGTACAAAATTTTTCAATATAACTTTATTTCTATAGCTGGCCTCGTATCTGGTTGAATAGTATGGTACTTTTTCAACAATTTTTCTTTCTCAAATTAATCAATAGTCTTTGGTGTACACATCCTTTTTGATTGTCAGACCTGATTTCAATATATAAATATTCTCGGGATTATAATCATGCCTTTTTCTTGAAATTAGGAATAATCTTGCTTCCAGTTCCTATATGTATGACAAATATAATTCTGAAGGCATAAAACTGAATATCTATTTATATCTATAGATATGTTGATGTAGGTCTTACACAATTACAGATATCAACAAATTGAGGCAGAATCATTATTTTTTGGGGAAAAAATCTGCAACTTTTGATTGTTTAGATGGATTTGCATTGAATTTAACATAATGATAACGCGGAATTATGGTCCGGAGTTATAAGGGTGCACAGTGTGACCAATTTGATTTCTTTTGAAATAATTCTGTAACTTTTGAACCGTTAGAGATATCCAAAGTTGTCCACCTCGGGTATGTTGATTTTTTAAAAATTCACCAAAAATCCATTTAAGAAGAAAGAAATTTTGTATATAGATTCCTTATACGTGTTGGAACTTAAAAAAAATTGTATACAATTTTTGGAATTTTTTCAAAAAGGTGGCAACATTTATGCAGTTATAGAATGATTTTTTTGTTCTGTGCTTTTTTATTGTTTACAAGAACTAATTATATACAAAATGTCTTTTCTCAAATCATAAATTGACTTTCGGCATAACATTCCCGATGTGGTCACTGACTACACCTCTGAGCTTGTATTCCTCGCATCAACTTAGAAACAACTCAGCTCTGACTATGTAAAATTTCGTAAAGATAACTCTAACGGATCCTATTAAAAATAAAATCAATAATCTAATAAAACAAAATTGAGCTTAATATTTCCTAAAAACCCTTTTGGGATAAAACCTTCTCGAATTTCACCTTTTTATAGTCCAAGTCTTTGGACTTAACTTAAATTCCCCCAAAATTCATAAAAACTGATCAAAATTTCTTCTTTCTAAATATCGGAAATTATTTTGTAAATCTTTTTCATTAATATGTGTCATCGATATCACACGTTCCCACAACTATGAAATCTCAGTTCCGGAACGAATTGATTACCTATGGGCCAAGTAAACTCAACTCACGAGAGAGACTTTTTATCCGTAGAATATCCTAAAATGCAGCAAAACTGAGACAACAATAGCCAATGATATTGGTTGTTTTTGTAACAGATGATAGTCCATATATCGCTCATAAGCTGCAAGGTCGTCATAACTCAAATTTAGCAAGTTTCTACCTAACATCAGTAGTACTTAATAAATAATGCATTTTATGATCGGCAATTTTTTGGGATTAAACTACTCAAATATCAGACAGGATTTAAAAAAAAACATATTACAAATTTTACATGGGCAGCCAACTGGAAGGACAGACATCATTAATTTGAATAAGGCTGTGATTCTGAATTGGTTGTTCTCTATTTGATATTAAGTCGAATTCTTAAATCAAATAGTCAATATCTATTTTATGTTAATCTTCAGTCTCACAATCACAATTCAATAGCAATATTTCTCTAAATCTCTTAAAAGCAATATAATAACGTATAATTGACAAAAATTGTCATAAAATTTTAAATTACAGAAAAACAATCTTTTGGTTGCCCAAATAAAGTTCTAAAAATATTTAAGTACATTTACGTTTTGTAGACAAACATCATCATTACGTTTAAACATAAAAAATTTTCAAATAGAAGTTTAGAATTGGCCATAAAATTAAAAAGTAAAATCCAGTGAAGCATGCTGCTCTTGACCAAATCGTAAAAACTGTTAACATCAATAAATATGGTCAATAAGAGTTACTGGTTTGAACATATAATTTACAACACATGTTTACTCTTTGCAGCAATAAAAAATAAAAAAGTTGTAGTCGATCAAGCCCGAATTTTGAATACCATACATCACATTGTGGGTTATAGATTGGAGTGACTAAAAATTAATGAGCAACCCTCGTTTAAATTTATTTTCTAATTTATGTTTAAAGTGCTGTATTTTATTAATACTAACATTTATGTGTGATTTGTAGGCTTGAAAATGTTTTATTTCTGGAAAGGAGAAGAAATTTTAAACCGACTCTCGTAAAATTTCTTACATTGAATTTGGCTCATGTTTATTCAAATTTGATCAGTTCTTTTCACAATACCAACGTATATGTGAGATTTGATCTTTTAAACGTAATATTTTCAAGGAGAGTTGTATGGTACTTATGAGAAGTAATTGACCGATCCTCGTATAGTTTAACACATAACTTTGGAATATTATAAGAATAATTTGTATCAAATTTGGTTAAAATCACATTATGTTAAGACCTTTTATAACCTTAAACCCCCATTCTGAGGGGACTATTTGTATGAGGGCTGGATGAAATAAGGGACCTAATCAATTTCCTTGGGCCAAAATAATGTAAACCTTGTGAAGTGGTTCTTAGTCCAACAGTATGTTTAAAAGTGGTGGTAGCAATATTTTTTTTTTTTTTTGCCGTTACAAACTTATGCACAAACGCATAATACCTCAACCACCTACTGTGGTGTAGGATATAAAAAGAAATAAAAAAGAAATTGGGTAAATAACATTTGAAGAGATTTCTTATAAATGGAGGAAAATAAAAACAGATAAGAAAGTTAAGATTGATTATAAAATATTAATGTTCAAAGTTTATGACAATTTTGGAAAATAAATTAAACAAAGTTGATTTAATATGGAGCAGTGTCATTTCGTGTATTACGCTAAAAAGGAATCATTTAAGACCACATAATGTATATGAATTATTGCATCAAAAAAATCTTAGTCAATTTATTTGTTGGTCCGCTACAATCATAATAATTTATAGAGCTCAATGAAGTGTTTATTATAATAATAAGATGCGCCCAAAACTAAAAAAATAGTATTTAAACCTTTTCAATTGAGAGTTTAAATCCACTGAAATGAAAATTTTTAATGAATTTGAAATCACAAATAAACTTTTATGAGTCCACATCTACATGCCAAATTTTAAGAAATATGGTCCACATATTTGGTTATGTTATATGATAGAACATGTTGCGTAAAGGAAATAATAAGACTACTCTGTGTAAGGTACAGCGTTGCATTCTACCGGGTTCTTTATTAAATGCTTTATATATCACCATTGGAGTAGTACATGTGGAACTTGCTACAAGAAATTTGAAAGCTAATAATGGAGAATTTCCTTAGAGTAGAATGCACAACGTACTACGAGAGATGTTGGTTAAATGTGACGTATTATATGATTTTCAGGGATTATTTTGGTTGTACTCCAGTACTCGTTATACCGAAACGTGATTCTTGGAGGAAGTATCTAGCTAGTTTTACTGATGAATCAAACATGGACAAAGGCACTGGTTTTGGTGCGTATATTCAGGATTGTGATGACGACTAGGGTGACCGAGCTGATCGTGGAATATATTTTGATGAATTCCTAAACTTTAATATATGATGATAGTCTAGCAGCACTTAAGGCTTTAAATGGACACATGATTAGGTCACATCTTGTTTGGCAATGTAAGATACTATTGAGTAGTCTCATGGCTGACTATAATATTAGGTTGTGCTGGTTAACAGGCACTGCGGACGAACATTCAAGAGAGGTTTAGAGATGATCCTGGTGACTGAGAGTAACTGAAAGTTTTTAAAGCGAAACAACTCTTATTTAGACACTTACGATTGTCACTTTAAATATTCCACTTTCCATTTATTTCTACCACTGAATGCATACAGTTGCTTGATACACCTTTTTATAAAATTCTAACATCAATATAAAACAAACCTGTTCATGATTAAACTCATCCTCCATCTTTTGTTATGACATAACGATTTATTACTCGTTTAGTTATCGTATTAGTTTCTCCTGTTACTTTCGCAAAAGTTTCTAATGCACACACCTGACTTTTCACGCGCACAAATCTCATAAAAATATGTTTCACTTAAATTGAGATTAATGTTGGTCAATAAACTATTTTGTATTCATACTGTCAGATTCTTAACCGTTAAAATAGGCTTAACGGGTAAATTAATGGCTTTTAAAGTTTTTGTGTTGAATTGTATGAACTGAATTTGAACTTAAATAAACCCGGCAGTTTCGAATGACAAGTTTTCGGAAGTATGGAGTGCTATGTTCGGCTGTATAAGACCTTCTATAGTAAAACAGTATGTAATTAGATTATGTTATCAGGAAACAGACAGAGGGGCATACTTATAATATTATATCGATACAGAAAATGTTTGGGTCAAATAAAATATATATCCTTTTTTAATAACTCCTTCTTAGCGTCACACACCCAATCACAAACAACATGGATGGTGACATGAAAATGATTGTAGTGTAAATGTATACACTTTATAAAAGTTGTGAAATATTTAGTTGCGACCTTAACGAATTCCAAAAAGTTAAATAGTATTTTAGTCGATGTTCTGGTTCCATGTAAAAGTTTTAAACATCTGCAGGTCGCATTTTTGGAAATATTTTTAAGAAATTTGGTACAGATTATTATTTTGGCCCAAGAACGAAGCTATTGAAACTGTCCATATTATGTCCAATGTATTAAACAAATATCCTCCCGGAATGAGGTTTTAAGCCCATAATAGTGTAAAATATAAAGCGATATTAAAGAAACTTGGCAAAATAGTTCTATAATAATCTAAAACGATATGTAAGATTATGCGAGTGTCGGTTCATTGCTTCTCATAGGTCTCATACAAATACCCTTCCAAATATCCTTCCAAAAATTTATGTGAAAATATACGAGGGTCGGTTCATAATTTCTTGTAGCTCCCATTTAACCCCTCACAACAATTCATTTTAAAACGCATGAATCTCACATTAATGTTAGTTTCGCAATAATGTAGGGCACAGTTAAGAATTAGTCAGAATATAAAATTATACGAGGGTCTTTTGGTACTTTATCTTAACTACCATTTATAATCAAAATTGTGGTGTTTGGTATGACATAGTCGGGTTTGACCGACTTGACTGATTCAAATGTTGAACTCTTTTAAAATTCTTTACATCAAATTTCATGTCTTTTTATCCAAAAATGGGAATTTTAAATTTTAGTGTTTAAAACAGATTTAATTGTATATGATATAATGTTATATCAGGAAGTAATAATTTTTTCTTAGTATTATCTTTTCCCTTTAAGTAACATTTCATTTACTAATTTTCTTAATAAAAACATTTCTTTTAAATTAAAAATTATTTCAGTATTTTTTTTTCTCTAAAAATACTTTTTTTTATTAAAATGTCAAGAAAGTTGAGTTAAAAAAATTTAAATGTTCAGAAATATTTTTTTTCTATTAAAAAATTCCTTTTTAAGTTTTTATTTGCTAAATACTAAGAATGAAGTGTGAAATGTAAAGAACGCATAAAATTAAATAGGAAAATGAATAGAGATTTCTCAAATACAAAGTATATATGTTTTATTTGTATATACACACACATATATGTGTACGTATGTATAGATGTATGTGAAATCTGATTGTGTATTCACATTTGCACTTACAAATCATTTACACTTTGATGCATTCTGTGAAATTCCTTTCGTTGCTTAAATTATAATAAAATCTTAATAATTTGCAACATTAGCGGAAAATTCACTTAAATTTTTAAAATGTTTATACCCTCCAGCACCACAGGAGGTGATTGAGGGTATACTAACTTTATCATTCAGTGTGTAATAGCAAGAAGGAAACACTTTAAAACCCACATGGAGTACAACTATTTTTGAGCATGTCCGGACGTCTGTACGTCTATCTCTCAGACATTCGGTAAGTCCGAACGACTGTGCCTCTATCTGTCTGTCTATCTGTATGTCTGTGTGTCTGTCTGCCTGACTGTGTGTCTCTCTGAATGTCAGTATGTTTGTCTGTCCGTCAGTCTATCTTTTTGTCAGTCAGTAAGTCCGTCTGTCTATCTTTTTGTCAGACAGTATGTCCGTCTGTCTGTCTGTCTGTCTGTCTGTCTGTCTGTCTGTTTGTCCGTCTGTCCATTCGTTTTTCTTCTTGTCTGTCTCTTATTGTTATGCTCATTTCCAAACTAATTGTCCGAACACAATGAAATAGCACCAAATGTCTAAGACAACCTCAAAATTTAAGTGAAGAACTTATACATATTTTCAACTACAAATAAACTTATTCAAATAAAATGTTAGAGCCACAGAACTAATAACTTATCACAATTTCTGATGCAAACGCAGGAAAGATACTCTAATGGATCTACTTGAAGTCAAGCAAATCTGATATCTATACGATCATAGGCGATTAAACCTTCATCCTGGCCTTTTGGGAGTGAATTTTCGTACACTTTCCTATGTAAATATCGAGCGCTCTGTAATACATACCATGGATATATAGACAAAGTTTTACATTCTTATAAGCTAAAACAAACATAACAATATATGGACCGACGTTCATGAAATAAGTATTATATATTAAAGACTGTTTAAAAATTTAACATTGAAAATTTTTAATACAACTGGTTAATATTTTAGGATTTTCTAAGCTTTAACCCTTTTTCGGGAAGGGGGTCTTATATGGACAGTTAAAAATTATTGTGCCGGATTTTAATAAAATTGGTCTAAAGTTAAAATTTAAATGCGCCTAAAATGGTGTACCGGGAAGGGGCAATATGTAGAAGCTTTAGCAAAACATGCACCCTCATTTAAAATTAATAACGTATATTTAAAACAGACACAATAATTGTGCCGAATTTCATATCCACAAGTTGTATAAGCTTTAACCCATTTTTGAGACGTGGATATAAAGACACGATCTACATTAAATTATAGACCGATATTCGTCAAATTAGTTACGTATATTAAAGCAATCTAAATAATTGTGCCGAACATTATTTAAAAATTGTGTAAGCTCAAAACCGTTTTCCTGGAAGGTCTCGTATATGTAAGCCATAGCAAAACATGGACCGATATAAATCAAATTGCTACCATACATTCAGCACAGTTGCAAAAAGTATAAGAATTTCAGTAGAATTAGTTGATATTTAAAATCTTTATTAATATAAGATCACATTTCGAGAAGCGACCTAGCATGAGAGCTAGGTCAAGTAATGTACAAGGTGTAATCTAGTTGTTTTTTTTTGCATTGATTCCCATATCAAAATAAAGATATGTGGTAAATTTCAGAACACTTTAATGCGGCGCATAAGACAAACTGATTTTTGGGTTTATCAAATCGCCAGACGGACATAACTTAATCGACTTTATGGGGCTAATATGATTCCTTCTTAGCTCTAAACACGGTGTGAAAACTTTATGTACCCTCATCACCACTTGCAGAGGGTATAAAAATATGAAGAAAATTCTAAAAAAAATATATACTTAAGAGTCCATATTAACTGGAAATCTATAAAAAGCTATTACCTCACAATTAAGAACACGATGTGGAGCGATCCACGGCAAGTCCACAAAATTGAAACATATACTCGACTGTATTTCAGCTATCAACGTGTGAAATTTCATTGAAATCAGACTAACGATTCGGAAGTTACAAATTTATTACCATTTCAATTTCATTTAAGACACGTTCTATTGCCTCAAAATGATTTTGGCGAGAATATTTAGTATAAAAATTATTAGACTTAAATATTCTAAAACTCTTTAAATGAAATTTGTAATGAAATTTAACAAAACTTAAAATTAGTGAATTTATCACCATTTCTTTATAACAGTTATACAGGTTCACTTTATTTTCCAAAAAGTAATATCATAAAAAGTTAAAGACTAAAAGCAATAATAACAATCTTAACACACATTGAAATCCTTTTGTATTGCAAACAGTTTCACTTTTACTTTTGTAGGCGAATAAATATTTCCAAACAATCTTCATTACACTCTGATCCTTAAAAACAAGTGTCATTATTAAGTTTACTTAACTGTAGAGTTGCGTTTTTCTATATCTCGTTTTTATCTTTAATTAAACTACTTTTGGCAGACACTAATGAACTAAACATGAAGGAAAATGTATAAAATTCTTGTCAAGGATAATGTTGTTAATAAACTTTTTTATAGCTTTTTATTGTTTTTGTCCTATTTTCTTGTTTGTATTTGTATGATGATCCTGTTTTAACTTATAAATTCATATATTTATTCGTTAGTAAAAAGACAACAAACTGTGAATGAAAGTACCAAAACTTAGAAATCATAATTTTTAGAAATGACTTGATTGAGAAAAATTTAAGTTTAAATGGAGACAAATAAACATAATCATTATCATAAGTATAATGTATATAAACAGGAAAAATACCAAAATTTTATAAATAATTTGTGTACTCTCCATCACCAGAAGTGTTACTTAGGGTATATTACATCGTTTCTTATGTTTAAGCAAAAAACTTTCGTAAAATTTTCAATTATAAATCGACGAATGAAAATATTTTTTCAAAGTATTATGTTATATGTAGCCCGTTCCATTCTTAAAAAGATAAAAATTGGTTTAGAAGAAACAATGTCAAAACCAAAAAATATGACTAATTTAAGTCAATAAGTGTTCTGTGTGATATTTAGGAAACAACTCTTACATATTGTACTCTGTGTATATGTGTGAGTTAAGATGCATGGTATGTAAGGTTATATGCGAAGAAGAAATAATGGACCGACCCTCGTATAAATTTGCACTTCTTTTTTATTTTAATGCCAGTTATTATTACTAGTATCATTACTTGGAATGACATTCGAAAGGGATCTTGTATGGGGCCTATGAGAAGTAATGGACCGACCCTAGTATTATTTGCTTTAGAATATCATAACACCTATTTTTGCCACATTTTGTAAAAATTTCTATTTATTTAGAAAATTTATGAGTTTAAAACCTCACTCCGGTAGGACATTTTTATGAGAGGTACCCGAAATATTAGACTGAATATGGCTAATTTTAATAGGCTTCGTCCTTGGTTCAAAGTAATAACAAATTTCAATGAGATATCTCAAAAATTTCGACCTGAAGAGTGTTCTCAACGTTTATATGAAAAGCCAACCGGACAGAGAGACAACCAGACGGACATCGTTAAATCGACGGAGAAAATGATGCCACGAAGAGAAAGTATGCCAAGTCCAATGTTTGTAATGCCGAAATAATTAATTATTAAAGAGCTTTATCAACTTAAAAGATTTTTCTGGAAAACTAGCCCTAAAAGGTAGATTAGCGATATTTATTAATTAGTTACATAAATTGAAGACTAAGAGAAAATAATATTTACTATGAGACATTATTTAAACATAAAACCCAATACCAAGAAGAGGTTTTATATGGAAGCTATCACCAAATATGGACTGATAACTAAAAGAACAAAGAAGAATGATTATATCAAATTTCATTTAATTGGTCCATATTTAGGGTTTTAAAAATTTATAACAATATTTCTGGAAGGGACTTTATTTGAGAGCTATTACAAAATGTGGACCGATAATAGTGACATTTCTTACAAACATTATATAGAGTTTAAACTAACAATGCTATATTCGGCTATACCGAATCTTTAATACCTTCCACCACATTGTTTGATAACAAAAACACAGTACTTCACACATATATACCCCAATGTACCCATAAGCATTTTAACACACATACTGATAAATGCACATTTTTCTTATGTCGTACATACTTATGTTGGGCTATTTATGACTATAACATTTTTTTCTACTGGTTTGATTTTGAAAATGTTTGGCGTAATGGAAAATATATATAGTTTGATGTAATGACCATTAAATCTGTTATTTTTATATAAAAAAATAAAAAGTTTGTTGTTGTAATTTTGTTGTCTTAGAAATCGGTCTGAAACTTTATTTGTATTGAAGCATTTTTGCGAATTTTAAGCAGCGATCTGTGTAGGATAATAATAACATTTTTTTGCCGAATTTTGCCATTAATAAAAATGTGAGCGTCTTAACAACAGATACAAAGATGGACAGACAGTCAGACAGATAGACATATAGGTCGACTCAGATTTTGATGTCATGTAAGAATATATGATTCCTTCACAGTATTGCACATGAAATCACAAAGTTATTATACCCTTTTTATCACTTGTTGTGCAGGGTACAAAAGGTAACAGGTTTCAATCAGTCAAGTCCGATTATATAGCAACCGGCACCACATTGTTGGTTTTAAAAAATAGTTACCAAAAATGGACTCTCGGTTGAATTGATTTATTAATTCCGTTTAAATGCTTTCATAAGGGATAGGAAAAATAATGAACCAACTTTACTAATTTCAAGAGGCATCGTCGTTGGACTATTTCATATTGCGACCTTAATTTTGTTCACAAGCTATATGTTGACATATAGCAAGCCAGACGGATAAACGAATGGTGCGACATTGTAAAATCGACTCTAAAATTAAGTTAGTTTTCGTGTTATACACGGAATTAAAAAGTTAATATAAATTCTTCAATGATTAACTATTAAGTGCGATTAAGTACAATTTAATGTTTTGCATGTGGTTTCATTTATTCTCTCTTTTATTCCCTCGGTTGTTTGTCTTTTTCCGTTACATGCCATATAAAAGTATTATTTTGCCACTAACAACTTCTTAATGTTTAAATTAATCAACATTTTCATGTAATTTGAACTAATTAACCTTTTATTTAACAAGTGTTCGTTTATGTGTTCAAATTGAGAGTACAATGGACTAATTACCATTGGATCGAATAAAAAAATGGTGGGTAGAACGTAAAGGTGCAAAGAAAGGTAAGAATGAATTATTTAATTTGTAAAATTGAATGACCTAAATAAAATCTTAAAATTGTATGAAAATCAAAATATATGAATATGAGGAGTGAGATCGAAAAATTTTTAGCACACGTTTTTAACAAATTTTTATTCCAAGTATTAATATTTTTCTTGGTAAAGTTTGTTTTGTAAAACATGTCAGTTGTTCTGTTTAGTGCCAAATGGCCATAAAAAGCGCATACTTAAATGATCACATATTTTCAATGAAACCCAAATTGTTAATATAAAAAGTTGTCCAAGCATTTACAAATCTACCGGCAAACTGTTTCCAATGTAATTAAATAGTACCGGCAGAAATTGACCGTCGATAGAAAATCTGGTTTATATAGAAGGAATGGTCCGCACGATGTTTCTAAAGTCAAAACTATAGAAAGCATTTTTTAAAGTCCTCCCAATACATCCATTTGGAAAGCAGCCTGGTTAGCTCAGTGATCGAACTAATTGGAACGAAAAGTTAGAACTAATGTAGGTATGTAAATATTCAGGGTGCCAAACAGGAACGTTGCTAAAAATTTAAGGACAAAAAGTAGAGTACGAAAATTAAAGTCAAGTTATCTAAATCAAACGCGTAATGAATGACGAAACATATGTTGTGACAGATTGTCCGCAACTTCCTGGTCAAATATTTGATGTTGCTAATGCTTAAGGGAACTTAGAGGAAACAATTTGTACCCAAAAGTATTAAAATTTTCCCAAAAAGTTCTTGGTATGACAAACAATAGGAAACATTCCTACATTTTGTCCACTGAAACTGATTCCTTAAGAAAATAATTGGTAGGGGCTCATACTTCGTCAATACTTCAGATATTTGATAACAAATACTTACTTTTTATTGTGCTACCTCTTCCCCTGATCCTATTCGTCCAGTAGAACCGTTCCTTGCGAATGTAATTGGAATGAAAACTTAATACCCTCTTTCAATGGTTCTTTAGATAAAATCTGATAATTAAAAATTGCTTTCTATAGGCCTACCTATCCCCCTGATCCTATTCGTCCTTCATTTTGTCCAGCAAAACAGTTGCATTAGAAAAAAATTGGACCAAATTTGAAAATTTTCGCTGCAGTAGTTCTTTAAATATTGGATAATCACTATTTGCTTTGTATGGTGTTCCACCTCTCCCCCAATTCTATGCGTCCTACGTTTTGTCCAGCGTAACGAATCCTTGAGGAAGTGATTAGGACCAAACTCTGGCTATTATAGTTTTATTCGGGGTACCCCTTCCCCTGATTTTATTCGTCCCACATTTTTTCCAGTAAAACAGATCCTTCAGTAGATGATTGGGATTAAATGTGAGAAATTTTGCAGTTTTAGTTTTTTTTTGATATTCGATAATCAATAAAAGCTTTGTTGGGGGTGCCCCTCATCATGGCCCTATCAGAATTGTTTACAGCATAGACATGATTTTTTGTTATGATTTTTTTGATCTTACTCCTTATATCACTCTTTTTATACCCTCCACCACCACAAGTGGTGAGGGTATATTAAGTTTGTCATTCTGTATGTAACGCCAAGAAGGAATCATCTCAGACCCAACAATGTATATATATTATTGCATCAAATCAAAAACTGAGTCGATTTAGCTATGTCAGTCTGTCCGTCTGTCTGTTGGAAACATTCTCACGCCTAGAGTAATTGACCGAATTCAATAAAACTTGGTCACATTGTTTGTTATTGTCCTAAGCAGTTTGCTTTTTAAAACCAGCTATATCGGTTTATAAGCAAGGAAGTTATAGACCGATATCTGAAACAACCTCAAAATTTCGAAAATGAACTCTTATAATTTCTTCTAAAAATGTAATTGGACTTAAACAAAAAATTAATTTTAGCATACAATTGCACGTGCTTCATCATCGTGCAAAAAATTATCTAAATCTGATTAATCGGAAAAAAGTTATAGGCTATAATATGCAAAATTTTGATACACCCCAAACTCTTTGTGTCATATGGGCCGCAATTTTTAAGATAATTTACTAAAATTTGTCACAACTAATTTTTTAACCATTCTTAATATATGTTATAAATTTTATTAACATTGGTCCATATTTTGATATAGCTCCCATATAACGCCCCTTTCCGGAATATGATTTACAGCTTATAACACTTTTAGATTTGAACCAATTCTTTTGAAATTTAGCACAATTGATTTTCTAGCTATATTAAATATATGTTATAAATTTTATTAACATGGGTCCATATTTTAATATAGCTCCCATATAAGACCTTTCCCGGAATTTGATTTATAGCTTATAAAACTCTTAAAATTGAACCAAATTTATTGAAATTTGGCACAACTAATTTTTTAACTATTTTAAATATATGTTATAAATTTTATTAACATGGGTCCATATAACGCCCCTTCCCGAGTAAATAAAGACAAATTCTATTGAAAGTCGATACAATTATTTTGCTAACTGTTGTGAAGATATTATATTTATTTGTCCTATATCGGTCCAAATTTTCCTATACCTCCCCTATAACGGGATTTCTTGAAAACGGGTTTGAGTTTATAAAACATTTAAATAAAGATCAATTCCATTAAAATTTAGCACAATGATTTTTCTAACTATAATTAAAGTATATTATAAATATGAACAATCTTGGTCCAAATTTTGCTGTAGCTCCCATATAAGACCCCTTCCCGGAAAATAGTTTTGAGCTTATAACAAGCATATTTTTTTGCTTTTATACGCTCCACAGTACAAGTGATAGAGAGAATATTAACTTTGTCATTCTGTGTGTAACGCTAAGAATGAATTATTTCAAACCCTATAATGTATATATTCTTGCATCAAGTCAAAATCTCAGTCGATTTTCGTAAATCTCTTTGTCTGCTCACATCCACAAAAATTAACAGAGCTCAATGAAATTTGGTAGAAAAAAGACAGTTCAGTAGAAAAATTGTAACTATATAAATTGTAACTAATTTTATGACTAATTAAGTATTTCTGTGTTATATACATTTGTGAGTATATGTGTGTCTATGGAACCTAACTTATTAACTTTACACGAATTTGTGGTGTAGGGTATTTAAGATTCGGCATAGCCGAATATAGCATTCTTACTTGTTTAAATTTAATGACGTTTAAAAACAGCATTAATAAGTTATTTGTTCCTCTTTAAATATTTTTTGAACCATATTTTCGGTTAAGTTGTTTCAAATGTGGATGTATGTTTATATAAATATGTATCTCTTCTCGTGAAGTTCTATGTGAACACATATTTTTTGTTTTTTAATTTATTTTGCATAAAAATTAGTAACAGAAATCTTTGGTTTCGTCTGGACTCAATATCTTTCCAACAAACTGAATAGTATTTTGTTGTATACTGACAAATGCAGGAATTCACCATGAACTAAGAATGTTTCTATTAAATGAAATTACTTTCCATAATTATTAAATTGATCCAATTGCATATAATAAGTTAACATCATGTTGTTGCAAATTATGCACATCACCACCCCCTTTTCCAGAGTTTTCAAATTCAATTACATTTTTGAAGTTGGATTTTGTTATTTAAGACAACAACACACAGTGGTTTCAAAATGATTTTTAAAGCCTTCCACCACCACAAGTGGTAATGAGGGTATATCTATTTTGCCATTTCGTGTATAACGTCAAAAAGTGGGCACTTAAAATCCTATTATGTGTTCTTCCATTATATTAAAAATTAAGTCTATTTAGCTTATATCAGGCTCTGTTAGGATCATATACAATAACAAACTGAACTGGAATTTGTTAGTAGCAGTCCTCTGTGGTCATAATTTTAACTAGCTCCCAAATTAGGCCCCTTCTGGAGTAGATTTCTAAAAAGTGTTAAATATGAACCGATTTAATTCTATTGAAAATTTTCTAACTCTCTTTATCATATGTTACAAGCGGTTTGGTCTTATAAAGCTTTTAAATACAGACAAGTTAAAATATTTTCTAACTTAATATATTTAACTTGAGTTGACGAATATTGGTCCATATATTACTATTGCTCTCATATAAGACCCCTTCACGGAAAACGGTTTTCAAGTTATAAAATCCTCAAAATGAAAAAATATTGAAATTATGTACAATTATTTATCTAAATCTTCTTAATGTACATAACTAATTTGGCAAATAAAGTTATTCATTTGATTATAGCTCCCACATAAGGCCTCTTTTCAGTGCTTAAGTTTGCTTTGAAATTATTGTATAACTGAATGGTTTGAAATATCATAATGAAAGATTTTGAGGGTGTTTCAAAATTTTGCATTTTATTGCCTAAAACATTTTTCTATGGATCAGCTTTTGGTGAAACGTACAGCTCTATAATATTGTTGAATTCTATCTAAATCACTTTTTTTTAGAATTTTAGAATAGAAGATCTTCGTAACTTTGAGGTTGCCTCAGATATCGCTCTTTAACTCTTTTGGAAATAGAAAACTTCTTAGGACAACAAAAAAATAATATGACCAATTGAATTTGACAATTATTCTTGCCGTGAGAATATTTCTAACAGACAGACAGACAGACAGACAGACAGACAGACAGATGAGTATAGCTAAATCGACTGCGATTTTGGTTTGATGTAAGAATATGTATACCTAATGGGGTCTTTGGTGTATGATGTTTAAAGCATAAAAATTCTATTCCAGGGGGACATTTGTATGGGAGTTATAGGAAATAATCGGTCAAAATAACATCAAATGCCAAACTACATTAAGACAACTTGAAAACTGCAACCTATACTTTGATCACAATCCATACATGGACAGCCAGCCAGCCGGATAGACGAACATGTTTAAATCGGCTTAAAAGTGTTGGTAGCACTATTGTTTCTCCCCGTTACTAACATCTCCACAAACGCATAGTAACTCAGCCACCTATGGTGATGTAGAGTATAATAATCAAAGTTTTTAATGAATTATATACCGATTGGTATTTTGGTAGTTTCATTTTAAAAAAGTCGGAACCACTACCGCTCTGACTAGCTAGGGACCTGTCATCGTCTTCATTTACTTGTAAATACTTTAGGTACAATAATGTTATATTTTGTTACGTTATCTTAAGCGGTTCAAAAGTTACCAAATTATTTCCCAAAATAATGGTTTTAGAATCACTATGCAACAATAATTGAACAAAATCTCTGATTTGAAACAAAACTACTCTTGAGTAAAACAAAATTCATATTTTTTATTTTGAACTGTTGAAACTTTATTTTAGATCATCCACTGTAACATTTATTGGTCTGCAGGATTTACAAATTGATAAAAAGCCACTTGTTAATGGTTAAGAGGTTTTGAAAAAGTTTAAGTTGTCTGAATGGAAAGTTGGTTTTGTGTTTTGTTATTTTTATTATTTTTGATGTTTTTTTCTTTAAAGTTTTAAATTAAATTGAGGTTTTTGAGATTGCAGTGTCATTGGCACGATAAACCAATTGTATTTCTATATACTTGACATAGCTGATCGAGTTATTATGAGTTTGTGCGAATGTTTATGACAGACAGAGTGAATAGTATTGCCACCATTTTTACTTTCAGAGCCGATTTTAAAATGCATAGTATACAGTGGTCGCAAAATGCTTTTTTGTCAATAATTCTGTACCTTTGGAACTAATGAATATTTTTAAGCGAACTTTCTTGAGGTGTTTTCCAATTGATTTAAAGAAGAGCATATGTCTAGTAAGTCTTGTCGCCACGAAGTGGAGACTAAAGTAAAATTTTTACACATTTTTTGACCCATTTTTACTCAAACTTGGCAACCTCTTCAGAAATTCGCACATTTCCAATAATAGAGAATAACAATTTCAACAGTCTTTGAATAATGTTGCATAACTTTGTAACCGGTAAGAGCACAAGTTTCTTGCTTCTCTTAGAGCCCCAATGACACAATATATTTTCTAACCATCTTTAAAATATACTATTATTGGTTTAGAAAATCTTGGTCCATATTTTGTTGTAGGTCCCACATAATGCACCTTCCCGGAAAACAGTTTTGACCGATAAAAATCTGAAAAAAAATTCAATTCCATTAAAATTCGATACAATAAATTTTCTAACTGTTTTCTAATTTTTCTAATCTCGGTCCATATATACATTAGCTCCGATGTAAGATTCCTTGCCGGAAAACATTTATGACTTTATAAAACTATTAACCAATTCTGTTGAAATTCTGCTGAATCATTTTCCTTACTGTCTTCGGTATATATTTTCAGTATGACCAATATCAATCCATATTTTGCTATAGCGTCTACTACAGTGATTTCGACCTTATAATACTCTTATATGAATATGAGCCAAGTTAATTTACTACAGCTGCCATTTTAGTCTCATTATCGGAACATATGACCTTCAAAATTGGAACAATTCTATAGAAATTTGACACAATTATTGCTTTAACTATCTTAGATAGACTTTACTAATTTGACGAATATCGGGTCATATTTTGTTGTAGTTCCCCTACAATCATAAAATGAATTAAATTCGATCAGTTTTTAAACTGTCTTAAGTAAATGAAACCATTTTGAGAACTATCGAGCCATATTTGCTTATTTCTCCTCTATCATCCCACTTTCCGGAATGAAACATGAACCAATTCCATCGAAAGTCAGTCAACTAGTCTGAATACTGAACTAATTTTCTCAATTTACTCTCCATCCCTATAACGGACTTATTCATATATTTGATAATTTCTTCTCTTAACAAAATTATTTCCAAAGTGTTACTGAAAGAGCTTTTTAAAAGTTTTGCTTTAGTAGAATTAAAACTTCATGATAATAATTTTTTAAACTTTAATTAAAATAAAGTTTGTCCTCAATATTGATCATTATTCGACCAATATAACATCAATTATAAACAAAATATAAAGTTGTTCATTATTAAAAGTTTTACACATATACATCTTCATATATGGGAAAGTTTTCAAATATTAACAAAATAGAAAATAATCACGAAAAATAAAAACTTAATTAATATTTACGTATTAATTTTTAATATTATTTTGTGTCCCTGATAAAAGTGCCATTTTTAATGTTTATTATATCGTTAAAGGTTATTTATAGACTACAAACACTTGAAAAATTTACTTCAAATGTAACTCATCAGCATAAATACCGATTCCGGAAAATTTTCACTAAAAATTTAAATTTCCACTAAAAATTCAATTCTTCACTAAAAATTCAAATTTTCTTTAAAAAATTCAATTCTTCACTAAAAATTCAAATTTTCTTTAAAAAAATCAATTTTTTCACTAAAAATTGAAAATTTTCACTACAAATTCAATTTTTTCACTAAAAATTCAATTTTTCACTAAAAATTCAATTTTTCACTAAAAATTCAATTTTTCACTAAAAATTCAATTTTTCACTAAAAATTCAATTTTTCACTAGAAATGAAATTTTTCACTAAAAATTCAATTTTTCACTAAAAATTCAATTTTTCACTAAAAATTCAATTTTTCACTAAAAATTCAATTTTTCACTAAAAATTCAATTTTTCACTAAAAATTCAATTTTTCACTAAAAATTCAATTTTTCACTAAAAATTCAATTTTTCACTAAAAATTCAATTTTCACAAAAAATTTAATTTTTTACTAAAAAATATTGAATTTCTCATAAAGAACGATTCTAAGTTGGTCGATACTCTTTTACGTGTAGCATAATTCTTTTCCATGTGTTATAATTTTCAGCAAAATCCCATTATACCCAATTTTATTATTTTATTTAACATCACAGAACTCCATATTGTGCCAAATTGGCTCTATTACGTATTCATACTGTAAAATTTACGTTATTGTATCAAGAAAACAGTTATTTTTATTCTTTCAAAATGGCGTATAATGCAGCCACTGCTGCCATTTGTCTTACTTGGTTTCTAATTTTCAATTATAATAAAATGTTATTTTTTGCGCATTTAAGTTTTTTTCTAGTAAATTAAACAAAAATAGTTTTATTTAAATAAAAGTCATAAATAACAATTTCACCCTCTGGCAAAACATAAGTTTTAAATCTGACCACAAATGACAAACATACAGTTTTACAAAAAGAGAGAAATAATAAGTAAGAAACCTTTATTCGTCTATGCCGAATATTTAATTTCCCTTCATTACTAACATTATGCAAAAATTAGCAAGAATTTGAAGATATTACACCAAAGAACTTATTCGTTTATTAACTTAAATGCCGATTATGGGGAAAATGCCCTTATGAAAACTACAGTTGAATATGGCAGCATTTTTTAAATTACCTGTAACGAGCTATAGATTCTAATGGCTTTTTAAAAAAATATTGTTAAGAAAATTAAAATAGATACATTGTAGAAGCCATTGCAAAATATGGGCCGGAAAAATAGTTGATTCGATGTTCAATGAAATTTGTCATTATTTACTGGTTTTATAAGCCCGAAGCTGTTTTTTTCAGGAAGATATGGGCCGATATCGGCCAAATTAAAAATATATATAAAATATAATTAGAAAAATAATTGTTGCGAACTTCAACAGCATTTTTTTAATTTACAAGATTTATGGACTCAAAGTAGTTTTCCGGAAAGAGGCCTTAAATGGGTGCTATAGTTAGAAAAATAAATTAGTCTTTATTAAAGTGTTTTATAAACTCAAATACGTTTATTGGGAAGGAGCGGGAGCAAAATATGACCGATATTGTTCAAATAAATAACGTATATTCAGTAGAACTTGAAAATTAATTGTGACTAATTTTAATATAATTTGTTCTTACTTAATAGTTTTATAAGCTCAAACCCGTTTTTCGGGAAGGGGCTCATAAAATGAACTAAAGTAGAATATAAATCCATAGAAAAAATTTGTAACATTTATTCCAGAAATTTGGAAATTAATGGTGTCAAATTTCAATAGAGTTGGTTTTTATTTAAGACTTTTATAAGCCATATTCTCGGAAGGGTCCTCATGTGGGAGATACGTCAAATAATGGCTCCAGCACAATTTAGTTTCTTTGGGTTTATTATGGCATCAAAATAAGTACATAACAAATTTCAGCAAACAGATTTTGGGGTGTATCAAAATTGTGCATATTTCAGCATATAACTCTTTTTCTTTTGATCCGATTTTGATGATTTTTTGTACGATGATGAAAAATATATAACTAAATATCGGAATTAGATTTTTGTTTAAATCCAGTTACCTGTTGATAAAAAATTATTATTAAAAACTTTGAGGTTGTATTAGAAATCGCTCAATATCTTTTTTATTAATGAGCCGATATAGCTGGTTTTAAATACGGTCAAATTTCACTGAGTTGAGATACATATGAAAGGCGTTAGAATGTTTTCAACAAATAGATTTGATGCAAGTTACACGCGGAATGACAAAGTTTATATATTCCGTATCACCACTTGTGATGGAGGAGGGTATAAAAGTAAAGAAATAAATTTTTGGCTTAAATGCATTTTGGATTTATCTCAACTAAAATGGAGAAAAAAATCTGTAGAAAAGGGAAAATAGAAAATAAGTAAAATATTGAAACTTTAAGATGTAAATGCAGGAGGGTCCTGAATATGTGCACTTTTACTATGACGGAAATTTAGTAAAATGGAAAAGAAAACTAAAATTGATTGTTGTAAATTACATAAATGTTTAATATATTAAAATACAAACATATACAATAATGTAGAATAATTTGGAAAGAGACCTTATTTGGTTACATATATAAAAAGACCGATATTTAATACCCGATCAAATTTATTGTTGACAAATTTTATTAATGTTTATTTTTGTTTAAATTATTTTATATTTAAAAACACAATTCTAAAAACCATAATGAAATTGATCACGTGGATTATTAAACATTAAAATAATTGTGTCGATTTACCATGGAATAGATCTGTATTTGAAAATCTCATTATATTTTTTAGTCACACAAGCTAAAACTTCTAATCGAAAAAGTTAAGGGCCTATAGAATGAAATGAAACAATATTGGAGATATTTACACATATTAATCCCACACAAATAATTTTAATGTCAAATATCGTTCATTTATTTAAACATTGAATTTTATAAGATAAATTTCCAATTTCGGGAAAAATATTTACATAGAGTGAGATAAAAATATCTTAACACACGTTTTGGGTGACCAGAAAAAAGTGCGTACTTAAATTTTATATATGTTTTGAACAAAACCCAACTTGGTCCTACAAAAAGTTGGCTAAGCATTCGAAGGTCGTGAAATTGTTTCCAATATTATTAAACAGTCGCGGGGGAAATTGTACGTTAGTTTAGGACCAAGTTCAGGCAGAAGTAATGGTTCTCATAATGCTTCTAAAGCCAAAAAATAAAAAGCAATTTCAAAAAAGCTACCAAAACATTCATTAGGTACGGTTATCTCAAGGCTTGGACGAAAAGTTAAAGGCTTAAAAATATATACAGGGCTTAAAAAAATTCCCGTATATATTTAAAGAAACACGGAGTACGGAAATTGAAGTAAATTTTTCTAAAAAAAATATTCTTCCTGAATAATGCATGACGTAATGTATTTTCTGGTAGATTTTCGTAAACTCCTGGTCAACAATTTTTATGTTGCTGATTTACCGAAAGGGAATATTGAAGAGAAATTTAACAGCCAAAAGTCGAAATTTCCCAAAAAGTTCTTGTGGTTGCGGCAAAAGAAGCAAATCATTGGTAAAACGGGCTCTATAAATAACATAATTTACATCAATAATTGTTAACAAAAAAGGCTGGTTCCATTCACAAGACTTCATAATGTGTCTAGTTACTTTTGGCCTGACTTGGCAAACTTGATCATTATAACAGATAAGCTCTTAAGTGGTATAAAAACAATAATATGATATTTGTACCAAGAGAGACAAATCCTCAAAACTGCGAGGAGCTGAGGTTAGTGGAGAAATATCGGGCTCTTTTTAAAAGAGAGTTGAAAGGCACAAAAAACCCTCCAAAATTGTGGTATATTTCTTACGGATATAGACGACCTGATAGGAAGCACTACAAAAACATCAATGGAAGTATTTTCGAAAAAGGTTTAAAATTTTATCACTAGTGATTGTAATAACATCAATTGAATTAAATAAAGTTTTCACACTTTTTTATACACATATATGTATGTTAAGATTTTTTCGATCCTGCTTCTTATATCTCAGAAAGTTGTATGTGGAGTGATATCCCCGTTACAAGCGGAATGTTTCAAGTGTAGTGAAAATTTATAAATTGATCGCAGTGGAGCGTACTAAAGACTTGACATAGCCAAATAAAGCATTCTTATTAAAGAGTCTCTGAATTTGAGTTATTTGAAATTAAAATTTTTATAATCAACCAATTTCGTTGGTTCGATACACTGATCTGCTCTTGGTCATTAACTTAGAAATGAGAGTGCCAACAAAAGGCAAACGGGAGACATATGAACAGATATAGCTGCATCCAATGAGAAAATTAGTTTAATGCTACAGGGTCTTTCAAATATTTTCTTGTTCTTAGTGTTCCACTCGGTATGACAAAGTTAATAAACTTTCTCACAATCTCCGGTGGTGGGGGTGTGTATAAAAAACATTAGTATTTGGAAAACTCTTTTCCGAGATGATGATTTTATTTTAATTTTATTGTTTAAGTCAAATAAATTTATTATATTAATGCTATTAAATTTTTCTTTAAATAAAACTATTCCATTTGAATTATATCAGTCAGCTTAAATGTATTCAAATGTATGTGTGTTTGTAGGTTATTTTATTAAATAAAATTAAGTAAATTAAATAACACAGCAAACATTTCTGTGTGCTACTGTGATGTTTATATATCCATTTGTATGGGAAATGAAAAATTTTGGAAATAAAGATTTAATTTAAATTAAGGAGTGAGATGGAAAAATTTGTAACATACATATATGTTAATAAAAAACATGTAAGTATATTCAGTCAAGACCGAAAATCTAATATCACATCGTACGTTAAAATGGTATTTAATAAAAAAATAATTAACGACCCTCGTATAATGAGATTTTCTGATTTATTCTTGAGTGTATAGCATATAATTGTGACGCTTGGATTTATGTTAAATTTATGCGTTTTAAAATAATTTTTCTGGGAGTTTATGGGGGCTACAAGAAATTACAGATTTTAACGTATAATTTTGAACATCGATTTTTGCTTATATTTATCTTAATATTAAAATTATTATTACCATACCAATGTATATGTGAGATTTTAGTCCTTAAAAGTGATATTTGGAAAGGAGTTTGTATGGGACCTATGAGAAATAATGAACCGGCCCCCACAAAATTTGGCGAATCGTTTTATAATATTATAGGACTTTTCTGTGACAAATTTAAATCGCTTTGTATTTAGGACTTTTATGACTTCGGGAATACGCATTCGTAGCCCAAATTAATAATAAGTACTAAATTTCATCGCGATATTTCAAAAATGGTGACCTGTGGACTGTTCACAACGTTTATATGGACAGGCAGAAGGACAGCAGATTCTCCGTCCAACCGTCTGTTAAAATGACTGAGAAAGCGATTCTGAGTTCCTACATCAAGAACCTCTTAGGAAATTTTTACTCTATTTAGGTCCCAAATTTTTTTAGCATTCCTACATGCAAAAGCAATAAATTTTTTTTTGACCTGGAAGTTGCAAAAAATGTGCCAAAAATAAGCCAAAAATGTGTTTCGTCATTCGTTATGCAGCAACAATATTTTTTTAGAAAAACAGACTTTCATTTTCGTGACAGCAGCCTTCCAGTCACGCGCCTTGTATGGTTTTGTACCTGCATTCAAAAATAAATTCGAGCACTGAGGTAAATGGGCAGCTTTCCTACCGGATGTTTTGGGAACTTTTTTGAAAATGCTATTTAATGTACTTAAAAGTATCAAGTGGACCATTCCTTATTCCTGAACCACATTCTCTATCAACGGATAAGTTCTCCCGATATCATTTAATAATACTGGAAATAGCTTAACGCAGACCCTTGAATACTTGGTCAACTTTTTGTAGGCCCAAATTGGGTTTTATTGAAAGTACTTAATCATTTTTCTCGTCAATCGTTTTAATCAGGTTAACAATATTTTCATTAGATTGACAATAAAAGTAATAATAAAAAAAATAATAATAATAAATAGTACTTGGGTTAAAAGTTTTAAAGAAAAACGTCTGTTAATAATTTTTCGATCTGACACCTTAAGATTAATAGAGGAAAGAAGTTATAGATCGATATCTGACTTAAACACAAAATTAGTGATGTAGAATATTTTGGATCTGAATTCTTTTTATTGTAATTCATTTTATACAACCTCTATTAAAAATGTTTACTGGGTTATTTACAAATGAGTATTTTTTAGGGAGCAAAAAAATTGTAAAGTAGAATTTATTGTTAAAGTTATTTTCTATATCAGTAGCACCTGTGTTAGTGATAATTTTAAAATCTGTAGGTGTGTGTATGTGTGCTAAATTTGAAAATAATTTTAAATATGAATAAAATTAATAGTTAAAGTTATTTTATGAATTTTTAAAGGATTAAAAACGAAAATTTTAATAAATCATTATATTAATTATAAAAGGAAACTTAATAGAATAATAATTTCAGTATTTATTTTCACAAACGTAATTTTGAAAATTAAATATAAAATGTTTCTTACATTAAAGTGCATTATTAAGAAAATAAGAGTATTTTATAGATTTATTAAAAATTCCCAGAAATCCATATATATATTATTAATTTTAATTTAAAGAAGGAGTGAGATCGAAAAATTTGTAACACATGGTTTTTCAATTAAACTTTTAATCCAAGTATTATTTGACTATTTTGACCAAGTTACCTTTGTAAAATATATCCTTTATTATATTTTATATCAAACAAATGAAAATTTTGTGAAACTGATTAAAATGAGTGACCAGAAAAAAGTGCGTTCAACAAAACCAAATTTGGTCTTACAAAAAGTTCAACGATCTGCCGCTAAACTGTTATTAAACCGTACCAGGAGAACTACTCTGTTGAGAGAAAACCTGGTTCAGGTGGAAGGAGCTTCCAAACACTTCCGATAAGAAAATAGAACGATTTGATCAGAGTTCGGTCTATTTGGTACCAATTGTTATAACTAATGCAGGTTTAAAAAGAACGTAGACAAGAACGTAGCTAATTTATTTTAGGCCAAAAACAGAGCATAGAAATTGAACTCTTATAAAACTTATTTTTTTGCGGCAGAATGGATGTCGAAATCTTTGTTCTGGCAGAATTTTCTCAACTTCTTAGTCAAGAATTTTATACAGCTGATACTCAAAGGAATGTTGAAGAAAAGTTTAGGAACCAAAAGCAAAAGTTTCAGCAAAGAAGTCAACGGGCTTTGTAAACATTGAAATTTACATCAATGAATATTTTACATTCATAAAACTTCATACTGTGGCCAATTATTTGTGACCCGACTTGGCATCCTGTCATTGTGGTAAGCAAACCCTTGAGTGTTACGGGAACAATATTGTGTTGACTGTATCAAGAGAGGCAAATGCTCCAAACTGCCCGGAACTGAGGCCAGTGGAGAGATAATGGGCTCATGTTAAAAGGGAATTGAGGAACATAAAAAAAGTTACCTAAAGTGTGGAAAAACAGAGACCGAAACTTAAATTTTCTAAAAAAAAATATTCTGGCAGATTTTTCGAAACTTCCTGGTCAAACATTTAATGTTGCTGATGCTCAACATAAAACCATCATTATTCAAAATGTTAAAGGAAAGTTGAGGAAACGAAAGCAGTAAAAATTTTGTTATGGAAAGCAATATGCAGCTGCTGCAAAAGAAGTCAATAATTTATTACAGCGGGCTCTATAAACACCAAAATCAACATCAATAAATGTTTACTTTTGGCCTGACTTGGTATCCTGTCACTATGTTAAACAAGTCCTTGAGTGGTACAGGGACAATAGTGTATTACACGAGAGGAAAATGCTTCAAATTGCCCGAAACTGAGGCCAGTGGAGAGATATTGGACTCATTTTAAACGAGAATTGAAGAACAAAAAAAGCGTCTAAAAGTCTGGTAGATTAAAATGGAAATGGGTGGATGAATAACACAAAAAGCTGTCCAAAAATGTGGTAAATTAAAACGGAGTTAGACTACCTGTTCGCGTAATGTGACAAAAAACACTGTAAAAATATTTAAAGAGTTAAAAATTTCACCACTAGTGATTGATTGATTGATTGATTGATTGATAAATAATTTTTTCGATTGTACGTTAAGAATTATTAGATCTTACTCGTTATCCTTACGATATTTTTAGAACTTAAAATATAACCAATATTAATAAAAACTTTATTTATATCAATTTCCAATTAAATCCCACATCTAAAATTGAAAATGTTAATTTTCATAAACTGATATAATTGAGGAAATACAGACCACAAAACCATAATTGGTGCCTTTAATCAAAAGTTATTTAATTAAGTAATGGAAATGATGAATTTCAATTAAGATTGTAAGATTTTAGGACAGATACAGATTCGCATCTTATCATCGTTATGTATAGTCACATAAATACGTACATTGATAAATAATAACTGTTTATCCTACAGATAAAACGCGAATATTGGGAAATATAAAATGTGTAATATTTTCTGCTTTAGTTTTTCTTATCGACTTCGAAAATAGTTTCAAAAATTATAAAAAAATTTTCTTTAAATCAATTTAGTTTTCATTAAATTTTTAAAGATTTTTCTGAATTCTTTCGTAACGTCAAGGAGTCACCTAGATTTGGTCTTCAGGATGCCATTAAAATTGAAGCACCAGATATGACTCACTTGGGTCTAAAAGATCTGCTTGTGTTACTTGAAGGGAGAAGTATTATAATGAAAGGAAAGTGTAAAAGGTATACTGGGATTTTAAAATTAAAAGAAGACAGTCAAAGAAATATATAAGTTGAAGCAAACTCTTGTTAGAGAAGGATAAATATTGAAAATTGAAAATTGTTGGTTAGTTCGTCCTTTTACATCACATAAACTGTTAAGATATCTAATAAACATTCACATCGCCAACACAAACGAAATTTCAGACAAAGCTGCATAAATCACTCACATCAACAGTGGTCAAATCCGTTAGAGATTTCAGCAAAGCGCATCTGTTAGGTCCTCAACGCAGGACAATGGCAAAGAAAATAAGGAATAATTTTCTCCTGGTCTTCATTCAGGCAGCTCGTCGAAAAGTAATTCCAGATCTCTTGTTTCAGTCTAATTGCCTTTAGAAGAGTGAGTTTCCTTGTCATCAAATGAACTGTTAAGCAGTTGATGAACAAAACAGTTTTTGACAAATATTCGAGTTATGTGGATGATGTTCATAAAATTATTCATCCATTTTTTAATCGGGTTGAATATTATTTAATGTTTAAGAGTTTTAACGTTTTTAACTAAAGTCTGATAAGGAAGCTATATCAAAATTAGCAGTGATATTCACCAAATTTGTTATATATAAAAGGAAATTAATCTTAATTGTGAGTTAAGAATATTTCGACCTTACTCCTTATATATTAAGTCATCTCATTATTATCCTGCTTTTCTAATAGAAAATAATTTCTTTGAGTTTTTTGCTATTGTATTAGTATTGTTTCTACATGTGTATTGGTAATAAAATATTATTCCTCATTACTTTTCAAATCTAAGCAAAAATGGAAAAGCAAAAGAAAAAATTCAAGAAGAAGAGAAATCAAAAAGTAAAATAAATTTACTTTTTTCTTCCTCTTTCCATCTTATGGGAGTTAATTTATTTATATAAATGAAGACATATACAATGTGGGTGTATTTTAACACATAACACATACATACATATCTAAAATACACATACATGAGTTTCTATAAAGATATAAATTTACATTTCGATTGAATAGTAATATCATTTACGTTTTTTTTTCTTTTTGTTTATCTTATTCACCTACCAGTTCACCCCTATTCCACTCATTCACACACCTTTTCTCCCCTGTGTTATTGTATAAATATGTCTGGTATTAGTTGAATATCGGTTTGGGAAGGATATTGTGTTTATGAAGATTTTCCCTGAGGGCTTAATACTAATTTTTGTTTATTATACAATCTTTTATATAAGTATTTTTGCATTAAAGTCGTTTTTTCCTTGAGACTACTTTTGTTTCCTGTTTTGATATTCTTACTCATCGCACAGAAAATTGTGGAGATTATTGACATTATTATTGTCGTTTCTCTTTGGAAATATTTTGTAATATTTTTGGTGTCTGGTGTCGACTGATTATAGGTTTGGGTAATAGAATTATTAATATGTTTGGTTATAAATGATACATTGATATGGATGGGAAAGATATATAAACCAAAAACAAATTTAAATGAAAACGTAAACTTAATAAGAGAATTTGAAATATACACATTTTGAGTATTATGTTTCTGAACTGATGTTTGTTCCATACAAAAAATGGTCTTACAACCACTTTGAGGTATACATTTTGGCTAAATATCAGTTTTTGAGTCGATTAAACAATTTCCATCCGTCTGTCTATTCATCTGTTTGTCCATGTAAATGTTGTGAACACTATACAGGTTGTCACTTTTGAGGTTATAAAAGTTCTAAAAAATAAGTCCTATAGTACATCAAATCGGTGCGCTAAATTATGCGAGGATCTGTCCATTACTTCTCGTAAGTCTCATTCAAGCCCTCATCTAAATATCATTTTGAATGGCTTCAGTCTCAGAAGTACATTGATATTTCAATAGCAAATGGTAAATTAAGTATAATTACACTCTTGAAACGATGTATGTAGTTGAACGAGGATCGGTCCTCCAAAAAAATTCTAATTAATTGCATAAATTTCACATAAATGTTCGTATCATAGTAATGTACTTCACACTTAATCATATATCTGAAATGCAAATTATACGAGGGTCATTTCTAATACTTAAATAACTAATTATAAGGACAGATGTGAGTCGTATATAGTAATTAGAATTTAATGATGTTTGTCCATGTAGATCGAAGTTTTAGTATTCATTTTGAAGAAATTTGGATCTAAGGACTAAACCTTAGACCAATCGAAATTTAAAATGAGCATGAACTTAACTAGAACTAAGAAAGAACAGTACTAGAACTGTACTAGAACTGAACTAGAACTGAAGTAGAACTAAACTGAAGTAGAACTAAACTAGCATGGAACTAGATCTGAACTAGAACTAAACTAGAATTCTATTTCAAGGCCTGAATCAGATTCTGGTTGAAATCATATTTTGAATTAATGCTCAAAATGTGGTTCAAATTCTAGTTTGGTTTAGAATTCAGTTCAGATTCTGGATCAGATTTATAGTTCGAATACTTCTTCATTTTCAGTTCATGTTTCAGTCCAGATTCTTACTCAGGAATTCTTAAATAACGAATAATTTTCTCCTGGTCTTCATTTAGGTAGCTCGTCCAAAAGTAATTCGAAGGAATACTGCAGCAATTGTTCGTTCATCTATCAGTGTTGCGCCGTAGAATAGAGTTCTTCTCTTCTTCTATAAGCAGTGAAAGTATACCACACAGACTATAAGTGTTAGCCCTTATCCTTGACAGGACATCTACCACCATTTAACCCTCTTAATCTCATGTCTTTGCACACAGACCAGTCCAACGTTCGAATGTTCTGCCATCGCACTCAACATTCTTAGACAATATTCGATATCGTGTAGACACATGTAGGGGACAATGTTGCGCCCTTCCTGTCGGTAAAAGCAACACATCCGGTTGATCGTCTTAGGAATTGCAGCGGTCTTAGAATGCAGAATATTAGACCACCTGGAAGTTTAAGAGACATGTGGGTTGTTTTGAGTAATCTGTGTAAATTCTTACTCAGGTTGTAATTGAAGTTTTCATTAGGATTTTATACTGGAATCTAGTTCAGCTTTTACTAGAGATTCTTGTTCAGTTTCTATACCTTTTTCTTCTTTAGACTTTAATTCAGATTCTAGATCAGATCCCAATTAGACGATGGTCACTTTATTATATTACAGCTCACGAAAGCCCAAATATAAAGCAATTCAAAGTAGAGAAATATAAGCAGAAATCTATGTAAAAAATTTTGCGAGGGCTGAACTATAATTTTCACATAAATGTAAGCATTATAAAAATATATTGGTCATTAAAGCCCAAATTCGAGTACTTAATTATACGAAGGTAATTTTAAAATATTTATATTATCTTTTCTCATCAACAACAATTTTAAAATACTTTTAAAGGTAACATTTTAATGTTATATTTTCACTAATAAAATATAATTTTTAATATTCTACTAATTTTTCTGTGAATGTCACATTGGTTTTGCCACTCATTTTCTGCAAATTAATATTAATTTTCTAAAATATTTTGTTTTATTTTCTAACCAAACAAAAAAGGAGAAAAAAAGTTAAGGAAAAATGAAACGGAAAATAAATATTTAAAATTCATTATGCAAATATACTCTACTGATGTCCTTGTAACAAATGCATATTGTTCGTATATTTAATGTAATTTTTCATCATGAAGCTAAATAAAACAATGACTTGTTAAGAATTGAAAATAAGGAAAATTTTACGAAGAAGAAAAATAAAAAAAAACAACATGAAGAAACTATAAAGAAAATAATATAGAAAATGAAGGTTAAATATGTCAGGGTAATCATTTTTCTTATTATAAGGAATATTAATTGCTTTTAGTTTACAAGAGAAAATCTATAAATGTATAACCCTTTCAAACGCACACCCCCCAACCCTGTAAAGGAATATGTAAATGTGATGTTTCAAATGCTATTTTCTAAGAAAAATATTATTAATATTTCTTTGTACTAATTTAATATTTGTTAAATTTTTAACAATATAAAATGAACTAGAACGGAACTGTTAGAACAACTGAACTAGAACTGAAGTAAAACTGAACTAAAACTGAACTAGAACTGAACTTCAGCTCCTAGTTCAATTCACTAGTTTAGATACAAATACAATTCACTGAATAATTCGCAGCTTAGATCTTTAGTTTCTTAGTATAAGTCCGTCTTCAGTTCATATTTGGTTTTTAAGCTCAGTACACGAACAATTTGGTACGAAAAGTTAAAGATAAAGCAACATACAAGCAACATACAAAACTCAAAAATGTCTTGACAGGAACGCTTCTTGAACAAAGAGGCCGAAAACTGAGCACGGAAATTTATGTCAAGTTTTGTAAAAGATAATCTTTCTGCACAGTGGATGACGAAACGTATGTTCTGGTAGATGTTGCGCAACTTTTTAATTTTATTTTGCTTATGTTGAACAAATGTGTAGGTCCCAAAAGCTGTCAAAATATGTCGAAAAGTTCTTGATATAGCAAACAATACACAGTTGCGACAAAAGAAGAAGAAAAGTTTCCGGAAAAGGTACAGAATTAAATGAATTTTAAGTATTTTTCGATCTTAATTCTTATACATGTGTTTAATGACAGCGGGTTTATTTGACTGTATAATTTTATAATTTAATCGATAAATTTCATAGTTTTTAAACATAATAAAGGGATTTTGCATATCTCGCCCTATAACATTTTTCTATTGATTTGATATTGATGATTTTTTGTACGATGATGAAAAATTTATAACTGAATATTATAGTGAAACTTTCATTTAAATCTAGTGACGTTTTTTGAATAAATTAAAAAAATTCTTTTTTGAAATTTTGAGATTATCTCAGATATCGGCCTGAGATGCTACATATGTAATGACAAAGTTTATATACCCTCATCACCACCAGTGGTCGCGATATAAAATTTCTGGAAGATGCTCTTCTCTCTTTTATGTGTGAAAAATTGATGAAGATTGCTGCGGTGCATATTCCAAAGCAGCCTAAATCATCGTTTAACAGTATACCTGTTTTGGACATTCTGTTTTTAGCGGTCAGCACCGTATTTTACAGGCGATTCACACTAAATTATTACCATTAATAAAGCGGTTTGTTTGAAAATACCATTAAAAGTAGCAGTTAAATTCTATAATTAAGACAAAGATTTAAAAAATTAAATACAAATTAAGTTTAATAAAAATATTATGTTTCAGTTTAATATATAAAATTTTTTAATGTATGTGCTTTTATAGGTATCTATACCAGTGTAGAAATTGAAACAAGAAGGACTAAACAATTCTCCTTTCAGTTTTTAATTTAATGTTAGGATTTCTCAATTTATATTTCAATTCCCATTTCTGATGCTATTTATATTTTCACCTCCAAATTCACTTACACTTATTCCGCTTATTCCAACTTTAATCCTCACTACAATGGAAATCTTGTTAATTTAAAAGCATACTTCCTAGTTCGAATCCAGGTTCAGTTCCAGTCTAATTCCTCTGAAATAATGGAAAGTCATAACGATGGAGTGATGGAAGGTAGTTCTTTGTTTCAATATCAATAACAGTTTGAGATGTATTGATATTGAAATTAAGGAGTGAGATCGAAAAATTCTTAACACACATATACGTTAATAAAAAAGAAACCACATAACTAACAGTTTTAATCGTTTTACTTGATAAAAAATAATATAAATTAATAATTTTTTCTGAAATCCTTCCATTTACATTTTTAAAGCGCTTTCTTATCTTGCTCGAACACTTTTGGACACCTTTTTTGAGCTCTTCCATTCTCTTTCAACAATAGCAATATATATCTCTCCACTGGTTCGGGCAGTATGGGTGATTTGGCCCTCTTGGTTCAAATGCCACATTATTAATCTTGTGACACTTAAGGTCTTGTTCACCAAAATCACAGTATGACAAAACAGATCAAAAATATGTGTACTCATTATTAATTATGAATGGAACCAACCTTTTCGTAAACATACCATGATATAAATTCCTATATTTATCGAGCCCGCTTCTTTTGTCGCAATTACATATTGCTTACTGTACCGAGAGCTTTTAGGGAAATTTTGACACCTTTTAGGTTCTAAACTTTTCTTAAACATTCCCTCGAGCATCAGAAACATACAAGTTTTGACCATGAAGTTGGGAAACATCTGTCAGATAATACGTTTCGTTAACCATAAAGCGGGAAGAATATTACTACCGTACTCCGGTAATGGCCTCTAAATTTTTTAGAAGCATTCCTGTGAAGAATTTTTTGAGTCTTGTTTGTCTTAAGACCTGCATTATCTTTAAGTTTCCGTACAAATAGTTTGAGCTTTAAACTAACCAGGATGCTTTCCTGTTGGGTGTGTTGGGAGTTCTCTGCAATTTTTGGCCTTAGAAACATCATGTTGACCATTTTTTTACCTGAATCAGGTACTTCCGATATTGTTTAATAACATTGAAAACAGTATGACAACAGACCTTTGAATGTTTGTAAACATTTTAGTACTCAGTTTTTTTCTAGTCACTCAGTTTAATCAGACTAATAATATTTTCATTTGTTTGACAATGAACACAGTAACTGACATGTTTTTCAAAGGTAACTTGATCAGAAAGATTCAAATTATACTTGGGTTCAACATTTAAATGAAAACGAAGGGAGGAAATATTTTAATAAACTAATTTTATGGAATTATAAAAAGTTTATTATTTAAATTATAACAATTAATTTTTAATTTGGAATTTCACATTAAAAATTACTGTTAAATAATTAACTGCACGTTAAATCATTAACTTGAAGTACAGTATTAAATGTTTGTGTATGTGTGTGTATTTTTCATAAAAATTTATAAATTTCAATGAAATCGATTCCGGTCAGCACCGCATTTTACAGGTGATTGAAAATAAATTATTATTATTAATATAGAGACTGCGTTTGTTTTGAAAATACCATTAAAAGTAGCAGTTAAACTCTAAAATTAAGACAAAAATTAAGAAATGAAATACAAATTAAGTTTAATAAAAATATTATGTTTTAGTTTAATATATTAAATTTTTTAATGTATGTGCTTTATCTATACCAGTGTAGAAATTGAAACAAGAATTGAACTAAACAATTCTCCTTTCAGTTTTTAATTTAACGTTAGGATTTCTCAATTTATATTTCAATTCCCATTTCTGATGCTTTTTATATTTCCACCTCTAAGTTCACTTACACTTATTTCGCTTATTCCAACTTTAGTCATCACTACAATGGAAATCTTGTTATTTAAAAGCATACTTCCTAGTTCGAATCCAAGTTCAGTTCCAGTTTAATTCCTATGAAATAATTTAAAGTCATAACGATGGAGTGATGGAAGGTAGTTCTTTGTTTCAATACCAATAACAGTTTGAGATGTATTGACATTGAAATTAAGGAGTGAGATCGAAAAATTCTTAACACACATATACGTTAATAAAAAATAAACCACATAACTAACAGTTTTAATCGTTTTACTTGATAAAAAATAATATAAATTAATAATTTTTTCGGAAATCCTTCCATTTACATTTTAAAGCGCTTTCTTATTTTGCTCGAACACTTTTGGACACCTTTTTTGAGCTCTTCCATTCTCTTTCAACAATAGCAATATATATCTCTCCACTGGTTCGGGCAGTATGGGTGATTTGGCCCTCTTGGTTCAAATGCCACATTATTAATCTTGTGACACTTAAGGTCTTGTTCACCATAATCACAGTATGACAAAACAGATCAAAAATATGTGTACACATTATTAATTATGAATGGAACCAACCTTTTCGTAAATATACCATGATATCAATTCCGATATTTATCGAGCCCGCTTCTTTTGTCACAATTACATATTGCTTACTGTACCGAGAGCTTTTAGGGAAATTTTGACACCTTTTAGGTTCTTAACTTTTCTTAAACATTCCCTCGAGCATCAGAAACATACAAGTTTTGACCATGAAGTTGGGAAACATCTGTCAGATAATACGTTTCGTTAACCATAAAGCGGGAAGAATATTACTACCGTACTCCGGTAATAGCCTCTAAATTTTTTAGAAGCATTCCTGTGAGGAATTTTTTGAGTCTTGTATGTTTTAAGACCTGCATTATATTTAAGTTTCCGTACAAATAGTCTGAGCTCTAAACTAACCAGGATGCTTTCCTGTTGGATGTGTTGGGAGTTCTTTGCAATTTTTGGCTTAGAAACCTCATATTAACCATTTTTTACCTGAACCAGGTTCTTCCGATATTATTTTATAACATTGAAAACAGTATGACAATAGACCTTTTGAATGTTTGTAAACATTTTAGTACTCAGTTTTTTCTAGTCACTCAGTTTAATCAGATTAACAATATTTTCATTTGTTTGACAATAAACATAGTAACTGACATATTTTCCAAAGGTAACTTGATCAGAAAGATTCAAGTTATACTTGGGTTCAACATTTAAATGAAAACGAAGGGAGGAAATATTTTAATAAAATAATTTTATGGAATTAAAAAGTTTATTATTTAAATTATGGCAATTAATTGAAAAATTAATTTGGAATTTCACATTAAAAATTACTGTTAAATAATTAACTGCACCTTAAACCATTAACTTGAAATACAGTATTAAATGTTTGTGTATGTGTGTGTATTTTTCATAAATTTATAAATTTCAATGAAAACACAAATTTAAAGAAATCTTTTTGTAATTTATCTGCCGTAAAAAATTATAATCTTAATTGAAATTTTAAATTTTATTTTTTTAGTTGTGACTTTTTATAAATTCGCCTTCTTTTTATAGCTTTTAAGGAAATCCTTAATACTTAATTTTAATAAACTAAATTATAACTTTAGGCATTTAACAATTATTATTAAATCACATTTTTCCCTGACCAGGTGCCACTTTGCCATACCTGCTATAATAACATTTTTATTAAAATTATTTAAATCCTCGCTGAATGACTGGCGACTTAAATTTCTTTTGAAAACAAAAACAAAAAAAACAAAACAAAGAAGTAAAATAATTATACTCTTCCTTTTGGCTATAAAAACTTTTTATTTCCATGTTTTCTTTTTGCTGGTTTTTCTTTCCGTCTTTTTATTTATACCCTACACCAACGTAGGTGATTAACCTTCTTTAAGAAATCCATTCGATTCATAATCATTTTCTTAGTCGATTTAACGATGTCCGTCTGTCTGGACGCCCGGCTGGCTGTCAATGTAAACATTGCGAACACTCTACAATCCACAATTTTTGAGATATCTCCATAAAATTTAGTAAATAATATTATTTTGGTCAAAGACAAATTTGGCCACGATTGGTCCAATATTTCGGATACCTTCCATGCAAAAGTCCTGCTGGAATAAGGTTTTAAGCTCATACAAATCTTAAATATAAAACGTTTTTTGGCAAAAATAAGTCTTATGATATTTTAAAGTGATGTGTTCGGTCCATACGAACTTCCTTCTTAATATCACTTTAGAGGGCATATATCTCACATATACTTCGATATTGTAATAATAATTGGTCATATTAAAATAAATGTGAGCCAAAATCGATATGCAAAATTATACGAGGATCAATTCATAATTTCTCCCCATATAACTCCCCAGAAAATTTCATTTTAAAACTTCTAAATTTCATATAAATGTTAATTTCACAATACTTTATTCCCACTTAATTATTCGAGGGTTGTTAATGATTTTTCGTAATTACTATATATTACCATTGTTGTAGCTTATTACATATTCGGACTTGACCGACTATATAATTTGTAATTGATTTTTTTTGGTACCTTGTTTATTTTCATTCTCCTTTGCATATTTCACCTTCACATTGTGGGGTAATTAAAATTGAATGATTGTAGTTGTTGTTGTTAATTTAATATCATTGTGGTTTATAACATTCAAGACCAAACAAAAAGAAAGTTACGAAAATGCAAAGAAGAGAAAATACATGTATTATGTTTCGTAGAGTAACTCCAAGAAAAATGGCCCCAATATGAAAAATATAAGATGACCACGAAATTACATGGAATGCAACAGCACTAAATTTGGGACCATTTTTCTGATTTGTTCTTGTAAAACTCAAGGGTTTGTTTACCAAAGTGAGAGCATATCAAATTAGGCAAATAATAAGTGAACACATTATGAAGTCTTATGAATGAAAGCAGCTTTCTTTGTAAATATTTCTGGAAACAAATTTCGGTATTTATTGGGACCATTGCCACATATTGCTTGCCACACCAAGAACTCTTTTTGAAAATTTTGACTGGTTTGGGTTATAAAAGTTTTTAGCCGGAAGTTGCAAAACATCTATCAGAAAGTCTGTTTCGTCATCCATTGTACAACAAGAATATTTTTTAAAATTTCATCTCAAGTTTGCATTATTTTAGTTATAGCTCTGTTATGTCACGATGCTGTCGTTTTGGACATTATGTGAATAAAATTTACGGGTCTAGTTTCTCCATAAGTTTCTCATTGTGTTTAAATTTGACTACAAGCCGGCATATAAATGTCTGCAATTAAACTGTTTCCATATTTATTAAATAATTCTGGAAGAAGTTGTCGGTTGGTAAAAAAGCTTGACTCTGGCAATCTAAACTATTTGGTATGAAAAGGTTAAAGCTATACAGGTTAAAAAACATACAAGACTAAAAGAGTTCCTGACAGGAATGCTGAAGGAATGTTGAAGAAAACTCCTTAGTATAGCAAGCAATATGCAGTTGAGGAAAAACAGCTCCGGCTAAAACTGGAAAATATAATAAAAGTAAAAAAGTATTTCTAGCAACGGGCACTATATTACCGAAATAAAAAAGAAAAAAAGGCTTTATAATGTGTACAATTATGTTTGGCCTGATTTGGCGTCCTTTAAATGAGGCTTTTAGTGGTATAATTGTTATACCGAGAGCGGTAAATTCTCAAAAGATCGGAGCTAAGGCCTGTAGAAAGATATTGGACTCTTGTGGAAAGTGAATTAAAGAGCACAAAAAAGTGTACAAAAATGTTGTAGATTAAAAGACTGAAAGTGACAGAAAGCACTATAAAAATGTTAAAGGAGGATTTCAACCAAATTAAAACTGTAAAACTGTAAATTTAACAGTTTGTTTTTTATTAACAAATACGTGTGTTAAGAAGTTTTCGTTCTTTCTTTTTAACTAACAAGTGAATGAATTTTTCAATTTCCCTTCCTTTGGGGTCGTTTAAATCTTGTGACTTAATTAATTTTCAAATTAAAATTTTTTTCTCAGTAAATTAATTTCATGTTTTTTGTTTTAGCCAAATTCCATTTGCTAACATGTCCAGCATTTACTTGATATGGGTCAAATTTTCTTCGTCTGTTTTTGGGGTTACACTTCTTTATTGTATTTGATATTCAATGTGATTTAAAATCACATTTATTATATTTACTAACAGATGACTAGAAGTCTAGCCAGTTAAACAGACTGATTAATGTTCAACAAAATTATAAAATTAGATTTTGATTTCCTTTGAATTCTTTTAATAGAATTAATTATTATTTAAAATTAGTAATAATTTAAACTTTTGTGGAATTGAAATAAATTTAATTAACTAATAAATTTTATTAATAATTGGAAATATGTTTAAATCATGCCTACTTTGCGTATGAGCAATATTTAGTACATAAAAATATTAAGTATACGTATAAAATAATTGCATACATCCTAAAGACAGGCAACGGAATTTAGTACATAATAGTGACGAGCTTTAAAACGTATGATTAATATTAGAGACTCTAAAAATAAAGTAATATTAAGTATACGTAAACTTATACGTCGCGAAAAGTTAATGTTGCAAAATTTTCCAAAAATTCACATTTTCACTAAAAATTCACATTTTCATTAAAAATTCACATTTTCACTAACAATTCACATTTTCACTAAAAATTCACATTTTTACTAAAAATTCACATTTTCACTAAAAATTCACATTTTCACTAAAAATTCACATTTTCACTAAAAAATCACATTTTTACTTAAAATTAAAATTTTCACTAAAAATTAAAATTTTCACTAAAAATTAAAATTTTCACTAAAAATTAAAATTTTCACTAAAAATTAAAATTTTCACCAAAAATTAAAATTTCACTAAAATAAAATTTTCACTAAAATTAACATTTTCACTAAAAATTAACATTTTCATTAATAAATCAAATTTCACTAAAAATTCACATTTTCACTAAAAATTCACATTTTCCACTAAAATTTCACATTTTCACTAAAAATTCACATTTTCATTAATAAATCACATTTATATTAATAATTACATTTTATTAATAATCACATTTTCACTAAAAATTCACATTTTCACTAAAAATTCACATTTTCACTAAAAATTCACATTTTCACTAAAAATTCACATTTTCACTAAAATCACATTTTCACTAAAATTCACATTTTCACAAAAATTCACATTTCCACTAAAATTTCACATTTCATTAATAAATCACATTTTCATTAATAAATCACATTTTTACTAAAAATTCACATTTTTTACTCAAAATGCTCATTTTCATCACAATTCAAATTTATCAAACAATTTAAATTTTCACTGAAATTCGCATTCCGCTAAAAATCACATTTTCTCTAAAAATTGAAATTGAAAGAAAAAAAAAATAACTATTTTTCAAATATATATTATTCTTAATGCTATTATTATTGTTATTATTATTATTATTATTATTATTATTATTATTATTATTATTATTATTATTATTATTATTATTATATTATTTATATTATTTATATTATTTATATTATTTATATTATTATTGTTATTGTTATTATTATTACTATTGTTATTATTATTTTTATTTATATTATTATTATTATTATTATTATTATTATTATTATTATTATTATTTTTATTATTATTATTATTATTATTATTATTATTATTATAAAAAATATTATTTTAAATTTTTCTTAAAATCTTGATAGAAATATCTCAAATAAACACTCATATTTTCATTAAAAATTTACATTAAAAGTTCAAATTTTGGAAAAATGAAAAATTTTCATTAAAATTGTTTTCATAAACTACAGCAGCAAATAATTTTTGCCTTCATTTATATAACATTTACTTGGTCGTTTAAATTCTTTATGAATATTTAATTATATTTCAATGTTGACCAAAACTACACTGATGCAGCTTTTTATACACATATTTAGTTTTTTCTCTAAAAAGGTATTTTTTTAATTCAACAACAAAGCACTACTCAAATATTATTATTGATATATAAAGAACGATTAATTAATAGAGAAAATATTTTTTGCTAAGTTTAAATTTTCTTGTTTAGTTTATTTCAATTCTTAAAAATATTAAGCGCATTTATAAAAATATGCACCATTGTGCACATAAATAGTGTTTGGTCTCAATTTTTTCTTAAATGCATTAAAAAGTTCGAGAAAAGTAAAAAGGGGATCATTAATTTGTAATTTACATAAGCAGTCTTTTATTTATTTCATAAATAAAGGAAAATCCTCTTATCTAAGGAAAAGTGTTTTCATATATTTATTTTATTAAAATTTTCTAAAAACATATTTTTTGTACATCATATGTACAAAATTTAAACTTTGTTTCATTCTATTAAATTTTCCGAAAGATTGAATTTACATTTGCAATTGAAAATGTGTTTGAAGGTAAAATTTAAGTCTTAAAGTCAACTCCATATATTTTGAACATTATGGAGTCAACTCTATATAGATTGGATTCTCTGGAGTCAACCCTATATAGATTGGACTCTATGGAGTCAACTCTATATGGAATGGACTCTATGGTGTCAACTCTATATAGAATGGACTATATGGAGTCAACTCTTTATAGAATGGACTCTATGGAGTCAACTCTATATAGAATGAACTCTATGGAGTCAACTCTATATAGAATGGACTCGATGGAGTCAACTCTATATAGAATGGACTCGATGGAGTCAACTCTATATAGAATGGACTCGATAGAGTTAACTCTATATAGAATGGACTCGATAGAGTTAACTCTATATATAATGGACTCGATAGAGTTAACTCTATATAGAACGGACTCGATAGAGTTAACTCTATACAGAATGGACTCTATAGAGTTAACTCTTTATAGAATGGACTCTATGGAGTCAAGTCTATATAGACGGAACTCCATGGAGTCAACTCTATATAGACAGAATTCCATGGAGTCAACTCTATATAGTTGGATAAATATAGAGTGAACTCTATGGAACCAACGCTATATAGATGGGATTCTTTAGAGACAACTCTATGCATGAAGGTCTCCACAGAATCAACTCACTATAGACTGGACTCTATTGGTTCAATTACGTATAGATTAGAGTATATATTAGTAACTCTATATGGACTAAAGTCTACTAAATTTAATCTTTTTAAGCTTAAATTATTTTTTTTCCTTTTTTCTTCAGTGACTTTGTTCTATCAAGTCCATTATGCTCTTGGCTAAAATTGTATTTCTTTAATAAAAAATATTTATTTTAAATTCTTTTTAAATTATTGGTTTAATAAATGAAATATTTTTCGGAAATATTTTGGTCTTTTGAGTTTTAATTATAAATATGTACCGCATTGCAGCTATGAATTTATGTGTAGGTGTTTTAAATTGTAATTCCTTGATCTGAGAGAATGTAAAATCTAGTAAACATTTACGTTTTTTTCTTTTTTTTTGTTAAACATGAAAGAAAAACTCATGTTGTCTGTTAAAATGATTCAATAAAAACATTTCGATTCCCTAAGGCTGAAAGTTGTTGCATACATTGATTTCTTTTTGTTGTTGTTGTAGCTGTATGTGTAAGTCAGACAAACTGACATTTAATATATCATACAATTTTGTTGTTTATATCAGTCAAACAAATACTTTGAAGTCAATTACAATTACAGTTGTTGTAGCAATTTTATATAAAATAATATTAAATTTTTAGAATGAAAACAAATTTGGTGGATTTATAGTGGAATAGAAAACCAAAATTTTTGATTTTTGATTTCTTGCAAATTAATAGTAAAGAGAATTCATTTTAAAATTTTTATAAAAAGTAGTTTGGAACAGATTTTTTCATTTGTGAGATTCAGTCTTTTGTGTCACTATATGTAAATATCGTCAAATGTGGTAAGAAGTGAGATCGCAAAACTATTAATATACATATTATTAAATAAAAACGAAACCACTAAACAAACTTACACTTTAATTTTTTTATTTGATTAAAATTTGTATAACAATTTACAAAAAAAAAAAAAAATATTTAATAAATTTTAATTACTTGTGAAGAAATTGTGAACCTTTTTCGGAAATCCTTCCATTGGCGTTTTTTGTGGTTACTTGTTTTCTCACTTTGCACAAATAGGTTTTCCATCTCCGTTTGAAATATGTTATACTTTTGGGCACAATTTTTGTGCTTTTCAATTTTATATTAACAAAAGCCCAATATCTCACGACTGTCTTGGCAGGATGCCAAGACAGACGAAAAATAAGTGGACACGTTATGAAGTCTTACGAATTAGCTTCTAGTTAACTTTTCTTGATGTAAATTTCGGTATTTATAGTGCGCGTTGTAACAAATAATTGACTTTTTTTGCCACAACTGCATCAAATCCAGAACTTTTTAGGAAATTTGACTGCTTTTGGGTTCTAATCCATTCCTCAACATTTCCTCGACCATTAAATTTTTGACCAAGAAATTGAGAAAAACCTGCCAGAACAAACTTTTCGAGATCCATTATGCAGTAGTAATGTTCTTTTTAGAAAACTTGACTCTAATTTCCGTGTTGTGTTTTTGGCCTGCAAATTTTTGACAGTGTTACTGTCAGGAACTCTTTTTATCTTCCACATAAGATCCCTTTCTCGGAATAAATTTTACAAATTTAAAAGCTCATAATTGATACAGTATATATAAGTCACTAATAATAACTCAGGGCTAGGTCCCAAATTTCCTCTAAGATTATATATTCAAATTAAGCTCTAGATCAAACATACTTATGTTTGGTTCACAGAATAGGGTTTATTCAAGTTTCACATGAAAGTTTCTTATTTAAAATCTGCAAAATCAGTTTAGTATATCAAACAATATAGAGCGATATTTGAGGCAACTTCTAAGTTTTGTTAATCTGTAAGTTACAAATCATAATTATTATAATAAGATTTTGGCATGATAAACTTATTTACCATTCCAAACATTATCAAAATCGGTTCTCCAGAAAAAAATTATAACCAAAAATAAAATAAATAAAAATAAAAAATATTTAAAAAAAGTTATATATTACATACGTTTGTGAGTGTGTGTAAGTTTGAAAGTACGAAATATATCGTATTTGTGGTGGAGGTTATTGAGAATTCGGCATAGCAGAACATAGCGTTATTACTTGTTTCAATTTAATTTTATTTAATGTTCATGTTCTGTTATTGTAATTTACTATAAATTTACTTATTTGCTATAATAATAGTTATTGTATTTTATCGTTTAATAATTGAAACAATTTTATCATAATATTTTTATTACACATAAAAATACATTGTTTCTCTTGTTTTTTCTCTTCCCTGTGTGTGTAGGGGCTATTTCTCGACGGGGTTTCAAAAGTATAAGTTTAGATTTGAAAAGGCCTATTATTTTGCATACGGCTTTTGCTGTTATTATCAGTCTAATTTATCACAACATTAAAAGATGAGGACACGATTTGTGAATTTTTTTCGAAACTGGTCCCAAGTATTGACGAGAAAGAATATTCGGTTGTTTTGCATCTAAATGTTTATTTAAGAAAAAATCCGCGACGAGGGAGAAACAGTCAAGTTATCTCCGATATTATTTTGTACACGTGTTATATCCACATTCCTAAAATGGGGTCTTATATGAGAAATATTGAGAAAGATGTCTTTTTGTGGCACTATAGTTAAATGCAGATCAAGAAGAGGGTATATAAAGTTTGCCATTCCGTGTGTAACGCAAAGAAGGATGTGTACATTTTTTTTACACCATCGACTTAATAGAAAAAATAAAAAAATATAACTAATTTTATTACTCATTAAGATTTCTTTGTTTCGAACATCGATTTTATATTTATATTTATTTGATCAATTATTATTGCAATACCAACGTATATATTTGATTTATGTTTGGAATGAGGCAAGTATGGGACCTATGAGAAGTAATGTGCATAAGTGGCCACGTTAACTTAGAATACCATAAGAATTACTTTTGTTGAATTTCGTTGAAATCGCTTTATATCAAAGACCTTTATGAATTTGAAACAACATTCTGGGAGAGCATTTGTATGGCAGTTACCTGAAATATTGGACCGAATGTGACTAATTTCAATAGGCTCCATTCTTGAGCCAAAAAACATGTACTAATTTTTTTCAAGACTTCAAAAATCTTTGGTACTATTTATACAAAAGACATTAGCAAATAAACTTCTTTTTAGTCTGCTCAGATATTATAAACCTAATACTCAAACACTCATATATATAACCCCCTCAGAAAAAAAATCTTTTCAAACGCATAAATTTCATATAAGTGTTAGTTTCATAATAATGTATTTTACACTTAATCATAAAAAAGAGGGTCATTCAAGAAATTTTCGCAAATGTCATTCAACCGACTACAAAATTTTGTCTTGTTTATTATGAGGGTTTGGAATCAGATATCTGTACCGAAGACATTTTATTAGATTTTTATCATACAACTGAACTTCTAAATTTACACTGCTGGAGGATATCAACAAATCGGTACAGCTGAGTATAGAATTTTTTATTTTTTTAAAGGCCCTTGTTATTGAAATTCTCTTTTTAAAAAACCCCTCTGTTGTATATGTCCTATTATTATTATTATTTAACATTTATAAACAGATCTACACCTACACTAACACTCACATACACATTCACACACAAATTCAACAAACAATGTTTTAGTTGTTTCATGTGATAATTGAAAATTTTGTTAAATATTGTAAACAATTGTAATTGTGTTTACCAATTCATACCAATTTTATAAAATCTAAAGTGTATGTGTGCTTAACAGTGTTTGTGAGTATAATTAAATATATTATAGATATGAGGATGTATATGTTTATGTTTTGTATGTTCATCGTTGTGTTTTACATTATGTAAAACATGGAAATATTGTTTAAAAAAATTGATAAATGGCCAGTTAAATGTTTATTTATAAAAATATATGAATAAATAAAAATAATAAAAAAAGGATTATTATTAAGGTTGCTACTCCGGGTGTAAGGAGTGGGATCGAAATATGTTTAACACACGTTGTTCATTGAAACTTTTTAACCAAGTGTTGTAAGATGTTTTATTGATCAAGCTGTATGTCAAACTTAATGTTGAAACTTATGATTATATTGTTTATCTGATTACAATGAGTGACCAGATACAAGTGTACTTCAACACAACAATTTGGTCCTAGACAAAAGATGGCCCAGCATTCAAAGACCTGGCTTTCAATGTTATTAAACAGTACCAGGATAACTTGTCCGTTAATAAAAAACCGATTTTATGTGGAAAAAATGGTCTACTTGATGTTTCAAAGCCAAAAAAATAGAAAGTATTTTCAAAAGAGCTCCCAACAAATCCAGTAGGAAAGCAACCAATTTAACTTATTGCCTGGACCATTTGATACGAAACGTTAAAGCTAATGCAGCTTTAGAAATATATAAGGGCAAAAGGTTTCTCACAGAAGCGATGCTTATAATGAAGAAGCCAAAAACAGAACACAGAAATTGATATCAAGTTTTCTAAAAATTATGTTCCTGCTGCTTAATGGTGACGAAAAATGTGTTGTGGTAAATTCTTTGCTTAGATCCTGGTGAAAAAATTTATGTTGTTGATGTTCGAAGAAAAGTTTATGGTGCAAAAGCAGACAAAATTTTCGAAAAAGCTCTTGGTATTGCAAGCAATATTAAGTTGCTACAAAATAAGTAAATCATTTGTCACAACGGACTCTATTAATGACGAAACTAACATCAAGGAATATTTTGGCTTTGAATTGTGTGCACTTATTTTTGGCCTGACTTGGCATTTATACCAACAGAGGTAAATCCTCCAAAATGGCAAAGTGACAAAACGCACTACAAAAGCATTATTTCATGCGTTTCCAAAAAAAAGTTCGAAATTTCATCACTAGTGATTAAGACTATAAAAATATATAATTTTTGTAAACTGTATGTACTAAGACTGTCTACTTTAAAAAAATACAGTCAAATTGTTTCTCAGCACAAAGAGGGTATTGATTTTTTGAACTAAAAGTGCACCAGGTTTAATGACTTCTTATAAGTCAGATAATAGGGTAATGATGGAACGACTCTCATACATTTTCAAACATCAATTTGAGATTATATCTATTAAATTGACCAACATTATCAACGTATCTGTTCGATTTATGTTCTTAAAAATTATATTGGAGGGGCTCTTATACAGGATCTCTGAGATGCATAATTTGACACATCGAGGTAGAATATCTTAAGACATGCTATTTTTGAATTTCGTTGAAAACGCTTTAGATTTATTACTTATATGATTTTAAAACTTCATTCCGGGAGGACATTTGTTCCGGACAGACAGATGAATAGAAATTGTTCAATTTACTCAGAAAGTGATTCTGTATCGAACGGTATACTTAAAAGTATACCATTTTTTCTGTATATTATAAACATCAGCACAAACGCATAAAACCCGAACCAGCTATTAACATCTTAAATATTTCAACATTCCAATCACTTTCGTTATCCTTTGACATCTGTAAAAAATATCCCTTTGCATATATATTCAAAAAAATCATTTTTATTTCTATTAACTGTATTTAAAGCAGTCATTTTATATTTTATTTTACTCCAGTTTTTTTTTTTCTTTTGATTCTTGACAAATCATATTTTGACATTTCAATTACTAAACAGAATTAAAATGCTTCGCGATTCGTTGTCAATTTAGAATACAGTGATATAGTTATTTAGAACATCAAATATTCACAGTTGAGGATTTGAAAAATTAGAAAAAATTGTACCCACACACAGAGAAAAATATGTATGCGGTGACCACTAACGATAAGCAACATATTATAGTTATTAGGTACTGTTTGTTACAGCAACTACACAATTTTGTTTATTTATAACCATAGTTATTGTCATGGTCACTAAAAATATTGTCAGACCATTAAATAATTAGTTAATTCACATTATTTTCTTACTGAATGAAAAAGCTTTAAGTTATTCAATATATATTTTCCATTTTATATGCAGTCCCAAACAAAACTATTTTTACGGCAAACATTTTATGTTTTATCTTAATCATTCTGCCATTATAATCGAATTTTAGAGAAAAAGCTTTAATACTGAACATAACCATAAGTGATTTGACTTATAAAACCACTTATTTTGCTAAGTACACAAAACATAATTTGTTGATAAAAGTAATCAATTTGGTGAACAAGAGTTGTGGCATATTCAGTCCTGCTAGTTCATTGTTTTAAATATATCAGAAATTTTGCAACCATGAAAGAACTTAAAATCTTATTTGCATACAATAAATCATTATGTGTCAGTTTTCTTTATGTTCATATAATTTCAAAAGAAACTCTGAAAAACCAATAATGAGTCCAAAACAAAAAGAAACTAATGGATCCGAGTGAAAAGTAATACTATATCTGCATAAACAAGGTAAGATATAGGAATCGTTTTAAGGAATAGCAAATTTCCAAACTTCGAATAGAACCGGACAACTAAAAGTTTTAAGTCCACACGAAAATATCCACATGGTCCGAAAAATTAGAAAATATCTTCAGAAACTGTAGCTGAAGACCAACAGGAATATAGCAAAAATATGGACTCCACTGCTGTTCGTAGAATGCTGTATGAACCTTATTATAGGGCTCGAATTACTAGATCTAAACTCACCAAGATAAACCTCTTACATTTGGTATCAGATATTTTTCTCTGACAAAAAAAAATTTATAAATTTCGTAATGCTGACCGACTTACCGTTTTTACGAAGTCCATTAGAGAGTATGAAAAACAAAATCTTTTTCCTACTGTTAAGTTCGCTGTAATTGTATAAGGTTCTATGCACCTGTGGGTATCGGTGAGCTGGTTTTCATAGACCTCATTAAGGATAAAACAGTCTTTCACATTCAACAAGATAACGATATAAGACATTCAGACCATTATGTTCATATTTGGTTTATTTTGTGGCATAATTACATATTTGGATTTTCGGCATAAAACTTCACGAATTACCGCTTTATTTTTCTTTAAAAGGACATATCGAAGAAAAATTTAAATATTGATGAAAAATTAAAATAAAGAACGATAAAGTCATAGGAATTCAAAAGCGATACTTCTACGAAATCATAATGGAAATCGAAATAGTGATAAATTAAAGAAAACCTTATTGTTGTTTAATATTCAAGATAATTTCAACATTAAACGGGAAAGAGTGCGAATTCATAATTTAAAACTATTAAAAAATTTAAATTTTAGCGAATGAAACCTACTGCGATTTTGTTTCGAAAATCACCTTTAAGAAGCGACTTTAATTTCCAAAATTTTCTTTTTGTGCGACTTTTCGAAAAAACTCGACGGTTACGCTGGCACTCACCATAATCTCCAGACCTCAATCCAATTGAGCATTTATAGGATGAACTAGAAATGGATGGATCAAAAAGCGATCTATGTCAAATTAATTTGATCTTCATAAGGCGTTAAAGGTGGAATAGATAAGCGTCGGGGAGGAATTTACAAGAAACTTAGTCCATTTAATGCCATTTAATGCGAAATAAAAACTCACTATTTAAGAAACTAACGCAAAACATTTTTTAAAGAAAGAACTTTTTTAATAAAATTATTTTATTACAGAAACAAAATTATTGTAAAAATAAAATTTATTTAAAAATTAACATGATGTAGATAACAATAAATGTTTGCCACGAACATATCTGTGTTGCAATGAATACATTGAAAAAAATAACTTTTCTCTGCGTGCACATACATTTATATATATGTATGTGTATGTTTTGAATGTCAATCATATACTGTCAACATAATGGGTTTGCTTAATGAAAAACAAGTATAAATACTAGATTCTACTTGGTCGAATCATAAATACTCTCCAACTATTTTAAAGCATCGAAGAACATATTTTACCTCTTTTAAGTTTATTTAAAAATAATGTTCAAAATTAAGGTAGAACGTGGTCTTATGCCGCCTGGTCTTGAGTAAAATGTGCTTACCAACACCTCCATGTCTTTATTTATGGAAACAAGTAGTAGTACACCTCTTGCTTAGGGGTTGGTGTTATTTAATCTCCTGTCACAATATTGATGACTTCTATTGCAACGCACAGAACTTCGGAAGCGAGACCATCTCTTCGGAAGCGAGACTAAACTCCCCGAAGAGTTTCACCAACAACCAACACAATTAAAAAAACGAGTATGTTCTGTCATATCAGGAGTACTGATTTGCGAGTTGCCCATCTTAAGTCCCTAGTGAAAACTTTTAAGGTTGAAATCTACAAATTGCGACACCAGGTTTTTTGGGTATTGGCTTACACTAAATTCAACAATAAGACTAAAATAGAAATTAAAAAATATTTTCAAAGTCTTCTTGCTCTTCCATCTATAGCCATTGGACAAGGCGTGTTATATCTCCCAAAACTCAATAACTGATTCAAAATAGCGGCCTTCTATAGAATGCCCTCCTTCTTTTAATATGAACTTTTTTTAAATCAGTCATACGAGTTCATAACTGTCCAACATTATAATTATCGAATCACATTAAAATCTTTTATTTAAGAGTTTTATCAGCTTAAAACTCTCTTACCGAACAAGGTCCTTACGTGAGAGTTATGTTGGAAGACTCTCATGGAATTAATTAAATAAATTGAAGACAATAAGATAATTTTCTGAATTTCTATAGAATTGTTCCATATAAAAGATTAAACCATCATTCAAGGAGGTGCCTTTAATCGGACACGGCCCGAGGCTTAAAGTCTGTTAAGCGAAATTATGTCATTAGAAAAATAATTGTGTGAAATTTTAATGAAACTGTTACTTACATAAGTATTTTATAAGTCCTGAACCCAATTCCGGGAAGGAGTCTAATGTGAGATACGGGTCAAACAATGATTCCAGTATAATCTTATTTTTACAAAATTTATTTCAAAACCAAAATGTCTGTATATGAGTAATTTAGAGAAATGTAATTTTAAATTCAGATCCAATGACACAATAATTTTGGGGTGTATCAAATTCTTGCATATGGATCGTATTTTATTGGTTTTTGGCACGATTTATGGATAGATTCCGTTTACTTTCAAATAACTTTTAATGAAGTTTTTTTTTCTGAATTTTAAGGTTGTTCCGGATATCGGTCTACAAAAAAAGACAGGTAAAATTACTTTGTAAATCGATCATTATTGCAAAAAAGGGAATATTTCCAATAGAGGGAAAATTGACTTTTATATATTTAATGGGATCTTAGATGATTTTTTCTTTGTGCTACTTACGGCATGATATAATCAATGTACCCTCTTCACCACTTGTCTTGATGTAGGGTATAAAAGAGAGGTCTTTCATTGAATAACGGATGCCAAAAATAAAAAATATTTTGCTTACAATTCGTATGGAGAACAAAATTTTTATTTCTCGATAAACAATAGAAATTTTAAGTGTTCAGAGAAAAATGCTTGTATTTTTGGATGGAGTTTTTAATATCATTTTAACTGGAAATTTGAAATGTTACTCTACATATTTTCCTACAAATTACAATCTTTTTTTGTGTGAGTTTTTTAATTTTTTTCATAATTAGAAAATATGGGACTTTTTTTAAGGAAATTTGGGACTCTAAAGCAAAAATAGAAGAAATATTTATAATTGATTATAGTTTACAGCCAGATGTCAGTATTTGGCAGCAAAAGTCGAATCGAATGGCAAACATGGAATGATAATGAAAATAACGCAAATTTTTATAAAAACTGAATTTTTATAAAGCAAATTTACAGTTTTCAATATAAATTAAAGGCTTTAAAATTAAAGGACAATAATCTGTGATAACGTTATACAATACATTCTATGGTATTATGAAGTATAAACAACATATTTAAACATAAAATATAAAATTAAAAAAATTACAGAATCACGAATTGGCTTTAGCACATTTCACGTCAAATTTCATAAGCTTCCTAAACTTAATGATGTCCATCTGTCCGTAACACAGATTTGAAAAATATATGGTATAAATAATTGAGTTCAAAAATTAATGCTGTTGGTGAGATCCTCACCTAGTCCTCAAGCAAATGTCCTTTGGAGCAGGGCTCCACACTCATAAAAGTCTCAAAAAGTAAAAAATGTTCAGGAAAGAACAAACTCGAAAAAAATGTATAAGTATTTCGATAATAAGGGTCATTAGTCAATAAAAATAAAACAATATGTAGTAGATAGAAGTAAAAAAAGTCATAATCATTTTTTGTCATCTATCTATTTTCTATTTCTTAAAATTCGACGCCAATGACCCAATCGTAAGGAATTGTTTCACTGGACGGATAGGATCAGGTGGAAGGGTACCCCTCACATAAATTGAATTTAAATTATCGAATATCTAAATAATTATTACCACGAGAGAATAAAAATTAAGTTCCAAGCATTTTCTCAAGGACGAATGGAATCGTCTGGAGAGTTAGCCCACATACAAAACAATCATTTACTATCGACTATCTAAAGATCTATTGAATTGGAAGTATTAAAATTTAATCTCAATAACTTTCTCAGTGCTTTAAATGTGGGGCAGATAGAATTATCTAAAGAGGTGTCCTGAATACAATGCGAATGTTAATTGACGAATATTTATAGAACTTTTTAATCTAGAATTCTGAAAGTTAGTCGCAATTATTATCCTGTGCAATAGTTTTATGAGAGAAATGTATGGTGTATAGAATCAGAGGAAAAATTACACTTAAAGGTGAGTGTAACATCATTTCATGTATGTTGCAAAAATCAGCACAAATCACATTAATTCACAAATTTTCAATCAATTTTACTTCTCTTTTGAAGAGAATGTTTTTAAAGGAAATCGATTTAAAATGACAAAACTGTTCGCTTTAGTTTTATATACTGAATCGATTATACTGAATCAATTCTTTAGGTTTAAAATAGAAAAATTTAAAAGTCAGGCTGGTAGACTGACAGGTGGACAGACAAACATTAACAAACCCACTCAGATTTTGATGTCAGAATTCATTCTTCACAACGATTTATGATAGAATTTTATTTAAGGGAAAACTAATGGATTGAGGAAAATAGGACAATAATATGCGATTAGGTGAATAGAAATAAAGTAGTTTATGCAAAAGTAATATTAAATTGTGATCAAGAATATAGAAGTAAAAGGAAATATATTTGAAGTTCCATTTTATTACTAACAAGTAAGAAATTATAGTCGGTCAATCCCGACTATTTCATACAATACACCACATTGTTGCTTATAAGTGTTAGTTACCAAAAATTAATGAACCACTCACGTAAAAAGATATTTATAATTAATGCTTTAAGTATATATTACACTGGTACTAACATCCATGTGGATTTAGTGCGTTTTAAAACGATTTTTTCTGTGGCGGGTTACATGGGAGCAAGAAGAAATTTTTGCACATCGATTTGTGTTTGAATTTTCTTTATTTGACCAATTCTTATTACAATACCAACAACGCATATGTGTTTTTTAAGCCTTTCAAGGAGTGTGGGACCGATAAGAAATAATAGACCGATTCTCGCATAATTTGGTTCATCGTTTTAGAATATCATAAGACTAATTTGAGTCAAAGTTTATTAAAAGCGCTAAAATTTCAAAAGGATACGTCTTTGAGCCTTAACAATGATATATGTCGAATTTCATTAAGATATTAATTTAATTTAAAACTTCGGCCCCAATTTTGTTCACAAGGTTCACGTGAGCAACCAGCTAGCTTGCTATCAGCCACCCGACCAGACAGACGGACATCGTTAAATCGACTCGGAAATTGATACTGAATCAAACCGTATATTTAAAAGTAGTGTTATCATAATTTTTCCTGTCTGTTACAACTTTTGCAAAAACGCATAATACCCCAACTACATATGGTGGTGTAGGGTATAAAAACTACGCTTTAAAAATATATTAAACAAAAAATTACCATAATTTGTGATTTCTCATATTTTATTACAAATATCCATTATTTAATTTTTGAGTTATTAGCATCATTTAAACAAAAACCATAACATTCTAAAACATTCCATTTATTATTGTGGGGCAAATATCCGGAAAATTATAGAAAACCAATAAAATTAAACATAACTTACAACAAAAGCAACAAACCCATCAATAAACCATAACAATAAACATCGAAATAAACAATTGTCATTACCATCATAATCGGCATTATTGTCACTATTCTGTGATAAGAGTTTATACAATCAATATTCTTAACATCATCAATATAAACTTAATCATTATTATGATAACCATCATAATCATAATCATAATCATCATTATCATCTTCATTATTTTTTATTGGCTTTATTGGCATAAAATCACATTTCTTGTATGAATTTTGGTGACTCACTACAATTTTCTTGCCACAAAAAAAAAAGAGAAAAAATAATATTTGCCACAACTATAAAATATAATTTAAATCGTTTTATGTTACTTTTCCTTTTATCACTAGTCTATTTTTCTATTTTTCTCTTTAGCTTGATTTTTTATCAAGAGGACTAAAATTACGATTTCTTGGGTATTAAAGTTAAACAAAATAAAAGAACTTAAGGATAAACAAACAAAAATCTCATTGCCGGTCAAGCTCGGCTATGTAAAACCCTACTTTGTTGGTTGTTAATGTCATGTATGAACAATTTAAGAAAGACCCTCGTATATTTTGTTTTTTTTTTTAATTGTGATTAAGTGTGAAGTGCATTAATATGATACTAAGATTAATCTAAAACTTAAGCGTTCGAAAAGAATTTTTTCAAGAGATTTTTAACGGTTCTAGAAAAAATGATCGAACGTTGATTTAAGGTCGACCAGTTTTACAATTCCAACGTATATGTTAGATTTATTACCTGCAAAGTGATATTTGGATGAGGCTTGTAAAACACCGATTTAGAATATCATAAGACATACTAGTGTTGAATTTCTTTCAAATCGTTTTATATTTAGCAATTTTATGGCCTTAAAACCCCATTTAGGGAGGACATGTGTATGGGAGCTACCTGAAATATTAGACCGAATATGACTAATTTCAACAGTCTTCGTCCTTGAGCCAAAAAAAAATAACAAGTGCCAAATTTCACCAGGATATCTCGAAAATTGCGATCTTTAGAGCATTCACAACGTTAACATGGACACCCATCCGGATAGACAGACGAACGGATTTCGTTAAATCGACTCAGGAAGTGATTCTTAGTCGAACGGTATACTTAAAGGTGGATATTTCGCATTTTGTCTGTGTGTTACAAATATAAGCATAAACGCATAATATTATGCGTTTCGGCTTAATATTTTTCTGTATATCAGATGTGTTTTAAATAAAACCAAACCAAAAATTTGACTCGAACATCAAATCTGAATTATTTGCACCGCATTTTTTCGTATCGTTCTACACTCCTCGTACCTCTATACTAGCAGAATTCACTCATATAAAATTCTTTAAAACCAATACATTAATAAGGAATCTGGATCATTTTAAATATTTCTTTTGACACGAGGTGTCCAAATTTGGGACCCTATGTCCCATCTCGTCACCTACACATTCGCTCTCATTATGTGAATTCTTATTGAAATCGTGCCAGCCGTTCGAAAGTTGCAAATTAATTTCCACTTTATTTTGCATTTGAAACACTTTGAATTTAACTTAGAATCGCATTCTGAGCCGATAAAACGAAGATCGTCTGGCTGTCTGGTTGTCCTTGTCATCAAAATGCAGATATTTATGAAACTTTGAACGAGCAATTATTAAACCCCAAGGATGATTAAAATTGGTAATAATGGGTCCCTTATTTCATCTAGCCCAAAACAAAATGTGGCAAAAATAAGTCCTTTAATAATGTAAAAGGATGTAACAAATTATATGAGCATCAGTCTATGATAGACTAGGTAGATAGCTCCCATTCAACCGACTATTATTTATTTAAACTCTAAAAGATTTACTAGTATTGATATAATCTACTCGGTATAGCATAAGAAATATTATGCATCATAATAAAAGTCTTCACCGATTACGGTGATATCTTAAACGGGAAAACATCACATAATAGTTGATTCAAATAGACCTTTAACATAACTTGTTGTTTCTGTATGTTACTAAAATCAGCACAAACGCAACTACATATTGTTGTTATCCGCTTGTCTGTTATTTTGGGCCATAGGCGAAGCTGGCTGAAAATTGGTGATGTTTCGTCCAAAATTGTTTCCTCTCAGATTTTTTTTAGAATCAGATATGATACAATTTAGGATCCTATGGTCCGGCTTCTGTAGGGTTTATCTGAACTATAGACTAATGGTTTGAAGCATCTTCACTTTTGCTATCACTGTATGAAATATCATTAAAATCTTGTTAGCCGTTCGGAAGTAATGGACTTATTTAAATTTTATTTGAAACACTTTTTATCGCTCACAAAATAATGAACTAATTTTATCCTAATTCATCTTATTTTGTGTTGCATAAACACTCAACAATTTAATGCAACATTTGTTGCAAAAACTTTAAATCTCTTTTACAAGCTCTTTGAAAAGTATCATTTCCTCTGTGGCTCCTCTCTTTTACTCTTAATATCCATTCAATTATCTCTTTTACAGCGCATGAGCTTAACTAAAAATTCCAAATGCATTTTGTTTCTCTCTCAATAAACTAATTGCTCAATTATGCTCTTGATGCATTCTCTATTTAATTTTAATGCTAAACTAGTTCCACATCAGAGGAAAAGAAGAAGAAAACCTAATAATAAATAATTCCTGCAATTGGAATGCTTTTTGTTCAAATCCAATCAATGAACAAAAAAACAAAAAAGAAGCTAGAAAAAGATGAAAACTGAAAAGGAAATTGAGGGCAAATTCTTCAACACATTCAATTTTGGTATAAAATACTTTTATGAGTTATGTATATGAGTATGGATGTGTATATGTATGTGCGTGCAGGTACGTGAGTGTATTTGTTTTACGTATGGACATTATAAATATTTATGTTAAGGCATATGAATTGGATACTATTTTTCCAATTTTATTTCATATCAACTCAATAAATATTTACGAGTATGCATATTATATACTTACTTACATATATACAGTCACGAACAAAATTATTGGCACAGCAAGTGTATTTTTCTTAATTCCCAATTAACTTCACTCCAAATTTTTAGTTATTGAATTGGGAGTCTATCTTTTTGAAATTGTGATGGGTGAGGTCTGGCAATTGTGGCTGGGTGCTTGGTTAGATGTCATGAAGTTTTTACTATGAGTCGATAAAACCATCAAATCGGTTCAGTTATTTGGTGGTTAATCGGACATATTTAGGCATTATCTATAGGATCAACCTCTAAGTTAAGCGCGGTTAATATGTGGTGAGAGGTTTATTACTTCATGCGCGTATACATGGCCATTTCGGAATGTTACGAAACAAGGCTTAGGTGTGGTTCTTAGGAACTTACAATTTTGAATGATTACTACGCTTCTTATAGTTTGGTTATGCAGGTGCAGTAGTATTTTCGCTCAGATCGCAAGTTTCAAAATCCACATTCCGCAACAATGACAGAATAAGATATTTGGACTGTGTATTGCTGTAGCCCTTAAGAAGTTTCTATTAAAACCAGCAAAATTGGTTCAGTAGGTAGGAGATATAGGCCTTATCTAGACAAACCCCTAAATTATAAGCGAGTGTATATGTGAGGGTTTTGTGCGTATAATGACATGTACGAAACAAAAGCTTTTTTTTTAGGCTTTTGTGGTGGAGGGTGTTGAAAATTCGCAAGACGAATATTAAAATGTCTAAAAAATTAAGACAAAACATAAAATGCGTGCTGTTTAATAATTTGTTTGGTACTGTATGTGTGTATGAGTGTGTGACATGTTAGCATATGTAATAAGTAGAATGTATTTATTTGCTGCTATTTTGTTTATTTCATTTTTACATTCATTCATTTACTCACACTATTACCATCTGTACATTTATGTGTTAGTTAGTCAGTGTTACATTCTAGAACAGAGAAAGAGAGAGAAATAATCATAAAATAGTAAAAAGTAATGTTTTGTTTAATATCCTGTATTTATTCTGCCTGGTGATGTTATGTCATGTTTTACTTTGTTTCGCATTTTTATTTGCAATTCATATACGTTTTTTCTTTTTCCTTTAACGCTTCAAAATCTTTTTATAAATATTGACGATTAAAAGTATGATATTTATGATTTATGAAAATATTTATGCATATGTGTATGTGATTCAATAAATTCAATATTGAGAGAAGAACATAAAATCGTATATAAATTATGTGATTCGTTGCACTTTCTCCAATATTTTAAGAACTCCATCTAAAGCATGGGGTAAGTTTAAATACTTCCCACCACCACGAGTGGTTAAATTATATTTAGTTTGTTAACTAAAGTTAAAGGAAATTTAAATACCCCATGAGTTATATAAATTCTAACAACAAATCAATATTTGAACCGATTTAACTATGCCTCTCAGCCAAACATATGACTGTTGGCAACATCATATTGACTTCGAAAATGTTGAATGTAGATAGGAATTATTCATCACTGTGCTCTATGTTCTCAAAATCGGTTTAGAATTTAAAATAAAATTATTGGCAAAAACATACAAAATTTTTATACATCCCAATTATGGGATAATAAGCAAATTTTTATATAACGCCCTACACCGCATTGCTGGTTCTTTGATTGTTTTGATTCTCGTATAATTTGCTTTCATACTTCATCTGTATGAATAATTTCAACATTTAGTATATGATGTTAATCAAGGTAATAACTGGAGAGGACTTCAGTAATCGCAATTCTTGAAGTCGCTATTTTTTGATAACCTAACGATGATGCCTTTCTCTCTTTCTATTATATAGAAATATAACGCTGTTGTAGAAGATCTGCTGCAGTTTCGATGTCTATCATTTACATTTCTAACAGTATTTTATATTCGACTATTGCTTTCTTGCTTCTTACCTTTTCAATTATCTCCTTAACCTTACTTATACTAAGAGAATCGCATGATATTCTTAACGTATTTTATACAGAGATTATACTATCAGTTTTTTAGTTGGATCTTCTTTAATGAGGTCACTGATTTCCTCGAAATTAATTTTTCTTCTTTTTGCCTCCGCATCATTTTGCCATTGCGGTCAGTAACAGCTTATTTCCTGCTACACTTACAATTGGAAAGGTAACTTATTGTTTGATGATATTTCCTCGTGTTGTTTTGAATAGCTGAGTTTTCGAATGTCCTTGTAGGCTATTCTAAGTACTCTTTTTTGGTGTCTTCTTGAAGTTTTCTTTTAATTGTTTTGCCAGTGATTGTTACTGCTCTCTCAAAATATTGTTGTTGCTTAATTATTGTTAGAGTTTCTTCCCTGAGAAATGAGGTTTCAAATGTTATATGTTATCCAAATTTTCACTGTAGTTGCCATACACCCATTGTTCTTCCATAATTCGGTTATATGTTGCTGTAATGTTTTCCCACAAGTTATATTGATAGAAGTTTCATGGAAGATGTTTCTTCATCTATATAACTAATTATCCCCTTTATATCAGCGCTCCTTATGTAAGGTACTTTCTTAAACTTCCGCTCAAGAAAATGAGAGTCATGACGATAAAATGCTTTATTGTAATGACATAATTCGTTTAGGCGCTATCCGTTATTTTTTATAATTTCAAATAGTAGTGCTAGTGTTTGTGTTATCCATTCCTGTCTTCGAACCTTATTAAGCGAACCTTATTAAGCGAAGTTGGAATCTGTGCATAGAATTTATTATTAACAGCATCATCTGCATTTTCCTTAGGGCACAGCACTGTACTATGATAATATGTCTTTTTCTACTCCTAAATCGAGTCTTGAATCGAGTCATTTTTGCAACATCTTATATGAGCTTATATGTTTGAAGTGATATTTTGATATTTGAATTCTACTTCCATTTTTATACAATTTCCCACTGTAGAGTACAGTATTACCATGATATAAAAATATATTTCATAGAAATAGTGATAATTCTGGTATCATTATTTGACAAAGTTCCCAAATAAGAAGCCTTCCAATTTCGTAGAACAAATTTTACTTATTCCATTTCAATTTGGCAAAATTAATAATTGTTTGTCCCATATGTAACTAATTCTATTAATACCAGTCCACATCAGGATTTTAGAAAATAAAGTCGCATCTTAAAAACGATTTGTGGAACAAAAGTACCAGAAATAAACATTTTTGAATAGTTTTAAATTATGAATTTGCACTCTTTCCCGTTTAATGTTAAAATAATCTTGAATATTCCAAAATTTAGGTTTTTTAAAAATTTATCACTATTTCGATTTCGTAGAATTCTATCGTTCATAATTTAATTTTTTCATTCATAATTTATAAAAAGATTCCAATTATTAAAAGAGGACAAAAAGGAAAAAAAAGAAAAGTACACAAATAATCTCAAGCACTTGAAAAGTTGCAATTTACGACTAAAGACGCGTCACTGGTAATACTGGTCTACATTACACTACAGCTCGTATATTAAGAAGTCAATTAAGTCAATTATTTATCTCCCATATAAAATCCAAAAATCGGACTTATATCTGTAACCTCAATAAAGTGCTAGTGAGAACCGGTTCATAACTCTATATAGCTTTCATATAACATTCGTATCTGGAATTCAAATTAAGTAGCGAAAATCTTAAATAAATGTAAGTATCATGATATTATATGATTAAAGATGAATTTATGCGTCAATCGGTTCTTAATTGTTCATAACATAGAAACAAATTCATGTACGAATTTTTAATCCTCCATTATTATCTTTCTTGTCTTCTTTCAAATGTGATTGCTAATTTGCTAATTAGTGAAGTTTAAATTTAACAAAAAGTATTCGTCGCTTCACTCATTTTTGAAACTCACGTTCCTCTTTATTTCAGTTTAATAAAATAACAATAAAAGAACTTTAATAATTAAATTGTTCAATAATGTTAAAATTAAATTCTTTCTTTTTGCTAAGAATGTGAACATTTTCAGTGTTTGCTTGTGTGTGTATTTATGTCTATGTATTTATACAAATAAGCCAATACAATTGCAAATGTCCAGCCTATAAAACATTGTGTTGCAACAATGCAAAAGGATAAAGTTTTAAACGAATTGAATTTTATAAACATTCTTTGGCTTGTGTACAATAAAGGAATCCTGTGGCAACTTTAACACATACACAACACAAATACATACTTGCACAAAAAAAACACTAACAAAAAGTGAGTGAGATTGAGCCATAAGCAATAGAAAATCACTGTGGCATGCTAAATCAATAAACAGAAGTTTGTTTTGAAAAAATACACACATACATTCCAACACATATATAACTTCATGATTTAAAGCTTGAGGAAAGAGTTAAATTTGGTCAATAAGACAAAAATAAGATAAGAAAAAATTATTAACACAGATAATTGAATTTATTTAAAAGGATTTTAATGATAGTGATTTAGAAAATTTAAATTTAAATAATGGGCGATTTTTTTAATACTCGTGTGAAGAAGAAGATTTTTCAGAATTATTGACAATTTGGAGCTAAAGCTTAGAAGTAAAATCAACAAAACTTAATGCAGATCAAATTCTATAATTTTTATCCTCTTCATCATCGCAGTTGTTTGGGGTATTAGACGTTTGTGTTTTTGTTTGTAACATAGAAAAACACTATTTTCTAAGTATACCGTTCGACTCAGAATCCCCTTCAGAGTTGTTTCCACGATATTCGTCCGTCTGTCTTTCTGTGTGTCTAAACGGCTGGTTGTCTATGTAAATGTTGTGAACATTCTACAGGTCGCAATTTTTGTGATGTCTTTGTGCATATTATGTTTTTGTCCTAAGCCTATTGCAATTTCTGGTATTCGGTTCAATATTTCACATACAAATGTCCTCCCGGAATATGGTCGTTCCATTATTTCCCATAGATCCAATAAAAATCGCTGCTATTGTTGCTATTGTAATAAGAACTGATCAAACTAAGATTAAAATAATCTAAAATTGATGTTTAAAATATACGAGGGTCGATTTTTTAGCTACAATGTAACCCCCAGAAAAACTCCTTAACAAAAGCATAAATTTCATATTAATGTTGGTATCGTAATAATGTACTTCACTCTTAATCATAAATCGTGGCTTTTATTTACAACTCAAAATGTGGGGAAGGATATTATAACATTTTTGATTGTAATACCCACCACCACCACAACTGGTCAGACCCCATAATGTATATATATTCCTGCATCAAATCAAAATCTGAGTTGATTTAGCTTTGTCCGTCAGGCTATCAATCTGTGTGTTTTTGACAAGCTCAGATCCACAATAATTCACAGAGCTCAATGAAATTTGAAGATTCGTTATAGTCGAATAGAACATTCTTATTTGTTTTGGTATAATTTAGGGTTAGGCATTTAAGTTTCGGCACAGCCGAATATAGCACTCTTGCTTGTCTATAATTTTTAAAATTAATATTATTAAAATATTTTTAGAAAAGAATTTTAGAATTTAAATTCCCAATACCATTTTCAACCCTTTTCAAACTTTATCAAACATTCGATATTTTCCCATTATGATTATTTTCTTTTTATATCCAGATCATAAAATATTTTAATTTTTCCTATGAAAACCATGACCATTTTCTTAAAATCTCTAGAGTATTAAATCATTAGAAATGACAATAAAGTGACCTCAGTGACTTCGAATACCATTTTCCATTTACTTAAGATTGTCAGCAAAGTTTGTTAGATATTTAAGACCTTTTCGATAAAATTGCAACAACTCTGGGGAATATTAATTTTATTTTTCTACAAATAAAATGTTTTGGCCATAAATCTAAATCTTGTAAAATATGTAAATAAATATTTTTTACTTAAACCAAATATCTGATTAAAAAATCAAACAAATTTAATTGTCTACACTTTTGTGGGCATACAAACATACATCCCATCACACACATACTTACATATTTCTTTTATTGACAAATAACTTTTTTTGTAGATACTGGCATTTATTCAAGAATGAAAGCAAAACATTTGGCAATGCCCTCCACTATAAATGCTTGTGAAGTTAATACGTTATGTTTGCTACGCAAATACTCACACATATACTCAATATATTAAAGTCTTTCTTAAAAAAAAATAGAGGAACGATTAGTGGGTCAAAAAATTAGTAAATTCCTATCTGCTAAATTTATCCACTTTCTACCGAACCGATTTTGATCATTTTTGGAATGGCCATGAAGTCCATATAACTCACTATTAAAAATTTTAAACAAAAATTTTACCAAAGTTCTTTACTTGAACTTAGAGGTTGCTCTAGATATCGCTCTATATTTGTTCATATACTGAGCCGATTTTGCCAGTTTTTCAGGACTATAGGAAATACTCAAGTCAAATTACATTGAACTCCATCAATTATTGTAATTATTGTAGCTAAATCGACTCAGATTTTGATTTCATGCAAGAATATATATAGTAATATATGATTCCTTCTCAACGTTACACACAGAATGACCAAATTTATATACACTTGTGTTGGTGGAGGGTTATAAAATACAACAAAACAAATGGATTTTCTACACAACAAATATTTTACGGTTTTCAATATTCCCAATACAACAATTTCTTTTTGCACTTTATTACACTCATAAACAAAAGTTTTTCTAAACTTTTTTTTCTTTCTTCATTTCATAAAATTCCTTTTTCTTACTTTTCTTTTATGTAACAGTTTGAGTAAAATCAGAAAATTTATTTGTTTTTATGAACTTTTTTTTACATTTTCTTACCTACAATTTACTTCTTTTGATTTTATTACCAAAATGAAAAAAAAAAAAACAGTTAGAATGATATACTCGGCTATGCCGAATCTTCCATACTCTACTATAGAAAAGGAGTGTAAAGTAAATACGTTATATTTGGTGCATACACACTCACACACTTATAAAGGTGTATAATATATACAGGATTTTTAAATATAACACAGGAACACTTAACGTATCATAAAATTAGTTATATATTTATGGCAATAACTGTTTTTTACTGAACCGATTGATAATTTTTTTTTTAAACAAAAATTTGTTCCAATAAATCGATATCTAAATGACAGTTTTACGAAAAATTTTCGTTGGAATTTAGAGTTTGCCTCAGTTATTGGTCTCTATCTTTTGATATACTAAAACGATTTTGCTGATTTTAAACAAGAAACTTCTCAGGACTATAGCAAATACTTCAGCCAAATTTCGTTGAGTTCTGTCAATTATTCTGAATTTGAAGGTGCCAGCAACAGTCAGACAAACAAATATATTAATTATGGGGTCTTACATGATTTTTTCTCAAAGTTACAAACGGAATGACAAAGTTAATATACCCTATTCGCCACTTGTGGCAGTGAAGGGTACAAAAATAACAGTACAAAAACCAATAATTGAAATAAAGCATGAGAAAGCTTTATAAAATTCCGAATTTAATATCAAAAATTTGTGAAACACTTAAAATTTTATATTTTTTTGCTATTTTTTATACCCTACATCGCCATAGGGGATGCTTTTGTAACAGGCCTATCACCATTTTTAGGTATACCTTTCCATTCAAGTGACTCTCTATGTAAAGCTTCTTCACAAAGAACGTGTTTAGAGAAATACAAATCATGTTTGGGACGCAGTATAATTTTAGCCCAGGGACGATTTCTATTGAGATTAGTTATGATTGGTCCATTTTTCATATAGATCCTATAGAAATGCCCTCTGAAATGGGGTTCTTATTCCATAAAATTCCTAAGTCCTATAACACCCTTTCCAAATATCACTTTGTAACGCATAAATCGCTCATTTAAGTGAATATACTAATGGTAATTGGCCATGTGCGAAATTATACGAGGGCTGTTCCTTTTTTTCACATATGTCCCTTTTCCAAATATCACTTTAAAACACATAAATTCCACATATTTTTGGATATTGTAATAATGTAAGCAAAGCCGTTGTGTAAAATTATATGACGTTTCACAAATTTTTCCAGTTCCAATATATTTCTTCAAAAGCATCCCATTTAAAGCGCAAATATATCACATAAATGTTAATATGATAATAATTTACTCTTATTAACCATTTTTAATCAGTGGGTAGAAGATAATCGGACTTGACCGTCTATAACATTTTTAACGGTTATTTTTGAAACGGATAACGATATTTATTCCAAATTTCAATAAAAGAAGTATGAACATGGCTATTAATCAGGAATTACTATATATCAAAAAATATGTATCCAAAATATCCAAAATCTTTGCTTCACTCTCATCCGGATTTAGTTTAGACTGATTTCCATTAAGATTACTTATTATCGGATTTATTAAGTTTTATATATCAAATTTTAATCGAAGTCGTATTATCGGTCGGACTATCTAACTGTTTGTCTCCCTTTCTGTCAGTCTGTCTATCTGTTCGAATTTATCACGAACGAACTGATAATCGGATTCTGATCAGATCGGTTCTGGTTAGATTGTTTTCGTTTGCCTTAAGCAATTTGCTATTTAATAATCGCCGCTGTAGTCTAACCACCTACCTGTACGTTAACCTTCCTTGGGGGAAATTTCCGCAGGATTAAGATAAAGAGTTAAAAAAATAGGGATGCTGAACTTTGGAGGAGTTGTTTTAAGGACAAAAATGTATATAATAATGTATGTAATAACAGTGTACTTTTTCTCTTCGTCTTTATAAAGATTCAATTTCGTTCTGAGCTGGAGATGAAAATTGTGATGGATGAGACTGAGATGATGTTTCTCAAGGGAAAGTTATTTAATGAATACCATATGGTGTTGTTCTTTAAACGATTTCCACTTTTCAAAGTGACTGATTAAAGCATAAGTTAATTTCACTTGGACTTAGCAGCAATGGTTTATGTCCTGATTGTGAAATTTTTGGGATATGACTCATTTAACGCATTTTTGTATAATTGTATATACTAATTCTCCAGTCCGAAAATAAGAATCTCCATAATAGGATGTCCTGGTGTTTTGCTGCTGATGTCGTCTCACTGATATTCCTTTAGCTTTTTTAATGGCAATAGACTCAAAAAAGCAGACAAAGAATTATCCTTTGGACACTGTCTGATGACACACCTTAATACGATACCCTATCGCCACTGGGTGCATCTTAGGGGACATTAAAAGACTTGTGTGTAAGCCTACGATAAAGTTGATCGGCACAAATTATAGTGTAAAGAAAGAGTAAAGCTTTTATGTGCGCAAGCATTAATTAAGTGTGCAAATGTCCTTTTGGAGTATTATGAATTGAATGTAGAAGGGATACCTTCTATGACAAGCTACAAACGTAATACCGAACTTACATCTTGAAAACATAAGAAGTTTCTTTATGAAATCTTTATCATTGAAATTGTTGTAGGGTAATAACAAAGTTAAATTTAGCCCAAAAGGGTGTCGAATATTAAAAGTGAGTTCAAGTTTGATCTTTGTTACAAAAAAATAATAAAAACAAAAACAACAAATACAAAAAATTGACTGCAAATAAATGAAATTACAATGAGAATTTTTAGCTTTTTGTGAACTTTTATTTGTTCGATTTGAGTGCTTTTTTATGGGTTTTAGTTTTTATTAACTTTGAAGAGTAAATGAACTTATTTGTGGTTAAATCAATAGAAACATTTTCAATACAAACTGTTGAACGAAACATTTTTAGATTTTAAATTAAAATGCATAAAATAACCGAAAAAGTGCTATAACTTTTTTTATTAGCTGGTGAAAAATGCAAATAATTTTTTAGCCAATATTTTTAATATAAAACAGCTAATGATACAATGTAAAGAATTGTCATGTCAAGTATATGTTGAATCATTAATACCCTATACCAGTCATAATATAAAAATTCGAACGGATGGATCTGTTATTTATTTTTATAGGAATCTGTTTCATGACACTTAACTTTAAACAAAATTTTTTTGTGAAATTTCACACAGTTAATTCTAAGTTATTGCTGGATCTTTTTGATAGGAAAATAAGTTTTTGACTCCTCTCGGGTTCGAAGCAGGTTTCAGAGAAGGCGGTACTCCTCACACCCGAAGTGAGCTAGAAACATATACTCTTTGCAAAACTCTTCATACATACTTTTAAAATAATTGTACGAAATCTATGCACTTATTACATAAGGAGTGAGATCGAAAAATTCTTAACACACATATATATTGAAATATCTATTACAATAAACAAAAACAGAATATTTTTAAAGTTTATCCACTAGAGATGAAATTTTAACTTTATCTAGAAACCGTTCCATTACCGTTGTGATAGTCCTTTCTGTAATTTTGTTCCTTTTTTGTTCTCTTCAATTCTTTTTTAACAAGAGCTGAAGATCTTACCACTGGCCTTAGCTTCCGGATTTGCTTCTCTGGCTGAAGTTTCGGGCAGTTTGAAGGATTTCTCTATCTGAAATTCTGTTATATATAAAATATCGAAAGACTTATTTTTGTAAAATAGCATGAAAATCGTTTTATATTTAGGTCTTTTATGAGCTTAAAACCTAATTATGGGAGTTACCACAAACAATGAACCGAACCTGGCCAGTTTCAATAAACTTTGACCTTGGGCCAGAATAATATACTTCAAATTTCCTCAAAATATTTCAAAAATTGTGGAATATTATGTATTTGTGTAGTTGTTTCTAATGGGCAGAAAAAGTACCGCTCGACTCAGAATTACTTCCTGAGTCGAATAAAGGGTGCTCGTTTGTCCGGCTAGATATTTCTGTAAAGCTTGTTTGCAAAGTACGGGTTGCAATTTTAAAAATTTTATTTCGGTTCAAGAAATATACCGATTGAAATTGGTTATGATCGGTCCATTATTTCATATAGCCTTCATGCAAATATCCCCCCAGAACGTGTCTATGTTTTTTTTTGGTCCATGTAAAATAATCTTATCTATTCTAAAATGATAGGATCAATTCATTACTTCTCATAGGTCCCCTTCAATAATTTCTTCAAACATCACTTTGGAACTCATAAATGGTGTAGGGACTTACGTAATCGGTCCTGACCGGCTATGAAATTTTTATTTGTTTTTATATATATATGATTTCAGTTTTATTATGTATAAAAATTATTTATTTTTTATTATGAATTATAAATTAGTATTATTTTCTAAAATCAACTAAAAATATTGTTTATTTTATAAAAAAATGTTAAAATATAAATATTGAATTAATAATTATGTCAACGAAAATAATAATTTAATTTTGTTTTAAATAACAATGAAAATTATTTCATAATTAATTAAATTATTATATTTCAATAAAATGTAGTGGATTTCAATCTGAATAAATAACAACTTAATTTGAAAAAATGCATATTTTTAATATTTTCTATTAGATTTAATTAAAAAATTTAAGTACCAAAAAATCGAGAAGTAAAATGCAAGAAAACCGGGTTCACAATATGTTCACTTCTTAAATTAAAATAAACATTAGTTTTCCATATAAGAAGAATTATTGATTTCAGTTAACACATTTTAAGACAACCGTACTGTGATAATTTCCTATACCAAAATCGGCGAAATCAGAGGAATTATCAAAAATGTCAGTATTACAGGTAACTCCCCTACAAATGGCCTCCGTAATAAATTTTTATACCCTCCATCGCCACAATTGGTGAACCAATAGTAATATACATTCAAGAATGATTGTCATGATCAGAGTTTTATAAGTTCAAAGCTATTTTTCAGAAAGGTGCCTTTTCTGAGAGCTGCATCAAAATATGGACAATGATTGGTCAAATTGATAACATATATTTAAAAGTGCTAAAAGAGCAATTATGGTAATTTTTTGGGGTGTATCAAAAAATTTTGCATATTTTAGCCCCTAAATTTGTTCTATTAATCCGCATTGGACGATTTTTTGTACCATTATAAAGTACGTAAAAATGTATATTATGGTTAAATGCAGTTATTTTTTGTTAAAGAATAAGGAAAAGTTTTTTTTTCCGAAATTTTGTGGATTTCTCACATATCGGTCCTTCACTTTTTTGCCAATAAATAAAGATACATACGATAACAGCAAACAAAGTGGCAAAGTTTCATCGATTTTTTTCAAGGCGTAAGAACAGACAGATGGACCTAGCTAAACAGATTCGAATTTTTATTAGATGCCACTTGTGGTACCCTCAATACCACTTGTGGTGATGAGGTTATAATTATACCTCAAATTAATTGAAACCGCTACGTATGAGTAATAAAAAATTTCATTCATTACGTATACGTAATACAGAGAGCAAACCATCACCACCACAAGAGGGGAAGAGTGTATATAAACTTTGTCATTTCGTGTGTTACGCTAAGAGAGAATCATCTAAGACCCCATATGGTATATATTATTGTATGGAATCAGAATCTGATTCGATTTAGCTATGTCCGTCTGTCTATCTGTCGGTCTCTTGTTGGCATGTTCATATCTAAAATAGTTAACAGAGCTCAATGGAATTTGGCCTGAGTATATACTGAAGTCCTGAGATTTTGTCTACTTAAAACTAGCAACAATTGATGTGCGAAATTTGCACTTATTCCACATGATTGTCAGTACCATATTATAATAAACTTTACTCTTAAGCGTAAATTAAAAAAATACCATTCACGAGGGTGACTTATTAATTTTGGTATCGAGCATTTATATCAAAACAATGTGGTGAAGGGTATTAAATAGTCACAACAAGACCTTTAATATTTCATTTCTCTGAAAATGTTAGTTTAATGAGAAATAAATTTTCGCATGGGTGGACAAAATTTTATAAACTAAGGTTTGGGATAGGGCAGTGGTTGTCCTCTTAGAAACAGACTTTTTAATATGTTCCTACAATTGTGTCTAAATTAGTCGCGCTGTAAGAAAACTTATTCACTCGGCGAAATTTTATCTACTGAATGGATTTAACTGATGTTTAATATCAGGCTATTTAGGGCAATAACATACGATAATTAAAAATTCTATATCATTAGTTTGGACCGACGTTAAATATTCAATTATCTCTTAATATCTAATACTGATCCTTTTTCAACGTATACTTTCTTTCACTTTTCATATTCCAGATAAAAATTTTCTTCTATATAAATACTGATCTACTATACTATGTTTTACTTAATCATTTCATTATTAAACTTTATTAAATATAATTGTACTTTATTCTCAGTAAATTAATTTCCGCCAAACTAAATTATTTTCACTTTACAATCAATTGTCTTTCAATTACAATTTATACTCGAATACAACAAAAGCAATAACAAAAAAAATCCAACACATTTATGACCAAAAGGAGAACAATTATGGAACCAACAGAACCGACATTGGAAAACAGTTTATAAATTAAACGGAAAAAGGAAATTTCAAACTACATAAAACGGAAATCAAAGAATTTGTGATTTAGTTCATCATTGAACAATTATGATGACACAGATGATGATGATGATGATGAAGGTTGTTGGTTAAAAAATTCGGATAATAAAAGGACTTTAAATACTTATTTATGAAAATTCCTAGAATTTCATTTTAATACTTAAACCGTATATTATAGTAAGTGATTGGGGTATTATGCCTTTTTTGCTGAAGTTTTTTATACACAGAAGTGTACCGTTGGACTCAGAATCGTTTTCTAAGTCAATTTAACGATGTCCGTTTGTCGGTCTGTCCGGCTGGCTGTCTATGTAAATTTTGTGAACATTCTAAAGGTCGGAATTTTTTCAAATATCTTGATGAAATTTGGTACATATTCTTTGTCTTAAGCACAAAATCGATTTAAACTACTCACATTCAGTCCAATATTTCAGGTACCTCCTATACTAACGTACTACCGGTATGGGGTCCTGAAGACATAAATATGAAGCGATTTCAATGAGATTCAACACAAATAAGTATTAAATTATTCTAAATCGATGCACCAATTTATTACCCATTATTTCTTATACACGCACAGAAATGCCATTTCACAACATGTTCGTCACAAACACTGATACATTCGCGGCAAACATTTATTGTTATCACCAACGTGTTAATTGTTAAGTTTATTTTATTTTGAAAAAAAATTTCAAACAAATATTTTATTGACAATTTTTCGCAATTTGTGTTAACATGGAAAAGATATTTGAATTAACTAACAATATTTTTAGTGGCGATAACAATAATTTAGCGGCGATAACAATACTTTAGTGGTGATAACAAAATTTTTAGTGGCGGTAGCAATATTTTAGTTGTAATAACAATATTTTTTGTGCCCATAACAATAACTATTAATTTTATTAATTCAAAATCGCCATATGAACAAACAAACTCTGTATTAAATTAAGAATGTTTTTTATTGGAATAACAATATTTTTTAGTGGTAATAACAATAAATATTGCTGTAAATGCCAAATTACTATGAGAATAAAAAAATTAGTTACGGTAATAATATCTTTGTTACTTTTCCTTTATGGTTACCACAAACATACTTTTTCTCTGCGTGTAGCTCCCATACAACCCCATAACCAAGTATCACTTTGAATAAATCTCACATATGCATTGTTATTGTAAAAATAACTTGTCAAATAATGACAAATACAATCTAAAATCAATTTTCGAGGGTCGGTCCATCATGTCTGCATTTTCCGAAATAACTCTCTAGAAAAAATCCTTTTCATAAACATAAATTTTACATAAAACATAAATCCAAAAATCAAATTATACGAAGGTTGTTGATAACTTTTTTGTAGCTGTCATTTGAAACCAATAATGTTGTGTTGGGTTGTACACTGTCGGGCTTGACCGCCGATAATGTTCTGAATTGTTTTAAATAAATTAATTTTTTTGTGCAGAAAATGAAAAAAAATTAAATTTCTTTTTAATTATTTTTCATTCAAATTGTTATTGTTTTATTTCAATTATTATAAAAATTTAAATGGAATTTAAATTCTTTTATGATAATTTTTATTATGAAGTTTTTAAATTTAATTTCATTAGTTTTTTGCATTTTAAATTTAATAAAATGAAAAATTTTCTCTTTTGCTTTTGTTTTTTTTACCCTCCACTACCACAAGTGGTGATGGAGGTATATAAATTTTGCCATTTCATGTGTTACGTCAAGAAAGAATTTTCTCAGATTCAAATTATATATGTATTCTTGCATCAAATATTTAAAAGACCAATATCTGAGACAAACTCAAAATTTCGAAAAAAAAAAATATTTGTTTTTTAAATTAACTATAAAATACAATTATATTTTTTTATATGCTGAACGAAGATTTTCAAAATATAATCCAAATCGTATCAATAGAAAAAAAGTTATAGATTGAAATATGCAAAATTTTGATACACCCCTAAATCTGTGTGCTTTATGGGTTACAATTTTTAAGATAATTTTATGAAATGTGCCGCATTATTTATGTTGGTACAATAATAAACCCAAGAAATTGGATTACGTGTGGGTCATTATTTTTGCTTGCTTCCATATAAGGTCCACCCTGAAAAAAATAGTAAATAAAGAAAAATTCTTTTAAATATTGACACAATTATTTTTAATATATATTAAAAATTTGTCTAAACTCGGTCCGTATTTTGCTCCCATATAAGGCCCCTACTCGGAAAACAGTTTTCAACTTATTAAACTAGTAATAGAGAATAATCCTATTGAAATTCGGCTCAATTAGTTTCCTTAATGTCTAGAATATATGTTATTAATTTGATCAATATCGGTCTATATTTTCCTACAGCCCCTTTATTAGGGCCCGACACGGAAAAGAGGTTTCAGTTTATAAAACTAATAAAGACTAATTCTATTGAAATTCGATTTAATTAATAAACTAACTGTTTTATCTACATGTTATCAATTTGATCAATATCGGTCCAAATTTTGCTATAGCTTTGATTTAAGATCCCTTCCAAGGAAGTGCTTTAAATTTTATTCGTTTTTATTAAAGTTTGGTATAATTGTTTTTTAACTGTCTTTGATATATAAATCTGGTTTGAGAAATATCCGACCATACGTGGTTATTACAGTATTCCACTACCTGGAATATTGTTTTAGACTTAAAAAATTTTTAATATGGGTCAATCCTTTCGAAATTTTCTGCAGTATATGTAACTAATTTTATAAAGATTGCAGTACCTTCAACTCATGCTAATTTGTGCATAATATTAGTGGTGGAGGGTATTTAAGATACGGCTTAGCCCAATATAGCATTCTCCATTTGTTTTGCTTTAGTTTTACTGTGAATGTTTGTATTGTGTGTGTGTTTGTTCGTTCCCCTTCTGTATATGTTTTTCTCTTTTTGTGTATTGGTGTGAGTTTTTTTGGCAACTAAAGATTGCAATTTACTTTGAATAGTTTTTGGTTTAGTTTACCAAACCAGAGCAAAAACAAAGTAAAAACAAAAGAATTTATATTTTATATAACCAAGATATTAAAATTAACACAAACTTATATGATAAAAAATAAATAATTTAAGTTTCTATACTCAATTTATCCAAAAGCTGTGGAATGTTGCTATTCTCAAGGATCCCTATACTAAGTAGTACATAGTGGTGGAGACATAAACATTGGCTTAACTTGTATAATGTGTTGCTCTAATGCAAGGTGGATCAAAACCGATACTTTCTGGATATTAATCTTTATGGTATATGAGATTTATAAGATTTTAGTCTAGGGACTCGGTCATTGACATTTTGGTTTATTTTCTAATTAAAAAGTATTTTACTTTGGATAGGCCATAGTATTTATGTGATGTCTCGAATACAACCTCCAGCACCACAAGTAGTGATGATGGTATAAACTTTGTCAATAAATTTCTAACATCGAAATCAAAAACTGAGTCAATTTAGCCATGTCCGTCTGTTGCAAATATTCTCACGACCATAATAATGCATCGATGCTAACAATCGGTGTAAAGTGGCTGACGAGAAAAAAATTTAAAACCTACATGGTCCTGTAAAAAGTTGATTAAGCATTCTAAGGTTTGATTGAGGCTCAGCGCTCGGACTATTTGGTACGAAAAGTAAAAGCTAATGCAATTATGCTGGTAATTTGTGACGAAACTTTTCGCAACTTCCTATTGAAACGTTTTATGTTAGCGATGCTCGTGGGAGAAAAGTTTAGGACCAAAACGTATTAAAACTTTTCTCGAATATACGACAAGTAATGTACAGTTGCGGCAGATAGGGGTTTGTTACAACGGACTCTAAAAATTAACATCGGGGAATATTTACAAAATAACCTGTTTACGTTTATATGACTTCGAATTGTGTCCATATATTTTTGGCTTACCCTGGCATCCTGTCACTATGGTTAAGATGTCCTTGAGTAGCATAAGAACAATAATATGGTATTTGTGCCAACAAAGGCAAATTCTCCAAACTTTAGGGAGAACTTAAGCGATATCTTTGTAATTATTGGAATATAATATTATCTTATACCAAGGACTCAGCCTTTTCAACGTGGCCATTTTCGATTGTATATTGCATGTAGCATCATTGAATTTTCCTTCTTAGTTTACTTTTTAAGTTCATATAACTCAGAGATATAAATATATTTCAAATTATACTTACCAAGGAAGATCGTAGTTCCTATGAAAAGAAACTTCCGTAAATTATTTAGTGCAAAAATATTACTAATGTATTATATTGTGGATCCTTATCGACTACTACATTTTTGCTTCTTTAAATTTATATCCGATCACTGTCTCATAGAACTTTTTAAAAGAAAAGAATTGCACATATAAGTGGGGACTTCTGAGATTCTCGATATTCTCAAATAAAAAAACCGAAATCTCAAAGAAATTAGCATGGAAACAAGTTAAAATGCTATATTGGGCTATGGCGAATATACAAAACCCTTCACCACAAATACACGTAAATAAATACGATATGTTTTGTACATACAAATTAACACATAAGCTTACAAAATTGTAATATAAATAACCGTTTTTCTAAATTATAAGAAGGAACACTTAACGAGTCATAAAATTAGTTCTAATTTTGGTTTTTACTTTTTTTCTGCTGAACCAAGTTTGACAATAATTTGTCGATTTCTAACTGACAGACGGACGGACAAAGCAAAATCAATTAAAAATTTAATTTGATGTAAGAATATATATGTGATCTGAGTTGATTCTTTCTTAGCGTTACCACTTGTGGTGGTGGATGGTATAATAATTATTTCTACCAAGATCCTTCACCAGCTTTTCAGGTGAAACACCGATCACCTTTGAAAAATGCTTCGCTGATATTTGTCGTACAATTGACAGATTAGGAAATATGGTTTAATAAATATAAAAACAAAACAATCTGATGAAGGACGGTACAATTAAATTAATATGAATCACAATATATTTTTCCCTTGGGTCATATGATAATCCTGCAGAACAATGTCATTATTTTGGGCACCAGACAGAAATTAGGAAAGTGATGGACTGATAAACCCATATTTAATTTTTAAATGAAAACACTATTCATCATAATAAGAATTGTATATAAAACCGTGAATGCAAAAAAAAGAAAACGTGGAGATACTTTCAGCACATATGTAACATACAGCGACAGTTTGTAGTAAATAGTAGTCGTCGACAATTTTTCCCAAATACGGATATATTTATTTCCTATAACCCTTAAAAGAATGACGTCAATCCTAATTTGTATGCTACTCCCATTAGAATGCAGAGTGTCTTACAAAGTCGTTTATAGTTTTATTATTTGTTCATTACCATACAAAAACGTACAAGTAGATTTTTTTCAATTTCTTTTTTTATGTTCAAAACCACATTGAAAAGCAAAGTTTAAATAAACATTCTAAATGTACATTTTTGTATGTTGCACATGAAAACATATACAAACAAACATGCAAATAAAGCCCTACAAACATATTTATATAAAGAAGAGTTAAGTCGTTGGTATCGAAACTTGAATACCCTGCACCACTAATTCTATCCGTAAATCGATAAAATTTAAAATATGGCACAGTGTTTTATGTGAAAACAAGCGTTTAATAAGACCAGTTGCGTCCTGCAGAATATTTAAACTGTTATAAACATTATTTTCTGTTATATAAAAAATGTAAGTTTATATATATTAGTTCGATAATTGGTATTCGCTTTGTATGGAGACTAATTCTCTCCCAGATCCGATCTGTGCTATATTTTGTCCAGTACAGTTCTAAAACGTGTTACGAAATATATCTTCAGATATTTAGGAATTAATACTTGATCTCACTGAAAGTTCAACAAAATCGATTAAGTAGTTTAGCTATACAAGTCCCAAACAAACAATCAAACGAAAAAAACAAACATTCCAACAAACACGGGGTCAATTTTATTTCCTTCACCATCACAAGTGGTGAAGAGCGTATATTACCTTTGTCATTCCGTGTGTCCATATATATTCTTGTATCAAATCAAAATATAAGTAGATTTAGCTATATCCGTATGTCTGTTTTAAGCACGCTCACATTCGCATTAATTGACTTAATCGATCTAAAGAGACATCGACTGATATCTAAGATGACCTCCAATAATTGTCAATTATACATCGAAAAATAAACGTACTTAGACTAAGATAGCATTCTTTCTTGTTATATAATAGACTGGTGATTATATAAGGACCACTGGAATATATGAAATATATGAAATATAATAAGAGAAGCAGATAAAAGTTAATTTTCGAATATGTTCGTCGCAATACTTCTATTTTCCTGATAAACATATGTTGTATCAAAAATATTATTGCCAATAAATTAACAATAATATGTTGGTCGCAATATGTTTAGAATATTGTTCAACTGTCCAACATATTATTATTGATAAAGACACCATTGCAACAAAACTATTGTTATTTGACCAATATATTACTTTTAATAAATAAAAGTTTTAGGAATTTTAACAAAAGTATTTTTATTGGATTAAAATATTATTATCAATTTATTTTGATAATCGGCAAAATAAATAAATAATTTTATTTTACTTTTTGGTTTTTAATGTTGGCAACGGTTGTAAATAGATGAAAAATAATTTGAAATAACCACAAATATTGAAAATATATAAAAATTAGATATTGAATTCAGTAAAAGCTTCAATATCTACAATATTCAAAAAATATAAATAAATTCGCATTAAAATAAAATAAACGTACAACAGTTTTGTATTTGGATTGATAGTCTCTTAAGAAATATTTATTTAATATACATAAAACATGAAATGTAGCGTAACTATATTTTTTGTACCATAAACATATTTATTTGTCTCACAACCATATTATGGTCAATAACATGGAGGTGTTATTGTTCACAACCGAATATGGTCGTATGATAACCATATTTTGTTACATAAATGGTTTGACCGTAATAGGGTACGCTATATTTGGATTATGGTTACCGCAACCATCTTCTTTTCTGAGCTTTCATCACAATACTTATTCCCAACTTTTTATATTATTTTATATTCAATTAATTTAATAACATTTGAAACTAGTTATTTTGGCCCGATTTCCTCCCACTTTATTTTCCATAAGAGTCATTTTCCTAGAAACTCAATTAGTTATTCAGGTAAGAGTTCTACTGAACATAATGTGGAACGGATAGGGTCAGGGGAAAAAGTTACTCTCCATACAATGAAAGATGAAGAACTTTTCCCATTTAGACCAATACAAATTGTCAAGTATCTAAAGAACTATTTCATCTCGAGTTACCAAATTTTGTCACTCTGGCAAAATCTACGTTGCATGATTTTTTGTTCTAATACATGTTGCGATATATAATTTTCTATGATTGAACTCTGCTTGAAGTCTTTAAATATTACATAAAGCCCAAGAAATCGTATATATCTTCACTTAATACCCATAATGTTGTAGGGTAGAAATTCATATAAAGTGTATTTAAGAAAAAGTTTGCCAAGAGGTTTATTTCTTTGATTATTTTGCATTTAACTCTTTTCTACAACTATTTTACTTTCAGTTGTTTTTCTTTCATACTACTACAACTACTACTTTTACTACTACTACTACTATTATTATGTCTTACATTCATACTTTCTAATATGTACATGTATGAGTGTATGTAATTCACTAGAGAGGAGTATGGCATCATATTTTGAGTTTGAAAAATAAGTGAAATAAAAGTTTTTTTTATTTCTTTTATTTTGCGGTTAATGCAAAAAATAAGCATAAAAGTAACTAAATATATATTTTAAATATTTATTTTCTCATGTGCATTTGAAAGTAAATATTCTATATCTAAACAAACATATAAAGAGTGAAATCGAAAAATTCTTAACATACATGTATGTTAAAAAAAGGAACGACTAAACTTACAGTTTTAGCAGGAAGTCCATTTTTTAAAACAGAAGAGAGCTATTTTTTATATCTTGAGCTTGTGTATGTGAGTAATGTTCATAATTTTCTCTAAAAGAAGATAGAAAAAATGTTGACTAATTTTGTCAAAAAATGATTTTTTTCTCATAATGAAAAGCAGAAAATACATTTATTAAATGAAATTAGTACCATTTTATTCAAAAATAACATTAATTCTTGCTAGAAATAAAATTAATATTTAGAAGATCATGCAATGATATCCCACTGAACATTTCTTTTAGTGTATTTGAAAAATTATCCGACTAAACTAATACTTTCAGTGATGGCTGAAGCCAGACTGAGTGATTTCTCCAAAAATTAAGAACTTCTACACGTGGAAAAGTAAAGAGTAAAACAGCACATTTGTACCTCTTTATCAGCTACGGGCTTAAAATCTACTACACTTTGAAACACCTTTTCTATGCTCTTGAATTCTCTTCTAATAAATGCTCAATATCTCCACACTGGCCTTAGTTCCGGTCTGTTTGAAGAATTTTTCTCTCTTGGCATAAATACCACATTATTGTCTGGCAAGTAAGGCCCAAAATAGGTGGAATAGAAGCAGACTGGTGGACAAATTATGAAGTCTTATGAGTAGAAGCATACTGTTTTGCAGACATTAATTGATGTAAATGTTGGTATTTATAGAGCCCGTTGTAACAAATAATTCGCTTATTATGTCGCCACTGCATATTTTTTCCATAGCAAGAACTTTTTGAAAAGTTCTGACTGCTTTTGGGTCAGTTCCACGAGTATCAGCAACAAAAAATTTTTGACCAGGAAGTTGCGAAAAATCTGCCGGAACATTCGGCAGATTTAATTTTCCGTGCTCTGTTTTTGGTCTCCAAATTTTGAGCAGTTTTCCTGCCAGAAACTTATTTAGCCTTGTGTTTTTTTAAATCTGCTTTTACTTTTCGTACTAATTAGTCCAATCTCTAGGTTAACCGGGCTGTTTTCCTATCGGATGCTCTTTTGAGAATACTTTTTATACTTCTGGCTTTAGAAACATCATTTTTACTATTGTTTCTACCAGATTTTCTATCACCAAACACTATTATATCCCCAGTACTGTTTAATAACACTGGAAACAGATTGACGGAAATGCTTGGTCAACTTATGGTGGGAGCAAGTTGGGTTTTGTTGATAATATTTAATAACTTCAAAACGCACTCTCTTCTGGTCACTCATTATAAGCAGATTTACAATATCATAATCATTTATTTGGTATTTTAGATAATAACTGCTATAAAACTTCAATTAATACTTGGGTAAAATTTTTTATTGAAAAACGTGTGTTAAGAATTTTTGGATTTCATTTCTTATGTATGTATAGGTTATATTTTCAACATATAATTGCAGTTTGTATGAAACCACTAAATTTAATAGAATTTGAACTTCAGTACTGAAAAAACAAATAAAATTAAATTGCATAAAGAAAATATTTCAAATATTAAATTAAATTTTATTATCCATTATCCTGACTTTGAGGTGGGTCCTAAATACGTATTCTATTGCAAAGTAAATGTTTGACATTTCATCATTACTTTTATCCAATTATTACTTTTTAAAAAAAATTATTCTATATAAAATATGATTAAAAAAACTATTAATAAACAATATTCAAAAGTAATAAATCGAAAAGGTGGAGGCGTATGATTTATATTTATGCATTAAATTAAGTATTCGCCTTTACTAAACATGTTATTATAATGTTATATATACAAGTCTTAAATATAAACCAAATTCACGAAAATTCAAAACACTTCTTAATGTTTCTGTCCCGATTATTACTAATTTATTAATTTGACCTATATCGGACCATATATAACTCCCATATAAGTCCCCTTTCAGGAAAACAATTTTGAGCTTACAAGACTCTTAAATAAACAACTAACTGCATTGAATTTGTATTATTTTCTTGGTTATTATCCGTCCATATCGATGTTTCCCGGAAAAAAGTTTAAAGCTCTTCAAATTGATCCAAATTTGTTGAAATTTGATATAATTATTATACCCTCCACCACTCCACAAATGGTGTAATTCCGTATGTAATGCTAAGAAGGAATCATATAAGACCCCATAATATATATTCTTGCATCAAATCACAATCTAAGTCGATAGTCCGTCTGTCTGTTTTTGTCACGCTCACATGCACAATAATTGAGCTCAATGAACCAGGTATTCGTTATCAGAAGTTTCCTATTTAAAAACTAGAAAAATCGGTTCAGTATATTATAAGATATAGACCAATATCTAAGGTATTCTCTTGGTTGAAGAAAAATATCTTCATAACCGATAAATTAGAATAAAATTTTGCTAACATAAGTTTATATGTACTTTATTGTATAGACAAGCGATATTTTCATGACTGTGATTTAACCACTGCGATTGGTAAAACACTGGTAATTGCAGTGACTGTAGTTATGAAATAACAATTACTATTAATGTAGTTCTTTCTTATATATTGCATTCTCAAATGTATGGAACTGAGCATAAATTCGCGATTCATCTAAAATGAAAATTATCCGTTTGCTACGGTGCACTCTTAGAGAGACCCCCATATTCAAAGGGAAGAATGTTCTCTAACGTTTAATTATGAACCCTTTTTAATAAACATAAAAAAGTTCTTATTTTCTTTTGAAATACTGCGATCACGGTCACTGTTTTGTAGAACAGCGATTTAAAAATACATTCACTGGGAACTACGTTATTCAAAAATCACGGTATTGTTTGCACGCAATATTGTACATTAAAATTTTTAGCATCACTGATATCATTGATCATCATCTGTTCGTTAAGTTTACAAAGCGCATGAAAGTGGCACCAAGAATAAGTATCTGGTTATGTTAAGAATGTAATGTGTGATTCACCAAAATGAGAAATTCGAAATAAGCGAAGAATGTCACTGGACAGAGACGTAGAAAAAGGCAAAGCTCTTTCTGTTTAACTAAATTCAGAAGATGCAAAAAAGTTTAAGCTTGAGTTGGAAGCCATAATTGAAAGACGAGAATATTCTGCTAAGCAAATTTTGAATACCGAGGAAACAGGTCTTTTTTGGAAGCGATTACCTTCAAGAACTTACTTGTTAAAAAATGAGAAAGCATGCCCTGAGTATAAACACGCTAACACTCAATTTGGGTGGAAACGCTGAAGTAGATTTTAAATTAAAATCCATTCAGACAATACAAAAGCAATGAAAAGTATAAACACAAGACACATCCCGGTACATTGATGCTCTAACAAAAAGGCTTGGATGACCGCAACCTATTTAGAGATTGGTTGAAAAATTGTGCCGTTTCCGAGTTTAAACGCTATTGTTCATGTCAACAAATTAAGTTCGAAATGTTTGTGTTAGACAGTAACGCACCAGAATATTCAATTTTTTTAAAAGATGACTTATCGGAGCGTGTTAAAGTTGTTCTTATGCGGGCGAAACTTCAAACCTTTAAATGTACTACTTTCCGGTAACTTAAATGATAAACTCCTTATGAAAGGCTTCTGGAAAAACTGGAAATAATATACATTTATCTTCGGAAGAAGTTAAGGCATCCTCCACGAATGGGCGGCAATTATGGTCAAAACTTATTAATGGAGATATAGATTGGTTCGATGATATTCCAAACCTTAGTAATGAGTTGAATAACTTTGCTTTCTTTCTCACAATGACGAACTTGCAGCATCCGTTGCTCATCAAAATATATGGATTTAATTCGGAAAGAGCTCAATTTTAACTAAATAAATTATAATTTTTAAATGCATCTACTTTTATTTTTGAATAATTTCCCCAATAAATTAAATTTCAGTGCATTTTTATAGGAAAAGGTGATTCGATTTGCCTGCCTCTCGTTTTTCCGGTCGCCATTAATGACGCAAATCCGGGCTTTAGTGTATTATATAGATAGATTTGATTGAATATTACTTTTAATTTACTTTCTTATGTACATTTTAGTTAGTTTGACATACTTAAATCATCCTCTTAATATTTGGCACAAAACGCGAAAAAGAATTTTCAGCAATATTTGAAGATTCCATTTTTTTCCTTCACTTTTTTTTTCATTCAGCCGGTGATGACAGAGAACGGAAGGAGAAAAAATGTAAAGCGTAAAAAATCAGTAGAACGGAATTTTCAATTTAATCGTTTAACACTTTAAAATAAGCTTTCGAATAAACTTTGTTATCGAGTGCCAGTGCTTTTCTTTTCCTTTTCTTCCCTTTAAGAATTTATAAACGAATAAACGTATATAAATATTATTTCCCAAAATTTTTTATCCTTCACAGTTCTTAAGTATTTCTAAAACATTAAGCCTCCGTAACAAAGCAGGCGTTTCAAATTTGTGGCACTTTTTAAAGAGGATGACAGGGAGGTTTTACAAAAAAAGTATAAATTTAATATTAATTTAAGGCGAATTTAAAATACTTTAAATGTCATAAGGATGAAAACAAAAACGTTAAATAAGAGAAAATTATTTTTGCCTTTTAACTTATCGCGTAAATATATTTAAATTGAAATCAAAAAATTTTCAAGGATTTTCAAGAAAATATCATTTAGAGGATATTTTATAAGGATATAATAAAATTTAATAACAAACTTTAAAGTAACATTGCAATAAATAATAGATTTTAATATAAATAACGCTCTATTTCAATCATCTGGATTTTTTGTAACGTTCTTCGTCAGATGATCTTAAATTCAGAACAACTGTTATAACTTACAACGATTGACAATATTTCAAATTTTGTAAACTGACAAAATTGTATTGGCTTTATTCAGCGAAATTCTGATGCACAAGGACACTGATGAGTTTCAAGAATATTTTTTCAGTAAAAAGGTTGGAAACTGAACAATGTCAGTTCGAGTGCTCAGTATTCTCAATATTAGTCTTAAACAATTAAGAATGCTACAGTTGGTCAAGCTCGGCTACGTAATAGGAATATATAAGATTTTTATGAGCTTCAAACCTAATTCCGGGAGGACAATTGTGTGAGAGGTACTTGAAATACTTAACCTAACATGGTCAATTTCAACAGGCTTCGTTCTTGGATCAAAGTAGTAATATATACCAAATTTCATTAAGATATCTGAAAATTGCGACCTGTAGAGTGATAGCAACGTTGACATGAACAGCCAGCATAACAGACTGTTGGACGAATATTGTTTAATCGAATTAGAAGGTGAGTTTCCATATCTGAATATCAAGTCCCGAACAAATGTCATCTCCAGTAATTTGTTCTAGTAATTTAAATCGCACTGGTCTTTTTGATTCTGAAAAATTAAGCGAAATTTTGCAATTAGAGGAGTAAAACACACATGCAATCTGTCTTCTTATGATGATATCTTTATCTGATCCTTCAACTGATATGCTCCCAATATAGAATATACAACATTTATGCCACTTTCAATAATTGCAAATCATTTTCAGGTAGTTTCATTTATATGTAAAGTTTTAAGGTCTTTATAAATTGATTGAAACTAATGAAATCGCAGCAGGATCATATGATAACCATGAGTGATCTTTGAATGATCTCACCATTGAATTGTTAGTGTAATGATTTTGCAATTGCAAATGAATCACGGGAAGTTACACTACGTAAAGTAGATTTTTTATTCTATTAAAATTACTTTTACAATTTAAAGAAAAATATATATTTTTATAGGTTAAATTACAAGTGTTGAAATTTTGAACATTTTTCGGAAACTCTATTGTTAACACTGTTATAATGCTTTCTGTCACTTTGAAAAAGTACTTCACCTCCGTATAAAATCTACCACACTTTTGGACGTCTTTTTGTGTTCTTCAATTCTCACTTAACAAGAGTCTAATTTTATTCACTTATCTTAGTTCCGGACATTATGGAGGATTTGCACTCTTTTTACAAATGAACATTATTGTTTTTGTTTTGGAACCTAAAATTGTCTTCAACGTGCCCCGAGCATCAGCATCATTTAATTTTTGACCAGAAATTTGCAAACATTTGCCTGTACATACATTTCGTCATCCCTTTTACAGCAAGAATATATTTTTTACAAAATCTTTTTTCAAATTCAGTGCTTTGTTTTTGGTTCCTGCGTCTAGGAACTTTTCGAGCCTCGTATGTTTTTTAAAACTTCATTAGCTTTAACTTTTCGTACCAAATGGTCCGAGCACTGAGCTAACCGGTGTTGGGAGCCCTTTTGAAAATGCTTTCTAGTTTATGGCTTTAGAAACATCATATGAACAATTCCTTCTACTTGAACCAGGTATTTTATTCAAGTTCTCTCCGTACTGTTTAATAATATTGGAATCAGTTTGGCCGACTTTTTGTAGGACCAAGATGAGTTTTATTGAAAATATTTAATAATTTAAGTACGTCCTTTTTTCTAGTCACTCTTTTTAATCAGACAGACAAGATAACTGACAAGTTTACCAGGGTAACTTCATTAAGTAAGATTTCAAAAAATACTTGGGTAAAAAATTTTAATGAAAATTATGTGTTAAGAATTTTTCGCTCTCACTGCTTATATTAATTTTTATGATATTAAAATTTTTATAAAATTCTTCAAAATTTTAAATAAAAATTTTTATAATTTTCAAATAAATTTCAGGTAACACAACTTTAAAATTTTGCCATCTTATACCGACTCTTTCAAAAGAAAAGTAAAACTAAACTTTGTTGTGAAGCAGTAAACAAAAGAAGATTTGAAACAATTTAAATTGCGAAATAAATAAGCGAAAAATAAGACAAATGTAACTAAGATTAATCATGGAAATAATACAGCAAAAATAAGGAAAGACAAGAAAGGAAAAATAACAAATGCATACAAGTAAAAATAGGAAAATCTATAAAGTCCCAAGAAAGTGAGATGGAAAAAGCTTAAAAATTTGAAAGCAAAAAATTTTTCTTGATTACGCCTTTTAATATTACAGCGATATTAAAGGTACATCAACCCAATTTAAAATAATTTTGAGGGAACATGTATTGCCTGGCTTTTGACAAAAAGTCAAATCGTCAAATAGATCATAAACCTTGAATATCAAATCCAAAGAAAAAATCTGAATTTCGCGTGTGATGAAACTTTCCATCAATTTTTAGCGAGAGTCCCGAACTAGTCCTCTGAGAGTCCAACAAGTAAGAAAGCTTTATTCGGTTATGACAAACTTTAATTTGAAAAGTCTAAAAACTTTAAATGCTATTTTGGTACAGTTATAATCGACTATGGCACGATAATTTTGAAGTGAGATATATGAGTTAAATACAGTTCAGGAAAATTATAAATATCCAATTTTATGCAATTTTGACTGCTGGCAGATTTTTTGCAACATTCTGGTAAAAACTTTTGTGTTACTGATGTTGACCCAAAATTTGATTTCAATTTTCGTACTCTGTTTTTGACCTCTAAATTTTAAGATGGTTTCCAGTCAGAAACTTTTTGAGTCTAATATGTTCTTATATCCGCTTTAACCAAATAATCCAACAACTAAGCTAGCCGAGCTGCTATCCTACCCGATGTGTTGGGAGCTCTTTTGAAAATGTTTCTGTTTTTGGCTTTGAAAACAGAATGTCGAACATTTCTTCTACCTGATTCTCTTTCAAAGAACAAGTTCTCGTGGTTCTATTAAATAACAGTGGAAGCAGTTTGTCGGCAGACCTTTGAATGCCGACTTAGTTGGGTTTTGTTGAGAATTCGGTTCATTATTTTTATAGGTCCCATCAAATATTTTATTTCCACTGAACCGATCTTTGGGATTTCAAATTGGAAATATATTAGAACAATGACAAATACTCAGATCAAATTTCATTGATTTTGACGTGAGCGATTACTTTACGTCAGTCTGAGAGTGGTTGGGCCTTACATACAAACGGACATAGATTAATCGGCTCAGATTTAGATTTGATGCAAAAAATAAAATGACAAATACAAACGAAATGCCAAAGGTAATATATACCCCTCCACTACTTGTGATTAAAAGATTTTGTCATTAACGAATGACTAGCAATTACAATGATGCATTATGGTCGGACCATACTTTATAAAATTCTATATTCTCCTAAAGACAAGCACAAAGTCTTCTTTAATAGAAAACATTGACAAATATCTTCATATATTTATATATGTTTATACCCTCCACTTTTACATGCAGTGAAAAGGGTAAATTAACTTTTTCATTTCGTATGTAACGTTGGCACTCTAACATCCACAATAACTGACAGAGCTCGATGATTTTACCCAAGTTTTTGCTAAAGTTCTGAGAACTTCCAACAAGTTGGGTTTAGTATATTAATAGATATAGTCTGATATCTGAGACAACTTTTAAATTTAAGCTAAAACTTTCGTAAAATCTTTAATTACAAATCGAAATATAAGAATAAAATTATGCAACAATGTTGTTTCCAAAAATTATCAAAATCGGTTTAGTAGAAAATTATAGCGAATAATATAAATAATTTGATGACTCATTAAATGTTCCTGTGTTGTATTTAAAGAAAACGCTTTTATATTGTATGGTGTTGTATGTATGTGAGCGAAGGTACTTCCTTGCATTTGTGGTGGAGGGTATCGAAGCTTCGCTATAGCCGTATACAGCATTCTTACTTGTCATTTTAGCATTATTTTCTAAAAAAGTCTTTAATTATAGTCTTTATTATTACTTTGTCTATGTGTGTGTGTGTTTGTGATATGTATATTTTTGTCTTATAGTTATAAATATTTAAATTCTTAATTAACACCTGTATACATATGTAAGTAAAGTATTTATTTTCTTTACATTAAGGATATAACTTTTTTACCAGTAACCATGATAAACTCTCTTACTAATTAAAGCAAATTTTTTCTTTCATTTAGTATTCAAATATATTTATTAACTAGAAATAATTTTGTCTTTTTTCCAAGATAACACATATGTATGTAAATAAATTTTCCTACTTTTTCGATGACTCAAATAAAAAATATGCGACCATTTTGTCGTTAAAAGAGTGATATTTGCTTTACTACATTAATGTTTATAATACGAATAAACATACATTCATACATACATACATACATACATACATACATACATACATACATACATACATACATACAACATACATACAGACATACCTACATACATAAGAATGTTTGGTTATATGTAATACGATGGACATGTGTGTTTGTAAATATATTATGTAACATATAAAAGCAATAGTCGGTCAAATCCGACTCTTTAATATCGCACAACACATGGTTGGCTACCAAAAATTAACATTCTTATTTGTACTTAAGAGCTAAAGGAGCTAAAGGAATTTATGGACCGATCCTCGCAAAATTCCATACATCAAATTTTCCTCATATTAATCTTAATTTGACCAATTTTTATCGCAATATCTAGGTATATGTATACATTAAATTTCGTTGAAATCGATTTATGTTCATGATTTTTATGACCTCAAAATCCCTTTTCGGGAGTAACATTTGTATGGAGGCTGCGTGAAATAATAGACTCATCATCACCAATTTCCTTGGGCTAAAATAATGTAACGTGTCAAGTTTCATTAAGTTGTCTCTAAAATTACGATTTACATTTTGTTCACAAGGTTAACATGAACAGTCGGACATCGTAAATGGGCTCAGAAGGTGATTTTGAGTCGAAAATATACTTTAAAGTAGTGGTAGGAATATTTTTTTCTGAGCGTTACAAACCCAAGCACAAACGCATTATACCCCAACCAACTATGGTAGTGTGGGATAAAATTATTTATAAGGTATTCTTTGTGTGTCTTAGACTTATTTATTTGTTCACATTTAATTGCAAATAAATATTTAAATTATTTGAGTGAATATTCATTTTAGAAGTGACAATAAATTATATAACAAAACTAAATATACTATTATGTTAGAATGTATGTGTGTTATTATGTCTTTAAGAAAAATTTAGTAGAAAATATTAAATTCTCATGTCATTACTACGACATAAACAAGTAAGAATGTTACATCGTCCATCACTTACATTATCGTAATCATAAGCATGAGATGAAGATATTATAGTGGAAAACTAATTTTACATTTAAACAAGGTAAAGCCCGATTCCGTAAAAACGCATACGAAAACTACAGTGAAATGAAAGTAAAAATAAATAAACTCTCGAGTCGAAGGAGAGTGATTCGTTACTATACAAAAATCGGCAAACGTAGGATATTAATCCCAAAATTCTGTTATACATTGAAATAGTAATGAAAAAAAAAAAACAAATTTTAAAGCAAATCGGTTCAAGGATTCAGACATCTTTCATATATCCTGTAGTTAAAATCTAAAATGTCCTCCACAATTATGACCGAAAAAATATTAAATTTTTTAATTACAACTTTTATATGGTTACCATTATATACTATATATTTCTCGAATATCGAAAGAGGGATAAAATTACCAGTCATATATCCTTTTTATAAAAAGTACATTAAATCATTCAAAATGAACTCGTATGTAAAAAAAGATGTATTTTTTCGATTTCCCTTTGTAAGATTCTTTATCCTGGCAAAAATTTGTTAAATTTGTTCACGTATATCAAAAGTGATTTTAAAATTAAATTTTTTCTAATTGTGTAGTATTAGTAGTTCAGGGAGTATACTTAATATGAAATATGAGTATATATACATTTATAAATCATACGCCTAAGTATTTTTTGTTTATGCTTAAAAAAAATACTATGCAAAATAACAATCCACTGGGGGTACAGGCAGTACATCTCCGTTTGAAAGCTACCACACTTTTGGACACTCCTTTTGTGCTCTTAATTCTCTTTTAACAAGAGCCCAATATCACTCCACTGGTCTTAGTTTTGCCTTCTTTGGTACAAATACCGCATTATTGTTTTTGTACAATTTAAGGACTTGACATGATGCCAAGTCAGACTCATTATGTTATCTGATCATATAATAACTAAAAAACTTAAAAGTAACGAAATATGAAATCAATTCTTGCATGATATGAATATATAATGAAATAATATTTATTTCCTTAAGTGGAATTCAATTTAGATGATATTGAAAAAGAAATGCTTCAAATTTGCGGAATATAAACAGCCCTTTTTGTAAACATAGCGAGCCCGTTGCAACAAATGATTCGCTTACCTTGCCGCAACTTCCAATTGCTTGGCATACCAAGAACTTTTTGAGAAATTTTGACTGCATTTGGATCCCAACATTTCCTCGATTGACGAGGAAGTTGCAAAAAATCTAGCAGAACATAAGTTTCGTCATCCGTTATGTAGCAAAAGTAGTTTATTAGATAACTTGACTTCAATTTCCGTGCTCTGTCTTTGACCACTAAATTTTTAACATCGTTTTTGTCAGGAGTTTTTGGAGCCTTGAATGTTTTTAACCCTGCATTCCTTTTAAGTTTTCGTACCAAATATATCGAGCACTGTGGCACGTAGGTATTGTTCCAACAGACAGACAAAGCTTAATCGACTCAGTTTTTAATTATGTGTAAATAACATAATCTTGTTCACATATTTGATTAAGCTTAAGATGCAACCGAAATAAATTAAATTTATCACCCTTGAAATGCGAGTGATAAACAAGACTAAATTTAATTTAATAAAATTTATAAAATTTCCGATTTGTATTAAGTAAATAAATAAATTATATTAAATGCAAAATACACACAAAAGTTAATATAAAAGTAATGCAAAATTATCTCCAGAAATAAAAATTGAAATAATTTTTAAAGATTTTGGTTGAGTGATTTCAAGATTTCAATCTGTGTTTTTGTATACTCTACACCACCACAAATGTTTAAGAGAGTGTATTAACTTTGTCATTCCGTATGTAACACTAAGAAGGAACCTTCTCATCATAGACCCCATAATGTATACATATGACTGCATCAAATCAAAATCTGAGTCGACTAAGCTATGTCCGTCTATCTGTCTGTGTGTTGTAGGCACGCTCACATCCACAATAATTTGACTGAGTTTTTACATCTAAAAATAAGAATGAAATTTTGTCATAAGCTATATATATTTGTACTTCATTATTATTAAAAAATTATCAAAATCGGTTCCGTAGAAAAAACGTTATAGCCAAAAATATAACTTATTTTATGACTCGTTAAGTGTTTTTGTGTTATGTACTGTATACGTCTATGTATGTAAATATTGAATATATGAATATTCAATTTTTATTTTAATTTACTTCACACGCATTTGTATTAAAGATTCGGCATGGCCGAATATAGCATACTTACTTGTTTTTTTATTTTTGAAGGGGGGATTTACAAATTTGCAAAGTATTTATTTGCATTATTTAGGGTGAGTGTAAATATTTGAAAACTTTTCTTATTTTTACACCCTTTAACCAGTCATACAATTTTTATCTTTGAAACTATTTTAATACTGTTAAGAAAAATTACTTTTTCTTTAGCTTTTAAATCCCTTTTGTGCCCTTCACTACCAACAAGAATGAATGTGAGTATTTTAAGTTTGGCATTGTGTGTATTTATTGCATGCGTTTACTGTATTGAACCGAATTTAAGACAGAGGTCACGCAGATAAAAATTTTTAGAGCACTGGTCAGAGCACTAACATTGTAAAATTTATCACTCTTTCACCATTACACAGTGGTTCTAAATCTTTCCTTTTTTAAATAATTCTATTTCTTTGGAACTATAGAGAAATTTAAATCGAAGTTTAATCGTGACCTATTTCTTGGACAGATTGTTTTTAGTTTTTCAAACTTGATGGGTTCAATTCGTGTCCAAAAAAAATCAAAATTTTTTATTTTTGTAAAAATATCATGAAATTTGAAAATAATAGGGAAAAAGTTTCCATTAAGGTAGGACTGTCAAAATATTCCCACATTTTTCATTCCAAAATACCTAAAATTCCAATCCGGTAAAAACTTTGTTTAAAAAATGCACTTTTTTAAGTAAATTGCTCACCCTGTCGTTATAAGAGGTTTCGCTAGTAAATGTAGCAGTATAATCAAGGTTTCATCTAGGACTCACAGCAATATTCTGTGCGTCAAATAAGTATCGTGTACATCAACTACGAATAATTATTCCGACAGTAACTGAGGGTGACTGTTCATTACTTGCATTTCCCCTGTGCTAAGTTGCCTTAAAAAAGGGTACTATATAGTCCTTTTTACCGACATTAAATTTTAAACTTGTAATTGATAATTTGCATTTTTTGTTGTATTCCTTCTCTATTACATCGACATTATGCAAAAAAATCGTTAAAATTTGTTTCGATGAAACCAGTGATATCGATAGAGGAAATTTTTTCACCAAGAACAAGCGTACAATGATAAGAAATAATTACTAGAACATTGATATCTTTTCCAATTTCATTTGGCCTTTTCTTTAACGAAATATTTGAAACTCTTTTCAAATACATATTGAACTGTATTCTTTAGCTTCTTTTCATTACTTTATCTTCTTCTGATTATCCTCGCTTTTTGTTTCCTTAAATTGTTTCTTTCTCTCTTTTCAACGACTCACAACATTCTTTAAAGTGTATTTTGGGTTTGTTACTTTATTAAAGTCTTTCAATTTTTTTTTTCAGTTATACAGATGGTTTATTTAAATTTTATTAAGGAAATACTTTTTTGTTCATGAAAAATCTAATACATTGGAATGCAAGAGAGAAATGGTCAGGTGCAACCGACAATATAATATCTTACACAGTGTGATGCTTCATATTGGTGGCATGAACATTTTCCAACTGAATCTTCAGAAAGTATATCGTATTGGAAATCAGTTTTCTTGACAAACCAATAAAACTGTTTAAAATGTTGTTATGCAGTCCCAGGAAAACTTTCCCGTTGAGAGAAATGTTTCTAAAGCCAAAAAATAAAAAATCTTTCAAAAAGGCTCTCAACACATCCGGTAGGAAAGCAGTTCGGTTAACATAGTGGTCGTTCTATTGAGTACGAAGTGTTAAAGCTAATGCAGGCTTAAAAACATACATGGCTGAAAAAATTCCTGACAGGATCGCTACTAAAAATTTAGAATTCAAAAACAGAGTATGGAAATCGAAGTCAAGTTTTCTTAAAAAATATTCTTGCTGCATATGGATGAAAGAACATATGCGCTCGAGGGAACATTTGGGTCTACGACCCAAAAATAGTTCAATTTCCCAAAAAGTTCTCGTTATTGCAAGTAATATACAACTGCGGCTGAAGGGGCCAATCATTTATTACAAGGGTTTTCATAAATACCGAAATTTACATGAAAGAAAGTTTACAAAAAAGGCTGCTTCAATTCATAAGTCTTCATAATTTGTCCATTTATTTTTGGAGTGGCAGACAAGAACAATAATGTGGTATTTGTACCACAAGAGTCAAATCCTCCAAACTGGCCGGAGCTAAAGGCAGTGGTGATCTATTCAGCTGTTGTTAAAAGAGAATTGAAGAGCACAATAAGAATGTCCGAAAGATTTTAAATGGAGATCTACTATCTGTTCGAGCAAAGTTACAGAAAGAACTATAAAAACGTTAATGAAAGGGTTTGCGAAAAAGGTTCACGTTTTTATAGTAGTTTCTGTCACTTTCCTCGAACAGGTGACTACCACTCCATCTCTATTTAAAATCTTTTGGATACTCTTTATATAATTTTGCTGAGTTGGATGAGTTTGAAATTATTTTTAAAAACACAAAATACTGTATTCTCGAGTTCTTCTTATGAGTTTTTTTGCTTCAGATTATTAGCAATTTTTGTTCCCTTAATTTTTCTTACATCATTCTCTGGGTTTGTTACTTTAATAAAGCCTTTCGGTTTTCGCTTTTCTGTGAATAATTTTTTTAACAATATTGAGAAAATGCTTTTAGCCAATAAAGAAAATATAATTCTAATGAAAATGTGTTTTCATATCATTCATCAGTTTATTATTGTAAGCGAGATAATGTTTTCAACATACGGACAGACAGGGCACACAGTGTGGTAAATTACCAAAAACCTGCGCCAAATTTCTAGAAGTTATTTTTAATAAAAATCTGGGGTGTTTGACAATGTAAAGTTAGGCCAAAAAACTAATGTGAATGATTTTATTTGTGTTAAGTCCACGATTTCGTCTAGCCGCCATTACCATAAGAACGTTAATTATGCCACAATTAAGATAAAATTTATCATTGTTTAGTTTCGTATGCTCTGACATCTCAGTGTTAAAATCGGGATACACTTGAAACTAGTCCTCATAAAAATTCGAATGTTCCTAAATATTTTTTAACTTTAAAATATTTTTATAATAATTAAATTTGACATTCCGGTTTTTTCTAGCAATTTTAATTATTTTAAAGAATTTTATTACAACCGGCCAATAATTTCCTACAGATCCCATTTTTTAAAAAAATTCGTTGAACTTTTATATTTGACTTTCAAAGCATTTCCATAAAGAAGTTCGATATGAGTGTGTTTTGTATTTATGATTTTGCCAAATTATCAGTCAATAATGTCCATCGAGTGCCTCATATGGACCCTTAAGAGAATTAGAAGAGGGTGTATTAACTTTGTCATTCCGTGTGTGACGGTAAAAAGAAATCATCATAATGTATATATTCTTGTATTAAATCAAAATCTGTCCCAACTAAATGAAATTGGCTAGTAGTTTCTTATTTAAAATCAGCTACATTAGTTTATATGATATATAAGTCGCAATTTTAAAGATAATTTTCTGAAATTTGTCCATATGGATAACTAAATATAATAAACCCAAAGGAGCAAGATTACGCTGAAGCTTTTATCTGACCTAACAAATGTCGCTTTAACTGTCCTAAATATATGCTATTTTTTCGACCAATATTGATACAAAGTTCGATATAGCTCTCATATAAGGCCCTTTTCGGAAAACGGTTTTGATCTTAGAAAACATTTACATATAGACACATTCTAATAAAATTCGGCATAATTATCTTTCTAAGTATCTTGAACAAAAATTATTTATTTTAATAATAACAGTCTATGTTTTTCAATAGGTTCCATATAAAGCCTCTTCCTGGAATATGGTTGTGAGCTTATAAATCTCTTTAATAGTTTTCTGAAATCAATATTTTTAAAAACCTTCATCATTTCTATGTTGAGAATATGTTGCTTAGTTTTCGAATATCGATCCTTTTTTTGTTGTATTTCTCCTCCCTGAAAACGGTCTGAACCTATAAAGCTATTATATATGAACCAATTTTGTTCAAAATCGTCCCGATTATTTTTTTAACCGCTATCAATGTTATCAATGTTACTAATTTGGTCAATAATGTTGCATATTTTGCTATAGCTACACTTTAAGTGCCCTTCCCGGACATTCCTTATAAACTCTTAAATTTGAACCAATTTTTTATTTTTTTTTTTTAATATATGTAACTAATTTAATGCAAATTGTATTCCATAAAGGAAGCTCCTTTCTTAAACATTATTTTTTAAAATAAAATCGGTCATTAAAATAAATGGCTCGATATCATTAATTTTAAAAATATGAAATCACGCAAATGTTTGCTAGAGTTGGAGGGTATTTAAAATTCGGCATAGCTGAATAAAGCGATCTTTCTTGTTTTAAATTACAAACGCTTTACGGCTGTAATAAATTCTCAGATTTTAAAACTATAAATTGATATACTAATACTTTAGATCCTATTACTTCCTTGTTGAAATTTTTTTTCGGAAAATTAAGGCCGGAAGTGTAGCATCCAGTTCAAATCGACGAATAGAAATTTTAACTGTATAAGTGAAAAGAACGACAGAATTGGATAGGAATTTTTTATATACTAAACTAAACCAAAAATTCATATATTAAAAAAATTCACGTAATTTTTATTTAAACATACAAATTAAATCGTAATCAAAATAAACTGTACAATAATACAAACACTAAAAATTAAAAAAAAAAAAAAAAAAAAAAACAAGTAAACTTGTTGTTATAAGAATGTTACGTTCAGCTATACCGAATATTCAATACCCTCCACCACAAATGCGTGTGAAGTAAAAATTTTATATTCCATGCAAACACATTCACACATACACCTACAGACGTAATATAGCGATTTTCATAAATATAACACGGAACACTTTATTTCATTTTAGTTTATAATTGATAATCTTACGAAAGCTTTTCGGCTTGAACTTTGAGGTTACCTCAGATATCGGGGTATATCTTTTAATGTACTGAACCAATTTTACTCGTTTTTAATAAGAAACTTCTCAGGACTACTACAAATACTCATTGAGATCTGTCAGTTACTGTCAATGTAAGCGTGCCAACAATAGATGGACAGACAGACAAACAGACTGACAAACAGACAGAGGGACAGACAGGCGGACATAGCTAAATCGACTCGAGATTTTGTTTTGAGCCAATCATGCGGTCTGAGATAATTCCTCCTTAACGTTACACTCGAAATGACAAAGTAAATTTACCTTCACTTGTGTTGGTGGATTAAAAAAATTCTTAAAATTTTAAAAAACTACAGAAGTTTATTTGTCCACAAATAATAGCAACAGGAAAGGGTTGCACACACACATACGTTTTCATGTTGCACTCACCATGATTCATATTGGACCTGCAATTTTATAGACCAATAAATTAAATAGAAACGAAATGGAACAAAAGAAAACAAAAAAATGGAAAAACCTAAGCTTTTTTTCCAATTTACTTAAAAATTCAACTTAATTTGAATACTAAAATGTTAGTTAAAGTTTATTTGTAATTTTATACATTATCGCCTTTAAATCTTAACATACATTATACGGATGATACGCCTCTGTTTTTGTTATTGTTGTTTTGTATGACCAGATATATTTGCTTCTGGGTTTGGAAACAGAAGTTATAGCACATTTGTTCGTTTGCTTCCTTAATGGTCTTAACTAGTGCTACTTTAACCACTTGGTGGTCAATAACACTTTACAATCATGTTGTTAGTTGTACGTGGTAATCGTGACGTTATTATACCCTCTACCATCACAAGTGATGATGAGGGAATATTAAGATTTTCATTTTGTGTGTAACGTCAGGAAAAAATCACTTAGGATCCTATAATGTATATATATGCTTGCATAAAATTAAAATCTGACCTGTCCGCCTGTCTGTTGGAAATATTGTCATTTCGTGTGCAACGTCAAGAAAAAATTGCCCAAGACTTCATAAGTTATATATTCTTGCATGAAATGAGAATCTGTATCGATTTAGCTCTGTCCGCCTGTCTATCTGTTGGAAATATTTTCATGTCTAGGATTATTGCCCGAATTCAATGAAACTTGGCCACACTAGTTAAATCTATTAACAAAAAGTTATAGACCGATATCTGAGACAAACTCAAGATTCCACAAAAAAACATTTTTCATTGTATAAAAATCATCAAAATCAAAATCAGAGCAACAGAAAAATGTTACAGGCTAAAATATGCAAAATTTTGATATACCCCAAAAGCAGTTTTTATGTAGGTCGCAATTTTAAAGATAATTTTCTGAAATTCACCAGATATATTTACTTGAATATATTAAACCCAAAAGAATTACACTGTACTGGGGATATTATAAAACCTTGCTTTCATATAAGGCGCTTTCCCGTGTGTAGACCAGTTTTATAGAAAATTTGAAAAAAATTATTGTTTTAACTCCCCTCATTATATGTTATTAATTTCACCAATCTCGGTCCAAATTTTGCTATAGCTTCCGTATAAGGCCTCTTCCCGGAAAATGATTTAAAGGTAATCAAAACTCCTAAATATGCACAATTCGATTGAGACTGTTAGAACATTTGTTGTTTTAACAGTCTCAGTCCAAATTTGGCTATAGCGCCCCTATTTTAACCCTTTTCCGGAAAGCAAATTTGAGCTTAAATATAGAAATATAAATGTAGAATTATTTGTAATATAGAACTTTATATGAAAAAAATTATAAATATGGGCCCCTATTTAGTTTTAGCTCCCATGTCAGACACTTTCCTGGAATAAGGTATCTGCCCCCGATTTACTATAGCTAAAATTTAAGATACCTTCCCGGAAACAAACTTTTAGTTTAAAAGGCCCTTAAACCTTCTGGAAAAAATTTATTAAAATTTTATTAAGTTATTTTGTTGAAACTGCCTTTGATATATATCTGACATGACAATTATCGGGCCATATTTGATTATAGCTCCTTTATAATACAATTCAACGAATATTATTTTAGCCTAAAATATTCTTAAATCTGTTCTAATTCATTAAAAATTCAGACATTGTTCTAAATGTCATAAATTTATGTATCTTATTTTATTTATAGGAAATTTCTTTTTTCATCGTTTTTTTTTAAATCAAATCTGACAGTGAAATCTGAAGCTCTGTATGAATATGGGTAATTTCAGAATATATTATCATAATGTAGAAGTTTTTATAAAGACCTTTCTCGGAATCTGATTATCAGATGATTAACAAGTGTTTGAAACCCACATATATGTTTGCATAGTTCTGATGGTAGAGGGTATATATGGTTCGGCACAGCCGACTATCTCATTCTTACTTGTTGTGTTTTTATTCTTATTCGTTTTCTTCATTCAAATAAAAAATACAAATCCTGGCCCACTCTTTATTTTTAATGTGTATATAAGTGTATGTTGTTCAATATAGAATCCATTTGGTCTCGTATTGTTTTCGTGTACTTACTGACATTTATACTTACATATGTACATACATATAAAGAATTATATTAATATGCATATGACTTACTTTTATTTCATGTAAAAATGTTCGTTTTCTTAAATTCACATTTTCCGTATTGGATGATTGTTGACCATAAAGGAAGTATGATTTGTTAATTGAAAATACGAAAATTGGCATAAGAAACAAAACTGGCCAAGAACGAAATATAGAAATTTTCATATTATTTTCCATTTGCACTTTGTTGAGTTTTTTATAATTATGGATATTTAAACTTAATATAAGAAATAATGCTATATTCGGCAGTGCCGAATATTAAATTCTTCCACCATTTATATTATGCAAACATTTGTATGAAAACTAATTATTCGTTCATCAGTTGAAGCACCTGCTCCGGAAAAATTATAAAAAAACAATAACAAATGGGAGCTATAACAAAGTATGTCCCGATATTCTTCAAACATGTTTCCAAGATAATGATAATGCTTCCAACATGCTAAACCAAAAACCTCTTCACAATTACTAAAATTGTTTATATAATAAAAATCTGGGACTTTTGACAGTGTGACACTGCTGTGTTAGAATTTGTTAGACCGAAAGACCTAACGTTATAATGATTCCGAAACCTTGAAAGGATTTAATGATATCATCATCCTATAATAATTCAAGAAAAAAATTATGCAATACTTAAACGATAAAAGTATCATACCAGTTCACCAACTGGGTTACTTGGAAAAACGTTTAACTGGAGAGATCAGAGAATCTTTTGAATTAATAGCTATTATTCGGAAATACTTTTGGATGCACCCAAGACTTTCATAAAGAATGGCATAAGGACATCTTACACAAAAACAGAATTTTTCTAACTCTATATGCTCACAAACTGTTAGGATCCTAATTGGATTGTAGGCATTTAAGAGTGGAATATAATGACTTTTTAACTGGGAACTTCTGCATAAAATCTGACGTTTTAGGACACATCCATTTCTTAATATATACATCAGACTTACTCTTATGTGATGATTTGACAATTTCAACATTTCACACGAAGACCCGAATTTAGCATGTCGTACTCTGGACATTTATGTGAGACGTTTGGAAACATGAATAAAAGTAAATGAAATAAAAGCTCGTCACCTTCGCTCTCAGAGAAGAAACTGTCCAAAAGTTTCTCTTAAGAATGTTAATATCCGTTATATAGAAACCAACTTTGTTCATATGAAGTTCATATAAAAAACGAGCATTTTTTACGGACTATAACTGTTGCTCCATAGTATATTAAAAATGACATTAGTGAGGAAGTGGACTCATCGTCATTTACCAGGCAGACGTCTTATCAATAATGTTCGTTAAATCGGTAGCACACATTAACGATAGCTACAGAAATAATTGTGCGGATTTTTTTTTAATTGGTTAAAGTTTTAAAGTCCTGCTTCCATGAAGGATACTTAAATGAAAGCTATAGCAAAATACATACCGAAACTGATAAAATTAATAATATATAGTGCAGACAGCTTGAACAACAATTATTCCCACTTTCAATAGAATTGGTTTATATTTAAGAGTTTTTTAAGCTTAAAAATTTGCCGGGAGGTGGCCTTAGTCTGTTAGCCTGTTTGGATTTATTATATCACGATGAATATATATTCCAAACTTTAGAAAATTATCTTCAAAATTGCAAACTTTATAACACACTGATTTTGGTGTGTATGAAACATTTAATATTTTTCCATTGATCCGAATTTATTCACTTTTAAAACAATGATGAAGTACGCAAAAGGATTCTTCATCACCTGTAAAGGCGAAGGATATAAAAATCGATTGTGATCCACTGTGCGTTGTTGTTGCTCTCCAGTCAGTACCTATTCTCTCAAAAAATCCGATATAAGGTACTTTCTGGGAATATGGTTAAAACTTATATATGTTTTTTATATGTACCAATTCTATTAAAAATTGAAGAAAGAATATTTTTCTAACTGGTTCTAATATGTGTAATTAATTAGATGAATATTGTTCTTATTTGGTTACAGCATCCAAATTCCTCTTCTGGTATTTAGTCTTGGAAAAGCCCTCAAGAGAGCAATTTTAATAAAAATTTGGTACTGAAAACAGTGTCAATTCTGTTCATTCATGTCATCCTTGTATATGGTTTTAAGCTAATAAGGCTTTTAAATGTGGACCGATTTTGTTGAAATTCAGCACAATTATTTTAAAACTGTACTGATGACATTACATGTCATCTGGACGAATATTAGTTATAGCTTTCATAAAAAAGCTTTTCCTAAAATCCGGTTTTAAGCTTATCAAAAAATCTTAAATATAGTCCAAATTAATGGAAATTCGTTACAAGTAATTTTCTTTGTAGTGACTTAAAATTCATCACAAATATTTTCTAATGGGGTTAAATGTTTTAATTCATTAATATCAACCCCTTAAAGACGATGGGTCCTATATCAGAGCCCATTATTTGAAATGGATTCTGAAAAAGGACCTCTTTCAATGAAATTTGACAAAAATCATTTTGTAAAAAAATAAAGTCTGTCAAAAGTTATATTCTTCATGAGGGACCATTGTACTTTAAATTTCTGATTTTATGGCTTTAAAAGAACCTTATTTAATTCTGCAATAACTGCTTCGAAAGAAACGAGGAGGCGCCGATTGTGTTGTATTGATTTTACTCTCCAAGAATCGACAAAAGTAGTTTCGGGGTATAAACGTATCTGTGCTAGATCGCAAAATAGTATTTAGAAATATATTTCAGTATCCATATTCCGTTGTAGAAACCTAAGCAAAATCTTATAAAGATTTTCCACCATTTAAAAATTAATTCAATTAATTTTTTTAATATACTTAGATCAAATCAACTTTCAAATAAGCAACTTTTAACACGTGACTGTCATGATTTCTTCAACTAAATTGCTAAACATCATCATTAACAACTCTTTATTTTTAATGATTTAAATGAATAATAAATAATTGTCTTAAATTGCGCAAAAAAAGTCAAACTAAAGTCAATAGTGATGACAAAACTAAACCAGACAAGTTAGAGGAGAAGCAGATCATCATTCAATTAAACTGTCAATTAACTAAGATGTTAAGCACCACCTGTGATGCTTTTCGAATAGAATGCAACAAATGTCATCATTGGCTAAATGCATCATGAGGAGCTAAAAAATGCTTTTGATATAAATAAAAAATTTATCTGAAAAAAAAAACACAAAAAAGACATTAAATCAATTTAGTTGTCAACAGGAAAGAAGCAACGAAAAAAATGTACAGAAACTTTTCAACAATTTCATAAAAATATAAATAACTTTGTTAACGTGTGTATGTATGTTTGAAACTGTGTTTCATGTGAGTTCAAGCCAAAAAATTGAAGCCAGTTTTGTCTGACAAATATAAAAAGAGGACATGATATACATACATATATACCTTCGTCAACTATATATAACAGCCCAGTTAACAAGACTGGCCAGTGAACAATACAAAAAAATGAAAAAAGCATTTACAATTATATTGTCTAAATGAGTCACAAAAACATAACAAAAGCGAAAAGGAAAATGTGCCAAAAGAGTAAATGGAAACCAACAAAAAAAAGTCCAAATACTTTCAGAATCATTATTGGGTTAACAAGATAATATTTAAGTCCTTTTCCAATTCAGTTCTAATTCAGTTCTATTTCAGTTCTAGTTCGGTTCTAATTCAGTTCTAGTTAATTTCTACTTCAGTTCTAGTTCAATTTTAGCTCAGTTCTAGTTCAGTTCTAGTTCAGTTATCGTTCAGTTCTAGTTCAGTTCTCGTTCAGTTCTAGTTCAATTTTAATTCAGTTCTAGTACAATTATAGTTAAGTTCTAGTTCAGTTCCAGTTCAGTTTAAGTTCAGTTCTAGTACAATTCTAGTTCAATTCTAGTTCAGTTCTAGTTCACTTCTAGTTAAGTTCTAGTTCAGTTCTAGTTCATATCTAGTTGAGTTAAAGTTCAGTTCTAGTTCAGTTCTAGCTCAATTCTAGCTCATTTTTTGTTCAGTTCCAGGTCAGTTCTAGCTCAGTCCTAGTTCTGATCCAGTTTAAGAAATATGTCAAAGAAGCATGTTTTATACAATTAAAAATCTAATTTTATAAACCCTCCTTCGGTGGTATATTGACTGTCTATATTTACATTGTTCTACTTATTAAGTAAAAAGAATCGACATTATTAACTTCTATACCCACTATATATGACTATTGAAAAAAATGCCTGTCCAAGAAAAATACAAACTTGTTAACTTGTTTGTCAAAAGGCCAAAAATAGCCCGAAAAAATGTAAACAAAAATTAAAAAGGAAAACAACATGAATTGTCATGAAATTCGCAAAAATTGACCATATAATCAAGGAGAAAAAAAACAGTTCAAATGTTTTAATCAAGCTGGTCAAAACATGATCGGTATGTCCGGGTGCTGACAGGCTAATTAAAGTGTTTGATAGGCATGACCTACAGATAGTCCCATAGGTAATTAACAAACACACACACACACAAACGAAAATGAAAGTAAAATTACAAGATATAACTAAAACTGTGTAAATACGAATAAAAACGTGTGTTAAATTAAAGAATAAAGATTTATATTCAAACTTTCCTATAAGGATGTTATATTAAGACAATCAACCGAATTACTGATCTGCATTTTAAATTATGATCCAATTCATAGATAAAAATGTACAGATTATGATCTACTTCATATTTTATTCCAGAGACCAAATAATGCTTGGTTCCATGTACCAGATAATATTTTATTTGATACACCAGATAATGGTTTATTTCATACACCATATCATGGTCCATTTTATAGAAACTTGATTGTGATCTATGAAATAGATTCCATTTATGGTCTATATAAAATTATGGGCTATTTGAAATTCCATATTATGATATATTTTAAAGATCAGATTATGTTACTTTTCGTAAACCAGAGTATGGTATATTTTATCAATCAGATGGAAAAAATCAATTTTTAGACCATATTATCGTCTATTTCATTGACCAGATTATGGTCCATTTGAAGGATCAGATTATGGTGTATTTGATGGATCAGATTAAGGTCTATTTCAATGACCAGATTATTTTTCATTTCATTGCTCAAAGCGGGGTCTGCATGAGGTATTAACACTTTAATAAACGACAATGTAAAATTCATATCAAGACGCCCATTATATTGATACCTCAGACGAACAGTATTATTAGTCGGCGGTGACTTTGTCTAAAATATATATATATATTCGATGGTGAATGTGCAGTATGATGTCGCACAGTGGTCTTAAAACGCTTTCTTGGAAATAATTCTGTAAATTTGGAAATTTAATATTTGGGAATAAAATATTTTCCATCAAAATTTCACGTGGACATTCTTTTACGGAACATTTATAGTTTAAGAGATAAATAAACCGAAACAAATATTTCATCTTATTTATGGACAGGTTTTTTAAGTTTTTTGTACTTGATGGGCTTTATTATATTAAAAATATCTGAAATATTTTCTAAATTCTATACAAAATAGAATTTAGAAAATATAATATAAGGATATAAGGGGAAACAATTTCCCCGCAAACCCTATCGGAATTTCGTGTTTCCCCGTGGAAGACCGGGAATTACCTGCGAAAATGATCGCATCCTAGGTTATATCCGATGTCTCAGAGCAAATAGTCTGTGTGTGTATATGTGTGCGTAGTTACTTCAACTGCATTTGTGTTGGTGGGTATTGAAGATTCGGCATAACCGAATAAATCATTCTGTATGGTTTTACTAAAAAAGTAATTTCATGTTGGCGATTACAATAAATGTTTTCCACGAACATATTAATGTTGTGATGAACATATTAATGTTGTGACAACCATATTGGGAAAATGACTTTTCTCCGCAGGTGGCAGTCTCTTATCTTATTTCCGTAGTTTTAGTCCTTTTTACAATTCTCACATTTTATACTAATTGTTTTTTAAATAATTTAAATAATTCCATAAAATTTCCACCTTGTTTTTGGATTTACATTCGCAGTAAGAATGTCATTACTCAAAAATTATTTTCTGGTGGAGAAGAGAAACATGAAGATATCTAGTGATATATTTACTTTCTTCAAGTTATTTCCATTTTGCCCTTAATGAGTGATATCTATATATACTGGCAATTTTAATTTTAGCAAAACCTTTTAGAAGCCAGATTTGCTGAGATTCTTCTTTAGGAAATCAACAACAAAAAGTGCTAAAAGATTACTTGCAATTTTAATTTTTAATTACACAAAATACTAACACAAATGGTCCCCAATGTCTTTGATATCTTAATGCATCTGCAATGTTTTCTTTTATTATTATTTTTTATTCCTTTTACAATCTACACTACAATAGATATTTCAGTATTATAGGTTTATGCTGGTATTTGTTGTGCATCCACCTTCAAATGTATTGAATATTTTGGAAACAATTTCGGTTCATAATAAGTGGATTAAAGTCCTTTTGCAGTATCCTCAAATCATTAGGGGTTTCATTTAGTCGCTTATTATCGTATATAAAAATATAAACTGCTGATGTTTTTCATTCTGTTGAAACATATAAAGAACCAATTTCATAGGATTTTCTTTAATTGTAAAAAGAAAAATAATCCAAAGATAAGTAATTAGAAATACATATCAACATAAGAAATATGTAACATTTCATGTTTTAAAATGAACAAGTATGAATGCCATATTCAGTTATGCCGAATCTTTAGTACCCTTCATAACAAATGCGTGTAAGTAAATACGTTATATTTTTTACATGCTCACTCACACACACACACTCACAAATGTATATAATATATAATCATTTAATACAGAAACACTTTAACTTAATTTTAACTACACCGATTTTGACAAGTTTTGGAATGATAATGAAGGACATATAACTTTATATTATGTCAAAATCTTATTCTAATTTATCAACTTCTAACGGAACTTGGAGCATGACTCCGATATCGGTCTATATCTTATGATTTACTGAACCGATTAAGATAATTTAAAATAGAGAACTTCTTAGTACCGTAGCTAATCGTACTGTCCGTCAAAGTTTTTGATTTCATACAAGAATATATGTACATTATAGGGTCTGAGGTAATTCCTCCTTAGCATTACACACGGAATTGCAAAGTTAATATACCTTCTTAACTACTTGTGCTGGTGAAGGGTATAAAATCTAAGAAAAAGAGATTTCTTGATATACAACAAAGTATTTTGTTTTTATATGGGACCTCATTTCAGATACCCTTTCGAAATGTAAAATAGAAAGATATTTTAAAATAAAAGAGAATGCTATATTGGGCTGTATCGAATAATAAGTAACCTGGACCATTTAAAAATGTTTACTTATTTATGAGACTTTATTTAAAACTGTACACTCCTTTATCTTGAGTTCCGATTCCGGGAAATCCCTTACATAAATACTAAGATGGAATGTGAAGTGGAATAAATACATAAATACCAAGTCAAACCTACTAATGCCGTATTTTATTAAGATTCTATCTACCATCACAAGCGATTTATTATTACTTTCCATTTGAAACAACAATAAGGTATCATATACATTTTTGAATCGATTGTCCATCTTTCTGTCTAGCTGTCAGTATATTGGCAAACATTCTTACGTTCACAAAGTGATACGATTCTAAAAAAGTGCCTGGGCAATTACTATAAGCTTTTTCAGTTTTAGAATAATATATATGTTAATATAAAAGGTAATATAAAAACAAACATCGTATATATTTATGCTAATACCATTTTTTCATCGAGCTCCTATTTGTTTAAGGGCCCTGCAGATTTTCGCGTTTCTGCTTATAATAATTGTCCGCATTCGATAAAAGTCATTCACATTGTTTTTTTGTTGCCTTAAGTTGTTTCATATTTAAAATAAACAAAGTTATAGACCGATATCTGAGACAATCTCAAAAAATCATTAAAATCTGATCAACAGAAAAAATTTAGAGTCAAAAGTTGCATAATTTTGATACACCCTAAAATCAGTGTGTCCCTTCTTTTGCATATTAGAATCAATTCAAAAAAAGAAGGTGATCTATATTTGATTGCTTTGGTTCCATTATAAATCCCCTACCCGTAAATCTATATAATTATTTATTTAACTGTCTTTAATAAGTGTATCTAATTTGACAAGTATCGTGCTATCCGTTCTTAATTTTGCACCAATTCTATTCATTATATGGATCATTACCATATTCCACATTTGTTTTATATGAAGTCTTTTTCAACTCAAGCAAATGTTTTGGAGGTCTAGAACTTTTTTTACTGAACCGATTTTGCCACTTATAAATAAGAAATTCCACAGAACAATTTAGACTGCGGGCGAGTTAACAACAGATATTTATATATCAAATAATATGCCCCCTAGAGGTGTCGTTACTGCAGTGAGTTAATGTGAGATTTATAGAAAATTCACTCATTGATTCAAAAAACCAAATCAAAACTTATATGAGTGATTTTATTTATCAGCAAAAAGAATTATCTGCCAATATTTTTAGACGTGTAATTATTTTCAACAAAAATGGTTTTATGCTTTTTATCTGAAATCTTTTAAGTCAACACTATTAACCGTTAACAAATAATGTTAATATAAAAAGCTGTTTCCGCCAAAAAAGAAACTACAAGGTGCAAATGATTATAAATATATTTTAACAGTTTCACTAATAATTGCGCTTATACTTCACTCGTACATAAATAACACTTAATTTAAGCTTTTAAATTTGCCCCAACTGTTTGCAAACACTCACTTATTCATTCATTCACTTAGTTAGCCCTCAGGCCTATTTATATACTGTTTTTTAGTAAGTTTTTTTGTGTTACATTTTTATTCAAACAAAATCAGTTATAAAGTATTCGATTATGGTTTCTGCTGTAATCATACTATATAGTTCATAATAAATCGTTTGCAACAAAATTAAAGTTCTCTTTGTTTGCTTTTTTTCATTTAGATACAATTTGTATTTTTGATTTTACTAAAAAAAATTTGCCTCAGGGAAATCTAAAGGATTTATTTCAAACATTCTGTGTGGATATTCCGATGCGGGCAAATTCAGCGGCGGCAGTGAATCTAGTAGAATTAAATTTTCACTAAAAATGCAAATTTTTCTTAAAATCACAATTTCACTTTAATTCACATTTTTACTAAAAATTCACATTTTTACTAAAAATTCGCATTTTTACTAAAAATTCACATTTTTACTAAAAATTCACATTTTCACTAAAAATTCACATTTTCACTAAAAATTCACATTTTCACTAAAAATTCACATTTTCACTAAAAATTCACATTTTCACTAAAAATTCACATTTTCACAGAAAATTCACATTTTCACAGAAAATTCAAATTTCCACAGAAAATTCACATTTCCACAGAAAATTCACATTTCCACAGAAAATTCACATTTCCACAGAAAATTCACATTTCCACAGAAAATTCACATTTTCACAGAAAATTCACATTTTCACAGAAAATTCACATTTTCACAGAAAATTCACATTTTCACAGAAAATTCACATTTTCACAGAAAATTCACATTTTCACAGAAAATTCACATTTTCACAGAAAATTCACATTTTCACAGAAAATTCACATTTTCACAGAAAATTCACATTTTCACAGAAAATTCACATTTTCACTAAAAATTCACATTTTCACTAAAATTTCACATTTTCACTAAAAATTCACATTTTCACTAAAAATTCACATTTTCACTAAAAATTCACATATACACTAAAAATTCACATTTTCACTAAAAATTCACATTTTCACTAAAAATTCACATTTTCACTAAAAATTCACATTTTCACTAAAAATTCACATTTTCACTAAAAATTCACATTTTCACTAAAAATTCACATTTTCACTAAAAATTCACATTTTCACAGAAAATTCACATTTTCACAAAAATTCACATTTTCACAGAAAGTTCACATTTTCACAAAAATTCACATTTTCACAGAAAATTCACATTTTCACAAAAATTCACATTTTCACAGAAAATTCACATTTTCACAGAAAATTCACATTTTCACAGAAAATTCACATTTTCACAGAAAATTCACATTTTCACAGAAAATTCACATTTTCACAGAAAATTCACATTTTCACAGAAAATTCACATTTTCACAGAAAATTCACATTTTCACAGAAAATTCACATTTTCACAGAAAATTCACATTTTCACAGAAAATTCACATTTTCACTAAAAATTCACATTTTCACTAAAAATTCACATTTTCACTAAAAATTCACATTTTCACTAAAAGTTCACATTTTCACTAAAAATTCACATTTTCACTAAAAATTGACATTTTCACTAAAAATTTATATTTTCACAGAAAATTCACATTTTCACTAAAAATTCACATTTTCACTAAAAATTCACATTTTCATTAAAAATTCACATTTTCACTAAAAATTCACACGTTTACTGAAAATTCACATTTTCACTAAAAATTCACCTTTTTACGAACACTTTTGGCTAAAAATTCTAGATTTTCACATATTAAATGTATTTTTGTAATATCCAGTGCCTCTTGTTGTACACCTCTTATTTATTACTTAAATGTATAGTAAAATTTCAAATTATGCCGCTATAAACAAATTTTAGTCAATCATAATCAACTTTTTGTTTAAACAAACGAATGAAACCAATATCGCGAAATTACTATTGTAAAGTTTATTACTGAGTGGCTTAGTGCCAGATTTTTTATTTAAAACACTTAATGTGAATCTCTTTAATATTTTATTATTCAAATTTCTTTCCTATTTGAAGTATATCTCTTTAATTTTATTATTGCAATGTGGGTAATGAACAGAAAATTTTTCTAAATATTTTGAAATTTATATATGTAGTCCAAATCGGACAAAAGGTTTTCCTTAATGCACTTTTTATACAAATTTCCTCTAAATTAAAATTGTATCACTGCAGAAATTTCCTATAGTTGATAGAAGTTGTAACATATTTCCTACAGAAAGGAAATTTTTTATAGATCCGAAACTTAAAATGTTTTCATAAATTTCTTATGAATCGGAAAGATGTAATAGATTTTTTATAAAAGGGAAATTAATGAAAATATGATGTAAATTTTCTATACATCAGAAAATTCTATACTTCGAAAATTAAGGTTGAGAAATTTATCACATATTTCTTATAGATAGGAAAGTCATCAAATTATCTCCAACAGGTTGGAAAATCAAATGATCGGAAATTTATTACAAATTCCTACCGGATGTGTTGGGAGAAGGGTTAAAAAATACATTCTTTTTTTGGTTTTCTGAACCAGGTTTTCTATCAATGTTCAAGTTCTCTCGCTACTGTTTAATAACATTGAAAAGAGTTTGGCGGCAGATCTTGAATGTTTGGCCAACTTTGTGTAGGACCAATTAGGGTTTTGTTGAAAATATTTAATAGTACTACCTTTTTTCTGGTCATTCATTTCAGTTAGTCTTACAATATATTTATTTGTTTGACATTCACTTGATCAAAACAAGATCATATATTGCTGGGGTAAAGAGTTTAATGAAAAACGTATGTTAAGAATTTTTTGATCTCACTCTTTATCATAAATTTCTCATAAATAAGAAATTAATCACAAATTTCCTCTAGAAAAAAATCGTTCGAAAGAAAATTTATCCATAAATTCCCCCTCCTATTAATTTTTCAACAATTTAACATTAAATTATGATCACAGATTTTCATTATTTCTCCTATTCCTGCTAAACTATGCAGTTCAAGTAGTCTTTTTTGCTTGTGGTCCACTAAATCATAAAATTTATTCCTTTATACCACATTCATGTTCGTAATATTATTTTTTTTTTGTAAGTCTGATGGTGCGAATCAATAATTTATTAAAAGCGATTATTATCGCTTTTGTTTGCGTGCAGAGGCAATTTAGTAGGTTTTGTTGTTGTAGTTGTTGTTTTTGTGGTGTTGTGCCTTTGTTATTATTGTTACTTTAACAGCCTGTTTGAATGCCAATGAGGCAGTCAGCCTCTACTTAAAAAATTTCCCATTTTTTTTTATTGTAGCAAGTTGTTATGACTGGGGCAATATAATGTTGCTGACTCTATTGTTATTGTTGTTGTTGTTGTTGCTGCATAGTGGTTGGCAGTTTATTTTGCCGCTACTTTAAACAAAATATGTGCTAAATATTGGTAGTTTATTGTTGTTGTTTTATTTGCATAAAATTAAACGGTTTGAAGTGGTTATTGTTATTATAAGTACATACTTCTATTTGATAATTCATGTCCTTAGATTGTTACATTTTAATATATGTATGTGTGTGTGCATGATACTCCATATTGTTATGGATGGTAGGTATAGATATTATGCATTTGTGTTTACATTTGTAATGCATAGACTAAGATAATTACGTTCAAACCGATTTTATTAAAGCTCGCAAAATGATTTATCTAATCTGCTACGTTATACTGCAGCTACTATGTAAGGAGCAATTCACAGAATGGGCTTTTTAGACTGCCTAATATTAATCCTTTCCAATCATGATGAACATATTTTGTTATAGCTCCAACATAGGTCTTGTTCTTGGAGTTGAAGATCGTAGTCTTTTCTTTGAAAAAAGTTTAGTTCTAAACAAAGATAGAAATCTAAAACGATAAAAATAAAAACAGGACGAAAACAAAAAAGAGTTTGAAAATGAATAATTGATTTAAATTCATGCGTAGTTGTCAAAAATGCTTCGCTTTTTCAGATTAAGTTAAAAAATAATCCTTTTTTTATCTTTAACAATGAGAATAAAAATTAAAATCGAAAAAAGGAGTTTTATTTTTTTGTTTTCGTAAAGAAGAGTAAAAATTAAGATCATTTGAAAGTGCCGATTTTGCTCCGATCATAAAATATTTTCGTAACCAAGATTCAAAAAAGTAAGTGGAACATTTGATACTTTTTAGAAATTAGTTTAAATTCTTTGTGAATGATTATACTGTATTAGAAAATATATATTCTGTGCTGTATAAAAATTAAGTTTTTAGACTACAAACATTACAGCGAAAACAAGACAAGACAATATCATATAACCGTCTGTGTCAAATGCTATTTTTGGCAAAGCCACTTAAGCTTTCTAATTTGATAATCTCTATATGATGTTATTAAGGTTTTATTAATGTGTCCAATTTCAAGAAATTCACATTAACAGTTCTAGAGATAAGCTATCGGAGTACAATTTTTTCAACTGAACTGATTTTGCCAGTTTTAAATAGGAAACTTTTCAGAACAATAACAAATATTTAGGTAAAATTTCATGCCAACAAGAGACATATGGATACAATTAAATAGTTTGTGTACTCTCATCGCTACTTATGTTTATGTCACAAGCAAGTTTAAAGCTAATAAGGTATCATTAAAGGTAACATAAAGTGTATATATGGCTGCTGATATAGCTATGTCTGTCTGTCTGTCTGTTTGATACATTTTCACGCTTAGGAAAATTGTCCGAATTTAAAAGATTTGATCAGGAGGTTATAGGCCAATATCTGAGACAACCCAAAAATTCTGAAAATCTTATTATTTTATCAAGCTTCCATATAAGGCCCTTATAAAACTGTTAAATATGGACCAGTTCCGTTGGAATTCGGTACAATTATTTGTCTAACTAATGTTAATATATGTATGTGGAGAGTGTATATGATTCAGCATAGCTGAATATAACATTTTACTTGTTCAAATTTTACATACAATTTTTTTTTCATAATGTATCTCAAAATTTTGAACCGAGACTTAACAATATTTTCAACAGTGTAATGAGCCAAGATTCTAATTATTTCTATACCCTTCATCACTATATTTGATGAAGAGGATATTCAGTTTCCTATTTAGGAATCGCTTCAATAGGAAAAAAGTAATAGACCGATATCTGTCTTTAACAAATAATTATTTGAAACACATATGTGTATCTAATTAGCTGAGATTTCTTAAATCCAAATTTTCCGCCCACAGTGTAATGAACCTTAAATCTAATTGTACACGTGCAAAATTGTTTTTGTAATTCTAAAAACTTAAAACCCAATTTGTTGTCTCCTTTTTAACGACTTTAAGTTCTTCTGTTATATTGTGTGATGTATGTAAAATATTCATGTCTCCATTTTATGGTTTCTTTAAATTAAATTTTGTTGTAAATTATAAATAACACTGGTGTATACACATAAAGATATTTTGTTCTCATATTCATCTAAAGGAAATTTTCATACTGTCTTAAATACCTGAGTATGGAAAAACTCGGAGAAAAATTTCAATTTTCAAATGATCTTAATTTAAACTCTTCTTTGCGAAGATTAAAAATTAGGGTTTTTTTCGATTAAAACTTTTATCTTTATTTTTGGATTTAGCTCCGTGCAATTGGATTGAGCGTATTTGAATTAAAAACAGACAAATTTTATAGAAATTCGACACAACTAATTTTCTAGTTATTCTGAATATTTTTCTATAGCTCTCATTTAACGACTCTTCCCGGAAAACTTATTTAAGTTAATAAAACACTTAAATAAAGACAAATTCCATTAAAATTCAGCACAGTGATTTTTCTATATAGATAATTTAATTTAATTTAGTTTCATTTCATTTCAAAAATTTATTGCTATATTTCACTATAGTTTTTATAGGGGCACTGCCGAATATAGCATTCTAACTTGTTTTATTTTTAACGTTGTTTTTTTATTACTTTTTAGAATTAAATTCTTTTCAAAGAGCAAAACTCTTTTTCTTTAATTTAAATTAAACTCTTTGAAAGAACCGATCTTACGAAGAGTGATAAAAAGAGTCAAAAACCGTACCTTGTTAAATACGTTTTTTTCAGCCTATAACACGTATTTACCTTAAAGTACTCGTAAATTAAATATATATTTTCTACGTTCGTTGTTTGTGTGTACATGTGAATGTGTATGTATTTTACATAAAATTGTTACCTTTGGAATTTTACAAATATTGTTGTTTGTTGTTGTACATGTAGAGTAATTAATAACTATGATTTATAGCCGCGTTTATCATATTGTTTTTGCCTTCGTTGTTTTTGTTGTTATTTCATAATTTAGTTTTTGTTGTTGCTAAATTTGGTTTCTGGTAACAAATTATGTTAATTTTTAAAGGAAATTTATGTTTTGTGTTAAATAAAAACTTGTGAAAAAGAGCAAAAAATTTAAATATTAAGAAATTAATATAATTATTATGCGTTTCACATAAATTGTTGTTTATTATGCCGAACGAACAACAGGTCGTGAAGAATATTGTGGGTTAATTTCTATTCATGTTTACCTTTTGTTATTTTGGGGATCTTTAAACTAATAAAGTATTTTATCTGATATCTATCTATATATATAAAGAATATGTGTTTGTTTGTTTGAGACTTAAAGACAGCTAAACTACAGGACGAATTCTTCCTGAAATGTTGCACAATAATCCAAAGATATGACGGTGGGAAGAGGTAACACATATATAAGTATTGACTTCAATAGTAAAAATTCTCAAATTTGATCCAATTCACTTTTTCAAAGATTTGTTTTACTGGGCGAAATGTAGAATGCATAGATCGGGGGAAGAGATATCCCTATACATAGCAAATATCGATTAGAGAATATCTAAATAACTGCAACAGCCAGAGTTCACAAATTTTATTCTTAACGGAAAAAGGACCATAAAAAACATTATCGAATATTAATTTAATCGCAATCATTTTTTCAAGGCCCTTTTTTATTGGCCAAATGTACGACGGATAAGACAGGCTAAGGAGTAACTACCATTCAAAGCAAATGTTGACTATAACAGCGTGAATTTTCAATTTCACTTCCTCAAGAAACTATCTTACTGAACAAAAATGTAGGGCGGATAAGACTAGGGGGAGGGGTACCTCCTCTAGAAAGCAAATATTTGTTATCGCATATTAAAAGAATTATAACCGCGAGAATTTGGTCCCAATCACTTTTTAAGAACTGTTTTAGTGAATACAATTTAGAACGGATAAGATCAAGGGGAGAAATAGGCCCCATAAAAATCAAATATTGATTATCGGATATCGAAAGAACTATTGAAATGAGAGTATAAAGATTTCATCTCAATAACTTTCTCTTGGAACTGTTTTACTGGACAAAATATTCCAATCACTTTTCTAAAAAATACAGCACTGATAGGATCATAGTACTTTTGTAGATGTAGTCATACAAAGAAAAAAGGAAAGCCGATGTATATATAACAATTATTATTATTATTTTTTTTTTAATTTTTTCACATTCTTAGAAAAGGCTCTATTGGAACATTTAAAAACGGACAGAGTCTGGGAGATGTGACAAAATCCACGTTGCATGAAAATTCCTGTCATTTGTGAAATTTCTTTCGAGATTTGGGAATGTGAAGAGTTTTGGTGCAGCAAAGCCCGACGGGTATAAACTTTATTTTGGTAAATTTATATTTGTTAATTTATTTAAACGAATTTTAAATTAATTTAAATAAAAATAATATTAACAATTAAACTGAAAAAGTTATCACTAAAAAGAAGACAAAGTACTGCATAATTGCAGGTTATATTTAAGTCTATTTCTTGGCAATAATCCTGTTACTTTCCGAGTCTGTACGATCCAAAAGTTACAGTATTATTTCCCCAAAAAATTGGTTTGTATACCATTTTTGAAATTTCAATATACCCAAAAAGGTAAACTTTGGAACGCAGCCTATTACGCCCATGAAAGGATAAAATTCCATATTCCCTCAAATCAAATCGAAAACACATCAGCTGTAATCATGAGGATACATGTAAAAGTCTAAAAATCAAAGAATTATTTCTAAAAGAACCGATTTGAGCACACTGTGCTTCTGTCCATCTGTCACTCTGGCAGACCATCCAACTGGTTGTTCATATTAATGCACAATTTTTCAAAAGTAAATGGAAATAATCTGGAATGAAAATTTAGTGTGTTCCAATCCAATTTCACATATTGAAATTGGGTCTGAGTTTTGACTTTGTATAGCTACTGGAAGCCGAGACATACAAATTTTTAAAATGATCCAATAAATATACAGAAATATATACTTATTGGATACTTGCTACTGTTGACCTGAGAAGTTTCCTATTTAAAAACACCACTATCAGTTCAGAAGAAAAAAAGGTTAAAAAATTGTCATGTAAAATAATCCTAAAATTCAAGGGAGAAACCTTAAAATAATGTTCAATTAATATAAATTATACACATAAATTTTATTTATATATATTTTTTCATAAAATCAAAATCAGAGACGATTTTGCTGAGAAATTTGGGTATTAAAAATCTACAAAATCAAATTAATTAAAGATAATTTATTAACCAATATAAAGGATCTTGTGTGGAGGTCAGTGAAAATAATTGAACAATTAACACCAATTTCAATAAGCAACGTCCTTGATTGCAACCTCATTGAAGCAAATTTCACAAAATTATCAATTTTGATCTCTACTCTGATCAAACGTTTTACATCGAATAATAAGAGTCCAATATCATCAATAAGTATTTAGCTGGTCATTTGTTAATTTCTTTAGGACAGAAAGTCATCTTAACCACTTAACGACAGGGTGATTTAATATCTCCAGAAGTAAGGTGAGTTATATATAAGTTTTTGATAGACAAGGATGTCATTATTAATGCATAGAACCATGGCAGCTCATACCTCTATGACTGTACTGTACAGGTATCTAAAGGACTTTTACTGTGAGAGATTAAAAACTGGAAATATGAAATACTGTCATATATGTAATGAAGAAAATCAGATCATGTATTTCGAAGCAAATAACTCGAAAACAATAAGAGATAAGCAATACATGTAAACATATTTTTAAAGGTCATGTCAAAGGAAATAAGATAAAAAATGTTATAAATCTTAAGGTTACAAATTTTTTTCCAAAAATTCGAATCTGCTAATGCTCAACAGAACTATTTTGCCTCATCCTCTTCTTATTACCTCACCCATCATTATTGCCGTTAATTAATTACATAATATTGAAACCATAGTTTATGTGTAGTTTTATGGTCAAATTTAGTTTAATGACATTTAATAAAAATATATAAATTAGAAATTCTGATGAATTTCCATAAACATGTCTATATATATTCCAAAATGGAAGAAAATACAGAGCTCGTAATAGGATGAGGGGAAAAGTGTATGGTACATCGTTAATCAAATTATTGACATTCGGTTATTTGTTATTTAAACACATAAGAATGTGTTTGTATTTGTAAAATAGAGGGAGAGAAATTTTATGAGAAAAGAAGTACAACAAGTTAATGGTTTTAATGACATAAATTACAAAAAAAAAATAGAAGGAAAATGGCAAAGCGTACAAACAATATTAATATATATTCCAACATCCTTATTCACAAAATACCACCTCATACCATTCATGCCACAAGAAGTCAACCAGATAACAGCCAAACAATTTATAAAGACACCACAGAAATATTATTAACATAAACATAATGTGACCGACTGGTAATTGATAGGCTTTCTTTTGTTTGTCTTAGAAAATGTTATGGATAGTGGATGGTTGTTTTTATAACCTTTACCACCGAATGAGGTTGGGGTATTATGCGTTTGTGTAGATGTTTGTAACATATAGAGAAAATGGTGTAACACCTATTTTTAAGTATACCGGTCGACACATAATCACTTTCTGAATCGATTTCACGGTCTCTGTGCGTCTGTCTTCCTGTTCGGTCTCATTCAAGCCCCCTTCCAAATATCACTTTGTAGGGCTTAAATCACCCATATACTTTGGCATGGCAGTATAAAACTTGCAAAATAAAAGTAAATATAATCTAAAATTGATGTTCGAAATTATACGAAGTAACGTCCATCATTTATTCTAGATCCAATGTGAATTATTAAATGTTTTAGGATTTAAGCCTTGCTGATACTCTCTTAAGTGAGAAACGTTACAAATTAAAAATGTTTAATAGGACACGGGTAAATGAATCCCTTTTAAAAACGAAACAGTTAATATCGCATATCTCTAGAAATAATATATGAAATATCAAGAAATTTGGCATATGGATAGTGCTTTGACAACGCCTATTGTTGACTACGTATAGGGCACTGAGAAGTGGTATACCCTAACAAACGAAACTTACAATATCGCATATCTTTGAAACTGTTACAGGAAATTTTATGGAATTTGGTCCTTGGATGAAGCATTAAGAGCAAAATATTATAAACAACATAATTTTGAGATAGAACACAGATAGTCATATCCTCCTTAAAGCACAATTTTCTATATGTTCCCACAATTATTTCTAAATCGATCAAACCGAATATAGAATCCTTAATTGTTCATTTTTCAATTTTCCACTAGGGGCATTATATAGAAGACATAACTTAATACGGGCTGTTACAGAGAGTGATGGTTAGAGGTGAGATATTTTCATACAATTTCAGAGATTCGTATGTGTGATTTACTATTAAAAAATTGGTGTAGAGTATAACGTAGTCGGGCTTGAACGACTGCAACAGTTTTTCTTGCTTTATAGAGAAATTTTCAGGGGAATGTTCGTAAGCTAAATTCGGATGAACTCAGGGCATAGATTTACCCACAAGCCCTATCCAAGAAAATTCACATTTTTTAATGAGCAAGGGATGGGAGTGGACCTTTAATGCTGATCATTCGGGATATTGAAATTTTATTTGAAATTAACAAAATTTCATTTGTGCTTTGATTGATATACTTTAAGTATTCTGTCAATCTGATTATATCTACGGAATAACTCTTATAGTACCAGAGATATTTAAAAGTAAAATTTTTACCCTTTTTCTTTTAGATTGGGGAAGCAAAACTGTGAATTAAAAAGTCATTCAAACATTAGGAATTTATTTGGTTCTTCAAAAAAATAACTTTTGGATAAACAATTTCCATTATCCAATATTTTGCATTATGGACATAATTGTGTGTATCACGTTCAAGTTGAAATTAGATGTACACCATTTCTGTGAAAAACTTCATAGAAATTAATTAAGCCTTTCGAAACTACCCTTTGATTGAAGTGGCATATGAAGATAAAAACTCTCTGGCAAACAAAGGAATTTTTGCACAAAATAGTTGGTCACATTAGACTTACAATCGAACAGCAACTTAGATAATTTTGAATAAATGAAGCCAAAGAAGCATCAGTTTATAACCAGTCGATAATAACTTATTATACAATTGTTTCATTAGTTAGTTCGAGTAGGAGTAACTGGTACTAAAGACACATAAACACAAACTTACACATACTATTACATTTATCTAAATATTCAATATTATTACATTAAGACTTCTTATATCTTCGACTCACACCATCCTCCCTCATTCGCCATATTTTAGGAAAACTGAAAATCAACAAAGGAGAAACAAAAAATAATAAAAATCCATTAATTTTCCATTTCCATTATTTGAACGGTTCAATGCAAAAAAAAAATATGGAAGAGCAAAAGGAAATTATGTTTGTTGTATTATTGGTAATTAACGTCAAAAGAGGGCACAGTGATTCGTTTCATGGACAAAAATATAAAAGTGAAATGATATTTAATGATATTTTTAATAACATCAATGTTAAAAAAAATATTATTACGATCAGTTTTTTAGTTTTGACAGACTCTCCCAGAGGGCGCTATATATTATACTTGAAAAATATGTATTCACAAGGTCAAAAATTTAGTTTCTTGAAAGATTTTTGGTTAGTTTTTTCTTCAATTTATTTTTAGTTATACTAATAAATTTACAGTGAAAGAAAAAGCATAAAAAATATTTGTATGTTATACAGTCGATATTTTTTACATATAATTAAATTTTCCAAAAATTTCGAAATATTAAATATTTTATTTTTTTTAATTTTTTGATTTAGTTTAATTACACAAATTTGCAGATTAATAATCAAAAGAGAACAGCTGCCAGTTTTTTTAAGTTTGATAAAAACGATTTTTATGAATTTGAAAATTGCACAAAATGAATAATGTTTGACATGGAACAAAAGGAATTAATAGTAGGATTATTAATCAAAAGAGAACAGCCGCCAGTTTTATGTTAAGTTTGAGAAAACAGTTTTTAACGTTATATTTCTCAACAAAACTACGCTTAATATTTGGGTCAAAAAATCTTTAAAATCCTATTCCGGGAGGAACATTTGTATGGGAGGTACCTGTAATATTGGACAGATTATGCCCAAGTTTAATAGGTTCCATCCTTAGACAAACATAATAGTATTTGCCAAACTTTATTTAATTGCGACCTGCAGACTGTTTTTCATGGACAGCCAGCCGGACAGACGGATGGACATCGTTAAATCGGCTCAGAAAATTATTCTGATTCGAAGGGTATACTTGAAGGGTTGAAAAATCAGCACAATCACGTATTACCCCAACCACCTGTGGTGTTATACGTAATAGACTGTTCACAACGTTTACACGGACAGCCAGCCAGCCAGACAGACAGAAGGGCGGACATCGTTAAATTTTCTCAGAAAATGATTCTAAGTCGAACGGTATACTTAATGGTGGGGGTAACACCATTCTTTTTGGAAGTTACAAACATCAGCACAAACGTGTTATACGCGTTGTTATTATGAATAGTGATTTATTTAAAACATTAACAAAGAATACCTAGACGTATGAGTTTCAATTGTATATATACATATATTTTATTAAGTATACGCCCTGCACTACTCATATAACACATTTAGCGAGTAAAACTAATTTTTAAATAACTTTTGGTATACTTAACCAAATTTAACAAATTTTGGCAGGATAAAGACTCTTACAAAAAGAAATCGAAAAAATTACATTTTAAAAAAAGTTTATTTTGAATGACTTAATACACTTTTTATAAAAAGGATATATTATAGTTACCATTATCCTTCTTCCGATATTCAAGAAATATATAGTATATAATTGAACCACATAAAAGTTATAATTACAAAATTTCAGTATTTTTTCGATCATAATTGTGGACAATATTTCTGATTTTATCTTCAGGATATATGGGAGATGCTTGAATCCTTGAACCGATTCTCTTCAAAATTGTTTTTTTTTATTATTTCAATATATTGCTGTGGTTTTCAAATTTCTGTAATATTTTTTTATGAGAACGAATCACTGTGGGGGTGAAAGTTTTGTCTTTACCGTTTTTATCCAGCTCTATGGGAAAACATTTCATTTGTTGCCATAATTGTAAAGTCATTTTATTGCTATTTTTTCCTTCTTTTGTTTTGCTCATATTCTTTATTTCATTGCTGTTGTTTGTAGTTGTTGTTTTTTGGTGGCAAGTGTTAAACGGTGAAGTCAAGTGAAAAAGTCATCAATATTTTTCAAAAATGCTAATAAATGGCAGGCGTTGTTGTGAGGCGATATATTGAGTATTGACTTGGCAATGTAATGAAATATTGTTAGAGAGCTTAAAGGTGAAATAGGAATTTTTAGGCGTTTTGCATTATTCAAAATTAAATTCTCACATAGATTATTTAGAGTTAAAGACAATTTGAATTTGGATGTTTATAATCGGATATAATTAAAATTTCCATTATAAATCTAAATTCTTTAGAAGTGAGTATATTTCATTCAAGAAAGTTTGAAAAAAATTGTCACGGAGAATAATTAAAGACACATTGCTAAAGGTAGGAAAAGAAGATTTATGTAAGGAGAGGTATCGAGACATTCTTAACACACGTTCTTCATTAAAACTTTTAACCCAATTATGATTTGATTTATTTTTGGATCAAGTTACCTTTGCGAAATATGTCAGTTATTATGTTTAATATTGATTAAACGAATACTTTTTTAATCTGATTAAAATGATTGACAAGAAAAAGTGCGTATTTAAATTATTAAATACTTTTAAAGTAACCTAGTTGGTCGTACAAATAGTTGGCCAAACCTTCCAAGGTCTTTCTACCTGGTTCAGGTAGAAAGTATGACCATATGATGTTTCAAAATCAAACAAATCAAATCAGAAAGCATTTTTAAAGGAGTTCCCAGCATATCCGGTAGGAAAGCAGCTCGGTTAGCTATGACTATTTGGTACGAAAAGTTAAAGCAGGTTTAAAAAAATAAAAGGCTGACAAATTTCCAGACAACAAAGATGCTATTAATTAGAGGCCAAAACAGATCACCTAAATTGAAGTCAAGTTTTCTTAAAAAATTTTGCTAATCAATGGATGACGAAACGTTTGTTCGGGTACATTTTTCGCAACTTCCTGACCATTTATAAAATTTATTTATTTTATGTTGCTAATGATCGAGGGAGTGTTAATGAAAAGAAATTAACAGAAAATACCAAAAAAAGTTCTTAATATGCCTATCAAAGTATAGTTGCGGCAATTGAAGACAATTATTTGCTACAACATCTCTATAGATACCGAAATTTACATCAAGAAATATTTACGAAAAGGCTGCTTCCATTCATAAGATTTCCTAAGGATTTATTTATTTTTTCACCTGACATGGCACCCTGTCAAACAAACAAGCTCTTGAGTGGTATAGAAACAAATGTGTGTAGTAAGAGAGGCAAATCCTCTAAACTGCCCGGCCAGTAGAGAGATATTGGGGCCTTTTAAAAATAGAATTGAAGATCACAACAAAGGTGTCCAAATTATGGTAGTTTTTAGGTGGAGATTGACTACGTGTTCGAACAAAATGACAGAAAGCACTATAAAAATGCCAATGGAAAGGTCTCTATCACTAGTGATTAAAAGTATAAAAACATTTTTTTATAAATTAAGCTTTTTCCGATTCCATCTGCCTTCCCGATGTATGCGCAGTGCGCTCTTTCTACTTTCCCTTGCACATCTATGCTAATAATTTTAACACCGTTTGCCTTTATTGGCCGTGGGAAATCTATCAAATGTTCCACCAATTTATTTCAGATTTGTTCAAGAAGAATTTACTAGATATGATTCCCGGCCCGAATACACTTAAAATATATTCCTATTTTCCTTCCCATTTCTGTATTTCGCAAAAATGTAGCATTACGTTTCCTAAATTCAAAGCGAGATCTGAGTACCCCTGAAATATACATCAGTTTGATAAGCAATATCACATTGGAGATCTTGTACTATTCTACCTTTTCCTTGAGATCTAAAGAATTAAGAGGAACTTAACCTCAAAATCTATGAAGTTTAGAAACAGTGTGAACGCTACTTAAAAAATTGTTTCTACCTCTGATACATTAGTTTGTTAATTATGCTCATAAAAGTAATAACGCGTATTGATACAGTTTGTGTGAACATCTGTCTTTGGCATATTTGTTAAAACTCCCTTGATTTTCACAAATCTCGCATTCACATTTCTACAATTACTCTTATTTGAGCCAGATTCCAATAGGCGATTTTATCTCCAAAATTTTCAATCTTCAATAAGGAAGGATAACTTTAATCGATTTATTTGTCCTCTGAATGAAACAAAAACAGTTTTTATAGGACAAACCTTCATCTATGACAGGAGGCTTAAATGATTCACGGCGTCCGACCGTGTGGAATCTGATGAATAGAATACCATCTCAGAGGGGTTTACTAGTCACTTGTTACGTCTTTGCATTCAAACCTACATCGATAGACCTAGAAAGAGTATTTAGTTTATCTGATTGTATAAGCGTTAGTCCATCGAACCCTAGGAAGAGTAGGCCCTAAGTTTTGAATTCGTCAGAGGGTTATGAGAGTACCAAAAGAGTTATCGAAATCTAGTTTGAACATTTAGTCCAATTTTATCTAATAGTTATCTATGAAAAAACAATGATCTAAGACCCCATAAAATCTTAGTTTGTCTATCTATTTTAAAACGCTCACGTCCAATCTAGGTTTTTGATACCGATTTAACGTAATTCCATTTGTCCATGGATAAACAATGATCTAATACCCTGAAAAGTATTAGCTGTTCGTTCATCTATTTTGAAACGCCCACATTCAAACTAAGTGCTTAATACCGATTCTGCGTTATTCGCTTAACCTGAGGGAAAATAAATCTTAAGTTTTGAAAACCCCTCTCCAGTCGGGTGAGTTCCAAATTCATTCTTTCTATAACCTTTTTTTCCAATAGTTATCGACTTAACCATGGATAAACAGTGATCTAAGACCCCACAAAGTCTTGACTTGAGCCCCACTGTTTGTTTTTATGTGTTGAAACGCTCACATCCAAATGAAGTTCTTACCTATTCAGTGTAATTCGCTTAACTCCAGAAAGGGATGTTCTAAGTTTTGAATTCGTTAGAGGGTTATGTCAGTCGAGTGAGGTCCAAAAGCATTCACTTTCGTTAACTTGTTATGTAATAGTTATCCATTAACCATGAATTAACAGTGATGTTAGACCCCACAAAGTCTTATTCCACCTCTGCCAGAAAGTAATGTCCAACATATCGCTTTCAATAACTGTAAATAAATCCGATAAAAGTTTCATTAAGTTTATAAAATAGTTTTCAACTCATTTTAAAGTTTTCTTCATGTTTAAAATTAAAAGATAGAATTAACATCATTATTTTGTATTTAATAATTATGTACGAGTTAAGTACATCATTAACATAACGAAGTTTTTTTTCATTTAAACACTATTAAAACAAAATATGCGAATAATATTTACAACTACTGACTTATCTACTTTTTTTACTCAAAAGTCTAAAAAGTTTTCATTTTATTCTCTAAATGTCTGTTTAGACGACGACATGCTTCCTTATTTTATAAGGACATTTATAAAAATCTTAAAGTCATTATATCATTTCCACACCATCAATTATGGTTCTTGATAGTAAACTATAAATGAGGAAAAAAAACTATTAAAACTTTTCAAAACAAAATAGCTCAGCATAAATTGTTACTGAAAAATAAGTAAGTGGGAGCTGGTGGAAAGCTTTATTTTTATCGTAAGCTGTTTTCACTCTTACACGAGCCAGACAATTTATGTATATTCGTTCAGTTGATACAAAATGGAGCATGAAAAATATAATTAATTTCTGGTGCATAGAATCGAAGTGCAACGAATTTGAAATGAGCTTTAGTTACAATAAGCTTCATTAATGAAACACCTCCTCCGCATTGCTCTCTAAAACCTCTAAAAGTGATTAAAGCATAAAAATGATTTTCTTATTTATTTCACCTTTCAGTCCACCTGACTGATTAATTGGTTGAACTATGATTAGTTCATCCCATTACACCAGAGCCAGCTGGGCACCCTTTGGATGGCAGATATTTCCACCTGTAGTATCTTACAGCAATCCTTTAATCCAAAACATATGTTTAAACCATCGGTAAACACCCTATGGATTCAAGTAATGGAGTCAAGTCCGTTTCATTTAAATCAGGAGTAATTACCGAAAATCCCACTTCAGTGTATGGTTTCGGTATGCGATAGTCGATTAGTCCTAATTCATGTGAGGAATGATACAACATATAGGAATGCCCATCTGTTCTCCAGGTTACCGGCAAGAAAACCTAACAGCAGAGCTTAAGGCTGCCATTATATTATGGACAAAATGCCTGGTTCGATGCCAACCGCAGCACATCAGGCATCAGGATTGTCATTGATCTCAAGACATTTGTGAAAGTCATGCGATGAACGTTCCTATCCAATGAACCCACCACACAAGAGCTCAGTGTAGATCCCATGGCCTTCTTACAGGAGTAGATAGCCACGATGGTCTTATGTGCTCTCATCCGCACAGTCTCGTTCAACGATAGTTTGCTTAAAAAAAATTCCAGATATTTGGCATTGCTTCTCTACAAGCGATACTCCGTTCACATAGAACATGTTGTGCTGATTCGTTGTGGTAGGACATGGATCTCAAGTGTTTACTCGAAAACGCTAGCTCAACATCATTCGATAAGCGACTATGAAAATCCTCATACTTTCAAGTCAGCACAGCACCCCGTTTATGATTATAATCCAGAGAAGTAGTTAAAGAAGACCTCTGTGCTGTAGTCCTTCTCACCGATCTCTAAAGAGAAGAGTGTGCATTCGTGGCAATTATGTGCCTGTTATCAAAAAATGTCATTTAATCACCAGCACCCATTGTTAATGCCCACATGTTGTAGGGCTGATATAATAGAATGTGATTTGACATAGTTAAATGTCCCCTAAATATCCCACTCTGAATGCTGCTAATATACATGCATGGATTCTCGATACTGGTAGGAAAGTCAGAATATAGCAACAACTCCAACGTTTCGTGACTGTTGAAGGGCCAACTATAATATGAACTATATATTAAGCTGGATGCGACCTTGTGCAAGTGGTTGGTCTCAGAAGAATTTAAACAGGATTCAAATATAACTTTTACTGATTGTATTCGTACTGAAAATATTGACATTATCTCTCTTAAAAGTGTTATTTTTAAAGTGGCCTAAGTGAGCAGACACAGAACTCTATAAAGAAATACAATTAAAAGCTTTGCAGCCTCAACTAAATTATATCATTCCATCATAATATTAACATGTATATTTGTCACCATCGTCTCCCATCAGTATGCCGAAGCTTATGTAGGGCATCTGACAAAAGAAAAAATAATAGATTTTTCATTTTGAAAACTTTGTCTCCGTTTCCAATTCATTGCGTTGGTTGCTGATATATCGCATCATATGCAAAAGTTCAATGCGTGTATTTGCATTTCCCTAAAGTTGTTGTTGTTCGTTTTCCTTTTTTCCTGCATAATATACGCTTTGATTTATTAGTTTTATGTGTCAAAATTGGCAACATCCATAGATAGGTCATTTTGCCAAAAACGTAAAAGGAGTAAAAAGTGAATAAAAGAAATAGACAAACGTAGCATAATTTATTTTTATTTCTATAAAATGGTATTTTGTTTTTTTTTTTTCCAATTTTTTCAGTTTTAAACTTATAGTTTGATAGATTTTTTGTCACTTGTATTTATCTACTAGTTTGAATAAATGTTTTTTTTCTTTTTCGCATTTCAAATGGAACAATTCAAATAGTCTGATTATGTTTTAGTGCCAAGTTTTCACATTTGCAATGCTTCACAATATATCTTTTTCTTTTCGCCTGGTGTTAAAGAAATATAAATTGAAATAGACATACCCACATTGAAATGACAACAAAAAGAGGAAGGAATAAAAAAAACTCTGAAACCATAAAATATCTGAACTAATGGTAAGATTTTGTTTTAAGTCCAACTACTCAACATGGAGTATACGCATCATTTAAATCGTTATTAAGTTTTTGTAATACAGTTTTTGTCTTTTACTATACCCTCCACCAATACAAGTGGTGATGAGATTGTATTTACTTCTTCATTTCATGTGTAACGTCAAGAAGGAATCATCTCAGACACCATAAAAGTAAATAAATATCTGTCTGTCTGTCTGTCTGTCTGTCTGTCTGTCTGTCTGTATGTCTGTCTGTCTATCTATCTGTCTGAAGAAAACATTCTCATGCCTGGAATAATTATCTAAATTCAATGAAATCTGGCAATACTATTGTCCTAAGCAATTTCCTATCTAAAATCAGCTATATCGTTTTAAAATTTATACACCGATATTTAAGACAAATTCAAAATTCCAAAAAATTTCCTTATTTTTTAAAATAAATTTACTCGATTAAAACAAGAATTTAACCATACAGTTATTAATAACTACTCACTGAAATCGGGTCAGTAGTAATCATTGGCTGAAATATGCAACATTTAGATACAACTGAAAATCTGTGTGTCATATGACTCGCAATTTTGAATATAGTTTTTCTTTTAATTCTCCATATGTATTTATTTTGACACAATCATTTACCCAAATATATATGATTGTGCTGGGATCATGTGCTCCCATATAAGTTTCCTACCCGAAATACGGTTTATAGCTTATATTTTGCTACAGCTCCCATATAATACCTCATCGTGAATATTACATCAGTTTTTTTATAAAAGCGGCCATTAAAATTTATGACTCGATAGTTATATTTACAGAATACATTTTATTGTAGTTTCTATAGGGCGCTTTATTTTTAATCGGTATTAAAGCTGATGAGCGAATTTTAACAACAAATTTTTGTATACTGTTAGTGGTGGGGGGGTATTAAAAATTCGGTATAGCCGAATACAACATTCTTACTAGTTTACTGTTATTATATTTTTGCTACTTTTCTTCCATCGCTCTTATGGAGTGAGATGGAAAATTGTTTAATTTATAATTTTTCCTCTTTATTGATTATAATGGAATATTTTTAGTTTGTACACTCTAAACTAACTTGGATATCGACCTTTCATACATTGCCCTTAGTACCAGTTAGGGATCAATGTTTCAAGCAGCCTTCCATAATTCCTAACACATACAGTTAGCAATGGAATCACCTCCAGTTTAAGATTGATGCTATCAAATCTACTATCACATTCTTGGTGATTTATGTTACACCCAAATCTCCGATAATGGTAAATGGGTCGATCCTCGAAAGAATTTATTAGTAATATCGAGTATGTTTTAAAGTTATAATCATCCATTTTCGACAACATTAGTATTCGTTTTTCATAACTCACCATTTGAGCTGTGGAAAGAGTTTTTGCAACACCTAATCTATAGGAGAAACCGGTTCCAATAGTCGTGCCCTATCCAAAAATTTTCCATTCTGTGCAAATTTTTTTTGCTACAGAACAAGTTTCATTTGTATGGGGTATATCACTCGTTAACATATTTTGGGCACCGGGTTCCCGGGTTCCCGGGTTCCCGGGTTCCCGGGTTACCAAAAAAATTTTAATCCGATATAATTTTAATGAATATGAATGCTAAGTTTCAATAGGATGGTGCCACTAAACCATCAGCTCATTTGAGGAAGGAATTCACTAAGATTGTTATCGCATGTATACGCGGCGTTATATGGCCACCAAAATCATTTGGCTTTATACGATCAATATTATCAATTAACAAATGTCAATAAATTCAATATTACAAATAAAGTGTTACTGTAAATAAGAACTTATATGGACATCTCCATTAGGCATCAATCGCAGACAAAAGCTGCCTTTTCTCCTCCTTATCTGAAGTTAAACGTATTTCAATACGAACACGCAACATCGATCAAAGCGAATGGTATACGAAAGGTGCAAGTATTTGGCAATAAGGACGTTAAACCAAAGCATTCCAAACATGGTTTTCCAAACTATTTTGGACTAGTATTCCAACAGGAGGTCTAGCATGATCTCATCTTGGCAGTTTTCCTTTAATTGCTTCCATTGTTTGCATTCTTTTTTCGAACTGACTAAAGAGTCGCAATTTTCTTATCATTAAATGCCTTTCAAAGTTTTTAAGCAAAAAAATGGTTTAATTCAATCAAAAGTTCTATTGTGATCAGTAATCTTATGTTATGAATCATTAGATGGCAGTTTCAGGTAATTCTCAATACATCATAGGAAGGTCCCAACAGCTGGAAACTTCGTCAGTCTCATGAAAGAATTCAATTTCAAACAGCCTTAGCCGAACAGCCCTGTTCTTGTCTCTGTTGCCGAAGTTAACATACTTGCATGCCCACTAAAGACTAGAACCCAAATGGCTTTCTTACTAAGATCTTTTTCACTCTCATTCCTTTCTTTTCTCTCTCAGAGTTTTTTTTTCAGGTTTTAAGTTTCTGTACTTAAAATTTATGCCTTTTTGTTTCATTGCTTCCGTCTCATTTGGTTGATATCATAAATTTTAGTTAGACGACAATAGTTATCGGTTACTATTCTAAAAGAAATTGAAAAGTTTTATTGCAATTTTGTTATTGTTTCCTTTTTTTATTTTCCATTTTATTTTTGGTTTTTCTGTTAGTTGAGAATTTTCAATTTTGCAAAGTTAAATTGATTCAATACGCGTGAGGAAAACAAATTTAAGAAGAAATTCTTTAGTTGAGATTTACGTTATTTTTAGAATTTTTAATTGAAGATGCCAAAAGAGTTAAGTTTTTCTGGCAAGACATTTTATTAGCAGTTGAGAGATTTTGAAGTTTAGTTACAAAAATACATTGTCAAAACTAACACAAAATCGTTAAAAAGAAGTATGGAAGGTCAAGACAGACTTAAAAATGTATTATAAAATAATTTAGCAGCACATACTTAATGATTATTAGTCAGAAGAGAACAGCTGCCAGTTTTGTTTAATTATAGTAAACTATTTTTTAATAATAATAATAATAATAATAATAATAATAATAATAATAATAATAATAATAATAATAATAATAATAATAAAAATAATAATATTAATAATTTAAGGAAAAGGATTTTACAAACCTAAAATTTTTCTTTAATTTCTACTCGAAATTTATAAAATACCGAATATTTGATATCAAAAAAAGACAAAACAAGTATATTTATTAAATTTTTTTATACATTTCTATAGATTAATAATCAATAGGGAACAGCTGCCAGCTTTTTGTTTAGTTTTTAAATTTTTCAGTCCAAATTAATTATACATTTTTATAGATTAATAATAAGAACAGAACAGCTGCCTGTTTTTGCTTAGTTTGAGAAAAACAATTTTACATAAACGTAATTTCTTCCTGCAAATTTAAAATTTTCTGCATACATTTCACAAAATCACATATACTTGACATGAAATGAAGGAAAACGTATTTTTTATTATTATTTTTTCAATAAAATATTTGCAGATAATGAAGCAATTTCATCAGATTTCGATGAATGTTATTTAAAAATAAAAATAATTTTGTTTTTATTATATATAGTCTTTTATTTAAACCATAAACAAAGAATACTTAGGCGTATGAGTTACAAAATGTATATTTACAAAATTTATATTTATTTATTTTTATCAAGTATACGCCCTGCACTACTAATATAATACAATTCGCAAATGAAATGTAATTTTAAAATAACGTTTACAAAAACGATTATTTTGGATACATAAAATGCACTCTCATTAATATCCTTTTGACAAGTACCATTATCCTTTTTCTGATATTAAAGAAATATATATTTTATAATGTAAACATATTAAAGTCATAATTAAGAAATTTCATATTTTAACTAACTGGATATAAGAGAGGCGTACAAGTCCTTTTAGAGTTCTTTTTAATTTGTATTTTTCGTTATACCAATTTATAACTGTAAATCCTAAGGCAAATTCCCTAGTTTTTGTCGATTTTGGTATGGAAACGTATCACTGTTAACCGGGTACTTTTTAATATAATTTGTATTTATCATACATCAGCTTAATTTTCACATGGAAAATAATATTGTCTCAAAACAAAAGACTGTTTCTCTTCCAACTGAATTCGGTTTCTTATAGTCCCTTCCTTCATTTGAAGAAACCGGCTACGGCGATTGTGGAAGAAAGCTTACTGTCAACATTGCAGCAACTCGAAAAACTTGTCATCTAAATACAAAAGAACGTTTGGTAGTCAAAAAACAAACCAATTTTGAGACTATGGGAGAATATATGACTTATAGACGAAAGATGTTAAGAGACGATTTTGTGAATCGAAAATAAAGCTTGAATGCTCTGCGAAAAGGTTTCCCCATTATGAATCGTGAATTGAATAAATGTTACCTACAAAGTTAAGCGCATCTCATAAGGATTATTCGTGAGAAGAGTCCTTTTTAAAGAATACATTTTCTCAATATCAATCCAAATCTACACCTTATATGCAATATTGTATAACAACGGTCCTTCTTTATTGTAGAAGCACAGTGTTAAGTTAAGACTTTTAGCTATTTATTAAACTAAAAATTTAATACTTTTCAGAAACGCTAAAAAATTGTTGAAGGGCATCCCAAATGCGTCATAACCGTACACAATACTCTTACTTTTTAATATTCCATATAATCATTTCCAATATTATGCTTTTTAATGAACAAAAAATTGTTCTCCAGACAAACGTTGAAAAGACAGTGAAATATAAATAAAACAAAATCTTCAATCTGATTAAATTGCAAAAGAAACGAACTCGATTGAAGGGGTTGTCTGCCTTATTTTTGCTTGTTGTCCTGGTGCAATATAATCAACTAACTAGCAAAATATTGTATTATAGGATGCAATCAACTGTTCGTAATGCTAATAAACACATATAATCTTTCAACAGAGTGACAATAACCGTACACGTAAATATATGTGAGTGTGTTTGTATATAGTTGACATAAATTGTATAATAAACTGCAACAAATTTATAGGGATAATATATAATTGATCAGGATATAATTATGCTTATTCTGCTAGTGACTCTTCAAAACTATAAGATATAATTGACCAATAGGTCCCAGTAAACATTTTTAAAATCTGTTAAGATTTGACGCATCTGAATCTTTTTAAATATTTTAAAGAATCAAGGAGCCAAATTTATAAAAACTAAGCCAGTCGTCGTTTTATCCGTAAAGTCGAAGGGGAAAACATAAACTTTGACAAATTTATTAGAATCGAAATAATTATCTTTGTATATTTTTGGAAAGAAACCCTCCGAAATTTATTTGAGGGTGATACATTTGAAAACAAAACCAACCTTGGATAGTTTGATTCTATGATTTCATAAAACATTTTTTGAGGGAAGTTTCCAACAGGAATCTGACTTGTGCCCAAAAATGATTTCACTGTGTTACCTATGACGGTCGTTAGCATTTAAATATTATTTAGCCGCAGCATAAAACTGTACCTCAAAGGGAATGGGTGCTTTCTCAGAGAATATTCTCTGGAAATTCTTCTAGTGTCGGCCAGTCAATCAAAAAGTGTAAAACAGTAACTTCTTTATCATGACAACTACTCATTATAATCAAGCTCATTCATTAAACAAGAGTATTCAATTATGCCATGTCGACGCCAATACGTGTTCATCATACATGTTATATGACATGTTGGAACATCGAGTTCCAATGTTATCTTTGAAGAGAGTCAATCTTATCTCATCACCGAGCTCCGTGCTAAGTCAAAATTGTCTATCCGCAATTGCATTTCTAGCAAATCTATTGTGTCCAAATGAGCTTAAACCTCGAATGTCTTATTTAGTCCTGACCAACATTTCTTTCTACAGGATGCTGCAATATTCTCTTAGACTAACGGAGACTGTAACAATATGACTCTGAATACTGCAACTATTTATCACTCTAATGCAACGTCTATACTAGATGCTTAAACTTTAATCAGTCAGTGAAATATAGTAACTATAGCAACAGATTCGCGAACGACCATAGTTCCACTACTCTAAGAATTACCAGCAAGTAACATTGTCGCCAAGTTGAGCATTGCTGTCGACACAACAACAACCTATTCAGTAACATGGTCGACGTCATTCCCAGCGCACATGATATATATTCTGTAAAGAGATTTTCAGAAGAGGTCTAGGAGCAATAGTTATTTCTTTCTTTATGGAATTTAAATTTTTGTTTAAAGCTTTGTAGCAGTCTAATATTTTTCTTTAATGTCACTTATGAACTTTAATGTTTGTATTATAACATTTGGACATTAACATCTGTAATAGTATGTGTTTCTTTCTATTACCTCCTTATAAATGAGGTGTGAGGTCGAAAAAGAACTTTAAAATACGGTTGTATCCTCAAATAATATGTTAGATTTACTTTGCCTGAAAATCATTTCCTGCTGTTAAACTTGTTTTAAGTACCACAAATAACACTGCAGTGGATCCGATAATATAGTTCTTTCAAATCTTCATGGAACAATAACAAATGATCTGGCAAATACCTACTTTTGCAATGAAAAGGAACAGCGCCACCACAGATCCACATTTTGCTATAGCTCCCATATAACGCCGCATAACGGAAAACCATTTTCAGTTTATAAAACTCTTATAAGTATGTGTATGAAACAATTTTTTGATAACCGTTACCAGTATTTTTCTAAGTGTTTTGATACGTTACTAATTTGACAAATATAGTTCCATATTTTGCTATTGCTCCCATTTAAAGACCTTCCCTGGAGAAACATATAATACTTTGACTTCATCATTTTTCCTTTACATGATTATTTGTGATTTTAAATTTGGATATTTTCTCCTCGACCCTTAGAAAACTTGTTGACCAAGAAGCTTCGAAATTCTATAATAACATAAAGTTCTCATTCTATCAAATATTTTGTTTTGGCTCCAAATTTTTCCAGGATCTTATTTCTGTTCATATTTTTTCAAACTCACTCCTTAGTCGACAACATTATATTTGAAATGAAAATAAAGGACACAAATGGACAAAGAAGTAAAATGAGTACTTGAAATTATAAGTTTAAAGCCGTTTGCACTACTTTGTTATATCCTTTTTAAATCTTGAAACACAGGAACCAATTTTAACATAACTCATGTTCAGGATGTAAGGAAAGTTCTTGAAAAATTCAACACTGTTATTGCATTAAGTAAAAAAATCGTAAAAGATGTGATTTTCACATTTGTTTGAAAAGAACGTCAATTTACAACTTTCATAGTCCTCATTTTTACATTTTTGCTATTTTTAGCATAAAGTCACACTAGACAAATATTTGATAACATAAACTATATATACAATTATATATAAAGAAATATTTATTCAATACGGAAGACAACTTCAATTAAAATGAAACAAAAAAATATATTTTTTCAATATTTCTCGTATTTCATACCAATATTTTCTTATTGTGCTTGATATCCTTAAATCCTTGAATTTCTTTAACATTTTTTGCTATAAAATTTTTTGTCCAAAATTCTTATTTACTTTTGCTTCTCTCTTTCTTTGCTTTTGGCAACATTTTTATTTCTGGCATTTATTCTGTTCATGAAGTGTGTTCCGTTTTTTGTCAGATTTTTAATTTTTTGTTTTTTTTTTTTGCCAAACTGCACGTGACATTTTGTTGTTAACACATGTTTGTTATTCAGCTAAAAAAAGTGAAGCAATCATTATGTCTATATTTGGCTACTATTTAAGTTCAAACAAGAAAAAAGCAAAAAATTGAAAAAAAATGTTGAAAAATCTTGAAAACTCTCAGTAGTTTATATTGATGTCCTTTAATGGAATTTAACTCTCAAAATTTGTTAGTCTTTTATCGCCTACATTGAAAAAAATATTTCTATATAGAGGAACTTCGTTCCGATTTGATAAGTTCAATGACAAAACTAAAAATCGACTAGAATAGTGCAATATGATGTGATTATACCCTACATAACCAAAGGATGTATTGTGCGTTTGTGCATTTGTTTGTAACGGACAGCAATAATACTCTTACCATCACTTTTAAGTATACCATACGACTTAAAATCACTTCCTTATTTGAGCATTTCTGTCCGGCCGGCTGGTTGGGCATGTAAAGCTTTTTCGCAAAGTACACGACACAGTTTTGAGGATATCATTAGGAAATTTTACACTTACTATTATTTTGGCCCAAGGACAATGCCTATTGAAATTAGTATTGATCCATTATTTCGTATATACCCCACACAAATGCCCCCTGTTGCAGGGGGACATATAAAAGGATTTTATCCAAATAATAAATTGCACATAAACGAGGAAATTGTAAAAAGATTAAGTCAAATTAAAAATATATAACACGAACCCGTTGTCCGAAATTATACGAGGGTCAGTCACTAATACGAGGGTCATCTATTTTTAAGCAAGATTGCTACGTTGTAAGAATTCATTATATATTTGATAGTCACTATTTGGCTTGTATAGGGGATACCTCTCCTCCTGGTCGCATCCACTCCCATATAATTCTCCAGAAAAATTCCTTTTACAACGCATAAATTTGACATAAATATTAGTATCATTATTAATCTATTGCACACAAAAGCATAAATAAGAAAAGCAAATTTTACGAGAGTCGTTCATAAAATTTTTGTAGCTTTAATTTACAAACAACAATGTGGTGTAGACTATTACATACTCAGGCTTGACCGACTATAACCTTTTTAAATGTTTTTTGTAAGAGAAATATATAAAAAAAATTACAGAACTTCGTGAAATTTTAAACAATGTTTATATCCTTTATCCAAGTTTTACACCACAAGTGGTGTAGAGGGAATATTAGTTTTAACATTCTGTATGCATCGTTAAGAAGGAATCATTTAAGACCCCATAATGTAAATATATTCTTACACCAAATCAAAATCAGTGTCAATTTAGACATGTTGTTAGCACGCACACATCCTCGAAAATTTGCAGAGAAGAAGTTTTTAATAAAAAAGAGATAAAGACTGATATCTGAGGCAACCACCAAATTCAAGCGAAGTTCTTTTGTAAACATTTTCAATAATGAATCGACAAATTGGAATAAAATTTCGCCAAATCATCCTTAAGTTATAGCCTAAAACATAACTGATTTTATGGCACATTAGGTCTTACTGTTGTTTATATATACTCGCACCTATTTTTTCTTTTACACACATTTGTGTACTAAATATTCGGCATTGCCGAATATAGCTTGTGTCTAATTTCTTTAACTATAGTACCTTTATGAATATCATTATCAGAAGTCTATAGCTTATATCCAAGAAACTAAATAATGAGATTATTAGAGAGTTATAGCAAAATATGGGCCTATAATTGTCCAATTAAGTTCATTTATTAAAAACAGTTTAAAAAATATTTGTACTAAATTTCAATAAAATTTATGAATTTGAAACCCTTCAATGAGAGATATAACAAACTATGACCTGATATTGGTCAAATCAGTAATATATATTCAAAATAGTTAAAACAATAATTATGCTGAATTTAAAAGAAATGAAGTGTTTTATAGGCTTACAACTGTTTTCCGAAATAGGCGCCTTTTATGGGAACTATAGCAAAAGAACTATAGTCAAATTAACAACGTACATTCAGGATATTTAGAATAATGAATTTCAATAAAATATTTAAAAGTTTTATAAACATAAAACTATATTCCGGGAAGACTGGTTGAATAAATTCTCCAACTGCAACATATAAGACATTATGATTTCGGTGTGTAACAAAATGTTTCATACTTCTAATCGATTTTAATGGGGCTTTCCTTTATTAAAGTCAGTATAGATGTATATTATGGTTGAATTCAGTCCAAATTCAGTTACTTTTTATTGAAAAAAAATGAAATATTTTTTTCGGAATTTTGAGATTGTCTAATATATCGGCTTGTAACTTTTTGCTAATGATCTGATATATCTAGTATTAAATACTGCTAATGATAATAGCAGTATTTAATACTAGACACAAAATGGCTGACTTTCATAGCATTCGAATATTTATTCTAGACGTGAAAATATTTCTAACAGACAAACAGGCAGACATTGCTAATCGAATCAGATATTGATTTCATGCAAAATTATATATATTTTATAGAGTCTTACATAATTTATTCTGTGCGTTATACAAAGTAGAAATAACGTCATCACCAATTATGGTGGTGAAAGCTATAAAAGTAAGTTCTCAGGGCGATTATCTCAATCATTTACTGAATCCAAATGAAAATCATTTACTGCGAGTTCCACTTTAAACGATCTCTCAAAGAAATTAATTACTTGACGATTTTCAGTAACCTCAATAATTATTGGATATAACTTTTACTGATATTGTCTCTCTTAAATGGAAAAGGTCTCATGGTAATAGCAAATAACCAAACAAAAAATTAATGAGTCCATGAGTTAGAATGTTAGCATAACAATAAGATACAAATGGACATAGCTGGACTCTGATATTAATTTCATGAATAAGTTTATATTATAATAGATCCTACATGGTGCGCTTTGCAGTAAAAATTTCTCCTCGTTCCCGATTCTCGATCGGTAGGGCGTGTAACTTTTTCCCTGATCATTTCCATCCAACATTTTGTCCAGTAAAACAGTTCCTTGAGAAAGTGGTTTGGAACAAATTTTAAAGCTCTCACTGAAATTTGCTTTATATGAGGGGCAACTATACCTTTTGTAGAGCTGGTAACATGATTGCGACAAAATTTTAAAACTCTTGTTGTAGAAATTCTTTATATATTTGATAAACACTATTTGGTTTAATGGGGGATAACCTACACCTGGACCTATCCACCCTACATATATTTTTCGATGAAGCTACCTCACAGTAGCATGATTACTACAAAATGTAAATACTCTTGCTGAAATAGTTCCTAAGATATTCATAAATTAGTTTGGCTTTGTATGGGGGCTACTCCTTTACCTGATCCTAATCGTCCTTTATTTTTCTAAGTGAAATTGTGTTCTAGCAGCATAATAACTGCAAAACTTTAAGAAGGTCACTGAAATAGTTTCTGTGATTCAATAATTTATATTAGCTTTTTGTGTAGCCCCCACACAAAGACCTTAATCCTATTCAAAAAAATCAATTGTCGCCTATATTTCCATACAGGAAGAAACTGTGAAAATTTGTGCAAAATCGGTTCAAACACGCACACATACATACATACAAACACACATTGATAATTCTATATATTTATTTACATCCTTCAGCACTTATAATGCGGGAGTGTTTAAAAATGTAACATATGTCTTCTTCAGGCATACGAGAAGACACTGTTCAAATTTTAAGTAAATCTATTTAGTCACTTGTATATATGTATAGTGTCATAGAATTTCTAATTGACAACATATGTTCATACTGCTTACATATCAAAAACGTCTTATTGCATTAACCCATTGTGAGCGTTCCACCACTTTATTTATAGTAAAAGAAAATTATATTTTTGTATTATAAAGCTTTTTTATTCAATATTAATTTAGCAAAACGCTTACGACAAACATTGCATCACAATGGGTTAACATATTCTTTTTGTCTGAGAGTATGTGCCAATATGTTCTTTTGTGAACATGATTATACATGACTTAAACAACTTAAGTGACAATATATTATCGACAGCTTTAGTTTTATAAAATATTATCAAATACCCGGTAGGCTGTGCTGGTTCATCCGTCCTTCATTTTCAAGTCAAGCTTTTATATAAAGAAATACAGTACCATCCTTTTTTATCTTTCCAGAGTAAGTAGAAGGAACAAATGGAAATTTAATTTTAAATCATTCCATAACCTTTACCTTCTCGATGTTTCCTATAAGTTAATTTCGGCAGTTTCTTTAATTCTTTGTTTTTGCTCTCTATGCGCGATGTATCGGTGGGAAACTTTGGTATATTGATTCCATCAGTTTCCCTTGAGGTGGCGCTATTGATCTTCTATGTGCTAGGTCAATGCAGTTTCGTGTTTGAGTTACCTAAAACAACGTCCTTCTCCTAGGTTTTCCCTAGGAGGTGGGGTAGCAGCACTAACTGACCATTCCCAGGAGTTTCTTTGTTGACGTTCTTCGTATTCATCCAATTTTTTTCGGATTAAGTTTTGAAGGAGAGATGAAGCAAACTACAGTTTTTATATGCAAAGGATCAGGTTAACAATATTCAAAGCGGTTGGATTCGAACTGGGAATACGTGAAGTACTTATTATGTAAACAAGAACTTTAACCACTACATTACACCGACCTGCCGCACCACCAAGATGTAGAAATTACACTTTGAATATACCAAGAAAATCGGACCATTATAACAACATCTTTATATATAAATAGACAAACGCAGATGGACTATGTAAAGACTAGAGGAATAACATAATAGTGGCTGACGCCACAATGTTATCGCATAATGATGACAGTTATTCAAAAGCAAATCAGATTATTGGCATTCGAATGATTCGAAGATGAAGACATGTTTTTCAGTTGAGAACCAAATAAAATCAATGTTTGAAGATGAAAACAGATTTTATAATGAAAACTTTCAATCCTCTTAAGTATTCCATTTGAATTGTTTTAAATTATATACTATTTCATGGTTTGTGTCAATGGAAATCGAAGTGATGTAGAATGATTTTATTCATTATTTGTGTTTTCCCACTTATAATGTTCTTTAAGCCTTAATATATAAGTGTATATGTATATGTGTGTATACATGTATATGTTTGCGATTGGTAATCAGACACTTGCTGTATTTTTATCATTGAAACTCTTAAGTGCTTATTGTTGTAGCAACAATATTAACATCAGTGGCAACTGTGATTGCAACAATTCAATTGCACAAAATTTATACAGATAAAATGTGAAGCTTAAAGAAAAATTAATGTTTGAATACTTTAAATATTTGAAAAATAAATGGTAAACATTTGGAAATTAATTTTAATTCAATCTGAATTAAGAAGCGAGATTTAGCTGGTTTCCCGTCAACCCGTTTCCGAAAATTCCAGGATTGAAAAAATTAATCCATTAATTTCGAATTCATCATTAATTCCGAATTTTCCGGAAAATCCTTAATAATATAATCATTTTTTATTAATTTCATTACGGTGTTAGATTTTACGAACAATAAAAATAATTTTTCAAAATAATTGAAAGTTTAAAAATTCCAAGGATGGAAAATTTACTTGATTAATTTAAATTTTATATACAGTTTACACATGAAATATTATTGAAAAATATGTATACTTTTCAATTAAAAATTAAAAGAACTTGAATAAATTTCCTTTTAAATAGAAAAAAGTTATAGACTTATATATGGGAAATAATGATGCACCTCAAAGTCAATGTGGCATAAAGTTTATAATTTTGAGGTTAATTTTCTGAAATTTGCTCAAACTGCTCTGAGATAAGACCAGAGGATAGATATTGAACTCTCTTAAAAAAAAAAAAAAAAAAAAAAAAAAAAAAACAAATAAATAAAGAGCATAAAATATATGTGTAAAAGTCTGGACTATCTGTTCGAACAAAGTGACAGAAAGCAGGGTTGTGAAAGAGGTATATTTTTGCTTTCGGTTTTTTAATATATAAGTATGTTAAGAATTTTGTAACCTCACTCCTTACTAATAAGTCCAAAGAAATTTGATTGTACTGGAGCCATCATTTTGACCTATCTTCCATATATGGTCCCATGCTTTTACCCGATGCGCATTTCTCATCAGTTCTAGATCTCGAAAGAAATATCAAAAATCACGAGGGTTTGTCCGGAAAAAGTGTTTCTACTACTTGGAAAAATAAGGTTATGGATTATTACTTTGATAGTACTTTAGATATTGGAAAACTGCTCTCACTCCAATAGTTCTTTAGATATCCGTTAATCAATATTTGCTTTGTATCATTAAAAATCTTATCGTTTGTATACTTTAGTAACCCTGTGTATATATTTATTATTTCACCATATTATTATAACAATATTGTTTTTGTACTTTTAATATGAGTTCATTTAATTATCTTTCCATTCACTTGTGGGTTCAAAGAATTGCAAAAATTGAAAATAAATATCTTCGATAAAGACCTGTTTTTAAGATGTCATTTATACTGTATTTATCTTTCTCATGTCCAAAAGATGTATCCATTCGCTTCTCTCTCGTAATATTCAATCAGTTGTTTCATTCATTAATTTTTAATAAATTTTTTGATTGCATTTTAATGATAAGACATCGTGGAAAACATAATATAAAATATAAGAAGATTGGGTAAGAATGCCATATCTCACAGTGCCGAAATTCACATACCCTCCAAAGATATATAAGAAGGAGTAGTTCTTGACATTAAGTCAGACCAAAAATAAGTGGACATATTATGAAGTCCTATGAATAGAACCAGCCTTTTTTTCTAAACATTCCTTGGTATTTATAGACTCCCTTGTAACAAATAACTGGCTTCTTTTGCAGCAACTTTATATTGCTTGTCTTAGAAAGAACATTTTTGGAAATCTTGGATGCTTTTTGGTCCTTAACTTTTCTTTAGCATTCCCTCGAACATCAGCAACATAAAACTGTTGATCAGGAATTTGCAAAAAATGTCTCAGAACATATCGTTATCGATTATGCAGCAAAAATATTTATTTAGAAAACTTTACTTTAACTTCAATGTTCTGTTTTGGCTTCTAAATTTTTAGCAGCGCTTCTCTTAAGAACTTTTAAAGCCCTGTATATCATTTAACCTGCATTAGCTTTAACTTTTTGTGCCAAATAGTTCGAGCGCTTAGATTAAAGGGTTGCTCTCCTATCGGATGTGTTGGGAACTCATATGAAAACGATTTCTATTTTTTGGCTTTTGAAACATTTTATTAACCATTCCTTCTACCTGAAACAGGTTTTATATCAACCGACATATTCTTCCGATCCTGTTTAATAAAATTAATACACTTTTTATACCCTCTACCACCACAAGTTGTGATGATGGTTAAACAAATCTGAGTTCAACTGCTTATAATATGATTGGAAAAATCTCAATCCATATTTTGCTACAACTCCCATATAATGACCCTAATTTTTATATAATATTCGTGATGGAGGATATATAAGGTTCGATACACTCGAATATATTATTCTTCCTTGTTTGTAGTCACTCATTTTAAGTAAAATAAGAATATATTCATTTGTCTGACATTAAAAAAAAAAAAACAAAAAAATAAAACAATATTTGGTTCAAAATTTTAATGAAAAAGTGTGTTAAGAATTTTTCGATCTCAATCCTTTTTACAAGCAATAATCAATAAGTACTGTAATAACCATAACGCATTTTTGCCGTAATGTTGTCCAAATCTTTTACAAAATTAGGTCACTTAATAAAATAAATGAGTTACACTTCTGAAATCAAGTTAAAGCACGCGCTTATTGACACAATGATGATCTTACAGCAATTAACTAACATATGAATTATGACATTATACATTTTCTGGGAATTTTTTTCAAAACAATAAAATTAAATTTTAAAATTCAAAGTAAAATAATAGAATATTCCTCAGATAGATGATGTTTGAAACGGTCCATGTAAAGCTTATTCGCAGTTTGGAAGATATCATAATGAAGTTTACACGCGCTATTATTTTGGCCCAAGGAAGATGCCTTTTGAAATTGGTTATTATAGGTCTTTTAGTTCATATAAGTACCATAAATATATCCCCCGGAATGGGGTTTTTAGTCCAAAAATTCCTTCATTTTATCAAAACCTTTATAATAAATTATATTCTAAAACGTTATTCCAATTTATGTCCATACAAACACACTTCGAAATATCATTTTGAAACTCAAACTCAAATTATAATAAATACAAGGCACAACCGCTGTGCGAAATATTGTGCATAAATAACTTAGAAATATCTGTGCAAAATTTCACAGTTAATTTAAAAAAAAATTAATGCAACATTATTTACGGTCCAAAATATTTAAAAATTAATGAAATTCCGATAAGGCTGGGGGGGGGAGGGAAATTGTTTTCTCTAATTTCCTATAATTTACTTTATATGTATTTATATTAGAAATTTATTCACAATTGATAAAAAATTATAAAGTTCAGAAGGGAGTTGATTTTTTATTTTAATTTCTTTATTTTATTTCTTTTTATTGAATCCGCATAGGTAAAAATTTCCACAAAATTATATTAAAAATTATAGTGGATCTGTATAGAACCCACCAACTGTCAAAAATGGTTCAAATTAATTTGTTGTAAATATCTCTTAAACTGTAAGAGTTATCCCGCATATGTGAGCATATTGTTTGTGGAGAATTAAAAGGGTTATATGTATGTGAAATATTTATTTCAATCAAATCATAAATTTAATTTTTGCGATTTTTTAAAAAATCATCATACCCGAGGTGATAAATTTTAGAGACCACTTCTCGACCCTAGAGCCCACTGGAAACATGCCTTCTTCAAATCAATTGGAAATTAAATATATCCGTTTAAATTTTCGTAAAAAAATATTCAATAGTTCAAAGGTAACAGAGTATTTTTCAAAAAAGGGTTCAGCGGCCACAGAATAGAATTTTTTTAATCTCTAAATTTTGATCGGCTAGATGGGTTCGCTAGAAATTTAACGCAATGATTGCAAAAGAGTATGGCATTATAACTGCTGCATAGGAGATACATTAAGGCTCTATGAACGGAGTTGTAGGGGTGCAAAAAAAGTTTGCTCCGACATTCAGATAATTCGATAACAACAAGAGATAAATATCATATGTGAAATGGTTTTTAAAGGTTCCATCAAAAGTTATAAATTTTGAAGTAAAGTGAAAACAAAAATTTTCCATTCATTTAAAAAAAATCTATTTTTACACCCCTACAACTCCGTTCATGGAGATTTTATGGTGTCTAAGTTATAATGCTGCACTCCCCTGTTCTTATTATGTTAAATTTCATATACATCCATCCATGTGATCAAAAGTTATAAAAGTTTATATCCAAAATATTGATTCTGCCCCACTATGGTTATTGTTGTGGTAGGTACAAAAATAGTCAGTCTTGTCTTATTTACCAAACATTTTTCTCGTTAAATTTCCTTAAAATTTTTTTAGTTTTTAAAATTAAAGAAAAATATTATTTACGTATACTTAATGTTATTGATTAATATAACTCATACGCATTTTGGTCTTTGACTTAGGATTTTTTATCAAACCTTTAATTTTTTTGTTTGAAAATAATTATATTATTTTTCAAAAATCTTAAAGAAAAAGGGGATATACTCGGTGATTCTCCTTGGGTATGCTGTTTTATAGAATCTCTAAAAAAATATTTATTAATTTAGATAAAAGATCTTTTTATATCCCTCTAAAAATTCACGTACATCTCTTATTGATTTAGATAAAATTTTGTTATTTTATCGGGCTTAATGTAAAGCCGATTTTTTTTTAATATTGATATCAATATCATATAAATATGTAGTCCGTCTCCGATTGGAACCTACCAAACTATTGGGCAATATTTTTTGTGATCTGCAATTCTTTTTAAACAAGAGCCTAATATAACACAGTTTGGATGACTTGCCTCTCTTGATACAAATACCAAATTATTATTCTTGTACCACTCAATTGCTTGTCTGCGTTTGTGATAGGTTAGCTATTTAGACCAAAAAAAGTGTACACATTATAAAGTTTTTAAATGGAAGCAGGTTTTTACGTAATCATTCCTTGAAGTAAATTTCGATATTTGTAGAGCCCGTTGTAAGAACTAATTGACTTCTTTTGCAGCAACTGCATATTGCTTGTTATACCGAGACCTTTGACTGGTGTTGGGTCCTTAACTTTTCTTTAGCATTCCCTCGAACATCAGCAACATAAAATGTTTGAAGAGAAAACCTTTAATTTTTTGTACCAAATACGATCGCTGAGCTAACCGGGTTGTTAGTAACTCTTTCAACAATTATTTCTATTTTATGGTTCTACCTAAACCACATTTCTATAAATGGACAAGTTTCTCTGGTACTACTTAATAACATTGAGAACAATTTGAAAACACTTTTGTCTGGTCACCGATTTTGGTCAGATAAACAATACATTAATGTGTTTAACATTAAAAACAAAAAACTTACACGTCTTACAAAAGTAACTTGATAAAAGAAAAAGCCTCATAATACTTGGATTAAAAATTGTAATTGTTCTGTTTGAACAAAATTTTAATATTAATTTTATTAAAAAATTTAATTCTTAATAAATTTTTTATATCATACAGAAGTTTAATTTTTCTTAAAAAATGTAAATGTATGTATTTATTTATGTGCATTACATACATTTGTAGTGTAATGCATTACATCATAAATTTAATATTAAATAAATTTAATGGAATTACATTAAAGTTCACATGAAATGACCTTAATTTGGATAAATATGAATTCTTTTTATGTCATATTTAAAATAAATCTCTTTATATTTCTAGTTTATTTTCCCTTCATTATTATACCCTTCACCACCGCTTGTGGTGAAGAGTGTATATTAACTTTATCATTCCGTTTGTAATGCTAAGAAGTTATCATCTAAAGCGTTATCATGTATGTTTATATTCTTGCATCGAATCAAAATCTGAATCAACCGGCCAGATAGATGGATGCAGAAAGTGATTCTGTGTAGAACAGTTAACTTTAAAGTGGTAGTAGCATATTTTTTTCTGAGCGTTACAATTTTTTCACAAACTCATAATATCTCTACCACCTTTGGTGGTGTAGAGTATAATATTACTTTTTTGGTGTCCGTTTTTATACCCTACGCCACCGTAGATATTTAGAGAATTATGCGTTTGGGGTGATATTTGTAACATGCAGAAAAAATGGTGTTAAACCCACCTATAAGTATACCGTTCGACTCAGTATCATTTTCTGAGTCGATTTAACAATGTTCATCCATGTAAACTTTACAGGTCTGATGAAATTTGGTACATGTTATTATGTTAAACCGGTCATATTCAGTCCAATATTTCAGGTACCTTGCATACAAATGTCCTCCCGGAATGAAGTTTTTAGCTTAAAAGAAGTTTTTAGTTAAAGAAAACAACTGTTATGATATTCTTAAATGATGCGACAAATTATGCGAGGGTCGGTCCACTACTTATCATAGGTCCCATATCACTTTTCCAAATATCACTTTGAAGAGCATTAATCTCACATATACTTTGGTATTGCAATAATAACTGGTCAAATTAGTAGGAATAAAAACAAAAATTGATGTGGAGGATTATACGAAGGTCGGTCCATAATTTATTCTAGGTACCATATAATCTCCCAGAAAAATTAATTTTTACATAAATGTTAGTTTCACCATAACAAATCAATCAGAACAAATAAAAGAAAAAAATTATACGAGGGTCATGCATTAATTTTTTGTAACTGCTATTTATAACCAATATTGTGGTGTAGGGTATTACGTAGTCATATTTCGTATGTGTTTTGTGAAATTGTAAGTGTGTATATACTGTTTATGTATGACACATTATGTATGTGCAGGGTATTGAAGATTCGCTGTAGCCGAATTTAGCATTGATACTTGTTTTCTATTAATTTTGAATACAACGACATTTCAATGTCATTATTTTTCCATCATTTTAGATTCTTCATCTTAAATAATAATAATAAATGACGTTGCTGTCATATTTTATGCGAATGCATTTATTATTCTTGATTTACAATTGCAAACTGTTGGAATTATGCGAATAACAAAAGCGATCAAAAAGAAAAGTTTATATTATTCACGAAACTCTAGAGAACAATTCATTATATATTTGTATGTAAATACATATACATATAAGTATATTTATAAGTATGATTATGTTAGTTGCAACAATTAAAATTAAATTAAAATAATATTAAGAAAAGTGTTGATATTTCACTTACCGTTTATGTCCGTGTAAAAAAACATAAACCGAAATACCCTTAAGAAGTACTAAGGATTGACCACCGTTTTAATTCTGATACTTATGTATATCCATGGAGCTACATATTTAATACCCTACACTATAATGGAAGCATGAAATATATGAACCGACTCGTAGCCTATGATTATAGAATTGCATCAAATTAACTTATTATATACAAAGAAGGAATCATATAAGACCACACACTTTTGCACCTATAACAATCAGAAACTATTAAGTACTGACCATTGGATAGTCTGCTGGAAACATTCTCACGCTTAGACTTGTTGTCAATACTCAATGACATTTGAGCAGCTTATTTGTTATTTCACCAAGCAACCGTAAAATAACTACCGACATCGGACGAAGAACTTTTTATATCTTTTCAATAAAAGGTGAAATTTGATTAAAATTTGTGAATTTATAATTGACAATTCAACGAAAGTTATTTGCTTGAATTTAGAGGTGGCCTCATATATGGTCTTATATCTTTTGATATACTGAACCGATTTTGTTGTTTTTAAACAAGAAATAAATACGTTATTGAGTGTTTGTTACATTTCATTGAGCGTGAAAAAAACTTACGTACAGACATACAGACGGATAAAACTTAATCGACTCAGATTTTGATTTGATTCAAGAATTCATATATTTACTCTAAGGGATCTGAGATCACTCCTTCTTAACGTTACACACGGAATGACAAAGTCAATATACCCTTTTCACCACTTGTGGTGATGGAGGGTATAAAAAATCATTTAATATTTAGGAATTCTGTGATATAATTCCTGGAAGATATTTATACATGAGACCTATAAGTTTTGAGGTTCATATAAAACTACGAATCAAATTTCATTAAGAAATCTTTGCAATTGCAACCTATAAATCGACATGGTATGTGATTCTGAGTCGAACGGAAAATCTAAAAGATTCTGCCCATTATGCCTTATAGGCTACAATAAGTAAGAATGCTAAACAGAATCTTAAATACTTTCCACCAAGATCGATTCAGAAATAGTTGTAAAAACGTATTAAAATTTCCATTTGTAAGAGGATACCAATCCCCCGTACCCCTTCTCAATATCGCTTCATTCATATGCCAAAATTTTCTTTAAATTTCAAGTAAAAATTTCATATTTATTCGATGTTAAAACATCCTTCGTATAATGGGATGTCACACCCAGTGCCCTATCCGAAACTTTTTTCGTTTTTGTTCTAAAAGCTTTATACAGACAGTTTTACTATATACAAAAATTCCGTTTGAATTTTTTTTGCCTTTAATATTATTAAGGCTTTAAATATGAGTCAAAGTTCGCGAAATTTTCTTTAAATGTTTCAGAGATTACGATATTACATGTGTTTGTTAGGGAGATACCGCTTCCTATCCGTTAATTTAGTACTTCTATCTATTTTTTAAGTTTTTGGTGTTGTTTTTGTAAAGGTAATAAAAAATTAAATAAGCCCTTTAGTCATAGTTGCTGGTCAAAGATTTCAATTTAAAGAGGTTGTCTCAGATATCAATCTATAACTTACGGAACCGATTTTATAGATTTTAAAGAGTAAACTTTTTAGGACAATAATAATATTTGGGCCAATTGTAGGTGTGTGCGTGGGATTTTAGATTTTTTATACATGGAATGATAAATTTATATACCAAAATCATCACTTGTATTGGTGTCAGATATAGAAATTGAATTATGTTGTAATCATTTTATGACCAGCTTTTCTTTAGCGCTACATGGAGAAGATTGTTCCCCATACAAATTTTTTGAGATTCGACATTCTAATTGGATATTTTATATAACCAGCATTCAGTACAATCATCTCCTTTTCTCCGATTAAGCTATGTCCGTCCGTCTGGCTGGCTGTCCGCCCAGTAATTTCTTGAACAGCCTTCAGCACGTAAATTTTATGTATCTCAATTAAGATTTACCCACTTTCTTTACTGAGAAGAAGGATCTAATACACTTTCAAATAAATGCGGTTCATTTTTCGCTATAACAGCCGTTCAAACCCAAATCCCAAACTCACTTTAAATTATATAAATTTCAACAAATTAGTGTATAATGAATGTAATACATCCATTCAAGGTTTTGGAAGCCAGAAAATACTGTGCCAAATATAATAGAATTAATCCATAACTTCCTTTACCGCTTATATAACCACCTCTTTCAAAAATCACTACATGTGAGTATCATGGTAATGTCTTAAACTTGTTTCAGGTAACCACTAGTCATAGCAGCAAATTCATATGAAAGTAGGTTCGCGGCACCACTTTGGTGTAGGAGATCGTAAAGTCGTTATTGACCAACTATATAATTTTTCATAATTACGGTATATTGATATTCATTATAAATTCAGAATCCTGTATGTTTATATGTTTGTATTTATGTGGGTTATTTTATTTATTATTATTTATCATTATTAATATTTATTTTTTATGTTGATTTTTCATTCTGTTTAACGAGGAAAGTTTTTTTTACAACCATAAGTCAATGGAAAACTGGAATTAAAATGAAATGTATTATTTGTTTTTGTTTTTTTTTTGTACTCCCCACCACAAGAAGTGGTGAAGAAGGTATATTTACTTTGTCATTCCGTATGTGACGTATCATCTCAGACGCCATTATGTATATAAATTCTAGCAACAAATCAAAATCTGAGTCGATTTCGCTATGTTTGTTTGTCTGTCCGTCTATTGGAAGTTACTTATTTAAAATCAGCTATATCCGTTTATTGGAAAAATAGTTATAGATCGGCATCTAAGACAACCTCAAAATTCCGAAAAAGAACTTTTTTGTATATTTTCAACAAAACATAACTGGATTTTAACAAAATATTAATTGTTTTAAAATCGGATCAATAGAATAAAATTTAAATACGTAATTTTGTTATAGTTCCCATGAGTTCATAAAACACTTAAATACAGACAAATATCACAATGATTTTTCTAACATTATTAAATGTATATAATTAATATGAAAAACTTTGGCCTATATTTTGCTGTATCTCTTATATAAGGCCCTTTCTCGGGAAATAGATTTGAAGTAATAACACTAGAATCAAACCTAAAAAAAGCAATTCCTTGAAATTTGCCACATATAAATATTTTCATACAATAATAAACCCAAAGAAACAAAATTGTGCTGAAGTTATGGTTTGACTTAGCTCCCATATAAGGCCCCTTATCGGTATTTGGTTTATAGCTTATAAAACTCTTGAATTTAACCGATTCTATTGACATTTGGCATAATTAATTTTATAACTTTATAAAATATATCATAAACTTTTTAATATCGGTCTAAATTATGATATAGCTGCCATAAAATGCCCCTTCCCGGAAAACAGGTTTGAGGTTATAAAACACTTAAATTAAGAACAAAATCACAATGATTTTTCTAACTTTATTAAATTTATATAATTCATATGAACAATCTTGGTCCATATTTTGCTGTAGCTCCCATATAAAGTCCCTTCCCGGGAAACAGAAACTAAACTAGAAATTACTAATTCCTTTAGAATTCGACACAATCAGTTCTTGAATTTATGCTATTAATTTGACCAATATAAGTATAATTTTTGCTATAGCTGCCATTTTAGGCCCCTCCCCGGAAAACGGTTTTGAACTTTTAAAAGTCTTTTATGAATATGAACCAATTCAACTGTCTTGAATATATGTTTCTTTTTTGGCGAATATAGGTCCTTATATTACTATAGCTACCATTTAAGACTTGTCTCGGAAAAAAGTCTTTTAATTTATAAGTCTTTTAAATCTGAATCAAATTTACAAAAATTCGGAAAAATTATATCTCTAACTATCATTAATATACGTTACTAATTTAGGGACCTTCTCGGCAAAAATACTTCAATTTTTTAATTTTTTATCAGTATTTAGTATATAAATCTTGTTCAACATATAGTCCTACTTATCTGAGTAATGTTATAGGCTTAAAAGCTTCCTAAATACGAGCCAGATCCATCCAAATTCAGTACATGTTAATATAATTCACTGTAGTTCTTATAAAGGCCTTTTTCCGTTATTGGTGTTGTAACTGATGAATGAACAATAATTTGTGTGATACGATGTCTTCAACTCATGCTAACTTTTGAATATTAGTGGTGGAGGGTATTAAAGATTCGGCATAGCCGAATACAGTATTATTTTGTATTTTTTTATAATTATGGATGATGTTGTACTTTTTTCCATTTAATTATGATTGTTATTTTTCCATTATATATGAATGTATAAATATTGTTTTTACTTTGGTTTTTATCCCGACCAGTACAATTATATTCTCTCATTTAAAATCCTTAATTTATTTATTTGTTGAATGACTTGTAAATACGTGTATGGACTTATGAATTTTAAGGTATTTATAAATTAGTCCGTAAAAAAATTCAGGATTTATACATAATTTTGTGTGGGTAGAATTTCTGTAAATCGGCAACAATTATTGCTCCAACTATCATTAATATATGTTACTAATTTAAGACCCCTTCTTTGAAAAGGGTTTTCAAGTTTTCCAATATTTTTAAATTGTCTTTAGTACATGAGTACTAAAATAATCATCTAAGACCTTACCTTACGTAAAAGTTCTGGGATCATATTGAAATCTGATTCGATATAATTATGTCTGTCCATTGCCCATATTAATTTCACATAGTGGTACTAAAACGTTTGAGATTCTGAAACTTTGGAACTATTAAATATTTAAAGAAAAGGAGAAGGACATGTTTCAAGTGGGGTCCTGGGTTCGGGAAGTGAATCTCCATAGTTATTCACCGCTTTTTTCGAATAATCGCACAAATTTTATTTATGATTTATTTTAAAAAAATTTCACATACAAAATACCAGTGTCATATAACTCTTATAGTTTAAGAGATATTTACACCAAATTCATATCGATTTTTTACCCAGGGGATTTTTAGTTTCTTGAACTATATTGGACTTTATTCTATTCCAAAAACTCTAATGTATATGTGGATTCTGTACAAAATTCTAATGCTTGTGCAAGCATCATATACCTATGTGGATTCAGGAAAAAGTTGTATTATTTTGGAATAGTATTTTGGAGGAAAAGGGATATTCCGGATTTTTTTAATGTGGTAACATTTTTTTTATTTTAAAATCAAATGTTTTAGACTAAACACTTTTTTTCTCAATTCTGAAGGAAAAAAAGGACATTAGGGGAAACAATTTTCCCGCTCGCCTTGAAGGAATTTCGTTTATTTTCAAATATTTTTCTTAAATATTTCTGAGAGAAAAAATACCAAAACTGGTAGTGTTAAAATTATTTTGCTACGTCTATTAGCTTTTCAGTCAAAAAGATCTGTAATACACCAAACCTCTTATAACGGCAGGATGAAGAATTTGTTGAAAAAAGTGAATTTTTAAACATGTTTAAGCCAATTTGGAATTTATGATATTTTGGAATGAAAAAATGTAAATATTTTTAAAGACCTGCATTAAACACCATATTATATACAAATATCATATGAATATATAAATTTTTGTAGAATTTTTTTTAATGTCCAATATTTTACAAGAGTGCACCGAAAAACATTTGGGATTTTTGACAAATTTTTGAAAAAGATTTACTTAAAGTAATTTATTATCTATTATACATTGTTACATTTCAAGTCATTTTTCCAATGATAACAAAGACTTACATACAAATTTTTCACAACTCTTCTAAACTGAACAGACACTCAGTCCCTTCCCCAGAAGTTTGTACTTTTACTGATGTACAGATATGGTAAAATTGACTAAAAAATAAAAGTGTTTTCCTGCATGTTATAAATGCCAGCTCAACTACTTAACACCCAATTCATCTATTTTGGTGTAGGGCATAATTATAGTTTATATTTGGATTATTATATTTATTTTGTTTTTTTTTTTTTTTTTTGTTGATCAAATTACTTTTGAAAAACAAGAACAATAATTTGGTATTTTAACCAAGAAAGGCAAATCCTCTAAACTGCCCGGAAAGAAAGCCTGTGGGGAGTTTTTGGGTACTTGTTCAAAGGAAAGTGAAGAGCACAAAAACAGTACCATAAAGAATGGTAAAAACATTGATGGAAGGGTTTCTGAAAAGGTTTAAAATTTCATCACTAGTAATTAAAACTATAAAGATAAGTTTTTTTTAATTGTAATAATCAGTGGTTTCGTTTTTATTTACATATAAGTATGTTAAGTATTTTTTGATTTCAGTCTTCACTTAATTATTTAACTTTATTTTCTTCCTAAATATTTTTAACATAAAATTTTTTCTTTTATGTCCTTTTTCAGTGCTTAAATTCCTTTTAAAAGGATAATGACCACTACTATGAAATAAGTGTAATAATGCCATCTTTATGTAATAAAGAAATTAAAAAAAAATAAATTTAATTAAATAATCCAGAATAATGTCAATCATACATTACAATTCCATTCACATGCAAAGCTCATTACAAGCTTTAAAATTATTTTTCAATTGAAAGCATTTATTTAATTAATCACATGTTGTGAGATTAATTATGCAAAGTAGTTCTTTAACTGAAACTGGCTGTCTGTCTGCCTTTATTTCTTTTAAGATGACATGCAAGAACTGAAAGTCATTTTAATACTCTCTTCAGTACCATAAAACCAGTAGAAGAAGAAAAAAAAGCAGAATGGAAAATTAAAAAAGGAGAATTGCGACAATATGTTGCATGTAGAAATTTTATATGTCTTTTATGACGACAATAGTAACAAAATCCCTTCTATAACTGACACGTTTTAACACCTACTGAGGTGAGAAATTTATAAATTTCTATATACATATGTAAACTCTTATACAGTTCTTTTATTTTTATGTATGTCTGTATTTGTGAAAATATACAAATATAACATTTTCATAAACTGTCCATATTACTTTCATATCGTATGATTCCCTTAGATTAAGTGAGCAAAAAAGTATGTTAGTGAAATTGCATGTTTAGTTTTTGTTTTTGTTATTTCAATAACTTAATTAAATCAGAAAGTAGAGATTAAGAATAAAATATGTACAAAATGATATAATTGAGAAAGTAATAAGTAAGAACCCTACATTCAGCTGTGTCCTCCGCCACTAATATTATATGTATAAGATATTGCACCAAAAAACATGGAATATCTCCAAGTGAAATTATAAAGCCCGGTAATTGTTAAGCTAGATTTTTATACTAAATTAAAATTTAGACCCCTTCTCTGGAAAGGGGCCTTTAATTAGTAACATACATTTATGATTGTTAGAGCAATGATACAATAGATTTGTTACTAAAAGTTATATAAGTTCAAAGTTTTTTACGGGAACTAGATTTAAATGGCAGCTGTAGCAAATGACGGGCAAAAATACTATATATTCAAGACAGTTAGGAAATAATCGTAATGATTTTTAATTATAAGTTCAAAACCGTTTTCCGGTGGGGGTATTATATGGGTGCTAAAACAAAATGTGTACCGATTTTAGTCAAATTATTAACATATGTTCAAGACAGTTAGAAAAATAATTGTACCGAATTTCAATACAATTTTTGTTTTTTTATTAGTTGTATAAACTTAAAACTATTCTCAGGGAGGGGCCATATATGGGAACTATTCCAAAATACGAACTGAGATTATTCACATTAATAATTACAAGAAATCATTGTGCAGAAATTCAATGGGATTGGTCTCTCTTCAACTGTTTTATAAGCTCAAGCTCCGTTAGGGCCTTATATGGAAGCTGTATCAAAATATGGACCGATATTAATCAAATATATGACATATATATGGGATGGTGGTTTTAAATTAATTTTGAAAAAAATCAAAAGAATTGCTTCATATTTAAGAGATTAATAGGCTATAAACCATATTCCTGGGAGGTGCGTTATAAGGGAACTAGGTCAAATAATGACCCCAGCGCAATCTAGGTTCTTTGAATTTATTATTGTATCAATATAAATATATGTCGATTTTTTTTAAATTATCTTCTAAAAATTGCGACCCATATAGCACACGAATTTTGGGGTGTATCAAAATTATGCATTTTTCAGCCTTTAACTATATTCGCCAAACTAAGTAGTTGCGAATATTGATTACAGTTAAAAAACAAATTTTACCGAATTTCAATAAAAAGTTTTATAAGCATAGAACCCTAATTTGGAATAGACTCTTATATGGATGCTATATCAAATAGTGGTCCCAGCATTATCAAGTTTTAGGGGTTTATTGTAATACCAAAATAAATGCGTGTGGCAAATTATAGAAAACTGTTTTTAAACATGTTAGGACTATATCAAAATTTTGCCAATTTCGATGATTTTAAGTACGATGGTGAAGTACATGTAGCTAGGTTCTTCTAAAACCCTACACCACCGTAGGTAGTTGGGGTGTTATGCGTCTGTATACATGTAATACCCACTTTTAAGAATACCAATCGATGCAAAACTACTTTTTTGAGTCATATCAATGATGCACGTCCAGTCCATTTTATTTTTATTTATTTATTTATTTATTTATTTATTTATTTATTTATTTATTTATTTTTTTGGACTCAGGGACGCAGCCGATTGATATTGGTCATATTCGGCCTAATCTTTATGTAACCTCCATACAAATATCTTCCCGGAATGGGGTTTAAAGGTCATACAAATTATTAATATAAAGCGATTTCAAGGAAATTCAACAAAAAAGAAGTCTAATACTATTATTAATGGATGCACCAAATTATGCGAGGGTTGGTTCATTATTTCTCATAGGTCCCATACAATCCCCTTTCCAAATATCATTTTGTTGGGCATAAATCTCCCATACTTGTCAAATTAAGATAAATATAACCAAAAACCGATGTTTGAAACTATACGAGGGCCGGTCTATTTTTCTTCTAGCCCCCCGAAAAAAAATCTTCTTCAAACGTATAAATATCACACAAATGTTAGTGTCACAATAATGTATTTCTCACTTAATCAGTAAATAAAATTACACGAGGGTTGTTCATTAATTCTTCGTAGCTGCCATTTACGGCTAACATTGTGGTTAGCCGTAAATGGCAGTAGAACCTGACCGGCTATAAGACTTTTACTTGTTTTTAGTTGGAAAAATTTGAAACGCTTTTCGTCAAGGATTTTAGGTTATCTCAGATATCGATCTATAACTTTTTTCTATATGATCGATATATCAGGTTTAAAACGAGAAGTGGTTAAAAATAATAGTTTATAACCTGGCCAATTTTCATTGACCACAGACGGACATAGGTAAATCGTCTCAGATTATGGTTTCATTGAAGAAAATATATATGTTTTATGGGGCCTTTGATGATTCTTTTTTAGCGTGTAATTTCAAAATCATTTGTGGGGTGAAGAGAAATTGTAACCCATAAATTGTTCCTTTCGTTTACTATTTATTTCAATTCTATCACTCCATATGATTACCTTAAAAGCTGAATGCCACTAAGAAATCTCAATTAACATACATTTCACACTACATCAATTTTGAGCGAAAAATATATATATATAATTTAATTACTTAATGACAATCTATTTAGTTCAATACAGATATTTTAAAAAAATGTATAAAAACTATAGTTTTTTTTTTCTCTTCATGCAAATGCTCTTCACAAATCTATTTCTTCTTGCAGTTTTATCTACAGTAAATTCTTTATCTCCTAATTTGAAATACAAAATAAGTGTGAAGTGCAAAAATGCTATTTTTACAAACGGAATTATCACAAAGTAGAATAAATAGAATAAAAAGACATGAAATGTGAATGTGAAAAATTCGTTTTTTAATTTGCTTAAGTGAAATATTGATATTCAGCGAGATGCAAATATTTATATCCTACACCAAAGTAGGTGGTTTGGGAATTGTACGTTTGTGCTAATGTTTGTTGCATGCATAAACAATGTTTTTTTTTGTTTTTTTTTTTTTTTTTGAGTCAATTTAACGATGTCCATCCGTCTGTCTGCCCGATCTTCTGTTCGACCTGCTGTACACTTAAATGTTGTGAACAGTCTATAAGTCATAATTAAATTTGGCACATATTACTATTGTTATTACTATTACTATTACTATTACTATTACTATTACTATTACTATTACTATTACTATTACTATTACTATTATTATTATTATTATTATTATTATTATTATTATTATTATTATTATTATTATTATTATTATTATTATTATTATTATTATTATTATTATCGTCTAAGGATCGATTCATTATTTCTCATAGGTCCCATATAAACTCCCTTCTAGGTATAACTTTTAAAGGTCGGTCCATAATTTCTTCTAACTTTCACCTAAGTTGCACATATGTTAGTGTCAAAATAATCTACCGCGCATTAAAAAAATAATAAGAAGAATTAATTATACGAGGGTTGTATACTAATTTTTCGTAACTAATTATTATATTATATAATCAACATTTTGGTATAGGGTATACGAAATTCGGGTTTAACCGACTATTGAACTTTAATAAAAAAAAATAAAAAAATTGAATTTTCAATAGAAAATTTGAATTTAGAAAATTAAAATTTTATATTAAAAATTCTAATTTTCTATTTCAAATATAAATTTCAAAAGAAAATTGGAATTTTCAATAGAAAATTGGAATTTTCAATAGAAAAGAGGAATTTTCAATAGAAAATTGGAATTTTTAATAGCAAATTGGAATTTTCAATAGAAAATTGGAATTTTTAATAGCAAATTGGAATTTTCAATAGAAAATTTTAGTCTTCAATAGAAAATTTTAGTCTTCAATAGAAAATTGGAATTTTCAATAGAAAATTGAAATTTCCAATAGAAAATTGAAATTTCCAATAGAAAATTACAATTTTATATTAAAAATTCTAATTTTCTATTTCAAATAGAAATTTCAAAAGAAAATTGGAATTTTCAATAGAAAAGTGGAATTTTCAATAGAAAATTGGAATTTTTAATAGCAAATTGGAATTTTCAATAGAAAATTTTAGTCTTCAATAGAAAATTTTAGTCTTCAATAGAAAATTGGAATTTTCAATAGAAAATTGAAATTTCCAATAGAAAATTGAAATTTCCAATAGAAAATTACAATTTTATATTAAAAATTCTAATTTTCTATTTCAAATAGAAATTTCAAAAGAAAATTGGAATTTTCAATAGAAAAGTGGAATTTTCAATAGAAAATTGGAATTTTTAATAGCAAATTGGAATTTTCAATAGAAAATTGGAATTTTCAATAGAAAAGTGGAATTTTTAATAGCAAATTGGAATTTTCAATAGAAAATTTTAGTCTTCAATAGAAAATTGGAATTTTCAATAGAAAATTAAAATTTCCAATAGAAAATTAAAATTTTATATTAAAAAATCTAATTTTCTATTTCAAATAGAAATTTAAAAAGAAAATTGGAATTTTCAATAGAAAATTGGAATTTTCAAAAGAAAATTGGAATTTTTAATAGCAAATTGGAATTTTCAATAGAAAATTGAAATTTTCAATAGAAAATTGGAATTTTCAATAGTAAATTGGAATTTTCCATAGAAAATTGAAATTTTCATTAGAAAATTTGAATTTTCAATAAAAAATCTGAATTTCGAATAGAAAATTTCTGCTCAAATAGAAAATTGCATTCTTTATAAATACGAAATGTTCATATAATGCAAATTTCCACCTTAATTTGTGATGCTTAATTTCATTGCTAAATTTGTCATTTCACATTAAATATGTTCCATCAGTTAAGTTCGTCTAATGAAAACTTTAAAATATTTTATTATCAAAATCAATTTCGCTTGACCATAATATGCCATCAATGAACACATTATTATTCCATTAAATATTTTCATAAATAAATAACAACAGCAACATATTGTATATTGCTTGTTGTTATCGTTGTCATCCCAACAGCTTAACTTGTAAACAAAAATGCGTAGAATGAGTTTAGAACAATAAATATTGAATTTTATTAGTTTTGGAAATAATTTGACATGCAAATTATAGAAATTCCATAGTATGAGGCCGAAACTCTAATAATGTTAATAGAAAAATAATAAAAACAATTCTTTCCATTATGTAAAATTTACTATAATAAATATCAAATCACACTATAGAAAATTGCTACAATGCACATGAATATGGATGTTTACACTAAGAACGAAAAAAATAAATAAAAATTTTTCAAATAATCTATTGGAATCTTAAAAAAGAATTGAACATTTAAGCTTTTAGTGGTGCAAAATTTATTAATATTTCTTATAGTCTAGAGCAGTGATGCCTAAAATACATATTTCCAGACTTGAGATGTGACACTATAAATTCTGTTTTCTTCACACGTACACTGTAAACGACTTCTGCTCTCTCTTCAATTTGAACTGAACTTTTATATTTTCAATGTAATTTTTTTACTGCTCCACTCATACAAATGCAAATGTATAGTAGTATGGGTGAACACCACAGAACTAAAGTAAAATCTTTTTAAAATGAAATTTGCAATAAGTGTAAACGGTCTTTGAAAACTTGCAGAGAATTTTTGGTGAATTTAAAATATGCAGCCTATTATAATTAAAAACAAGTAAGAATTCTATATGCGGCCAAGCCGAATTTTTAATACCCTCCACCAAATATGTAAGCAAATACGTTAAGTTTCGTACAATATACTCACACATACACTCACTCAAAAAAGTGTACAATATATTAACGTTTTTTTTAATATAACACAAGAACACGTAATAAGTCCAACAATTAGTTATACTTTTGACTATAATTTTTCTCTACTGAACCGATTTTGATAATTTTTGAACGATAATGATGTACACATAACTCAATATTAGTCAAAATTTCATTCTTATTTGTTGATTTTTAATTCACAATATTACGAAAGAGTTTTGCTTGAAATTAGAGTTTGCCTCATATATCGATATATATTTTTTAAATACCAAACCGATTTTATTAGTTTTAAATAAAAAAAAAACTTTTCAAATCAGATAAAATCCACAATAATTGGGATGTGATCACGCCAACAACAGATAGACGGGTATACAGACAGACGGACATAGCTAAATCGACTCATATATTGATTTGATGCAAGAATGCTTATACAATAAATGGTCTGAGAAAATTCCTTCTTAGCGTTACACATGGAATAAGAAGTTTAATATTCCGTCATCACCACTTGTAGTGGAGGGTATAATAATGCATTTAATATATTGGGTTTCTATAAAAATATCCGCGTTTTTCTAAATCTACATGATATTCTTGTATCCGGCACTGCTAATTTAATGCATTCGATTTGAAATTGAGTAAAATAATGCAAGAATTTCGTAACATAGTTGATAGCTATGTACACGCGGAGAAAAAAATATGTTTGCGATAACCATAAAAGAGAAGGAATATACCATTGTTATTAGTTATTGATACTGCAACTGAAAAATGTTTATTGTTACCGCCATTAAAATTATTGTTATTCCAATAAAATATATTGTTGGTCCAACTTTAGAAAATATGTAGTCATTATTTGAAATGTTTTTATCATAACTATATCATACACCACCATTGATGGTCAGGTTTTTATGCGTTTATGCTGAAAACATGATGTTACACTCATCTTTAAGTATACTGTTTGACTGAAAATTACTTCCTGAGTTGATTAAACGATGAACCTCCGTTCGCCTGTCTGTCAAGTTGGCTGTCCATGTAAATAATAAACAGATAAAATCTGGCCATGTTCGGTTCATGTTTCAGGTATTCCCATAAAAATGACCTACCGGAATACGGTTTTAAACACATAAAAGTCTTTAATATGGCGCAATTTTAACGAAATGTGACAAAACTATGACTTACTATATTCTTAAAGTATATACTGAATTACTCGAGGGTCGCTGCATTACTTATCATATGTCTTATACAATTCCCCTTCCAAATATGATTGTTAAGGGAATAAATCTAACATATACGATGGTATTGTAATAATAATTGTCCATGTTGCTCACAATTTATTTTTCGAGCTGAAATGTTCAAAACACAGGATAAAGAATATCATGTAAAAGTCACTCAATAATACATGAAATGGAGAAAGGAATAGGAAAAAGGGTAGTTTTTTGTGATGAAAAAAATAGTTTGGACGATCGAGACTCATGTTTATATTACTGGCATTATTTGAAATCAAACGATGCTCGAATGTCAAAACGTAATTTCGACATGGTTATGGCTTAGAAAGCATTTTCAGCGGTTACCAAATCCAACATTTTTATTGGAGTCATGGTTTATGTGATAAAAATATCATTTGGCCTCTACATATTTTGATCCAAGTGCAAAAAGTACTGGAATAAGTCATTATTGGTTTAATATTACACAGTATCCACATTTGATCATAAATTTTATGCCAAAGCAAGAAGTAATTGTCTTACTATACCTTTTAACTTTGTCATTCCGTATATAACGACATGAAGGGATCATCTAATTCCTGAAAAGTATGTATATTCAATGGATTTAGTTATATCCATCTGTGTTCAGTCCAGTATTTCTATGGAAATGCTGTATCCCCTTACAGGCAAATTTTTGAATATGTCTCAACAATTTAATTTTGAATTATATTTTAAAAAACCGGCATAGACGAATAAAGCATTCTTAGGCATTTTTATTAAAATGTGTTCTTCTCTAGTTTAATAAAGATGCCCTGATCCATTCCAAACACGATTATATATTGGCATGTTGTATTTGATTCAAATAAGGCCCATTTATTTTAAAAATATTTCCCTTCTCTTGTTATTCCCATGAAAATTATGGAAAATGGATTGAATAAAGTAACCAGCACTATTTGCCAAAACATAATACAGAGTGTTCAACGTTCATAACATCAGTTTATTTTCGAACCACTTACTTTACCATTTTAAGAAATTAAATACGCCCATATACTTATGCACATACATAAATACATATATATGCAACAACTGCAATGTAAGATCAATGTAAAGATCAAATCAATATCATGTATCATGATTTCGCAGTTAAATTGTCAATAATTTAAATAAGTTTATGAGCTTCAGCCACAACTACGTTCACTGAGTCGTTCATTGTAAAAGCCAAGTTGTATTTTTATTTTTAACATAATTGTATATATAAAATTTTACATGTAAGTATATGTATGTATAAGTTTGTAAAGGTAAATTTAACATGTCAACATTTAAGTTTGTTGGGGCATACGAATGCTTACAGTCATATTATTTCATTTCTAAGAAGATTACAATAATTGAACATAACGATTAGTTAGTACTTATTTTGTTGCATTCGCTGTTATTATCTATACATGCATGTATACATATGTATACATATCATATAGAGAATATATATAAAGGCAGTTTGAAAATTTGTTAAAACTTTAAGATAATTTTTATACCCTCCACCACAACAAGTGGTGAAGAGGATATATTAATTTTATCATTCCGTATGTAACGCTAAGAATGAATTATCTCAGACCCCATAATGATTATATATATAGTATTGCATCAAATCAAAATCTGACTCGATTTAAGTATGTCCGTCTGTCTGTTCGTCTGTTGTGGGCAATAATTGTCAGGACTCAATAAAACTTGGTTGGAGTATTTGTTATAGTCCTATTTAAAAATATATTAAGTATAGCAAGAGATATAGACCGATATTTGGCATAATATAAAATTATATATATATATATATATATATATATATATATATATATATATATATATATATATATATATATATATATATATATATATATATATATATATATATATATACATATATATATATATATATATATATATATATATATATATATATATATATATATATATATATATATATATATATATATATATATATATATATATATATATATATATATATATACATATATGTATATATATATATATATATATATATATATATATATATATATATATATATATATATATATATATATATATATATATATATATATATATATATATATATATATATTACATTATCATTCCAGAAATTGTCGAAATCGGTTCAGTAGAAAAAAAGTTGTAGACAAAAATTTAACTAATTTTATGACTCATTAGTGTTCCGTATTATATTAAAGGAAACAGGTTGTTTATAATATACCTTTGTGAGTGTATGTGTGAGAGTGTATGTACGAAACGTAATGTAATTACTTCACAGCATTTGTGGTGGAGGGTATTAAAGGTTTGGCATAGCAGAAAATACTATTTTAATGGGTCCTAAGCAATCCCTTATCGACCAATTCAATATTTTCTCAATCATTATTTGTTCAGGGGGAGTGTATGCAAAAAAAATATTCTGTATCTTTCAGAATGCAAACAGAATATATGTCCCTTCTTTCGGATTCGAAATGCATTGAATATGTTTATATCAATGTATCTAATTCACATTATTTTCCCAAAATTAACATGAAATAAATATTATTATCATATTAAAGTATCGCATTAAAATATTGATCAGTTAGCCTACCGTTATTATAATCACTTAAAATGCTGCATCACGCCGTTTTCTATGATGTCGACAAGTCACGAGCATTCATGCAGCAAGGTGTATGGGAATAGTGCAACAACTACTGTGCAACATAATTGTACGATTATTGAATCAGCAAAATAGTGTTTAAGTGCATGTTGTTGTACATGTGTTGTCAGTTTAAAAGCACCATAAATTTGACCGCACTCATACACATGCACACACACAGAGTAAAACCAAAGCAATTCATTCAACTAGCCCAAACTAAGACAGACCCATACCAAACCGCATCACCACAAATCTAAACGCATATTCACATGATTACAAACATATTGTTCGTATGTCTATTTGTATAAATGTTTTATAGTAAAAAAAACATTTTTTTTTATAGAACTTGTACCAGAAGTTTATTGAATTAACAATTTCACTAATACGAATTCATCGTAATTTATTAGTTCAGCAAAACCAATCAATTGCTGCTTTTCTAAAATAAGGAATGAGATCGAAAAAAATCTTAACATACATTTATGCTAATGAAAATGTAACCACTAAGCTAACAGAAATTATTGTTAAAATTTCATTTTGCTCCAACTGATAGTCCATCTCCGTTTAAAATTTACCACACCTTTTGACTCGTTTTTGTGCTCTTCAATTTATTAAAAGCCCAATATCACTCCATTGGCCTTAGCTTCGAGCAGCGTGGAGAATTTGCCTCTCTTGGTAAAAATACCTTATTTGTGTACTTTTACCACTCAAGGGCTTATTTAGCATAGTGACAGGTTGCAAAAGTCAGGTCAAAAATAAGTGGACATAGTACGAAGTCTTATTAGTGGAAGCACTTTTTTTAAACATTCCTTGATGTTAATTTCGGTATTTAAAGAGCATGTTGTATCAAATGAGTACCTCTTTTTTGCCGCAACTGTCTTTTGTTGTTATGGCAAGAACTTTTTTGAAAATTTTGACTGATTTTGGATTCTAAACTTTTCTTCAGAATTCTCTACACAACATAGAATGTTTGACCAGAGAGTTGCGAATAATCTGCCACGAAATTAGTTTTATTGTCCATTACGCAGCAATTGAACTAACTTCAATTTACATGCTCCGCTGTTGACCTCTGAATTTTTATCAGTGTTCCTACCCGGAACTTGGTGAGCCTTGTATATGTTTAAAACTTCATTAGCTTTAATTTTTCGTACCAAATAGTTCGAGCACTGAGCTAAACGGGCTGCTTTCCTACCGGATGTGTTGAGAACGTTTTTGAAAATGCTTTCTATTTTTTAGATTAAAACCATCAGATGGACCATTCCTTCTACTTGAACCAGGTTTCCTAAAACTGGACAAAATTTTCCAGTGCTGTTTAATGACATTGGAAACAATTTGACGGCAGATCTTTGATCAACTTTTGGTATGACCAAGTAAGCGTAAGGTAACTTGATCGAAAAAAACCAAATAATATTTGTGTTAAAAGTTTCAATGAAAAATGTGTGTAACGAATTTTTCGATCTCGGTCCTTAATAGACTGCTGCAACTGATAGATTGTAAAAATGCAAGAAAGTGGTAACAACAAAATCATGCCTTAAGGCAAGAATAAAGTTTTAAGTCTTTGGTGAGTAGAAAATTGCGTTTCACTATTTTATTTCGTTTCCTTTTTCTCTTTGAGGCAAAGCCACCAATTGGATTTGATAGTGGTTTCCAGTTTCAAAGATTTATTTTTATTACAACATTTCTATGACATAAACATGCATTTAATTACATACAGAGGATTCATATTCAGATCCATTTTCATATACATACCTATAAATATAAACACATACATACATACATACATACAATTTATGCCATTAACATAAAGTTTGAATTTAATTGTCTACAAACATAAATTTGTAGACATTTGCCACGTCTATAAAAGACATTTTAGTGGTGTGTAAATGACACTTTATGGAACTAATTATACTCGTCGTATATTAATGAAATGTTATAATTACTGTATTCATTCGTATAAATTAAACTCTAGAGGATGTAGACAGATTTAATCATAAATTAGTGAAACAGTATTTTAAAAATTATTTAAGCATAAAATTTGCTATTAATGAAAACCTACATGGAGTTTAAGGCCATAATGTGGAGGAAGATTTAATAACAAACGAAACAAGTAACAATGTTTTATAAGGAGCAGCAGAATCCTAAAAAAAGTTGGCCAAACATTTAAAGCTTTGACGTCAAACTCTTTCCAAAGTTATAAAACAGTGTCGGAAAAACTTGCCCCTGGATGGAAAATCTGCTTCATGTAGAAGGAATGATCGAAACGATGTTTCTATATAAAGCAGGTTTAAAAACATACAAGGCTCAAAAAGTTTCTGACAAAATGCTGCTCGAAATTAGGAGACCAAAAAGAAATCATGGAAATTGAAGTAAAATTGTCTGTAAAAAATATATAATTGTTATATAATGGATGACGAAATATATGCTCTAGCAGATTTTTGGTAACCGACTGGTCACAAATTTTATGTTGCTTATGCTCGAGGGACTGTTGAAGAAAGTTAACGCCATATTAATATACCCTCTTCACCACTTCTAGTGATGGAGGGTATAAAAACTTTACTCTTTCGTTTGTTAATACATAATTGAGATCCCCAGTAAGCGCATTTTATTCACCTGGTGTTAAAGTCATCCAGTTCAAGACTTCACATCTCACGTAAAATTTTATTACATCCTTTCACAACTTTCAAAATCATTTCTTTTCATTTACTAAAAAGCTGAAAAAGAAAAAAAACTATATTTGTTTCAATTAAGCGATTAATGTCTGACAATACCATTATGTTCAAAGTATTCCAAGCCCTTGTTTGCACGTGCGTTTTTCCAATTTCTTTTCTTTACTTTGAAGTTCTTATGGCCCTCCTCCGTTTACATTTATACGCATTTCACTATTCCCACTCTATTTTCCTTTAATGATTAAATTAATTAACATTTACTTTTACATGTTATGTGAACCAATTTTACCTTTTCGGTTAACTTTCTTGCTACAACAACAGCTAAAAACAAGTTTGTTTGTATGCAAAATTGTTTTAATCTACATTAGACAGGCGGACAACCCACCCAAGTCCAAATATAATTTCTAAAATGTTTGTTAAACATTCGTGTTAAATTAAGAGGAAAAATTTTCATTGGCGAAAAAGGTGAAGAATGCATGTTCCTGCCTTTTTTTCATTTTGCTTTTGTAAACTTGACCGTCTTCACCAAAAAAAAAAACCTTGCAATTATTTGCATTACAAAGAGTAACTATTTTGATATTCCAAAAACGTTTCAGTACGTTTCTTTTGATACATTTTTAGAACACACAAACGTCTGCTTCCAGAGTTTAACAAAAAAGAAGTAAAAACGAAAAGCCTCAATAAGTTTTTGGCCCAGGTGCGTAGCAAACGGAGAAATTGTGAATTTGACTCTTTATATAATCGATACACTGCAGTCCTGAACATCCGTATAACTCCAAAAATTGTATCCCTCATAAATCGTATCCCAAAAAATTTGTTCGAACTCATATTTGTCCGATTGTTTTCCACAATTTAGGGAAGGTTTCTATCTAATAACAGCCCCAACAGTTTGGTCGATAAAAAGTTATAGGTCCATATCTGAGAAAACCTTAAAAAAATTAAGTGAAGATTTTTTGCAAAAACAGCAGATGCGGATGTGTGTAACATTATATGTTTGAAGCAGGGTCCTCGTACAAATTCCATAATTCAACTATATAATATCCTTCAATACAGCGCAGGTGAAAAAAATGTGGATCAAATCTAGTACAATTCTATTATTTTTATGATGCTCCCAATTAACAAAAAAGCTATCGCTTGAGGTTATTTTGGAAATCGAGTTTATATGAAAGTGATGATAGAAATGATAGAAATTTATGGACCGATCTTAAACATAGGAAATATCAATATTCTTTTAGTTCATGATAATTTGTCTTACAGTTACCTTCGTTAAAAATGGACTTTGACTCAAGAAAAATACTATCGAAATATCTCTAAAATTACATAGATATGCAGACCACGAACATAGCTGAATCGGTTAGGAAGTGATCCTGTATCGATCGGATTATTTAAGCATCAATATTTTTCTGTGTGTTTTAAACGTCTGCAAAAACACATCAGATGTTATACAATATGAAAAGTTCCTGAGAGACCATGTTAATAAATCATACGGACAGATATCGATACAATAAAGCAAAAAGTGATTCCGAATCCACCGGTTTAATTAATCATATTTTTTCTGGGCTTAACAAGTACCTGCAAAAAAAAAAACGCTTGATATACAAAATATCCTGTTTCGATCAAAGCAAATAGTAGTTGGAAAATGTTAGATCTGAACTAGTGAGCTATTTGTATTACACATCAAACGAGAAAATTTCCATCGACTTAGGTTCCCTGGGATAGTCCGATTCGAATAACCATTTGTCATGAATATTCGTATCAGATCTTTATTTGTCTAATTGTTAAGGTTTTTGGTATATGGTTCAGTTTTTATTCCAAATCATAATACAATGAAAAAACGACTTCTTTTTGTAGGTCCCCAGCTTCAGTTAGGATATGCGAAGCCGTCTGTAAAAATTACTTGGATTTAATCATTTGGTTCCCAATTTGATAGTTTTTGGATGTATCAAAGTGATTTTATGTGGCACGTATTCGCAAACTATTTATGGAGTCCTAATTACCACTTGTGAATCGCGCAACGTATTGTCCACAAGCTTTTAATTTCTAAAGGAACTTTCTCAGACTTTCTCCCAAAATATTATATGTTCTCCAAATCGAAATTATTGACTTGTATATCCAATATTAAATTTCATGAAGTTAATTCTATTTAGTTTTTATCATGTTAAAAGAATGTAAAATGTCTAACAAACATTTAACCCTTCTGACTACCATCATGGACCACACACTTTTCGTCACACCAATCTATTTAAACATATGCACACACATACATATATATATGGATATTTACCTTTATCTACATTTACAGACACAGACACACTGGTGTGCAATTAATTTACGCCTTTTTCAATATAACCATAGAATGTAATTTACTATTAAGCCGAATAACCCAACATTCGAGGTTGAGAAACAAATTTACAATACAGTAAACGGAATAATAGTTAAGATGTGTTAATTTTATATTTATTCGGTTGTGTGGAATCTTAAATGCCCTATACGACAAATATTTTAAAATTTAATAAGGGAATAAACTAGGAAATACCTGGTGCTATTCTCTGACATAGTTGGGCATACCTGTATTAAAAATATTTACAAACAAGTAAAAGTGTTATAATCGGTCAAGCCCGACTATGTATTACCCTACGACACATTGTTGGTTGTAAATGACTGCTACGAAAAAATAATGAACGGGCATCGTATAATTTGCTTTTGTTATTAATGCTTTTGATTAATATGATTCTAACATTTATGTGAAATTTATGCGTTTTAAAAGGAGTTTTATTTTTGGAGAGTAACATTGCATTTTGAAAATATAAGGAACCGACCCTCGTATAATTTGGCTTATATTTATCTTAATTTCACTAAAAGTTTTTACAATAACCACGTTATGTGTGGTTTATGAGTTTCAAAGCGATTCCTGGAAGGTTGGTTTCATGGAACCTATGAGAAATAAAGTAATTATCCTCGTATAATTTGGCACACTATTTTAGAATATAATAAAACTAATTTTCGCAAAATTTATTTAAAATCGGTTTATATTTAGGAATTTTAAGACTTAAAAACCCATTTGTATTGTGCCTATCTGAAATAATGGACCGATCATAACCAATACACATTGTCCTTAAACTAAAGTAATAATACTTGCCAAATTTCATTAAGTTATCCTTAAAACTGCGATCTATGCTTTGCGAACAAGCTGAACATGGACAGACAACCAGGCGGACGGATATGCTTTAAGTGGTAGGACTATTTTTCTCTGACCATTACAAATTATGTGCAAACGCATAATACCCCTACCAGCTATGGTGGTGTAGGGTATAAAAAACTTTAAATTGAATGATGTGGGGGCATAAAAAATACCTCATCTGTTCTATTAAAGCGTATTCCTGTGAGGGTGTTCTGCATCGAATGAAACCAATAGTGGTCAGGCAAGACTTTAACTTAGTTAGTTGTTACTAAATTATAGAACTGTAATATAGAGGGTTACTGCCCCTAGTCCTACCACACTATTCTTGGTACTGAATTTTAAATCTTTCTTGGCAATGTTCTATATACTTTATGTTATGGACTATTTATATTCAATCTGTATGTGTAGTTCTTGTGTTCTATAAGAACCTGATCTTAATATTTGCTGTGTATGGAAGGAATCAGTGCATTACCAGTTAAACAATTTAATAGAAACATATTAAGAAGTAAAACTAAATTCCACAACTGCATAAGTTCTAAAGATCATCGCTAATTAATAGCACAGGTTTGCACTTCTCTATAACATTATACGGTCTTCTATAATTTTACCAGTTTAAAAGATCAATAAGTAATTCTATTAATACTATTTGCTTTGCATGAAGAATTTGGTCCTACCGGACAATTTTATAGCTTGCTTTACTTCTACAGATGTTGATATTACTCAGTAAAAATTACAACAATATCGTTCCAGTGCCTTAACTGTTTAAAATTCCCCAACAAGCATATTCTTCTTGTTACACGCTTTACCATAACTTGTCATTCCGTTTTTAACAGCAAGAAAGTATCATGTAAGGCCCCACAAAGTCTTGCTTCAAATCAAAAAATTCTTGAATTAGAACAGAAGATTTTTTGTTCTTCTGTTATAATTCATACTTTCGTCTAGACGCTCCTGACTCATACTCATATTATTGTCTCGATTTAAAATCAAACGGTGTTCGGATGTCAAAACGTAATTTCGACGATGGTAGTGTTAGTGGTTTAGGCAGCATTTGTTCTGTTCTAAAAAAAATTAATAATACAATTTGTAACAAATTGCTGGAGGATACTCTTCTCTCTTTATGGATGTAAAAATGGATGAGGATTGCAGATTCCAACGACATAATCATGGTTTAACGAACAAAGCGTACCTCCATTGGACGGCCGAACCTAAAACCAATGGGGAACTAATTACCTGAACATGGTCCCGTAAAGTTCATTAAAATAATGCTCAATCTAAACCAAAAATTATGCAAGTTTAGGAGGATATTATTTCCAATCTTCCTAAAAAAAGTAGTGGAAGCAACCAGATTAGTATCACAACAAAGAATCATCCATCCATTGTTAATACTGCTATAGAAACCAAATAAACTTAGGTGCGTTTATAGGAAAATACTTTTTGAAATAGCAGTTAAGCTCTTAAATTGAGTTATGAATGCTTTTTGAAAATAAGAATAAAAATTTTTAATGATTCCACTTATATTTCTTGTTTTATTTCTTCCAATTCTTCAATAAAGTTATATGCGTTTACAGGAACAAGTACCAGTGTATAAATAATAATTATTTTCCGTAGTTTGGACTTGGCATAAATTTGAATGGTGAGATTTAAGAATATCATTTCACATTTTTCTATTGATTCTATACAAGGCTTCCGCATCGGGATTTTAGACTTAAAACGTGAAATTGTATTTTAAATGCAATATCGTCTAATTAGAATGTTATATTCGATTATGACAAGTAAGTATGTTATATTCGATTATGGACCGATTCTCAATGATGTGTTTTAAATTCAATTTAATATTTATAAGCAACCAGCTAGTCGTCCAGATATCTGCCCGTTTTTATCCTAGAATAAATCGTTACACTTACAGCTGGTACATAACAATTTCTCAGTCAAGTACAATTGTAGGGTATTAACTTATAAAATAATGCTTCAAAACAGAAATCAATCGCCAGAAGGTCTCTTAAGACATTTACTGCCTCTTTCCTTATTATGCAAATTTTCTCCAGTTCCAATACCAATGATTCAGTTTCTACTCTTTTCATGTTTGTTGTTATTTCCATCCATACATTTTATGTATGTAAACTTATGTATGTATACATTTTTAGGTTGATAGGTAACTGACATGTTGCCACTGCCAATATAACAACATAACGCCAACGGCATTAGTTGCAACTGTACAACCAACACCGACAATAAGCGACAATTTAATTGGGTTCCCATTATCGTGCATCACTAACTCTAATGGTGGTCAACGTAAAAGGAGTCATCGTATTTGTTGGTACGTGCCATTTATCACATTTAATCTATGTTGATTTTGTCTACTGGACTCTATGCTTTTTAGATTTTATTTTTATATCTTTGTTTGTCCATAGTCATTGGCCTATGGAGGAAAATTAAACACAATAAGTGTTTTATGAAATTGTTTAGGAGAATGTGTGATGAGAATTTAATAAAAGAAATGTGGAATTTTTAATGTTGAATGGGGTTAAACGTATTCACAGTTAAATTAGCGCTATAAAATCTCCCCAGATTTTGAGCAAAATTAATAAAAGTTTTGAATTTTAATATCATTTTTTTGGAGTATTAGACATATGGGCAACAACCAGTGATACCTATAGCTATCACTATAGGTTTATTTTTATGTCCATCTGCCTCTTTGTCGCAATTTTGTTTTACAAAAAAATTGAAATTTTGTTTTACGAAAAAAATTGAAAATTCAAATTTACACTAAAAATTCAAATTTACACTAAAAATTCACATTTTCACTAAAAATTCACATTTTCACTAAAAATTCACATTTTCACTAAAAATTCAAATTTTCACTAAAAATTCAAATTTTCACTAAAAATTCAAATTTTCACTAAAAATTCAAATTTTCACTAAAAATTCAAATTTTCACTAAAAATTCAAATTTTCACTAAAAATTCAAATTTTCACTAAAAATTCAAATTTTCACTAAAAATTCAAATTTTCACTAAAAATTCACATTTTCACTAAAAATTCACATTTTCACTAAAAATTCACATTTTCACTAAAAATTCACTTTTTCACTAAAAATTCACTTTTTCACTAAAAATTCACATTTTCACTAAAAATTCACATTTTCACTAAAAATTCAAATTTTCACTAAAAATTCAAATTTTCACTAAAAATTCAAATTTTCACTAAAATTCAAATTTTCACTAAAATTCAAATTTCACTAAAAATTCAAATTTTCACTAAAAATTCAAATTTTCACTAAAAATTCAAATTTTCACTAAAAATTCAAATTTTCACTAAAAATTCACATTTTCACTAAAAATTTCAAATTTTCATTAAAAATTCACATTTTCACTAAAAATTTCAAATTTTCATTAAAAATTCACATTTTCACTAAAAATTTCAAATTTTCATTAAAAATTCACATTTTCACTAAAAATTTCAAATTTTCATTAAAAATTCACATTTTCACTAAAAATTTCAAATTTTCATTAAAAATTCACATTTTCACAAAAAATTCACATTTTCACAAAAAATTCACATTTTCACTAAAAATTCACATTTTTACAAAAAATTCACATTTTCAATAAAAATTCACATTTTCAATAAAAATTCACATTTTCAATAAAAATTCACATTTTCAATAAAAATTCACATTTTCACTAAAAATTCACATTTTTAATAAAAATTCACATTTTCACTAAAAATTCACATTTTCACTAAAAATTCACATTTTCACTAAAAATTCACATTTTCACTAAAAATTCACATTTTCACTAAAAATTCATATTTTCACTAAAAATTCATATTTTCACTAAAAATTCATATTTTCACTAAAAATTCAAATTTTCACTAAAAATTCATATTTTCACTAAAAATTAAAATTTTCACTAAAAATTCAAATTTTCACCAAAAATTATATTCATAAATATAGAACAAAATTTATTTTATAAAAATGTGTTAACATCGTTCTAAAAACTTAAATTTAAATCAGCAAAATATCGCATCTTGAATTATTCCCCTCTATTTAAGCATTTTTCAATACGATTTTATATAGTCATAAACTGAATTTAGAATATTTAGCACATAAATATAAAAAATAATTTCTCCGAACTATATAATTGTGTCGTTAAAAGCCACCATCCATGATTATTCATTGAAACATATGTACATTTTATGAACACAAAATAGCATAAAAAATTACATATACATTTTAATATATTCCTGGTATAAATGACTATAAATATACATAGGAATACATGTGGAATATTAAAAGAGATTCTTTATAGTAAATAACACACATTTTCTCAAAAGTAATTAATCTTATTCCGAAACTCATAAGTAATTATCAATCCCTAACAGTATTATTGCCGCCATCATCATCAACATCATACGTCATAATATGCATCATTTAAGCGCATTAGCAACGGCAATTTAGTAGGGCGTTACTTAATGCAAAAATATACTAAATGTATTATAAGGAAATATTAAAAACATTAAATATTTGTAATTTAAACATATGAATTTTTACGAAAATAATAATTTTATGTAAAAATAATTGAACTCCATCTTCAATATTCTCCACTAAAAATGCGTAAAATTATGTAAAGGTTTTTCTGAAATATTACACTAGAACTCTGAATGAGACTTAAAATTAGTCATATATTTTGTTATATAAAAGTATGGTATTAGTCCATTTTTAACAACCTTTTAAGCCTCAAATTCTGGAAGAGTTATTATCGAATTAGCCAGAGTATTTTCAAGTTAGATATATATATTAAACACAGTTAAAGAACTATTTGGTACCCTACACCACATGTTGATTACAATTGATAGCAACCAAAAATCAATGAACCACCCTTGTATAATGATGAAGATACATTACATTCCTATTTTCCTAGATTCGACCAATTCTTTTTACAAGCCCTTCAAAATGATATTTAGAAGAAGGGTTGTAAGAGATCCATTAAAAATAATGAGCCAAGAGGAACAATATTATATACAGTATTATTTTATAAAAATAAGCGAATTTGTAACACGGTGCGTCATGCATTAGCATTAAATATTAATTTTTATAACCTAATTTTTCTCTCTTTCGTTACGATTTTCGCTCTTTAAAACTCATCTCAAAGTCATAAAAATTATTACATATTTTTTTATATTTCCTACAAATTACAATACTCATGAAGGGATCTCGTATATTTGTTTAATTTAATGATGCAACATATAAAATTAGTACCTCGTATTCATACTAAGTATCAGTAAGTATGACTACTTAAATATTGTATTACAGGCATATTGTCTGCTATTAGTAGAATATTATGAATAACGCTCATAACACTGTTGGTATTACCAAATTACACATAATAATAAAACCGACTAAACTAATTTTTACGTCCCTTTGCTGTCTTATTATGGCGTTTTACTGCTCAAGTTTTTTATGAAGTTTTTAAGAAAAATATCTTTCATGATGTCTTTAAATCAGCATAATGTTGCTTCTGTGTTGGTTTTTCGGTTAAAGGGCATATTAGATTTAATATTTCATATGTAACAGGAAGAAAATGATTTTGTGAACCTTGTGAAAAACTCTGTGATTAAAGCAAAGTCTAACTGGCCTTCTACAGTAGTCTAAAAATGATATGGTATTTTCGATTTTTTTTTGGGAAATGTTTAACTAGATTCAGTGGACTTCATGTGGACTGGGATATTATCGAAATTTCTTTTTTGATTTCATTGGCAAAAATTTATAAATTTAAAACGTCAACAATTCTCTATAAAAAAGACACCTACAAGTGTGCGATTTATCTTACAGTTTAAGAGATTTGTGAACTAAAGTTTACAATTTTACATATTTATGAAAATTAAATTTTGTGAACCCAATTTTAAGCTGAAATCTTGAAACTAATTTGTAAATATGGTCTAGACTCTAAACAAACTTTTTGCAGGAATTATATATCCATGTGTATCATGGGTATATAATGTGATCCTTTTTCGGAAACTCTTCCATTGCCGGTTTTATAGTGATTTCTGTCACACTTTGGGACTTTTTTTTTGCTCTTTAAATCTTCTTTAACAAGAGTTCAATATCACCCTACTGGTCTAAGATCTTAGTAGTTTTGAGGATTTGCCTCTTTTAGTACATAGAACACATTTTTGTTTCTGTACAACTCAAGGGCTTAGTGACTGGATGTCAAGTTACACATTGTTAGATTTTCTTGATAATAATTTCAGGAGTTATAGAGCCCGTTGTAACAAATTATTGGCTTCTTTTACCGCAACTGTATATTTTGGGAAATGTTTACTGCTTTGGATCCTAAACTTTTCCATTATTTATACAAAATTAATCCGCAGCTTTATGTACCAAATCATGGAGATAATTGTTTAAAGTTTCTTATTTGGTTATGGTTATATAAGGCTATTACTCCCCATTAAGCCCCTCACGAAAAACACTAATAAAATTTTTACATATTGTTTTTTTCTTCGGTCCATTGATTTTATTACTGTACAAAAAATGAAAATCAAAATCGGATCAATACTAAGAAGGTTATAGAATTCAAAATTTTAATACACTCTATTTGTCGAATGCCCCTTCCGAGAAACTCTTAAGTATTTAATCAAAATTGCAAATTCATACGAATATTATTCTAACAGAATATTGGCCAATATTTAGTTACAGCATCGATATAAGACTTCTTTCCAGAATTGGCCATTGGAATGTATATTTATAATTTGACTTATATCGGTCCATTCTTTTTTTTTTTGCTTAAGCACCAAATGAACGCCCATTCTAGGAAAAGATTTTTAAACTTGTTAAATTCTTACTTGATGCAATTATTTTTGTGAGCATTATTCTTTTGAATGAAGTCGATCATTAATGGCGATTCAAAAATTAATAGGGAATTTTACAAATATGAGACCGTATTTCACTTTTTCCAATGTTTTAAACAGTATCGGGAGAACTTTTCCTTTTATAAAAAAGCTTGGTTGAGGTAAAAAAAGTTCGACATGAAGTTTCCAAAGCCCAAAAATTTTTCAAAACAGTTCCCAACACATCCGGTAGGAATGCAGCCCATTAAACTAAGTGCTCGGCATAGTTCCTGACAGGGACGCTGCTAAAAATTTAGAGACCTAAATCGGAGTATGGAAACTGAAGTGAAGTTAAAAAAAAATTATTCTGCTGCATTAAGGATGACAAAACGAATGTTCTGGTAGATTTTTTGCTACTTTCTGGTCAAAAATTTTACATTGCTGATGCTCGATGGAATGTTGAAATGAAGTTTAGGACCCAAAAGTAGTGCAAAATGGGGTCGTCACTCGGTCATGTAATATTTTGATTCAGAACCAAAATTTAAAGTTAATTCCACAAATGTGAGATGGTATTTAATAAGAGAGTAATCGAAAGTAAGTGGTGGTGGAAATTTAAGATTCGGCACGGCCGAATGTAGCAATGTGTAGAACCTAAAGGTCATTGGTTCTAGCGTAAAGCTTTTTCACAGAATTGCTAATATAACGTTAAATTATTTTGCTACGAATTTCTTCAAAATCTCGAAGTGTTGAAGAGTATTCAAGATTCGGCTTAGCCGAATATAGCTTTCTTAATTATTGAGTATGTAAATAAAATTACTCATAAATTCAGACGATTTTTTATGTCTATAATGGCAAAGTTTTTTTGCGTATTTTTTATGTATTTTCTTTTTTAAAGTCTATTAATTTATTAAGCCTTTAAATAAAATTTGCAAATAATTTTTTTTATTACAAATACGGGTGGTATTTTATGTTTATAATTGACACAAAGTAATTATGAAAAAGAAACGATATAACAGATTTCTATTATAAATTATGTCATTTAAAACCATAATTTCGCAATATTTCGAAAAGCAGTGAAATGAGTCATATAACTTTAATATTCAATAAAAATAAAAAGAAGCAATAATGCTATATTCAGCTGTGCCGAATCCTAAATACCCTTCACCACTAACCCTATGCAAAAATGGCATTAGTTGATCCGCTTAAACGTCGATTACGGAAAAAGCCTCTATAAAACCTGCTATGAAACGTAGAAACATATTTACATACAGTTTAAAAAAAAATGGATTAAATATCAAACCCTTTTTCTGGGAAGGAGCCTTAAATGGGAACTATAGCAAATATTGTCAGTTCATAATTTCAATAGATTTGATTTAACTTTTAAAATCATATAATTTTAATATTTCTTTCCGGAAACGAGATTTAATGTGAGCTATAGTAATATATGGACCTTTATTTGTAACGAAAGTATCACATATTGATGTCTGTTTGTAAACTAATCGTGATAATTTTGAGTTTAAATTGGTTCATCGGTATAAACGGTGCTTTATATAGGAGCTCTATTCAAACCCGATTTTCGGGAAAGGCATTATATAGAAGCTATGGACCAAGATTGGTGGAATTAAAATATATATTGACGATAACTAGAAAAGTCATTGTGACTTATTTCAATAGAATTTGTCTTTATTTAAAAGTTTTATAAACTCAAACAAATTTTGCAGGAAGGGGCGATATATGGGAGCCATATCGAAAAATGGACCGCTATTGGTCAAATTGATAATATATTAAAGAAAGATAGAAAAATAATTGTACCAAATTGGTCTCTATTTAATAGGTTTATAAGCTCAAACTTGTTTTCCGAGAAAGCACATTTTATGGGAGCTATAGTAAAAAATGGGCCGAGATTGATCAAATTAATAATATATATTACAGATTACCAGAAATATCATTGTGTCGAATTTCAAGAGAATCGGTTAATATTTTAAAGTTTTATAAGCTATAGAACGTATTCCGGGAAGGTGCTAGGTGAAATAACGAACCCAGAACAATGTAGTGTCCCCGGGTTTACTATTGTGTCCTAAAAAATATGAATGGCTAATATAAATAAAATTTCTTCAAAATTGCAACCTATAAGACAAACAAATTTTAGGGTGTTTCAAAATTTTCCATATGTCAGCCCATATCCTTTTTCTGTTGATGCCATTTTAAAGATCTTTTGTATGATAAGGAAACATATGTAACTGTATGTTATGATTATATTGTTGTTTAAACCCAGTTACCTTTTTGTTGCAGAAAAGTTGTTTTTTGAATTTTGACTTTGTCTCAGACATCGGCGTATAACTTTTTGGATAATAAACCGATATATATATCGTTTTAGATAAGAAACTGCTTAGGATAATAACAAATAGTGTGGCGAAATATAATTGAATTCAGACAATTATTCTAAGTGTGATAATGTTTCCAACAGACAGACCGACATAGCTAAATCGACTCAAATTTTGTTATGATCCGTTATACGCGGAATAACAAAGTTAATATACCCTCATCATCTCTAGTGATAGTGGAGGATATAAAAATTTATTTCTTTATCTTGAGAAAAATAATTTAATAAAAATTCATTTTCGCTTAAGTTTCACCATATCAAAATTTTCTTTAGCTTCCTGCTTTATATCATTCCAATACACACATTTGGCGCATTTCTACGTTTTCCACAAATTTCTCTTATCGTTTTCTGAAGTATTTTACAAATTGCGCTAGTTTTAGTTTATTTAGGCCCAAATTGCTTTCTCTAACCTTAAATTTGCATAAATGTTACTCTTAACGTCAATATTTGATAAAGAAACTGGAGTTTCTTGGCAATAATTGACATGCCACTATCTCTCTAACTGGAATCGCATAAAATAAATTCCTTTTTGCAGTTTGCGAAAACTATGCGAACGATGAATGACTAACAAATAGATAATTGTGAACTCTAAAACAAAAAAAAAAACAAAAAACAAAATCCACATTTGGTGTTAAATAATTTTAAACTTGACCAAATATGGAATTTTTGTACACAGTCATAGTTAAAATAATAGGTATAGTACAAAATTGGGCTAAACACAAAGCAATTATGAACGATGAATTTGGTAAAAACAAATGCCTACAAAATAAATAAATAAATTATGTTTCGTACATATACACTATGCGGATATACAAACTCACATGTACACTCACAAACGCATATAATATATGAATATATTTCTTAAATATAACAAAGAAACCTTAATTAGTCATAAAATTAGTTATGTTTTTGGCTATATTTTTTTTTACTGAACCGATTTAGATTATTTTTCGAATACTAACGATAACATGATAATTCATCTTAATTATTTTGATTCTAATTTGTCGATTTAAAATTTACGAAAGTTTTTCGCTTTAATTTAAACGTTGTCTCAGATATGGGTCTATATCTCTTAACATACTAAACCGATTTTACTAGTTTTAAATAGAAAATTTTTCAGGACTATAGTTAATACTCAGGCCAAATTTCATTGAGCTCCATTAATTATTTCGGATGTGAAGGTGCCAAAAACAGAGACTGAAGGACAGACAGATGGACTTAGCTAAATCAACTCTGATTTTGGTGCGAGGCAAGAATATACATATATACATTATGGGGTCTTAGATGATCCCTTTTAAGCGTTCCACATGGAATGACAAAGTTAAAATATCTTCTTCAACACTTGAGGTGGTGGAGGGTATAATAATGTTAAAGGAAAGTTTGCACATGAGGTGCAAAATTAAAGAAATTAGATACGTATAGTTAAGGCCCAATTCTCTGCATTTCGATGGAACTGGTTCATATTTAAGAGGAATTCCGGAAAATGGGATTATAATGGTGGCATAACAAAATTGTCAAACTAGATTCATATGCTAAATAAAATTGAATCAAACTTTAAAGCCCTTTTCTGGAAAGGGTCCTAATTGCAAAAAGGGCCTAAGAGCAATAATTGTGCTCAATTTCAATAGTTTAGATTAAAGTTCAAAATCTTATAATAAAATATGGACCGATAATCGCCAACAAATGCCGAAAGAAATAATACTGTATAAAAGTATTGGTCTTCATTTTCTAGTTTTATAAGTTTAAAACTGCTTTCCGGAAAGGGGTCTTAAATGAGAGCTACAGCAAAATATGGACCATATTTATAATAAACTTTGATTATAGTTAGAAAAATCATTGTGCTAAATTTCAATGGAATTGATCTTTATTTAAATGTTTTTTAAACTCAAACCCTTTATCCGGGAAAGAGCGTTATAAGGGAGCTATAGAGAAATATGGATCGATACAGGGCAAATTAATATAATGCCTCTAGAACAGTTATTTACTAGTTTTATAAACTAAAGACTGTTTTCGCGGAAGGATCTGATATATAAGCTACATCAATATATAGACCGAGATTGTTCTTAAAAATATACATTAAAAATAGTTAGAAAACTCATTGTACCGAATTCAAATGAAATTAGTCTTTATTTAATTGTTTTATAAGCTCAAAACCGTCTTCCGGGAAGAGGCATTATATGGGAGCTATATCAAAATATGGACCCATGTTAATAAAATTTATAACAAATAGAATAGAAATAAAAATGGTTCAAATTCAAGAGTTTTATAAGCTATAAATCATATTCCGGGAAGGTGCCTAATATGGGAGCTGGGTTAAATAATGACCCCAGAACAATATGGCCTCTTTGGATTTATTATTGTATCAATATAAGTATATGTGAAAAATGATATAACTCATTTTAAATAGGAAGCTGCTTAAGACAATAAAAAATGTGGCCAAATTTCATTGAATTTAGACAACTATTTTAGGCGGATTGGATTTGATGCAATAATATATACACATTGTAAGGTCTGAGATGATTCCTATTGACGTTACACATGGAATGACGAAATTAATATAACCTCATCACCACTTGTGGTGGTGGGTACGAAAACGTTGTGAAAAATAATTTAAAGATCGAATTTCTGTAAAATAAAGTTAGAATTTCTTCTCTTTACCCACGTCATCATAGGAAGTTGGGGCATTATGCGATTTACATATGAAAAAAAATAATACTTCCATAACACATTTAAGTAAAATTGTTCGATTCAGTTCTAATTTCTGTGTAGATTAAATGACGTTCTAACCTTTAGTTCACCAGGACATGTCAACTTTGTGGAACGAAATTCAGGCTGCAATTTTAATTTTGTGCCGATGAAATTCAGCATATGTCATTGATTTTTGACCAATGACGATTTCTACTGTAATTGTTTATGATCAGTTAGGATATGGGGTTTAAGCTCATAAAATATATAAACATAAAATGATGTTAACAAAATTTTACAAACAAAGTGCAATAAATTTTATGCGATGTGACAAATTATTTCTGACTGACAGACCGATCCGTATAATGACTGTCACGCTAATCATCATCCTACAGCCCTAAATTGTAGCAAGATGATAATTGAAAGAAATATTTGTGCCAAAATTCAATAGAATTGGTTCAAGCTAAAAGTTTTTTCAGCTTAAATCCTTGTACCGAGTGCCTTAAATTTGATCCGAATTTCAGTAAAACTAAAACCCTACTCCGGGAAGGTGTCTTAAATGGAAGCAATGATCCCAGAAAATATGGTTTCTATGGGGCAAAATAAATATATGTGACAAATTATAGAAATTATTCGAAATTGCGAACTAAACGACACACTGATTTTTATATGTTTGAATATAAAACACTACGATCAGCAGAAAAAAGTTATAGCTCCTTTTTACATATAGCAGTATGTTGTGATTAAATTCTGTTTTAATCAATTCATTTTTTGTTCAAAAATTTGGAAAAGTTTTTCTTTGGGAATTTTGTGATTCTTGGATTTATTATTGTATCAATATAAGTATATGTGAAAAATGATATAACTCATTTTAAATAGGAAGCTGCTTAAGAACAATAAAAATGTGGCAAATTTCATTGAATTTAGACAACTATTTTAGGCGGATTTGATTTGATGCAATAATATATATACACATTGTAAGGTCTGAGATGATTAACATTACAAACGGAATGACAAAATTAATATACCCTCATCACCACTTGTGTTGGTGGGTACGAAAACGTTGTGAAAAATAATTTAATGATCGAATTTCTGTAAAATAAAGTTGAAATTTCTTCTCTTTACCCACATCATCATAGGAAGTTGGGGCATTATGCGATTTACATATGAAAAAAATAATACTTCCATAACACATTTAAGTAAATTGTTCGATTCAGTTCCAATTTCTGTGTAGATTGAATGACGTTCTAACCTTTAGTTCATCAGGACATGTCAACTTTGAGAACGAAATTCAGGCTGCAATTTTAATTTTGTGCCAAGGAAATTCAGCATATGTCATTGATTTTTGACCAATGACGATTTTTACTGTAATTGGTTATGATCAGTTAGGATATGGGGTTTAAGCTCATAAAATATATAAACATAAAATGATGTTAACAAAATTTGACAAAGTGCAATAAAATTTTATGCGATGTGACAAATTACACGATGATTATTGTTTCTGACTGACAGACCGATCCGTATAATGACTGTCACGCAAATCATCACCCTACAGCCTAAATTGTAGCAAGATGCCAATTGAAAGAAATATTTGTGCCAAAATTCAATAGAATTGGTTCAAGCTTAAAAGTTTTTTCAGCTTAAATCCTTGTACCGAGTGCCTTAAATTTGATCCGAATTTCAGTAAAACTAAAACCCTACTCCGGGAAGGTGTCTTAAATGGAAGCAATGATCCCAGAATAATATGGTTTCTATGGGGCAAAATAAATATATGTGACAAATTATAGAAATTATTCGAAATTGCGAACCAAACGACACACTGATTTTTATATGTTTGAATATAAAACACTACGATCAGCAGAAAAAAGTTATAGCTCCTTTTTACATATAGCAGTATGTTGTGATTAAATTCTGTTTTAATCAATTCACTTTTTGTTCAAAAATTTGGAAAAGTTCTTCTTTGGAATTTTGTGATTTACTTTTTAGCTATCGGACCGATAAAGTTGGTTTTAAATGTGTTCTTAGATGACTCTTTCTTAAAGTTACCTGTAAAAATTTTGTTAGCTCTAACAAAATAAATGATATTTGAAAGAAGGATAAAATTTGCAACCGCTATAGTAGTTTTTACTTCACAAAGATCGATCGATATAAAATTTTTTTGAGGCTAAATATCTCTAAAACTATAAGTACACATATGTCAATGTGAGTAGTTCTTTACTACTAAATTGTTTCGGATATTAGAAATCTTTATATTTTAAATATTTTCTAAAAGTCTTAAAAAACGCTTAAAAGACACCTCTAATCTCAATGAGTGAAATTTCATCGAAATCGGTTTGGCTTTTCAAAATTTACAGATTTTTTTCCATTCATTTTTAAGTTAAACACTGTGCGAAAATCGAATAAATAATTGTTGTGTCAGATATGCATGTATAACTTTTCCTACTACTAAACCGCAATTGTCGGTTTTAGATAATAAACTGAAGAGGACTATGACAAATACTCCGACCAAATTAAGTTATAATCGGAGTGTTACTGAAAATGTTTCCAACAAGTGGACTTAGCTAAATCGACTAAGTATAATGCAGTAATATATATTTCTTCGGTCTTTAGATGATTCATCCTTGGTATTGCAAATGGAATGACAATGTTAATAAGCCTTTTTCATCACTTATAAAAACATAAATCATCTCTAAGAATTATATGCATCTAAAGAAGCAAGTTGTTGGAAACTTTTGTATCTAAAAATACCAAAAAAAGTACCTCCAATAATACTTAATTCGGAGTATTGACTCACTGGTCGATATGTCACTAATTTGTTATATACAAATTATTTTTACAGTCAATTTTGTCAATTAACAAATTTGTAATGTTTAAAATCTACATCAAGTGATAATTTTAAACAACAGATACAAATTGGCAAATAATCAATATATATTCTCATACGTATAATTGAATGAGTCTTAAAACCAGGTGTAGAATTTTAACACATTTCCCCATTTAATAGAAAAAAAAACATATACAGATACATATGTACGTATGTATGTACATATAAATGACTGCTTAAAATATTTAATTCAAATATAAAATGAGAATGACTAATAAAAATGTATTGCAATATTTTTATATTGTTTGGCCAATAGGTCGGTTGGAATTACATCAGATTACTGTTTATAGAGGTGCATGCTATTGTCAGATGCCAGTGAATGAATAATAAAAATAATTTCCAATTAAATAAAATTATTATCAATAAAATGGAAAACAAAAAAAACTAGATTTAAATGTGAAAACGTATTTATTGTTTATAAACTGCAATACGGTGTTTGGTATATAATATGTTTGTATAAATGTTTACGGCGCACACAAATTTAATTATATCACCTTTTGATCTAACTAAGTCCGTCCGTTTGGATGAATGTCTATTTTAATTTTGATAACAAAATACAAATCACAGTTTTTTTTTACGAAAATTGACAAACTTTTTTTTTGGCCGAAAATTCAGTGGAATTAGCGTTTTTGCACCACAAAAAGGGTACCAAGATCGGCAAAAATATTAAAATAGGTTATATACTAAAAATAGGGTGTTTATCGTAGAGCTCTTAAAACTTGCACACAGTTTTATATTGAAAAAATTAAGAAAAAACAAGTAAGAAGGGTTTATACAAGTATGAATTTTCAATACCCTCCACCACAAATGAGTGTGAAGTAAATGATTTATGTTTCTTACATACACAATCACACATACCCTCACAATCGTATAGAATATATACAAGTGTTTTTTTTAATATAACACAAGAACACATAATGAGTAATAAAATTAGTTATATATTTGTCTATAACTTTTTTCTACTGAACAGATTTTGATAATTTTTGGAACGGTAATACAGTAACTTATTTTATAAGCTTAAAGGTTGTAAATTTGTCTATACTTTTTTTCTACTGAACAGATTTTGATAATTTTTGGAACGGTAATGAAGTACATATAACTTATTTTATTATGCTTGAGCTTAAAGGTTGCCTTAGTAATCGGTCTATATCTTTTCATAAACTGAACCGATTTTGTTAGTTTTAAATAAGAAACTTCTCAGGACTATAACAAATTCAAGGAATAAATTTCATTAAGATCTTGTGGATGTGAGCGTGTCAAAAATAGACAGGCGGACAGAAAGATGTACGAACATAATTAAATCAACTACGATGTTGATTTGAAGCAAGAGTATATATTATGGGGTTTGATATGACACTTTCTTAACGTTACACAAGGAATGACTAAGTTTATATACTCTCTTCAGTACTGCGTTGTCTGCCAACGACTTCAAACAAATGCTGGTGTAAAACAAGGATGCGCCCAATCAACTCAGCTACTAATTTAAGTATATTGTTCGTTTCAGTTCCAATTTCGAGACGATTGAACGATGGCCATCCTTTAGTTCATTTGGCCGTGTCAACTTTGTGATCGAAATTCAGGCTGCATTTTTAATATTATGCCAATGAAATTCAGCATATGACTGCAATTGTTTATGATCAGTCCGGATATGGGTTTTAAGCTCATAAAATATATAAACATAAAAAGATGTTATCGAAATTTGACAAACAAATTGCTATAATATTTTATGCGATGTGCCAAATAGCCTAATTTCAAACAAATGCTGGGATGTGCTCTACCTCCTTAGCGATTCCCAGTTTCTCAGTCAACTATAGCACTTCTTGAATTTTTCGGGTGATATCTGCTTATTTCCGCAGAAGATATTCAACATGCAAGAGTTCGAAAGAATAACGCGTAATGTCAAAGTTAAAATAAATACCAAGAAAACCACAGCAATGAAAACCAACAACGGAAGCACAGGTAACATGATGTTGAAGGGCAACTAGTCGAATACGTATTCTGTGATCTTCGTAGTAAACAACAGTCTCATTAAATACGACTACAATCGATATGAAGATGCTTATAAATATAAAGACAAACAAAGCTTGAAATGACCAAAAAATATTGGTCTTTATCGATATGAGTTTCAGAATTATCTGCATAATATTCCTGCCAAATAACATCATTAACATAGATCTACGGAAACTTAACAACAAGTTATTCATAAGAATATTGACAAATCATAGAAAAGAAGCATTTGAATATGTTCAAGATCTAGGACAATGCAGTCTTATATGGAAATACGAATATGCTTTGGGGAAGCTAAGAGGGATATTAAAAAAAATATTTGTAAATCATTAAAAATTGTGGCGAATTTCAAAAACCATGTATCGAATTGTGATGTAGCCCCAACAGAACCTACTAGTTTTTCATCAGTTCAGTATCTTGAACTCATGCTGAATACTCTCCGGAGTATTCTAAAAAAAGTATTTGACCATGGACGATATTGAAAAATCGGCGTTATGTGGTGAGGAGTAGTAAAATATAATAATCGCCAAGATTCGCACAGAGTCATTAGTCTTAAAAAAAACTATTTCAGATAATTATTCAGAGGTATGGTATTTAATACCTTTATTAAATGTATTATATGATTTTTTTTTCAAATAATAAAAATTTTGCTTGTAATTCCATGATAATAAAACTACATACAAACATATTTATATAGAAAAAAACACAAAATTGGTAAAATATTAATTATCATTAAGGCCGTTGCAAAAATAAAATAAAATAAAACAAAACTACTCTATTCTACTATGCCGAAACTTTAATACCCTCCAGCACTTTATTGAAGACGATTATCGAGTTAATGGAATTTGTTCATATTTCCTTCCGGAAATTGAGATTATCAAGGAGTAATAACCAAATATGACCGATAATTGTCAAATAAGTTTCATATATTAAAGACAGTTGAAAAATGTTTATTCATATAATAGTTTTATAAGCTCAATCCCGTTCTCCAGGAAGGTGCGTTATGTGGGAGCTATAGTAAAATGTGGACTATTGCTAGTTTTATAAAATCAACTGTATTCAATACAGTTAGAAAAATAATTGCTTCGAATTTCAATAGAATTAATCTTTATTAACTGTTTTCCAGGAAGGCACATTATATGGCAGCTACTGAAGAATATGGACCTATATTGTTTATATTAATAAACATTAAAGGTAGTTACAAAAATCATCGTGTCGAACCGCAATTGAACCAGTTTTTATTTAAAAGTTCTATAAAATCAAACGCGTTTTCCGGGAAGGAGCAATACATTTAAACTTTATCAAAGAATGGACCAATATTAATAAAAGTTGGTATTATATATCTGAGACAGTCAGCAAATTTATTGTGAACAATTTCTATTCAATTGGTTCATATTCAAGAGGTTTGTAAAATATATTTCGGGAAGTGACGTTATTAGGTAGTTAGGTCAAATAATGACCCCAGTAAAATAATGTTTCTTTGGGTTTATTAGTGTATCAAAATAAATGTATATGGCAAATTTTAATAAAATGTCGTAAAATTGCCTCCCATATCACACACAGATTTTGGGGTGTATCAAAATTTTGCACATTTCAGCCTACAACATTTTTATATTGATCCGATTTTGATGATTTCTTATGCGAGAGATTAAGGAACATATAACTGTATGTTAAAGTCAAATTCTCTTTTAAATCCAGCCACATCTTTTGTCGAAGAAGAAAATAGTTTTTTTTTTGAATACTGAGGTTGTCATAGATATCGTTCTGTAACTTTTTTGCTAATGAACTGTTGTAGCCTGTTCTAAATTGGAACTGCTTAGGACAATAAGAAATAATGTTGTCAAATTTTATTGAATTCGTATAATTATTTTAGGCATGAGAATATCTCCAACCGACAGACAGTCGGACATAGCTAAATCGACTCAGATTTTAATGCAAGAATGTATATATTTTATGGCGTCTGTGATAATTCCATGCAGAATGGCAAAGTTAATATACCCTTGTGGTAGTGCAGGGTATAAAAAAATAACAAAGATCATTTGTGAAATTTTCCACTAAATGATGATTTTCTGAGTTGTGGAAAATTTATGGTATGAAAAATATGTACCAAGAAACCCACGCTGTTAAAATATTTAGTAATTAATTATTTTTTCTTCTCTAATACAAACATGAGTCTGTATAATTTTTTCTGATAAAAATTACATTTAATATGAATTATGATCATGAAGAATAAATTATTCTAGTTTAATATATGTTACATTCTATAAGAATGTTGTTTTATACATTTATTTTCTCTTTTTATACACGTGGAGAAATTTTTAGTATCGATAATTCTAAAGAAATTTGGAAGAAAAATTAATGTGCATATTTCCTGATGTTGAGTTATAGTTGTATCTAAACGAGAAAGGTTATCTTGTTCTGTCATAGAAACCGATTAATGAATGCCAATAAGAAATTTTTATTTACTTTTTATTCACTTTTGTAAATTTGACGTCTTCTTAATAGGAAACACTACGGGTTGTAAGATTTTCGAGTAGGTCAAAGGGTCATCCTTTCAAAAATGAAAATTCATTTATTTCTTATTACTCCAACTAAAGGTCAAGAACAATGAGAAATATTCTGGTGTACAAAATCTCTAGGTTGGACTCGTTGTAAAATTTGCATATTCCGACTTATATAGCACGTAAGTATATCGTTTTATGAATTATATTATGACTTACACAATTTTTGAATAGTGCGGATCCAAAAACATTTAAATATCATAATTTACAGAGCCAAGAAGAGTGTGTTTCTCTTGAATTTTTAATAACGTAAGGCGAATTTCTTTTTTGATATAAATAAGGCATTTAATAATCTTGTGAAAAACGGTAAACCTTTTCAAGTGAATTTTCAAATATTTCACTTCACTAATGCAAGAGATTTTAAGAAAAGAGAAAACAAATGTTAATGACCTTGGATAGATACGAAGAACTCTCTAGATATCTCGCTATAAAAAAGTTGTAGAATGATACCTGAGTCAAACTTAAAATTCCAAAAAACTTTTCTAGTTTTTGTAAGGGTATTGTAACTTTATAGTTCCGTATGTAACGCCAAGAGCACATCATCTAAGACTGAATAAGTCAAATATACTTGCATCAAATCAAAATCGGAGTCGATTTAGTTATGTCTGCTTGTTGGAAACATTATCACGCCTAGAAGAATTTTCCACATTCAATATTTTTTAGCTAAATTATTTGCGTTGTCCTAAACAGTTTCCTATTTAAAATCCACTTTATTGGTCTTCTGTCAAAAAACATATTGAGAGATATCTGAGACAAACTCAAAGTCCGATAAAGAACTGTTTTAAATTTTAATAAGTGGCAATTGGATTCAAACAAAATGTAAGCATAATAAACATTTGTATGAACTTCATAACCTTACAAAAAATCATTAAATTAGGATCATTTGAAAAAAGTTATAGACTAAAATATTGGCAGTTAATATTGACCCTAAAACCAGTCTGCCATAAAGTTTGCAATTTTTAATACAAAATTCTTCAGTTTGACATATATATTTGTTTTGAGAAAGAAACTCAAAGAAATAGATCGTTCTAGGGCCTTTATTTGACCTGGCTTCCACATAAGGCTCCTTTCCGAAATAAGGTTTCCAGCTTAAAAAACATTTAAATAGTGACCAGTTCTGTTGAAATTGTTTTTCTAACTGTCTCATGTAAGGCTCCATCCTATAGTTTTGAGTTTTAAAAACTCTTATATGTATAAGTTCAAATTTCTTTTAATTTTTTGAACATGTTTTACTTATATGATGGATATATTGCTATATTTTGATTTAGCTCCCACTTGAGTCCCCTTCCCTGAATGCGAATGTTTGCATAAAGTAAGTGGTGTAAAATATTTGAGGTACAATGGAATATAACATTCTTACTTGTTTTAATAAAAGGTAACTTAATTTATATACTAAACAACCACAAAATATAGTTATTCGAACTTTATCATCGTACCCAAAATAGTAGAAATACTGATTAACAGCGAAGAAAGTTAACCCTTTAACTTGCAAAATTTTGCATATTTTTAAAGCTTTAAGCTTATACAAGTTATAAGCTTACAAAAATCCTTGAATAGGAACCCACTTCGTTTGAATTTCTGAAGAACTATTTTTCTAAATGTCTTAAATATATGTAAACAATTTCGGTACATATTACCGCTTCACGAAAGACCACCGATGTCTGTCCGTCCCTTTGGCTAGTTGGCTGTCCTTGTAAACATTGTGAAGAAAGTACAGTTCGCAATTTTAGATGTATATATTGATGAAACTTGACACATATCATTATTTTGGCGCATTTCCATCATTTCACCTAGTCCCCATAAATTGTTCCCCCCGGAATGGGAATTTAAGGTCTGTAAAATTTCGATTTTAATGAAATGTAACAAAGATAAATTTGGTGATATTCTAGGATTATGTGCTAAATTCTACGAGGATCGTATAACCATCTCCCCTCTTAAAAATGTCGTTTTGAAGGGTTTAAATCTCACATTTATTTTGGTATTGTGATAATAATTGGTCAAATTAAAATAAATAAATACAAAAACGATGTATAAATTTTTATGAGGGTCGGTTCAAATTTCCTCTAAGCACCGTATTATCCCCTACCTATCTATCCTATCTATATATAAGTACCATAATATACTGTACTTTTAAGCACAAATTAGAAAATGCTGTATGTTATTAAAAAGTCGGGCTTGACCAACTTTAGCTTTTACTTGTTAAAATTATAATTCTTTTATATGTTGATATTTTTCGAAAATTTTCGGCACAATTATGTTTATAATTTTCAACCTTTTTACTTTTTTACTTCTGTATGTGTCTTGTAAGAAGAAAGATGATGAATGAACTCCAGCATTCCGGGTTTGTTCCCATAGAAAAAAATCCAAAACATAATTTCTGAAAATTGTTCTCAAATGTAATTGGTGTATAAGATAGGGAACAGCGGATTATGCCATTCTTACTTGGGTTTTTAACTAAACCAACTTTAAATATTTTAAATTTTTTTCTTCAATTATACGCACTGTTTTACTAACTCTTAAACTTTGAGTGTACACACACATGTATATCAACAGATTTTTGTTTTATTGACACGCCTCAAAAGTTATTTTTGGAAATAAATCAAATTAAAAGGAATGAAAATGGGAAAAAAATAGAAGAAGAAGAAAAAATCCACAAACAACTCAAACACAAACATTTTGCCAAGACATCAGACATGGAAAAGTTTGTTAGGAAAACATGTTCATATTTGTTTTATTTGTCATTAGCAAATGTTGCAAGATATTTTTGTTGTATTTGTATGAAAAGAGAACAAAAAACGTTTATTTAAGCAAAATTGTAATTCAAGTCGTAAATCTACAACATGTAATTTCTTTTTATCTAATGCGTATACACACACATATAAGCATATTTACAAATGTATTAGTTTGATTTTCATATAATTCGATGAAAAATAATATTTGGCAAATTAAGTGGTTAAAAATTATATATAGACATTTGTATGTATGTGTGTTTGTTGGGTTTCAATTAAAAAGTAATGATACTTGGAAATTAACTTTATTACAACAATGAGTTTACGAGCGAAAATTTTACTCTTTCACGCCTTTAAGTGTAATTTTAGAAAGTCTTTATTTACAGACACAAGAAATCATTATCGAATTGTAATTGTTAATAATTTATTAAGCTTGTAATTGCGATAATTCTTTTATGTCCTATAGAAATGTCCAATATTTCAGGAAGATTCCATGCAATTATTCTTCCCGAATCATTATGTGTTATATTTAAGAAAAAAATTTATATATTGTATACGTTTGTGAGTATGTGTGAGTATGTATATACGAAACATACTGTATTTACTTCACACACACACTTGTGATAGAGGGCATTGAAGATAACTCTTCACCAATGGCACTGGTGAAGTGCGCAAAACAAATTTCCATATTATGGTCCTGTTTATATTGTTCTCTCAAAGTTCATATTCCCACATTTGTCTGTACAATATTAAAACTTTATGAATACATGTTTTTATGTATTTAATATAAATAAAGTTGTTTTGTATATTCAATACATTTAAAAGCATATTTTACAAGTTTGCACTTATACATATACGAATAAATACACTCACACACAAGTTATTTTGTGTTTAAATAAAAAACAAATGAAATAATCTCATTTAAATTAATAAAAAAAATTTACTTAAAACTGATGTTGAATGCAATTAAATATGAAAGGAATTTAATTTTATAAGTTGAATATGTATTTTATATATATAATGACAAATATCCGTTATGCTTTGATGTCATACTCGTCTTTAAAGTTCAGAATTTTGGATATTAATGGGGAATACACGTCCCCTTGTTCCAAACAACAAATTTTAAAATATATGTTACTTTTGGAGAATTGGGATTTTAAGAAAATCGGTTCAGAACTTTAATTGTACATGAATCCCAAAAAAAAATCAGTTTTTTTTTTTATATATACACCGGTGCGCTTTGATGCACAACAATTATTCTCAGTTTCAAATCTCACCAAAACTTCACGCAAGGAGAATTTTTTCAAATCGCCATTGTGTTACAGGAATGTGATACAATTGGAAAGCTCTACGTAAAATAACTCTATAGATATTCGATAATTAATAGTTTGTATATATAGGGTCAACTTTCCCGACAACATCTACCATTTATTTTCTCACGGAAATTATTTTATAGAAAAATTTGAAGGGCTGAATTAACGAATTCTAGTAACAAAGGTACCATGGTCCTATCTCTCCTATATTTTTTTACTACATCAATTCTTTAAGGAAGTGATTGGAACATTTAGTTCAGTAAAACAGTTCTAAGGTAAATTAATTGAGATACTCTCACTTCAATAGTTATTAAGATATCCGATAATCAATGTTTTCTTTGTATGGTGGCTACATTATGATCCTATACATCCAATATTTTGTACTCTAACGCTGCTCTTTGAGAAAGTGATTGGAACCAAATTTGACAATTATTACTGTAATTTTTTATTTGTATGAGGCTTGCCATGATCCTATCCATCCTACATTTTGTATAGTGAATAGTTTCTTGAGAAAATAATTTGGATCAAATTAAAAAAATGTTTCTATGTTAGTTTTTATGATATTTGAAAATCAATATTTACTTTACATGGGGTCTACATCCCCTTGTTATTATATGTCCTATATATTGTCCATTAAAATAGACCCTTGATGAAATAATTCGAACCAAATCTGAAAATTCTCGCTCTTATAGTTCTTTAGATATTCCATAATTAATATTTGCTTTGTATGGGGTATAAACTTCCCCTAGTCCTATCCCTCCAATATTTTGTTCAGTAATACAGATCAGAAATTGGGTTCAGTAGTTTAGCTGTTCATAAGTCCCAAAAAAATAGACAAACAGACACAAATACAGTTTTTTATAGATAAAGCGTAACATATCTATAGAGATTGAGATATTCGGTGTAAGTGAGTATCAACTTCCTCAGATGAGGCCTTTAATACCAATTAAAATTTTACTCCAACATTTTTTCTGCATATCGCTTTTATTCCACAAAAGAAAGACTGACCATAATGAAAGTTAACATTATATAAAGAGAGAGCACTATCTATTACCCGACATACGCAACAGTAAGGCAATTTCGATTTTTGTTAAAAACTGGTTTGTAACTTTGGATCGTATGAATTTGTTTTCAAATTTTAAAAAATGATATCGGAAGAGTGTTTTTTTGGATTTTTGTCTATAGTATAGTCAACATATATTGGAGATCTGGAAAAGCCGTTACCATACGATTAGAGTCTTAATCAAATTGGTCCTACAAACAAAATAGATCGCATCTTTAAAGTTATCACTTTATCTTTGAAGTTTGATTTATTTTTGTTATCATCGGTCCATTTTTTTCAAAGTGCGTATGTAGCGTACCATAACTTGCATCAAAAGCTGTGCAATATGATAAGGTGTATTACATAATCTATCTGATTCCACTAAAACTTTCTTACAGTTTTCTTAATAGAAAAATTTTTCCGACTAAACTGAAAAACAGTATCTTACTGTGAACCTTTATGCTCTTAATTTATTAAATGAAAAGTGTATGAAACAAAATCTCAAAAGACTGTCTACAACCATTCAGTATTATTTCTTAATCTTAACTAATTAATCATAAATTAAGATATCCACCGCTTTTATATACCAATTTCGCGCTCAAGATGTATACGTAATGTAGTTGTATGATATAACTCATACGCATACATGTAAAATTGAGTAAATGTACATAGTGGGGTACAATAGTTTTTGTTTATATGCAACATTTGACCCACTAAATAGAGTTGTCTGCAGTTTAGACCTAATCAGTGGAGTTATAGCGACGTAAACCTTGGATATTGCATTTTTTAATTCATTTACGAAAGTATTTTTCCAACCTTTCTAAATTTGTTTATTTAGTTAAAAAAAACATAATAAATATAATGAAATCATATATTTAATAATAAGATATTTGTCTGAAATTTCTAGAAAATGTAATTTTCCAATTCAAAATTTGTTACTTCTGAACCGGGTGCAGTACTTGACTTCAATGTTCTTTTATTTGATTATTAAATTTGTTATTCAACTAAATAAAAAAGAACAAGATCAGGGAAATAACTGACTCGAGAGGAGGAGCTACACTAGTGTACATTCCTATAAACGTACATACATTTTTTTAAAGAGTAAATGGTGAAGAGTGTATATTAATTTTGTCATTCAATGTGTTACGCTTAGAAGCAATCATTTCAAGAGCCATAATGTATATTAATTCTTGCATAAAAAATCTGAGTCGATTTAGATATGTCTGTCTGTTGTTGGCACACTCACATCAACAATAATTGATAGATCTCAAAGCAATTTTGCTTGCATTGTCATAGAACTGAGAAGTGTTCTGTTTAAGAATAGCAAAATCGGTTTAGTAAATTAAGAGATATAGACCGATTGGTGGTGGAGGGTATTTAAGTTTCGGAATGACTGAATTCCACTCAGAAACCATCATCACCAATTTAAACAGGCATCGTTCTTGAGACAAAATAATGAGACATGATAAATTTCATAAAGGCATCTTTAAAACCCTGGTCTGCATTTTGTACACAAGATTTAAATGGACAGCCATCCAGCCGGGCAGACAGACGGATATTGTTAAATCGACTTAGAAAGTGATCCTGAGTGGAACGGTATAGCAAAATTTTGTCTTTTCGTTACAAAACCGCTTATGGCGGTGTAGGGTATAAATTTAAAAAAAGTAAATGCGTTTATAGGAATATGCAACAGTGTATAAGGTGGTAAAAAGAAAAAGAATGAGATGGAATAAGAAACAAACATTCGCTTTTTAAAAAAATTTAAAGTCCGAGGTACTCCATTTTTCACTATCTCTATAACTCTGCCCGTGGAGCACCTACTGGGGCCAGGCTTCCAAAAATAGAGTGTTTTACTTTTTTCTAATGCGTTAAATTTCAATCAAATTTATTCAGACCATGTCAAAAGTTACGGAATTATTTCCAAAACAATAGATTCTGCCCCACTTTTACAATGAGATGGCACTGTAAGCGTATACTTAATGTTGTTGTATGAAAAATTTTTCCGATATAACTCATGCGCATAAGGTGTGAAATCAAAAAATTCTTAACAGACGTTTTCCATTTAAACTTTGTGATCAGGCAAAGTTTGTAATATATGCCAGTTGCTATGTTTAATGTCAACCAAATGAATTATTGTTAATCTGTTTAAAATGGTTGAAAAGCAAATGGTGCGTATTAAAGTGATAACATGTTTTCAACAAAACCTAACTTGGTCCGCTAATGAAGGAAAAGGTAAATAAAATATAAAGCGTGTTCAAAAGAGATTCCAACACATCCGTTAGGAAAGCAGCCCAGTCAGCTCAGTGCTTGGACTGTTTGGTACCATAAGTAAAAGTTTATATAGATTTTAAGTTCCTCAAGAGGTTTTTGACTGAAATTGAAGTCAAGTTTCCTTAAAATAATACTCTTGTTACAAAATGGATGACAAATTATATATTCTGGCAGATTTTTTGAAATTTGCTGGTCAAAAATTTTATGTTGCCAATGGTCGAAGACTTTGGAATACAAAATCTGTCTAAATTTCAAAAAAAAAAAAAAAAACGATCTTCGTATGGCGAGCACTATGCAGTTGCGGCAAAAGAAGCCAATCATTTGTTACAACGGACTCTATAAGTATCGTAATATTTACAAAAAAGGCTTAAACCACTTATATTTGACCTGACTTGACATTGATTGGTATAAGAACCATAATGCGATATTTGTACCAGAAGAGGCAAATTTGCACGGATCTAAATTTAGTGGAATAAATCAGAAAGAGAACTGAACAGCTCAAAACTGTGTTCAAAAGTGTGGCAGATTTTAAACGGAGATGAACTACCCGTTCGAGGAAACTATAAACATGTTAATCGAGAAAGATTGAATAATTCTTCGCAAATTTATTTATACATTTTTCAAATCAATTAATGATTTCATAGTGGTCACTTCCTTTAAAATATTTTTAAAAAGGCTTTTTTGAATAACACATTAAACCCAATGTTTCCCCCTGCATAACAATATTCATAATTATGTTTATATGTACATATAATTAATTCAGTTATGTACAAAAATTTTTGTTTCAGATAAAAAAATAAAAATATCGAATTTCTTCGATAAAAAAAATCATAAATCAGTTACAAAAATTATTTCATACAGAATCGATTTTTTTATTTTTATAAAAAAAATAAAAGAAATATTTTTTTCTTATTTAACGAACAGCATCTGAAGAACGGTAAAGTATAACAAGTAAGCATGCTATGTTCGGTTATGCCGAATCTTTAATACCCTACACCACAAATGTAAGTGAAATAATTGCGTAATTTTTCTTACATACACATTCATTCATATACTCACAGACGTATGCAATATATAAAAGCTTTTCTTAAATATAACACGTGAACACTTCGTGAGTCATAAAAATAGTTATATTTTTGACTATAATTTTTTTCACTAAAGAGATTTTGATCAATTTTGGAACGATAAGGAAGTACAGATAACTTAATATTATGGCAAAAAATTTATTTTAATTTGTCGATATCTCAGATATCGATCTATATCTATTAATATACTGTACTAATTTTGCTGGTTTCAAATAGGAAACTTCTCAGGACTATAATAAGTACTAAGGCTAAATTTCATTATGGATTTTTGAAAATTTCAGGCAGACGGGCATAGCTAAATCGACTCAGACTTTGACATGATGCAAGAATATATATGAAATCTTAGATGAATCATTCTGAGCGATACACACGGAAAGACAAAGTTAATACACCATCTTCATCACTAGCGGTGGCTCATTTGAGGTGATTTTGGAATTGCCTTATTAGGAAATTATGAGCTGAATCTTGTTAAACTCGGTAAAGTTTTTTTGTTGTTTTAACAATATATACACTTTTCGACATTAATGTATTTTAAATTTTGGAATTAGGACCATATAGGAGCTAAGGTCATTCATAGGCCGATCTTCTTTAAACTTGTACTAATACGAATATTTGTTTTTGCTATATTTAATTAAAATATTATTTTTCTGTGAGCCCTATTGCCTTAATCCTTTATTGCGCGAAGACTTTAGTATGGAAGCTACGTGATACATTGGACCGATCATCACCAATTTCAATAGATTTCGGTTTTGACTCAAAACGGTTTTCTTTGATTATTTTATAATGAGAACAGATTTTCAGGCAGACTAAATGACAGACAAACGGACAACGTATAATTCTTACCAACGGAAAAGAAAACTCATTAAAGAAAGTCCGGCAACAAGCACCTCCATATAAAGAACTATATTTTAACTGAGAAGTATAAAAAATTTTTTAATAAAAATTTAATTTTTAAATTTCGCAAAAAAAAAAAATAAAAAAATAAAAAAAAAATAAATTTTCACTAATAAATCAAAATTTCACCGAAAATTCACATTTTCACATTATGAATTAATTTTTTTCTATTTTTAGTAAAAAAATTTATACAGTAAAAATAATAATTTTCCCTATAAATTGCAATTTTCATTAAAATTCATTCATTTTGAATTCATATTTTCACTGCATCACATTTTAAAAAATTCACATTTTCACTAAAAAAATCAAATTTTCACAAAATCTCACAAATTTTGTAAATTTATAGAGAAATTCACATTTTCATTAAAAATTCACATTTTCACAAAAAATTCACATTTTCCCAAAAAATTCACATTTTCCCAAAAAATTCACATTTTCACTAAAAATTCATATTTTCACTAAAAATTCACATTTTCACTGAAAATCCATATTTTCATGAAAATTCACATTTTCACTAAAAACTTACATTTTCACTAAAAAATTCACATTTTCACTAAAAAATTCACATTTTCTTGAAAATTCACATTTTCACTGAAAATCCACATTTTCTTGAAAATTTACATTTTCACTAAAAATTTACATTTTCACAAAAAATTCACATTTTCACTAAAAATTTACATTTTCACTAAAAATTCACATTTTCACTAAAAAAATTCACTTTTTCACTAAAAAATTCACTTTTTCACTAAAAAATTCACTTTTTCACTAAAAAATTCACTTTTTCACTAAAAAATTCACTTTTTCACTAAAAAATTCACATTTTCACTAAAAAATTCACATTTTCACTAAAAAATTCACATTTTCACTAAAAAATTCACATTTTCACTAAAAATTCACATTTTCACTAAAAATTCACATTTTCACTAAAAATTCACATTTTCACTAAAAATTCACATTTTTACTAAAAATTCACATTTTCACTAAAAAATCCACATTTTCACTAAAAATTCACATTTTCACTAAAAATTCACATTTTCACAAAAAATTCACATTTTCCCAAAAAATTCACATTTTCACTAAAAATTCATATTTTCACTAAAAATTCACATTTTCACTGAAAATCCATATTTTCATGAAAATTCACATTTTCACTAAAAACTTACATTTTCACTAAAAAATTCACATTTTCACTAAAAAATTCACATTTTCTTGAAAATTCACATTTTCACTGAAAATCCACATTTTCTTGAAAATTTACATTTTCACTAAAAATTTACATTTTCACAAAAAATTCACATTTTCACTAAAAATTTACATTTTCACTAAAAATTCACATTTTCACTAAAAAAATTCACTTTTTCACTAAAAAATTCACTTTTTCACTAAAAAATTCACTTTTTCACTAAAAAATTCACTTTTTCACTAAAAAATTCACATTTTCACTAAAAAATTCACATTTTCACTAAAAATTCACATTTTCACTAAAAATTCACATTTTCACTAAAAATTCACATTTTCACTAAAAATTCACATTTTTACTAAAAATTCACATTTTCACTAAAAAATCCACATTTTCACTAAAAATTCACATTTTCACTAAAAATTCACATTTTTACTTAAAATTCACATTTTCACTGAAAATCCACATTTTCACTAAAAATTCACATTTTCACTAAAAAATCCCATTTTGATTAAAAATTTACATTTTCACTGAAAAATTTACATTTTCACTGAAAAACTCACATTTTCACTCAAAATTCCAATTTTCACTAAAATTTCACATTTTTACAAAAAACCTATTTTCACAAAATATTTCCTTTTTAACATTCACCATTCTATTATTTAAGCTGAATGGTAAATAGATAAAAATTTGGCATTAACATTTTGTAATAATCAGCATCTTGAGTGGTTGATATCCTGTGAATATTTATTTATTTCTTTTTTTATCCAACAAAATTCTCTTTGGTGTTACAATAATTTCCCTTCTTTTTATGTATTTAATACATTTATTAGTGTAACAGGAAAATGTAAGTGAGAAACGCAAAAAAAGAAGAAAATATTATATTAAATTATATTTATCATAAATAATATTATCTAACAAATGTTAAAAAAATTACCCAACATTATTCATAAATACCATCAATACTTTCAAAAAAATGGCAAAAAATCTATATCTGAGAAATACTGTAAACGAAGGAGAAAAGTAAAGAAAAAATATATTCATAGAAAAAAAAATAAAATAATATAAAATAAGAAAAAGATATAAATTGTAGAAAACAACAATGAAATGAATGTAAGGAAAAATTGTGGCAAGGAAGTGGTCTACTTGGGAATATTTGTTATCATAATATGAAATATAATTTTTAACATTATTCACATTTTCTTCTCATAAATGTGCTACAGGAATGGTTTATGGTCAATTTAAATTGAGTGTTAAGTTTGGAAAATCTATTTAAAATACGTGATAAGAAATAAGAGATTTTCGGTAAAATTAATTTATTATATTTATGAATTATTATTGTTTGATTATAAAATACATGTTTTTGGGACTTTTAAAATGATACAATCACTGATAAGAAGGCTTAAGCCATTAAAGTTATCTAAATAACTTTCATACTCTCCACCACCAAAAGTGGTAAAGAAGGAAAGATTAAATTTTCATCATTTCTTGTGTAACACCAAAAAAGACCGATAAAAATATATATGAAAATCTGAGTCGATTTTTATATCGCTTACCATATTTTACATTCCTATTAGACCGCACAGAACATATGAAATTAAAAACTTAACCGATTTAATTATGTCCATCTGCTGTCTGTTTGGGTTATATGAGAAAAGTTATATGACGAAATATGAAGAATTTTAATACAACCCAAAATCTGTGAGCCAATTATTAACCGATTCTTTGTTACAATTAATATCCAAACAGTCTTAACTATATATTAGGAATTTTGTTAAAATCGATCCATCTTTGCTATAGCTCCCATATAACGCTCCTTCCCGGAAAAAGGATTTGCGCTTATAAAACTATTAAATAATGACAAATAGTGAAATTCGTCACAATTAATTTTCTTGCTCTCCTGAATATTCGTAATTAAATTTGAACAATATCAGTCCATATTTTAGTATAGCTCCCATATAGCGTGCCTTCCCTTAAAACGAGTTTGAGATTATAAAACACTTAAATAAAGACCAATTTCATTGAAATTCGGCACATTGATTTTTTAACTATCTTGCACAAAAGTTTTTAATCTATATAACATGGATCTATATTTTGCTATATCTCCTGTATAACGCTCCTTCGTTAAATTGTTTACTCATTAGTTAAAAGTGCCCTTATTAGGGGACAGAGTAAAATAATGACTCCAGAATAATCTGTTGTATATCATTTACCACTAATGTGTTGATGAGAGTAATTAAAGGGTATAATGGAACCGCATAAGGTTCCATAAAATTAATATATTCTTATATCAAAATCTGGGTCGATTTAGCTATGTCCGTGTCTGTCTATTGTTGGTACTATAACATCCACAATAATCAATAAAGATCAATGAAATTTGACCTAAGTGTTTGCTATTGTCCTATTTAAACTAGCGATTTATTGTAGAAAAATATATGTATACCGATATCTAAGGTAACCATATTTTAATATATTCAATTTTTAAGCAGGTATTGATTTTAATGAAAAATATTGCGATCAAGAATAAATTTTTGATAGGACTCGGGAGGTAGAGTATCATCTTTACTAAAGAAACATATCTCTGTGATTTGGCACAAGAGTAGTACGTTGAAAGGATATTATTCTAAGCTTCAAAATTGTGGTATTGGACAAAGGGGAGTTGCTATGTTCTAACAAACAGATCTCTTAATGCCCCATATCTTATCTGTTCTCAGATATCGATGTAGAACTTTTTTCTAATGGACCGGTATTTTTATTCTTAAATAGCATAGACAAGGTATTCATGCAATTTAGTTAAAATCGGATTATTATTGGGGATGTGAGAATGCTTCAACCAGACGGACAGACAAACATTAATAAATCGACTCACATTTGCTGGTTCTTTGAACCACTGGCCCAATTTTGTTAAGTGTTCTCATAGTGATCCTAATTCATTAAGATCTAACACACAGAGCAATTGAAATGGACCGCCTAACTTAGATGAACTATTTATTGTCATAAATTCTTGTTAAAATCCACACGAATTTCTGGTATAATTTAGAAGTTTTTTAGAAAGCATTGGATCAAATATACACCTAGAAAAAAGCTGGTCATAAAGTCTTAATTTTAAAATCACAGGTTGATCAATACCTCGCCCTGCCTTTAAGTTCATGAGCTATTTAGATTCAAAAGCAAACATTTTTTACTTTCTCTGAAGACATATTTTTGCCAGTGAAGTGTTGAAATTTGAATATATCGTCTTTTTGTTGTAGTCACTTTTTCAAATACTTTTCTATATGACTATAATATAACATTGTATACAGTGAATCTAGTTCGACTACAACTTGCTTGCTCTCTTACGCGACAGCGACCTCCTACAGTAGTGGAGGATATAGCAATATTCCTTTTAACTTGTCTATCTTGTCTAGTTTGTTATACGTTTTAACTGATGTTTGCTAACAAAAAACAAGTAAGAATGACAAGTTCGACTCTGTAATACCCTACACCACATTGTTGGTTGCAAATGACAGCTATGAAACATCTACTCTATGACTCTCGTATAATTTGCATTACAGATTTATGATTAAGTCTGAAGTACATTATGATGATACTAACATTTATGTGAAATTTATGCATTTTGGGGGGCTTATATCAGAAGAAGTGATGGACCGACCCTAGTAGAATTACAAATATCGATTCAAGTGTACATTTATCCTTTTTTGATAAGTTGTTATTGCAATACCAACATATATATGAGATTTTTACTCTTTAAAGTAATATTTGCAAGAGAGCTGGTATGGGATCTACGAGAAGTAATGAACCGACCCTCGTATAATTTAAATTTAAAATACTATAGGAATTACTATAGTCGAAGGACTTTCATAACCTAAAACCCCCTTTGCGGATGAACATTTATATGGAAGTAGCCTGAAATATTGGACCGAATATGACAAATTTCAATAGGCTTCGCCCTTGAGCCTAAAAAACTAACATGCACCAAATTTCATCAAAATATCTCTAAAATTACGAGTATTCACAACGTTCACCTGGACAGAAAGACAGACGGACGGACATCGTTTAATCGACTCAAAAAGTATACCACGGCATACTTAATGGTGGGTGTAACACAATTTTTCTGTATATTACAAACATCAGCACAAACACATAATACCCCTATCACCTACGGTGGTGTAGGGTATAAAAACGAAGAAAAGAAAAACGTAACTAACAAATGAGCAACATGAGTAGCGGCAATGGTCATATAAAAAATTTTAGAAAAACATCCTTAAAATATCTATTTTCATCGTTTGCTGTTTATTTTTCCCTCACCATTTTTATTAACAAACAGTATGATAATAATGACAGCATAACCGACAACAATAATGATAAATTCAATGGCAAACAATTTAAACTTTACTCTGTTGTTCTATAATACAAACTATTTTTCTTTTTCCCAAAGACTTTCTTCTGAATATGATACCAAGGATAAAAGCTCTTCTCCTCCACTAATAGAATTTCAAAATAAATGACTTTAGTGAATATTCACAGTATGTAAGATGAAAAATTAGAAAATTATATTTAAATGCCAGCTATTGGCTATTTTAAGTTATAGAAATAAAAACTAGAAAAAAATAGTAGCAAAAATTAGTAATTGTTTCTAAAAAGCTGTTATTTTCAACGCCAGACATGGAATATGATTTATGATTGTAATGCATATAAATTGTGTGGCAATGCATTTAACATTTCCTCTGGCCTCCTTCCTTCCAATACAATGAAAACTTCTCTCATAACACATTGCATTGTTTAAAGCCTCTGACGGAATAACTGACTGAGTGACTGGTTGCCGGACTGACTGCTGTGTCGTTGTTAGAAGATACAAACTGCTACAGTCAAAATAACCAACAACAAATGCATTATTTAAAATACATGATAGTTTTCCCACAACATTCATCAATCATTTATAGGGAGAAGAAATATTATTTATTACATTAGAGTGCATAAATAATCGGCTGAACGAACAAAAAAAATGATGAAAACCATAAACTGCCATAACTCCCACAAACGCAATTAAAGTGAAACAGTGAAATTTAGAGAAATAGCAGAGTTTTGCAACAACCTTAAAATCTTAAAATTGTTAAGACATAAATGAAACTTATATTTCAGAATTGTATCTGGGTTCATTGAAATGTGTAAATAAGAAGCAAACATGAACAGTCTTTTGCCAGAAGTTTTAATTTGCGAGCGAAGGTCAAATACCAACCCGATCCCATATGATGTAATATATTTTTAGGTCTCACTCTTTTCTTCTCCCACTAAGACATTTTTCATTTTTCAGCCACCATTCTTCGTGAAAATACACCCAAAATCTTGTTCTACAACAAAAACATGTAAAAGAACAGCTGTTCATTAATGCTGCACCTTTCTGAATGAACTAAGGGCACTGTGTTATGGTTACTTTTTACCACCACATGTTGTCATGCGGCATATTTATTTTATCACTCTGTCTGTAATGCCAAGAAGAAGTCATCAAAAATCCCATTAAGTATTTATATTCTTGCTCTAAATCAAAATCGGAATCTATAAAGCTATATCCGTATGTCTGTCAGTTGCTTGTTCACTCACATCCAAGATAACTGACGCAGCCAATGATATCCTGAAAAGTTTCCTATTTGAAATTGGCTAAATCGGTTATGTGAAATTTAGAAGTTTTAAAATGATTTTTTCTGGGAGGTTATAATGGACCGAGAGGAAATTATGAACCTCGTATAATTTTGCCCATCGATTTTTGATTTTATTTATTTTAACTTGACTTGTCATTATTTCAATACCAAAGTATATGTGAGATTTATGTCCTTCAAAGTGATATATGAAAAGGAACTTTTATGGGACCTACGAGAAGGAATGGTCTAATGGTAATTTAGAATATCATTATACTTCTTTCTGCCAAGTTTCTTTAAGAACGCTTCATATTTAGGACTTTTATAAGCTTAAAACTTCATTTCCGGGGACATTTGTATGAGAGGTAATATAGGACCGAACATAGCCAATTTTATTAGGTGAAATCTCAAGAATTGCTCCTTTTATAACGTTTACAACGGTTCCACGGACATCCAACCTGACAGACAGACAGACGGACGGACGTCATTAAATCGACTAAGAAAATGATTTTGAGTCGAGTGGTATAATTAAAGGTGGGATTTCTGTATGTTACAAATATCAGCACAAACGCATAATACCCCAACTACCTACGGTGGTGTAAATAACAAAATTTTGAATAGGGCACGGGAGAGTGATGACAGGAAATTTGATGAAATTTGGCATGCATTGCATTGTGCTCCCTTTGGGCTTGGATTCAAAAACTTCTGTTTATCCTGTTGGTAGTCTGTGTCACCATACAAATTTTCCATTGGAATCGGATTAGACTTTAGACACGAAAATAATTAAATTAAATTCGGCACAACTAGACTCTGTTTTAATCTAAATCCGCATACTGAATTTCCAGAAAACACCGCACAAATTTTTTCAATTTCACCACTCACTAAAATCACCTCAAATTGCAAAAAAAAAATACTCACATATGTAAGGCTCAAGAAAGTCATAACACATGCCTGCATCGTGGAATTAATTATTCGGTCTTAACTGACTATAACACTCTTACTTGTTTTGTTATGGTACCGTAGATATCCTTAGAGCAATATCAAAATATCTGGTCAAAATTTGTTAAATTCTCTCCATTCCATGAGAATGTAAACATTTCTTAATCGTTTCAGATTTTGATACGGTGCAAGAACATGTATTTTTTAAGTCTTATATCTTTTAGTACTAGTGGATGTGGAGACTATAAACCTTTGAAGTTACTTTTCATCGATTTCTATTTACATTGTAATCACCCGATAGAAAATAAAGTGAATAGCAAGTTTTTTCATTTAAATCAGCCTCATTGAATATCGATTTAAAGCTCTTTATTGATATATTCCAGTTTTTTTCCATTACTTAATTCCTCACGAATTCTTGCTGAAGATCTATAAGACTCCCAAGGAAATACTTTTAATGAATTTGCATTATGTCAACCTGATATGCACTAATTAAGTGATCTGTCTCAACATCATAAATTTCAGCTTTAATCACGCAGTGGAATTTAATATTAATTTTGGAATGATTAGCAGCAATGTAAACATAAATGCCTACGACGAGAAGTCTAAATTTTAATACACCATGTCGAAAGATACTAAAACCCTCATTTTTAAACCGAAAATTTTAGGACTGTTCATAATGTTTACAAGGACAGCGAGCTAGAAAAGAGATGAAGTAACTTACGGATGACTCTGAAAGTTACTTTGACTCGGTCGCTGTAATTAAAGGTGGTTGTAGCATCAATGTGGTATCTATAGCATGTAAAATATAAAAAAAAACTTAAATATTTTTGCCAGTTTTAAAGTGTTGAAAAACACCTTAAATAATAGAATAAATCATTTATAAAAATATCTCACACTACAATTGCATTTTTCTTCTATTTAACCTTATTTTCCTCCAGTTTTAAGATTGTCTTTTAGCAACATTTATATGTCTTTATTTAAAACGTTTCTTCCAATTATCTTGTCATTAATTTATATCAACGTTGGTGTTTTCTTAAATTTATTCACATGAAAGTTTTAATAAAATTTACATATCAATATGTTTCAAGTGCTGTTTCATATGTAGACAGATATACATTCATATGTATATCGGTATATATGTACAACATTTTTTAACGAAAGTGAATTTTATAAGTATAACAAAAAGTAAGGCCTTTGAAAACAAGGTGAAAATAAATTTGAAGTGAATTCGACTACGACGAATCTTAAAAACAACTCACCAATAAATTTACATAATAAATATGGACCGATATTTGTCAAATTAGCTACACGTATTGAGAACAGTTAGAAAAATGGTTTTGCCAAATAATGGCCCTAGTACAGGCAAATTTTTTGGGCTTATTATTACATTAACTTAAATACTTGTTGCAAATTTTAGAAAATTACTTTAAATTTGCGAGCTATGTGAAAAACTGATTTTAGGGTGTATCAAAATTTTTAATATCTAAGCCCATTACATTTTTCCATCAATTCATAACTAAATTCATAATATAACTGGTTAAATCCAATTAATTCTTGATGAATATTTTTGAAGAGATCTTATTCGGAATTTTGAGGTTATCTCAGATATTAGTTTCTAACTTACAGGAATATATATACTTATGGGGCTTAAGATCTTAGCATTAGACACGAAATAACAATGGTACTATATACCCTCATCATCACTTTTAGTGGTAGAGGATATAAAAGGGGTAACTGAATTTAGACTGAATTTTCAAATATAATAAATCTATATGAACATCGTATAGGAAATAATCAAAATCAGATTGATTGAAAAAAATTATATAAGCTAAAATATGCAAAAAAATAAATCACTGTTTTTCTGCAATTTCATGGTCCATTATTTGACCTTGCTACCACATAAGACCACTTTCTGGAATATGGTTTTGGCTTATATAATTAAACAAATTTTATTGAAATTAAGTACAATTATTTTTGAAACTGTCTAAAATGTATGTTATTAATTTGACCAATATCGTTTCATATTTCGCTTTAGCTTCAATAAATGGCACCAACTGAAAAAGACGTTTTGAACTTATAAAATCCTTAAATAAGAATTTTATTATAAATTTTGGCATTTCTAACTTACTTTAATGTGCATATTTGTTGAACGGTTATCGGTCCTATTTTCCTATACATTCTATATAAGGACCGGAATAAGGTTTTAATTTAAAAAAATCTTAGTTTTAGCTTAATTAATTTTATTGTACTCATAAAAATTTTCTAACTTTCGACCATTATGTGTCCATATTTTCCTATAACACTAATTAATGGGATATAATTATAAACTCTATTGAAATTCGAGACAAGAATTTCTCTAACTGTCTTGAATATATGTTATTTGTTTGCTCAATATCGGTGAATATTTTCTTACAGCTCCCATGTAAGGCCCCCTCCTGAAACTTATATATACCAATGTTATACTAATATATTGGTTGATATTTTGCTATAATTGCCATTTAAAGCACTTCTATACCAATTAAGCCATTTGTCATTTTTTGATGATTTTAACAGCTCGAACAGTTAAGGAATTTTTCAAAAAAACTGTACTGTGAAAGACTGTTTAGTAGATAAAAAGTTGTATACCGATATCAATGCTGGGTGTCCAATGGCACCCAGTATTGATACTTCGAATCACGTTATATAACAAATCTATTTTTCCTTTTTTGGAATGTTAGGAATAAGGATTCTTCCCAAAAAAGATTGCATATTAGAAATGAGGGATATTTTTACAACTGTGATTTAATTACTATGATGGGTTAATCACTGGTTACTACAGTAACTTAAATTATAAAACTGTTACTAATAATGTTGTTCTTTCCTCTTTGTTGCATGCTCAAATGCATCTGCTTCTATTTTGAGGCAGAAAAATTACTCCAAGAAGGCACTAAGCATAAATTCACGTTTCATCTATAATTAAAATTATCCATTTGCTATGGTGCACAGTGTGAACTCTACAGAGACTCCCATATTCAAAGAAAATAATGTCCATTATCGTCTTTTATTAAAACTTTTTGTTTTCCATGATTTCTAATAAAAAAAAAAACTTTGTATGATTTATCTTGAAATACTGCTATGACTTTCACTGTTTTAAAAAACAACGATTCAAAAATCACTTTCACTGAGAATGACGTTGTTTAAAAATCATCTCTATTTTAAACACCTTATGCCTCTAAAAAATTAATACTTAAAGGGCCTTTAAAAAATTGAGCAGTCGATTCCTGTTGAAATAAAAAGTGTTGAATGTTTTTGAATCTGCAACCAGAAAATCATTAATTAACAAAAATATATACTTATGCACATATATATTTGTGTGTCATGTATGCAAATGACATGCAACTGACTCACACGCACACACACAAAGAAATAAATGAATTGGCGATAATTTGCATAATTTATTTGTGGACCTTTTACGTTTTTTTATCGCTAGAACGGAAGGAAATCCATGATATTGAAGGTAAGAAAATTAAAACAATTGACACACAGAACAAAAATTTAAATTAAGATGAATAATAACAATTTGAATTATTTATTTTATTCTCCGTAATTATTAAATCAAATTGTAAATTAATGCAATTGTATTGATGAAATAAATTTATTATGAAACTGTCTTAAACGATTATTTGTTTAGTAATTATTTCGATTTAAATAGAAAATCAAGTAACTTAAATAATTTTAATGGGTTTAAAATATTAAACATTATGGGAATTTAAATGATTTGAGAAAATGTTTAAAGAGATAATTTGAATAATAATTATTACAAAAAAGTATAATAAATAGCTCACTTGCTGCAAGGTCGTCATAACTCAAAATCCTCAGGTATCAAATTAACATCGCTATTATATAGCAGAAAACCTGTTTGATTAATTGACTAATTTTTGAGAAGATTCCATATATCTGACATAATTTAAACATAAAATATTATGTTTAATATGTTTATATGTTGACTATTACTGGAAATTAAACGTTATTACTGTACGTTACGATTTTATTGTATTTTAAAATATTTTACTCCAGTTATCGTTTGAAAAATTAAACACGTTTAAAGTTTTTATTCAAGAATTGCAAGAGATAAGTTTTTGTCAAAAAAATTGATTTTTTTGAGTTATGTCTTCTTTGCAGCTAATGAGTGATATGTTTAAAGTTGATGTGCTACCAAGTTGATACGAATAAAATCCAAATATGGCGACCTAGGTTATGTTGAATTTTATTAAGTATTTTTACATGAGCGGGCATAATAAAGGTCCCATAGATTTTGGAAAAATGAGATGAAATCAACATATTATTAAAACTTTGAACCCAAATATTATTTGATTACTCTTGACCACCAACAGTGGTGAAGTGGGTATATTAACATTGTCATTCCGTATGTAAAGCTAAGAAGGAATCATCTCAGACCCTATTATGTATTTATATCCTTGCATCAAATTTAAATCTGAATCGATTTAGCTATGTTCGTCTGTCTGTCTGTTATTCGCATACTCACATCCACAATAATTGACAAAGCTCAACAAAATTCGATCTGAGTATTTTTAATAGTCCTGAGAAGTTTACTATTTAAAACCAGCAAATCTATTCACTATACTAATACATACGCACCGACATCTGAGAAAACCTTTAAGTTCAAGTGAAGAAGTTATAGTTATTTAATGATCCATTAAGTGTTCTCATGTTAAAAATTTTGAGGTCAAAATAGATTACGGAAATTTAAATCCAGCTTTTTATAACATTTTGCTATAGAAAAAATGATTTCTTGTTACATAAAAGATGGTGGTTCCGGCAGATGTGTTGTAATTTCCTGGTCAAAAGTAGCCAATCATTTGTTACTACGGGCTTTATAAATACCGAAATTTATATCAAAGAATGTTAACAAAAAAGGCAGCTTTAATGCATAGGACTTCATTATGCGTCACTTATTTTTGGACTGACTTGACACCCTTTCACTATGGTAAACAAACTCGTGAGTTTGAAATGAAGAATTTATACCAAGAGAAGCAAATCCTCTAAACTACCCGGACCTAAGGCCAGTGGATAGATATTGGGCTCTTGTTAACAGAGAATTGAAAAGCATAAAACAGTTGTCCAAAAATTACCTTTTGAAGCAAAGTAACAGAAAATACAATAAAAACGTTAATGGATGGGTTTTCGAAAAAAAGTTCAAAACTGCATTACTACACTGAAGGTTGTAATATTAATTTGAATAAAAAACAATTAAGAATGCTATATTCGGCTATGCCGAATCTTCAATACACTCCACTACAAATTCATGTGAAGTGCGTTAGGTACCGTAGATATACATATACACACATACACTCACAAATGTATGTAGTATACTATAATATACTTTGATTAAAGTTAGAAAAATCATTCTGCTAAAGTTTAAGGGAATTGATCCTTGTTTAAATGTTTTATAAACTCAAACCGTTTTCCGGGAAAGTCCTATGAGAAAATATGGACCGATATAGGGCAAATTAATGTAACATCCTCAGAACAGTTAACAAAATAATTGTGCCGTTTTGCGCCATGGAGCCTTATATGGGAGCTATATCAAAATATGGAATATGGATTAAGTTAATAACATATATTTAGAATAGTTACAAAGTTAAAGTACAAGCTTTAAATAGCAAACTGCATAGAATAATAGCAAACGATGTAGCCAAATTGTGTTGAATTCGGACAATTATTCTAGGCATGAGAATGTTTCTAACAGACAGATAGATGGACATAGCTAAATCGAAATATGTTTAACTGATCACAATTTTATTGTTATTGAACAGCCTGGTAAAAAAACTATTGTTATTAGTACAAAATATTATTTTCAGTTTACTGACAACTGAATGTGAATTCTCATTATTTATAATAAAAAAAATATTCAATTAAAATAAATAAAATTATGTAATTATTATTACATATTTTCCAAAAGTATATATGTATAAAATGATAAATATATTGATATATTTCATACAAAAATTTTTTATTCAATAACAAAAAATAATGGGAAAAATACTTATTTTATTGAAATAACAATATTTTTTATTAGAATAACAATATTTTTATTGACGATAACAATATTTTTAAATGGCGATAAAACTATTTTTTGTAGCGATAATAATAACTATTGATATAAGTGCAAAATCAAAATGCGAATTAACAAATTTTGTAGTTACTGTAATAGCATCTTATAACAATAATGTTGCTTCTCATTTATGGTTACCGCAAACATATTTTTCTCTGCGTGTGTCTGTTTTTGGCACGTTCGCATCCATAACAATTGACAGAGCTCAGCGAATTTTTTCATAAATATTTATCATAACTCTAAAAAGTCTTCTACTTCAAATAACAACTTAGTTTGAGAGAAGAACTTCCGTTAAATTTTTAATTATTAAATCAGAATAGTATTTTAGTTTTTAGTAGAATAAAAGTTATAGTGAAAAATATAACTAATTTTATGATTCTTAAAGTAGGCGCACTTTATAAAATAAAAATCTGTTTAAAAAATTACAATATTTTTAGTTTTTATTAAAAAAAAATTACTGAATGCAATTTCTTTCAAGGATTTTTCTTAAGAAATCTTTTTTTTTTGTTTGCGCATCAAACATTCCATTCAATTTGACAGGTTAAATTACTTTTACCCTCTTAAGATAAGTACGACAAGATGGTAATGTACTTTGTAATAAAATATTATTATTCTTTATTTTTTATTAATATTTTTTTCTTTTCGAGAAATTTTTTCAGAATCTTTAGTAAAAATATAGAATTTCCTTTATTTTATGATAAAAACAGTTCACGAAGCAATTGATGCATTATTAAATGCTCATTGATCCTGATGCTTAATGTTTGAGATGAAAACATGCGCTATCATTTCCTTTGTATTACACATTCGTGAACACGGGTGGGTAACTGAATAAGTAGTCTGGTTGTTATAGTTGTTGCTACAGATGAATATTCTGTAGCCAGTTTTTGTCTACTTCACCAACATGTGTAGTGTAACAAGTCATTATAGGTTATATGAAATGTATATATTGTATATGTAAATTAACGAGGCTTTAATTCAATTAAATAAAAAATAAAATATTTTTATTTTTATTCTAATTTTGAATTTTTGTTTATAATAAAACATTTTTCCAAAAATTAAAATAAAAAACTGACAGCTGTTCTCTTTTGATTATTAATCAAAAAATGTTACCTTTGTAAAACATGTCAGTTATTATGTTCAATGTCAAACAATTGAATATATTGTTAATCTGGTTAAAATGAGTGACTAGAAAAAAGTCAGTACTAAAGTTATAAAATATTTTCAACAAAAACCCAACTTCTAAACCAAAAAAAACATAGAAAGCATTTTCAAAAGAGCCCACAACACAGCCGGCAAGGAAGCAGCCTGGTTAGCTTAGTGCTCGGACTATTTGGTACGAAAATTTAAAGCTAATGCAGGCTTAAAAATATACAGGTTCAAACACTTCTGATCAGAAACGCTATTAAAAATTTAGAGGTCAAAAACCGAGCACAAAAATTGAAGTAAGGTTTTATATTACTGATGCTTGGGGAAATGTGGAAGAAAAGTTTAGGACCCAAAAGGCTTCAAAAGTTCCCAACATGTTCTTGATATGGCAAGCAATATGCAGTTGCGGCAAAACGAGTTAATCATCTGTTACAACTTTCCCCATAAAAACCGAACTTCTTAAGGCTTCATAATGTGTCCACTTATTTTTGGCTTGACTTGGCATCCTGTTATTATAATAAACAAGTCCTTCATTGTCACAAAAACAATAATCTGGTATTTATACTAAGAGAGGCAAAGTTTCCAAACTGTCCATAACTAACGCCAGATGAGGGATATTGTGCAGTTGATAAAAGAGAATTGGGGACCACAAAAGTTATCCACTTTTAAGGCGTTCAGATATAGCGACTCTGGCAAATGCGGTGATTTTTTATTGGCTTTATCGACCAGAATTTCCAATTGGTGATATGGCAAATTCTTGGCGATTTACAGACTATTTAGTGATTTTTATTAATTTTTATAATCGATATTTTTGCAAATAGAGTTGAGTTCAGCATTAATGTGGATTTGTAGGTGACCCTCTAAAGATATCCACCTTGGGTATGCAGATTTTTTCAACATTTGCAAAAGTTTAATAAAAAATCATTTAATAATCAATTTTAACACACCTTTTAAGTCTTTCAAAGTTAGCGGGTTTAATGCAGGTCAGAATCGCAGTTTAAGACGCTGAAACATAAAAAAATGTCTTTATTGAATTAGGATTTTACCGTTAGAATTTTTATCTCACTCCTTTATTGAAACACAACTGCATTGAAAGCAATAACAACGAAGCTTTTCCCTTCATACAATATCGCAGGGTATTTAAATTCCAACACAACCAATAGTCAATAGCATTCTTACATGTTCTTACTAATTTTGCCATATTACAGGTAAATATAGTCTTACATTTTTACTATCTATTTTTATCAACTCAATAATGGGTCAATAACTGTAGCTAGTGAACTGTAATTTTACATGTTATTTGACATTGATTGTCATTCATGTAGGAAACCACAATCATAAGAAACAAACCAAATCCATGTTGGTAGTGTTTCACATACAACAGAATTCCTTTAATATATTTTACTTTCAGTGTCATTCTACAGTGTTGCGAATGCAAAGACCAGATAAAACGCACATGAATACACAAAATGCAAACAAACACCCTTTTTTTGGTGGATTGAGGTGCGGATTGTTGATAGTGATGCTTAAGACGATAGTGAATGTGCAACTTTGAAAAGTTAAGACAATGCGGCAATTTTCATTTTTAACTTTTATTTTAAGACAACGTTTTTTTGTTTTTTGTTTTTCTTATAGATATATATTTTTTCATTGTGTTCAATATACTGACACGATTAAGACATGTTGTGACAGCTGCTAAAGTGCTTCAAATTAATGGAAAAGGATTTAAGAAGTTGAGTTAAAATATATATGAATTCACTTGCTATACATACACATATGTGTGTGTGTGTGTATGTATGAATGTAAACTGTACTGTACTCAATATGAGATATAATCATAAGAAAGTATTTAAAAGTATTTTGCACAGCAATCAGGCATGGCAACAACAACCTAATTATTTTTCTAAAAAATGTAAGTGAGAAAGTGTATCAATAATTTTATTAAAGAATTATTTGTTTTTTATTAAAATTTTATTTTTAAAAATAATCGAAAATTAAAATTTTGAAAACTTAGAAGAAAGAAAATCCATCCCTGTAAGTTTTTTCGTATACTTTCTGGTTTTATTTGACTTTTATTATAAACGTTAATATGCACAAAGAATCCGCAAAGAGTGAGTGAACGCGTAAGTGTATTACATTGGTGGGTATAACATTATTAATTATTAATCATTTCACTATAGTGATATATTAAATCGGTAATAAAACGATTGTTTATGCTTGTGAAGGTTTTAAGGTGAGATTTTAGTCAATATTATTAAAATATTAATAGATATTAATGTTTTATATAATTATCGATACAGATATTATATTTAAAAGCCCACCACCCAAGGATTATTATACTTTTATGATTATTTTCCGATAAATAATCCAAGGATTCTTTTTCTTTTCAGTTCTTGTTCAGTTCTAGTTCAGTTTTAGTTCATTTCTAGTTCAGTTTTAGTTCAGTTCTAGTTCAGTTCTACTTCAGTTCTAGTTCAGTTCTACTTCAGTTCTAGTTCATTTCTAGTTCAGTTCTTGTTCAGTTCTAGTTTAGTTCTAGTTCAATTCTAGTTCAGTTTTAGTTCTGTTCTAGTTCAGTTCTACTTCAGTTCTAGTTCAGTTCTAGTTCAGTTCTAGTTCAGTTCTTGTTCAATTCTAGTTCAGTTCTAGTTCAGTTTTAGTTAAATTCTAGTTCAGTTTTAGTTAAGTTCTAGTTCAGTTCTAGTTTAGTTTCAATTCTAGTTCACTTTTAGTTCAGTCATTATTTAGTTCTAGTCTTGGAAAGCAAAGAAATTTCGATTAAAATAGCGAAAAAAAAACCCTTCGATTTATTTTACATGCATACATATTAGGACTTCTGTCAGATTTAAGATAAAAAGTTTACAGTAAAGAGGAAAATGTCCGATTTTTTAGTGAAAAAGTGATACCACCTCCTCGGCGATAATCAGAATTTTTTTGTTGCAAAATAATATAAATTCTCACTGAGACCCAATTGAGATATCGACTTTTCAACCCCCAGAAACCTCATACTCTTCTCCAAATCTATCAAAAAGTATCTCGAGAATGTCCAGTGTAAAATTTCGTATACAATTGTTCAATAGTTCCAAAGTTACACAACTGATTTACAAGTAATGGATTTGCGACCAATGTGCGACACTAATAAACATTAACATTTCGCTTATATTTATCTTAGATTGACCAGATTGAAACCCTACAAAGTGATATTCGTAAGAATGTTTTTGTGGGAACTATGAGAAATAATGGACCGATCCCTATATAGTCATTCTACAATATCATAAAACTTATTTGTGCTGAATTTCGTTAGAATTATTTATTTATTAAGGAATCCATTTTCACCAATTTCAATGAGTATCGTCCTGGGGCCAAAATAATGTGATGTCATAGAAGGCCATCATTAAATCGACTCTAAGTCGATCTGAGTCGATCGGTACATATAGTTCCGATTCTCATAAATTTAAGTCGCTTTTTATAAATGAACCAAAACTTTATTTTTAAAAGATTCCATAAACTTATCCAAAAGAGACTCTGAAAGTCTAAGTATATTCTGCAGTAGATGACAGTTGATATTAAGAGGGATGTAATTATCTAGTAATTAGAATTAAAATCCGTTACTATGTACGAAAATTAAGGTTTTTTATCTATTATGCCACTTTCCAAAGACGCTGGTTATGACTGTCATTAATCTTAAAAGGTTTGTAATATAATCCATACATATATACATATATATATGTATATAGAATATTATATTTAGTTCAAATTTATCTACACATTTACATTTGCATAAACTTCCTTACCACCCAAAGAGACATCAAAAGTTTTGCAAATTGTATATGACATAATGTCATTTCTTCTCAAAACTAATGCGAAAATGACAGTTTTCTTTAAATGTTGCACAAGCCGCAATAAACCATTAGCATAAATTAAAAGCCTTTTTGCACTTCTTACAACCAAAATCATTTTTACACCACAAACTGTTAAAGAGACTCAAATAAAAAGAATAGAAACATGAAATTCGCAACTTCAAAGGCCACAAAAAATGTTTAAAATGTTAGTTGCTAGTAAATATTGCAACTATATTATTAAAAAAAACAAGTAATGCTATATATTCAGCTGTGCCGAATTTTAAATACCCTCCACCACGAATGCGAATGAAATAAATATGTTATGATTCGTACATACACACTCTTATTAACACTCACAGCCATATACAATATACATACAATATTAAAATGAGTCATAAAAGTAGCTATACTTTTGGATATACGTCTTCCTCTACTGGACCGATGTTTATAACTTTTTCTCAGGACTATATCAAATAATCAGGGCAAGTTTCATTGAGCTCTGTCAATTATTGTGGATGTGGGCGTGTCAATAACAGACAGACAGACGAACGGACATAGCTAAATCGACTCAGGTTTGGTTTGATATAAGAATATATACATTACAGGGCTAGTCTAAGCGTTACACACCCTATGACACCACAAGTGGTAACGCTCATTACCACTTGTGGTGGTAAAGGGTATAAAAAGTAGTGATTCTATATTTATTTATGCCGAAATTAAAACACCCTCTACTAAACTTATATTTAACAACGAGAAACAAGTCTCGTCTCTATTGTACCCTACACCATATTGTTGATAATAAATGATAGCTATGAATTATTATTGAACGACCCTCGTAAAATTTGGTTATAGATTTATGCTTAAGAGTGTAGTACACTTTTATGATACCAATATTTATGCGTTTCTAACGAAATTTTTTGTGGAGTTATATGGGAGTTAGAAGAAATTTTGAACCGACCCTCGTAAAATTTCGCGCATCGATTTTTTCTTAATTTTACCATTATCTTACCAAATTTTATTTCAATACCAACATATATGTATGTGAGATTTAGCCCTTTAAAATGTTCTTCGGAATGGCAGTTGTATGGGGTCTATGATAAATAATGAACCGATCATCGCATGAATTGGCACATTGTTTTGGAACATCATGAGACTAATTTGTCTATAAAATCTCTTTATACTTAAAAATTTATGAGTATTTTCATGGCGACATCATTATCAATTTCAACAGGCTTCGTTTTTGGGCTTAAATAACACATTTTACTCACAAAGTTCGTTGCACAGGCAACCAGCTAGAAGGACGGAGGCTAATTTTGAAATCAACTCTAGTTTTGGGTATAAAAAATAAGAGGCATAAAATAGGAATTATAAATAATATTCTTTTATGGGCCTATATTGAGTTAAGTTTATATTATAAACTTAAGTCCCTTTTCCGGAAAGGGGGCTTATACGAAAGCTATAACCAAATATGAACCGATAAATTCGTTGTAATTAGAAAAAATTTCTACTTTAATGGCACACCGATTTTAGGGTGTGTTAAAATTTTGCAAATTTTACCCTAAAACCTTCTTTTGAACCGATTTTGTTGATTTTTGGTTCGATAATGAAGTACACTTTTTTTTTTGAATTTTGAGGTTGACTCAGATATTGGTGTACAAAATTTTTCCTACTGAACCGATATTACCAGGTCAGCCAGATTGAAAATAATTATTACACAAATTCAGGCCACTTTTCGTTACGCTTTACGAGGTGAAAATATTGAATCAGAAAAGTTTTTTTTATGGAACTTTATTTCGGTAAGACAACTTACACTAAAATATGATCCGATATTTTTAAAAGAAAAGCTATAACGCAATGTGGACAGATGTCAGAAAGATGACAATAAAACCTCTACTTTTAAGAGTTTTATCGGAAATGAAGATATGGAAGATATAAAATTTTTCTTTTTATACCGATATTTTTAAACAGAAATCTGTAAAAATCACTGATAACGGGAAGTTGTTCTTGGAATGAACATGTTAATTGAATCAGATCTTGATGTGTTATATATAAATGCTTTATTGAATCTTAAATTATTCATTCTAGACGTTACTGCCGGTATGATAAACTTAATGTATCTTCTTTTAATATTAACGCTGTTTGAGGGTATACAAATAACAACAGCAATTCCTTTTACTACAAAAGTGCAAAAAACGCAAGGCAACATAAATTTTATGCAAAATCATTAAAAGTGCAAGAAACAAAAAAAAAAAAAACAACAAATAAAGAAAAGAAAGAAGACTATAAAGGATATAAAGTAAAACTGCTGTGTAAGCAACTAAATGAATATCAACTGACATTATGTACATACATATATATACAAACATATACTGAAGGACTTACAACTAACCCGATGACTGATAGACCGATGACCAGCTATTGCATTTTTACTACTGCTGCTGTTGATTTACTCAATGACAAACAGCATTTTACTGGAAATCGGAAGAGAAACAAAGAAATACTCTTTCAAGCATTTATAGCCTGCTGAGTATTTTTATGCAAATCATTCAAAACATGAAAATCTTTTAAAAATAGTTAACTTGCATAATATTGCAATTGTTAGCTCTTGCAAAAGAAATACAAAAACTATCGGAACAAAATATGTGAAAAAGCATTTCACAGAAACCACACGCATGTTTTTATACAAAAATTAGAATTTTACTTTTTAAAAAGACTGTGGGATGGAATCAATGAATGTGTAAAATTTTATTGGCGATTAGGATTTGTATGAAATTGAATATAGTTGTAGCAAAGGAGTCTGCTATAATAAATTTTGAATGAGGCTTTCATATAAGGTATATGGGCTATAGGATTCAAAAAAGATCACCAGGTAGATAGATTTTTGGTAATAAATCTGTAACTTTTAATGGACCACATGGATTTGCAACAAATTGAATATAATAGCAGAGAAGTGTAACATCATAACTTTGTCAGCTTTGACCCAATTGGAGATCGATGGGCGAAGTTATAGTGGCGCAGATTTTTTAATTATTTTTTCTCATTCAATTTCACAAATTTTATATTGTCTTATAGTCCTCGTGGTAGATCACCTATATTAAGTATAAAGTTCAGCTTGTTTAGGAATCACTGGAATTTAGGATGCTCTGAATGCCGTACTGCTTCTTATCACCATTGATATGTATATAATGACCACATTTGCAAGCAGAATTGAGTCGAATGGTAGTAATCTTATCGAGGACAATAATACTAGTATATACATTGATGATTCCGAAATGATCTGTAGTATAAGGGCTGGTGTATTTTCGAAAAATCTTGGAATATGCATTTTATATCGATTTCCTGCTGAATATAGTGTTCAGGTTGAAAAATTTACATGGCATGCGAGCTTCTTGATGACAGGAAAATTTTTGAAAATATCTTAATATTTGTTTGACAGTATTTGACGGTTCGGCGGCACTTCTGTTACTGAGAGCCCACATGACTAAATCCCTTTTAGGCGGCCGGTGCAAAGAACAGTTGACAAGATTATATCAAATATCTGACACAATACTATTTATATTCCTTCGGCAATTAACAGGCTGATGAGATTCTGTTTGATCTGCTTTCATTCTGGAAAGTGCGAGGCAACTCCTGAATCATAAACGTTGAAATTGGACTCAGTAATCACGGTTAGAAAGGCAGAAAATGTGAACTCTACGGATCAAAAGTCAAAAAATAATATTTTTGGAATTTTGTTAAAATTTCTGGGAATTGAAGCACTTTAAATTAGAATCATAAGAAAAATGTTGCATAAATGCAGATGTCTTTTAGGAGCATAAACAAAAATATTTAAGTCGATAACTTTCGAATCTTCGGAAATAAATGAACCTAAATTTCAGTACTTCATGTATTACAGCACAATACTGCCGAATTTAAAAGGCCACAGTCATTTGCTCTCACTATGTTATATTTCATACAAATCTATCCAGCCAGTTATAGATTTATTTCCAAACACTTTTAAACCCCACTGTGCATTGCGACATGATCAAAGGAACCATTTTACCAATAACACTTGTCTCTTAGAATTCATTTATTACACATCAAGGTTTAAATCAAAGACACATAACCTTTACAATAAAACATCGAAATACATGTGTAGTTACATATGTAAATGTATAATATATTGGGTATATGAGAAAGTAATTTCTGAAGTTTTAAAATCTATTTAAGATATAAAAAAACTTCGTAAGAAGACAACAAGTAAGAAGTTATAGTCGGTCAAGCCCGATTACTTAAATCTCTACTCACATTGTTTGTTCTAAGTAATAGATAGTAAAAAATAATGAACCACCCTCGTATAAAGGAATTTTTCAATGTATGCTTAAGAATAAAATTTCATTAAAATCGATTTATATTTATGAATTTGTGACCTTAAATAACAATTCTGGGAGGAGAACTCGTATGGAGCAAGGTGCAACAATGGACCCATCATCACCAATTTCAATAGACATCGTCCTTGGTCATAAAAAAAGTAATAAACTGCGTCCTGCATAATATCCCAACCATTTATGGTGGTGTAGGGTATTAAATACTACAATAACTTAAACTCCCAACAAATAAATTAAAATCATGTGCAAATATATTTTATTTCGAATTTGCCACCCACTGCGAAAAGAAATCAACAAGGTGATTTGCATATGCGGACAGATATTTTGCATTCATACGAATAAACGTTTGATTCTCAGTTCATTCATAAGAATATTTGTGATAACGAAAAGTCTTTGTGTTGGTTAATATTCAATGGTGGTTATTTCTAAATTAAGTTATTTTTGATATTTTTTATTATTCTTTTTTATTGAAGAAGGAAATTTATAAAAAAACAAAACAAAAATGAATTAACGTTAACGATATTATTGGGTTTTAATTGATAACATTTTTATACATTCTAATGTTACATTGGTCGATATTGTAATAAATGCACTTAAAACTTTTGTATTAATTTCTGTAACAATTTGTAACAATTAAAATGTTATAGTCATCAAGTCCGACTATGTTATACCCTACATCAAATTGGTTGTTGAAAATCAGAGCTACGAAGAATTTCAGATTTATGATTTATGAAATTTTCAGATTTATGAAATTTGTGCTCTCCAAAGTGATATTTGGAAGGAAGCTTTTATGGGACCTATGAGAGGTAATGAACTGACCCTCGCATAACTTAGCACATCATTTATCATCATCGCTGAAGATGCTTTAAAAATCTTGTATTGGAAAACTTTATAGGATTAAGTCGAATTTAACCCTTTTCAAATAAAATTTAAGAATTTAACCCAAATATTCTAAAATGCTTTAGATTTAGGACTTTTATCAAATTAATACTTCATTTCCGGAGGACATTTAGCCAAAATAATAATAATAATAATAATAATAATAATAATAATAATAATAATAATAATATTTTTATGTACCAAATTTTATCAAGATCTCAAAAATTGACCTAGCCAGACAAACGGATAGACAGACGCGCACATATCGTTAAATTGACTTAGAAAGTGATTCTGAGTCGAGCGTTATACTTAAAAGTGGGCGTTACACCACTTATTCTGCATGTTACAAATATCAGCTCCAATAAGCTATGGTGGTGTAGGGTATTAACAAAATATCTCACATAAATGCTATTTTCTACATAAGTACAGTAAAAGTTGTAGGCTAAAATGGGCAAAATTATGATGCACACTAAAGTCCAAAACAATATTCCATTTTCGTGTAAATTTAAATAAAATACAAGCAATTTTTTTTTAATTTACTGTTCAAAATTTAAGCAAAGTTTTCTATTTTAGGGTACTTTTCAGCACAGATTGCATAGCTGATCAATCTCATTTAAGGGTATTTCTTAGAACCAATTTATGTTTGAATCTTTTTTTTTTTGGCACCCCAGTGTCATTAGTGCTCCAAGCATACAGCAATTTTTTTTACTGCCCAATTACAAATCTAAAGTATAAGTTTAATCTTTGATGAAATAAAGAGATTTTTTTTAAACAACTGTTTCCTTGTAATCAGATCATTATTGAACACGAGAGAATGGTTCCAACAAATGGACGGACGTAGCAAAATCGATTCAGTTTTGTGCATTAAGATTAAATATAACTTGTGAGATCTTAATTTATCCCATATGAGTTTTATAAATTTTTAGAACTATTCAGTTTTCGAAGAGCGATAAAAACATTTATACCCTCCACCACCGTTCGACTCAAAATCACTTTCTGAGTCGATTTAACCATGTCCGTCTATCGCTGGCTGGCTGTTTATGTAAATGTTGGGAACACTTTAAAATATGTTTAGATATTTTGATGAAATTTGGTATATGGTATTGTTTTGACCCAAGAAAATGTTTATTCGCTCCAAGGTTTTAAACTAATTAAAGTCCTAAGTCGTAACTACCATTTACAGCTATCATAATGCTGCAGGGTATTTCACAGTCCGACATGACCGACTATAACATTTTTACTTATTTTATAGTATAGATTCCAGAGCAAACTAATAATGTTCTGTACCTTTACCACTCGCATACATTCATTTATAGTTTTTCTCAAAAAACCTGTTCACAATTTGTATCTTTTCTAAAACAATTGTTTACATAATTATCTTATTTCTAAATTCCTTTAGTACTTAAATATTCTATTCTTTATCCAGTTCATGTCTTTTCTTTTTCCATAATAAACTTAAGAATTTTGTTGCAGTGACATGAACAGGAATCCCACATTAACCATATTGCATGAGCTTGTCATTTATTTCGATTTGCCTACTTAAGTCTAGAAATTGATCATAGATAATGTTCATACGGATAATTTGTTACTGTCAGTTTTGTTGCTACTTGTTGTGTTGTTATTGTACAATTGTGTGGCAAGAGTGTTTAACAGTTTATAAATGCAACTAACTGCCTGAGTAATATTAATATTATACTGACATTTAAAGGAATAAAGTTACTTATACACTTAGAAAAAAATACCTAAGAAAGGAAACTTAAGGATGAGACTTAATAAAAAAATCATAACGCACCACAGTGCTTTATTGCATGAACAAAACTATCAAAGTGTTTAGAATGAACTTATATTTGATTTAATAATATCTAATGACATCTAAACAGAAAAATAAGTCGAAAAACAATTTGGAGTTATTAAAGACTCCTCCAGATATATATTTTAGACAATCAAATCAATTTTCACCTAAAAAAAGTGAATTTAATTAATTATACATACTTAAATATTAATAATCAAAAGAGAACAGCTGCCAGTTTTTTTATTTGAGAAAAAAAAAACTAAAAATTTCCCAAAACAAAATACTGAATTTTTGACATGAAAATAAGGCAAGACTTTCTTCTTTAGATAAATAATCAAAAGAGAACAGCTGCTTAATTATTAATAAAAAAGAGAATAACTGGCAGTTTTGAAATTTTGAGAAAAATTAGTTTTAAACACTTAAAATTTCCCAATAAAAAATACTGAGTTTTTGACTTGAAACCAATGTAAGATTTGTGTTTTTATTGTTTAATTGTTTGTTTCATTTAATTATACATACTTCTAGATTAAAATTCAAAAGAGGACAGCTGCCAGTTTTTTTTTTTTTTTAATTTTAAGAAAAAATATTTATTAATAACTCAAAATTTCTCTACAAAATTCACGGTTTCTTCATAAAAATGTTACATTTCTTCAAAATTAAAATCTTCTATAAAAACTTTACAAAAAACTTAATTTTTGAGAGGAAAAATATAAAATAGTTTTTTTGTATAATATTTCTGCAGATGATGAAATAATTTCATTCGATTTCGATGATTCTAATAAACAATTATATTGTTATTATGCGTAGTATTTGATATAAACCATAAAGAAATAATGCCTAGGCGTATGAGTTATATTTATTAATTATACTCACTGCACTGTAAGTATAAACAGATTCTTGATATGCTTCAAAAATAAATTATAAAATATAGCTGAGTGCAAGCTTCTAGAGCTCTTTAATATATACCCTATTTCCTTCGATTTTTGAGTCAGAATGAATCGAGGTCTGCAGATCCAACTGATTTAATATTAAACTTTATTCGGTTATATACTCCACTACAAATACGTGTGAAGTAAATACGTTATGTTTCGTATATACACACTCACACATAAACAATAAATAAACGTTTTTCTTAAATACAACACGGAACACTATAACTTTTTTCTTTTGAACCGATTTTCATAATGTTGACAAGTGCCAAGAGCAGACAGATGACGTAGTCGCCTCAGATTTTGTTTTGTTGCAAGACTATATATATATACATTATGGGGTCTGAGATGATTCCTTCTTAGCGTTAATGTACGCTCTTCACCACTTGTCGTGGAGGGTATATAAGATTACCATCTTAAGTTCTTTAAAGGAAGCGAGCTTCACCCGTAAGCTCCTTACTCGAATTTTCGTCTATATACAAATAGTTTTGAATACTTCAGATGAATATTTGGGCTCGTATGAAAGTAATCACCTAACTGAGCTAAAATTCAATTAAGTAATTTGTTATTGAATTTTCTATAAGAAAATAATATTTTAAATTTCCTAGACTTTTCCCTTTTTATTCAAACTGCAAGAAATATATTTTATTCTATTGAAATCATTAAAATCAAATTTGGCTGAAGTTCTTAAAAACTGCCATTTCACTTGAATTATTTAAACAAAGTAAAAAAACATCACTTCTATAATTTGATTTATTTTATATAATGAAAATACTGTTTTTCTCTCTTAATATAAAAACACTTGAAAAAGGTATTTTCCAAAACAAACAATAATAGAGGAATAACAACTTCAGTAATCATGAAAAATAGAAAAGAAAACTATTTTTAACAAACGTAAACAATTTTCAGAGATGGAATATTGTTGTTAAACCATCAACTACTTCATTTTTTGCTATCAATTTAGTTTTACGGGTAAAAACTCCTTCAGGCAACTAAGATGATTATCTAAAATGTTAAGAGCACATTGGGATAGAGGTCAATGTGTGATCTATTAAATCTGCTCTAAAAGCAAGCAAAATAATCTTACAAAAATGATTATATTTTTGTCTGCAACAATTGACAAAATTTGGCCAATAAAACTACAATTATCTGTCTATATCTATATATAAAATAGATCAGAATTAGATCTTATTAATTAGACTGAAACCCGGAATGGATTTAACGATATCATGCTATAGACCAATTAGTCTACTGTCCAATTAGTCTACTGTCCTATATGAGAAAATATATTTTAAAGAAAAACAAGTAAGGATGTTATAGTCGGTTAAGCCCATTTAGGTAATACCCTACACCACGATAGCATTTATGAAAACTTATTAACTATGCAATAAATTATTGCGACACTAACATTTATGTAAAATTTTTGCGTTTTATAATTATTTTTCAGGAGAAAAAATTATGGTCCGACCCTCGTACAATTTTGCACAATGCCAACATATATGTTAGATTAATGCCTTTAAAAGTTATATTCAGAGGTGGCTTGTATGGGACAAGTGAGATAAAATATAAAATAGACCGACCCTCGTATGTTTTTGCACACCGTTGTAGAACACTTATACTTATACCTATTTGTATGGGAGCTACATAAAATTTTGAATCTAGTATGATCAATTTCAATAGGCTTCGTCCTTGATCCAAAAAAAAATAACATGTACCAAATTTTATCTAGATCACTGAAGACTTGCGACCTTTAAAGTGTTCAAAACTTTAACATAGACAACTAGCCGGACAGACAGACATACGGATATCGTTAAATTGCCTCAAAAAATGATTCTGAGTCAAACGGTATACTTTAAGGTGCTGATAGTTATGCAATATTTAAATGGTATAAATATTTTCCCAGTCCATCAGTTGGGTTTTTGGGGAAAACTCGGAACCATTGAAATAAATCGCTTAACTGGAGAGATTAGATTTTTTTGAATTAAAAATAGTATTGTTCTTCAATATTCCTGGGTGTGTCGCAAGCCTTTAATAAGGTATGCCGTAAGAGTTTCGTATACATATTTTAAACTTTGCTTTCATGTACTCACCGATTGTAAGAATTCTATTGAGATGATCGGAATTTCAGAATAAAATGTACGAATTTGTAACTGGAGAATTTCTCTAGGTAGTGTCCCAGGACAGACTCTTTACTTGTAAGATTTAACAATTTAATTATTCGTTAATGTGTACACATTTACACATGAGGATCCTAAATTATAATCTCGTACTCTGGAAACGTGGTTGAAGTATTGGATAATAAAAATAAACCAATTGCAGAGTAACCTCGCTATCTTCACTTTAAGAAGAGGAAATTATCCACCAGTTTCTCTTAATGGTGATAACAACCTTCAGGAAGATTGTATTTCATACATCGGCATTCATTTGATTAAAAGAATTACATAATTTTGCCATTTAGAAACCAAGAGTCTTCGTATGAAGTTTAAAGCCTCTAACTTATATCGGTTATTTACCTTTTTGTTAAAATTAAGCATTGACAATAAAGTCATCCTGGATAACATCATTTAAAAACAATATGGAAATATGAAATCAAATTATAGGGTACGGCTTGCCAAATGAATTTGAGAGTATATAGATGGCACAATCAAAAATTCTATGGACTTCACTCTATGGTATATTAGGAAACAAAAGCATTCGTAAAATCTTGGATATTTCGTAAGTAAAAGTTTTGAAAGGCTATAAATAAATAAATAAATAAATAAATACAACGTAAAAAACAGAATTATGAAATAGACAACATTTAGGACTATAAAAAACGGTAATCAAATATATGAAATAGGGCTTAATGTGACCAACATAGACCATAAACCGGTCTATAAAATAGATCATAATTTGTCTATAAATGGTTCATAATCTATTACAGAAAACAAGCGATCAATGTAATAAAACATAATATGGTCTATGAACTAGAACATAATCTGGTCTATGTAATAGACCAAATTTTAGCAGTGATATGGACTTTAATCTGATCTAAGAAATAATCAATAATCTGTTCCATTAAGTAGATCATAATCTGTTCAATGAAACAGATCATAATCTGTGCAATAAAACTGATCATAACCTGGACAATAAAACAGATCATACAGTCTATAATCAGGTCTATCAATTTAAGTCAATTAAATAGACCGTAATAATCTCTACGAAAAAGACAATAATCTGTTCTATGAAATAGAGCATTATCTGGTCGATATGATAGACCATAATCTGGTCGATGAAATAAATCAAATTGTGCTTAATGATGTAGACCATATTCTGGACAAAGAATATACCAAGTTCTAGTCTACGAAATAGACCATAATTTCGTGTAGGAAATAAGAAGCAAACCACTATTTGGCCTATGAAGCAGTATTTAATCAGCTTCAGAACTATATCCCTGTGTAATAAATAGATTAACATATGCTCTGCCAAAACCCCATTGTGCATTTCTACTAATAGTTATTGTACTTACATCAGCTTCAAACCTAAATTTGTTAGAAAGAGAAAAAAATCGAAAGAAAACAAAAAACTGACAAACATAATCTCCCCCGTAAAATAAGAGTGAATGTATATCTCAACATTTGTAGCAACAAAAAACAAATATACCCAAAATTGCATATATTGCACAATTGCAAGTTGTTGCATGACTTTGCAAAGATGAGTAAGAATTGTTAAACGAAAAAGTACTTATTTTCAACGTATACAAAGTAGTTGGATGCGTAAAAATTTCCTGCCACTTTTATTTATTTTCAAACAGACAAAAATTAAGAAAACAGATAAAAAAACATATATTTAATACAAACAAACGTAGAGTTGATGAAAGAAACTAAAGGTAAAAATAAGAATGAAACTGAAAACAAAACATGACAGTAAAAGCCATCAATGTTAAGGAAAAGCTAACAAAGAGCACAAAATGCAATTTGGTCATAAAGTCTTGTTGTGGAGATATGCACCTTTTTTGTTTTGGAATATATGCGAATAAGGAATTTGTATAATAGAATGATGAATTTGTTGAAACGACTTAAATGAATACTACATTGGAAACAATAAAAAAATATTTAATAAGTTGAACTTAAAGACTTAAGATGTTTTGTACTACAAACCCTCTAATATCATTTACCTAATATAGGGTGCAGAATAACTTACTGCTTTGCTACCATAATTTTTCTGTTACCTCAATATAACTTTTGGTATCTCAGCAAAAACGGAATAACAAAATCGAAAATAAACACAAAAAGATATTAAATTGTATTCAACAAAAACATACTTTATTTCAACAATTCACTGTCAGTTTTGTTAACTACACAACATATACTTGCTGGTCCTGTATTACCGTTAAAGCATCTACACATAGAGCACAATAATTTGATATCAACCCAATGAGTATATTTTAAAGAAAATTTGAATTCCTTTGGAAACTAGTTTTCATAATGGAAACCTTTTTCTTGACTTAATAACTATTTTATCATGATCTTAAAAATTATGAACTAAATTTTGTTCACCAGGTTTACAATAAGAATTCACGATATTTTAATTATATATTATACTGTTATAACCGATGTAGTGGATGGCCTTTTAAAGTTGGAGTAAATGTGTTTGTGTTTAAGTTTGCAACGTATGGAACAAAAATTTTGCTACCACCATTTTTAAATATACCATCCAACTCAGAATCAGGTCCTGAGTCCATTGAACGATATCCATTCGTCTGGCCAGCTGGCTGATTGGCTGTCCATGTTATCTGCTAGTCGCAATTTTAGAGATATCTCGTTGAAGGACGATGCCAATTGAGATTAATAATGATGGGTTCATTATTTCACCTAGCAAAATACAAATATTCCTCCCGAAGAAGGTTTTTTTTAAATAAAATTTATCACAAATAAGTCAAATAGTATTCTAAAACGATGTGCAAATTATACGAGAATCAGTTCATTATTTCTCATAGGCCCCCTTAAAAATATTATTTTGAAAGGCTTTAGTCTTACATATACGTTTATTATTAATTCCCGTCCCGAAAAAATCCTTCTGTCTGGCTGATTGTCGCAAAAATACAGGTCACAGTTCCAAAGATATCTTAATGAAATTTAGCACGTACTATTATTTTGATCCAGAGACAATGCTGATTGCAATTGGTTGCGATCGATTCATTATTTCATTAGGCCCCATACAAATGTACACTTGGAATGGGGTGAAAAATTGTACGAGGATCGGTCCATCTCAAAGCCAACCTAGTTCACATACAACCACCCAAAAAAATTCGCACATATAATTGGATATTTTCAAAATATTTAGTTAAATAAAGACCAAAACCACTGTGCGAAATTATACGAGGTTCGGTTAATAATATTTTCGAACTTTTAATATAATTTTCGATATTTATGGAGACCATTCTAATGAATAATTGGATTCTTCTATTGCAACTGAATTTTGCTTGCAATGCCAAGAAGGTTTTGAGAAAGTTTGACTGCTTTTGGATAATAAACTTGTCTACAACATTTTTCCTCGAGCCCTGTTCAACTCTCTGTTTTTAGCTTCTAAATTTTTCGCGTTTAACTTTTCGTACCACATAGTCCGAGCGATGAGGTGTTCTAGCTGCTTGAATTTCTTTCGAAAATGCGTTTTATTTTTTGGCTTTAGAAATATCATGTGGACAATTCCTTCAACCTGGACTAGGTAATCTATCAATGGAGAAGTTTTATCGATACTGTTTAGTGACATTGGAAACTTTTGAATGTTTGGCCAATCAAAAATGAAATTTTGAAAATATTTAGTTATTTTTGTACGCACTTTCTCACTACGATAACTTTATTCACAAATCGTCTAATAATACTTGGGTTAATTTTCAAAATGAAAAATGTATGTTAAGAATTATTCAAACTCACTCCATATGAGACATGATGATCTTTGTACTATTTTTTTCTATATTCTCCTAATGCCACATTTAATACTTTATGGGTTAATCAGAAAGTTTTAAATACAACTCAGGTATTTATTTGAGGTACACAAATTCTCATACGTAAAATGCCTTCAATAAGTCATTCAATCAAACATTTTCAACACACATTAACTAATAATTCGTGTGAATACAAAAGTGTCTGCATTTCTTAAATGTAGAAACTTTACGTATTGAAACTTCCAAATATTTTGTTGTATTATGTCAAACATTATCTCAAACTATAGATTTTAAATAGGAGAATTTGTCCACAGTTAATACCTTAAGAAAGTTTCAAAGGCCATTATTCAGTTTCCCTTTTATCAAGATATGTGTTGAATGATGTATGATCCGTTCTCTAAAATATATATAATTTATTGAACAACGCAGAATGCTAAGCAGTGAGACGGAAAAATTCTTAACACACTTGTTTGATTAAAACTTTAAACTGTACCAGAGAACTTATACGTTAATAGAAAACATGTTTAAGGTAGAAGGAATGGTCGGCGTGATGTAACTAAATCCAAAAAAAGTAAAAAGGATTTTCATAAGGTACCCAACACAACTGGTAGGAAAGCAGCACGATATGCTAAGTTCTCGGACTATATGGAACGAAATTTTAAAGCAAACAAGGCTCAAAAATTTACAAGCTAAAAACAGAGCACGGAGAACTAAGAAGACGAAACATATGTTCTGGCACATTTGTCCCAATTTCCTAGTCAAAAATTTTGTGTAGCTTATGTTCTAGGGAAAGGAGATAAGTTGAGGATCCAAAAGCATTCGAAATTTGCAAAAAAGTTCTTGGTGTGACAAAAAAAATGCAGTTGCGGCAAAAAAGCGATTAAGTTGCTACAAGCTTCTTTATAAATACTGAAATTTACATCAAAAATGTTAACAAAAAAAGGCTGCTTCCATTCGTATCATTTTATAATGTGTTCTTTTTTATTAAAGGAACAACAATATGGTACTTATACTAAGAGATACAAATTCTCCAAACTGACCGGACCTAAGGCCAATGGAAAGATATTGGGCTCCGGTTAAAATAAAATTGAAGAGCACAAAAAAATCTATCAAAAAGTGTTGTAAATGTAAAAAGGAAATGCACTACATGTTAGCGCGAAGTAACAGGAAGCACTGTAAAAGCTTTAATGGAAAGGTTTCCAAAAATTCTGTCACTATTGATTAAAATAAGATAAACTAAAACTGAGAGTTGGTGGTTTCGTTTTTATTAACTTCTGTATGTAAAGATTTCGGCTATGCCGAATTAACATTTCTTATGAGTTGAAGACAATGCATCAGAAAATTAACCGGTTTCGGAATTGCTTCTATAACAGCTATAACGAAATATGGTCACAAAAGTCTTGAAATCATGTATTGAAAAATTTACATAAATCTCCGAATTTCGATGCAATTGGCAGTTGGAATCTTTAAAACTTAAACCAGCATTATAAGAAATTATAAACAAATATGACCCGATAAAAGTCCAAACTAGATTTATATATTAATGACAATTTTAAAAATAACAAACTTAAAACCCTTTTCCGCGGGGTGCCTTATATGGGAGCTATAGCAAAATATGAACCGATATGGATAAAATTAATATTCTTATATTCAATACAGTTAGGAAAATATTTTGCTTAATTTCAGAAGGTTTAATCTATGTAAAGAGCTTAATAAACTCAAATCTGTTTTTCGTCAAGGGGTCTTATGTGGGATCTATAGCAAAACATGTAGTATCTTTACTTTAAAGAGAAATTATTGTGCCGAATTTGGATAAAATTGACCCATATTTAAAAGTTCAGGAATTAACAAAATTTTCGGATTTTAAGAAATTTGTTCTCTGTAACAATTTTCTATAGGTTTGGTATTGTTACTATTATGTATTATTAAGTATAAGGAAAGGGGTCTTATATGGGACCTCGGTCAAAAAATAGCTACATCACAATTTAGTTTTTTGAGTTCATTATTATAAATTTTAGAAAATTATCTTTTAAATTTCAACCTTCATAACACATAGATTCTGGACTGTATAAAAATTTTGAATATTTTAGCATATAATTTTTTTCTGTTGATCCGATTTTTTATAATTTCTTGTGCTTTGATAAAGTTTATATAACTGTGTATTTTTGTTGAAAATCTTTAAATAGATCTTTTCATGGAGTTTTCATGTTATCATAGAATTCGGTTTGTAATTTCTTTTTCAATGGAACGATATAGCTTGTTTTCAATGGAAATATGCTTGGGACAATTACATATAATATGGATAAGTTTTACTGTATTCGGACAATAGTTCTAGGCGAGAGAACATTTCTAACAGTCAGTTATATGGACAGACAGACGGACATAGCTATTTTTACTCAAATTTTGGGGGTCTAAAATTATTCCTTTTTGGCGTTACATATGGAATAACGAAGTAAATACTCCTCCACCACTATAAGTAATGTTGAGGTTACCGCTTTTGGTGGTTTATACAAATTTATAAAGCTTAAATTATTTTGTTCGTTTATTCATGCCACCATTACAAATCTCAATACAAAAACACACCCATTCAATAAACTCGTCAATCCTTTCACCCACATTTATTTTCAAACAACTTATTTTTCCTTACAATCAAACAATTTGATCAATATTATTATACATTTATTGTAATTATTTGACCCGATATTAAGTAAATATTTATGGAAGTCACATGAATCGACTATAAATTTCAATAATAAAAATCAATATAAAAATATGCATCCACTTGATTGTGTGAATGTATGTGTGTGTTGTAAACTTACAAATAGTTGCAACAATTGCATTATAAATATTGCTAGTGTTGCATGCAGTACACACCACTTTATTATGACGTATAAAAGTATTTTATATATAACAAAGATTTTAAAGTTCACTAGATCGGTAATAAATTCTATAGAATGTTGAAAATATATATATGCAAAAATATCTGTACAATAATAATTGTAAAATGTATGGAAACCATTGTATTGGTTGGTCAAAGAATATGAATGGTTGTATTCTATTTAAAAGTCGGCGTAAATGAGGGCAGTGTAATGTAAATTTAAAATTTATTTTCGTTTTTTTTTCTTGTATACATCATCACCAAAAGTGGTGTGAGGTTATATTAATTTTGTCATTCCGTATGTAACGAAAAAAAGGGATTAATTAAATATAGTAAAATATATATATTTATTCCTGCATCAAATCAAATTCTGAATCGGTTTAGGTATATCCGACTGTCCGTCTAAGTCATAAAAGACGTTCTCACTCCTAGAATAATTGTCCAAATTCAATGATCAAAAATTTTTGGTTATTGTCTATTTCAAACCAGCTTTATCGGTTCATTAGTTACGAAGTTAAAGACCGATATCTGAGACAATTTCAACATTTCGCAAAACAAATTTTATGTTTTTTGCCACAATTTTTAACTGGATTTAAACAAAAATGTCACTACAACATACTTATTGTATGAACTTCATGATTGTTCGAAAAATCATTAAAATCGAATCAATAGAGAAAAATGTATAGGGAAGATTTTGATATACCCCAAAATCAATATTTATATTTCTTTAGATATTCGATAATCAATATTTTCTTTGTATGGAGGCTACCACTCCCCCTGAACCTATTTTTTTTTTCATTTTGTCTAGTAAAATAGTTCCCTGTAGGATTGATTAAAACAAAAGTTCTCGCTGTTATATTTTTTTAGACATTCGATAATCAATATTAGCATTGTATGAGGGGTACCTCTGCCCCTGGTCCTATTGAAATTTTTTATAGCCTTTGTTTCGGGTATATTGGGATCATCATGTGTAAATTTCGGCGAAATCAGTACAGTTGTTTAGCTGTCCATAAGTTCCAAACAAATAAACACAAATTCATTTTTATGTATAGATACGTTTATGCATGTATGTGTGAGTAAGTATATGTTGTGTTTTGTGTTTTGTGGTTTTTCTTCACATGATTTTGTGGTAGAGGGTATTGAAAATTCAGCACTTATTTTAATTTAAATTGGTCATTGAGGACTAAGAGTTTTACGATATCCCGAGTTAGTGTGCCAAATTCTTCCGCTATAATTATGTTAAATTTCATGCAAATCTATTCAGTTGGTCGTAGCAGATTTCTTTCCGAAAAAAACAAATTCTGTCCCATTATAGAGTGTGATGGTTATTGAACCTTTAATGGAATAATCACCATCACAAAGAAATAACATCGAATGCCAAATCCTAACTATTCATATTTAAATGTCTATAATTATTATATAAATTCCAATAAATTGAATTAAATTATTCTCAGAGTTAATTAAATATCAAGCCATTTGCATAATTTAGTAGAACAGGATTTACATTAATTCACAAACATGAAACATTTCAAAATTATCCGAAGTACACAACACTATTAAAAATATTTAATTATAGAAAATATTTATCTATTTTGGACCTTTGTTTATCTAAATATATACCCATTGACCAAATCACCACATTATTGCTTTTAACTGATTTCACCAATGCGTCTGAGTATATTGTTTTTAAATTTATTTTGCACCAACATTTGGACACTTTTCTCAGTATGGGTGTATAGTATTATAAAATTGCCAATAATCATGTTTAAATTGAATCCATTTGCCGCAAAATCATCAATTTTATAAAGTGAACTCATTTATCACTATAAGCATATTGAATTATATAAACACATACATGGATTTATCTAATGTAGAATATATGAATATATTTTTTTTGTATCATGTACCTTTTTTTTTTTTTGGAACACATTTCCAATGATTTTAAAGTGCTAAATAAATAAACGAGAAAAACTAATAAAATACGCATACAAATTTCTATAATCTCCAACAATGAAATATTTTAAAATATATTTCGATTCACTAAAAAAAAAGATAAATTTCATAAATAAAATACAAAAGTAAAAATGATATATTCCGTTGAGCCGTATTTTATATACCCTCCATCATAACATTCACACGAGTTGATGATATTGCACCAGATAATAAATTATTGGTCCATCAGCGTAAACAGCTATTTCGGAAGAAGGACCAAAAGACTACAGTGAAGTATGATAACATAACATAAAATTTAGATAAATGTCTGAATTTCGATAGAACTGGTTAAGAAATTAAGAAACTTTAAAACCCAAAAGCACCATTCCGTTGAAAGTTGGATTATAAGAGAATTATAACTTATTATAGTTGTCAAAAAAGGTTCATATATTAATGACAGTTTAAAAATTATTTATACTAAATTTCAATAAAATTTAAGAGTCTTACAAGCTTAAAACTTTCGGGAAGGGACCTTATATGCGAACTATAGTAAAATGTAAAACGCTATTGGTCAAATTATTAACATAAATTCAATGTGAATTTATGGGTGTATCAGAATTTAACTAAATCGAATCCGATTTAAATTTAATGCAAGAAGATATATATTTTATGGACTTTCTGATAATGGTGTAACACACGGAATTACAAAATTACCCCCAATCACCACTTTTGATCGTAAAGGGAGTAATAACATCAATTTATAACCATTATTTGTGCGAACACATAAATCTGTATAAAATATTTTAAATTGATGAAAGGAAGAGATATGAAAAAAATAAATTTAAATTAAACCAGTTACTTCTTGTTTCTATCAAGATTAACTTTTCTTAACTTTCCTTATCCAGGTTTTAGTAACAATGCACAGTGGTTTTGAAAATAATTCTATAAGCTCCAATCGGTGCAGATGTCTAGACAAATATTTACATATAAGTAACTAAATCTGGCCAGATGCAGCCTTAAAAAGGTGTGATCTGCTTAAACAGTATTCCTCACTAAGTTTTCCCTGTAAACGTTGGTACCTCTTATAATCGCACATCGGTTTTTGCTTATTTATCTTCGCTATATTCCACGAATATATAAGATTAATACATTTTAAAGTGATACTCGGAAGGGGGTTTTATGCGACCTATGAGAAATAATGTATCCACCCTCGCAAATTTTGACACATTGTTTTAGAATATCAGAAGAATTACTTGTAGCAAATTATGACCTTAAAACCTCATTCCGGGAGAGACATTTGTATGGAAGGTACGTCACCGAACATGACAAACTTTAATAGGCTCTTTCGTAGGCTTTTCCTTAGGCCAAAATAAAAATATTTACCAAATAACATCGAGATATTTCAAAAACTGCAAACTGTAGACTGATCATAACGTTTACATGAACGGTCAGCCGGACAGATGGCCGGACATAGTTAAATCGACTCAGAAAGTGATTCTGAGCCGAACAGTGTACATAAAGCTTTAGCATCATCAACATAAACACTTAATACCCAAACCACCTTCGGTGGTGTATGATATAAATATTAATTAATTATGTACAAATAATCATGCAAAATTTCAATGGAATTGTTACATATTAAGGAGCTTTATGAACTCAGAACTAATAATATGAGGGTTATGTCAGAAACCTAACCCAGCCCTTTCCGGCTTTTTAATTTTTAATTGTTTGAAAATAAACTTTTGTAAAAAATTCACAAAAAATATTTTCAATATTGCTGTCTATGTGATGAACTGAATTTGGGTTGATACACTCCAATTTGACCTATAACTTGTTTATATTGTGATGATTTTGATGATTTTTTTAATATGAAGTACAAACATTTGTATGCCACTTTTAATCCATTACTTTTTTTAAACTTAATATTTGTTTATATAGAACCGATATAAATGAAAAGCCATCTTTACCAATTTCAGTGGTGAAGGGTATAAAACAAAATCAGAAATCAAAATTAAGAAAATTTTACCTTAAATTAGGTGGATGTTACCACAGTTTATCAGCTCCTATTTTTTACTTCGTATTCAAATTCTTCCTTTCAAATAGCATAGACATTTTTCTTAATGGTTGGTACTACCTGGATACGAAACAAAATGTGTAGTTTTAATTGATTCTTTGCAGAAAGTGGAATTTGCTTAGTTTTCGAACAGCAGTTTATAGAGTAAATTTTGGTTTTAAAGAGAAAAATTCTCAAGACTAAAACAAATACTCGGGGCTGATAATTTTTAGATTTATGTACTAAAGACAGTTTAGACATGTAATTGTGCCAAATTTTAATAATCTAAAAATCCTTTTCGGAGAAAGGCTTGAGTGGGAGCTTAAATTAGTAAATTAGTTATAATTTAATAATTTATAATTATAATAATTTATAATTAGTTATAAGACATTTGGAGAGTTGAAATATTTTTTCCGGAAGGGAATTGAATAGAATTAGATAAACAATACTAAAAATTTGAAATGATATTGCTTTATATTTATAGAGAAGTTTTATAAGCTCAAACCCGTTCTCGGGATTATGTGAGTAGGGCATGTCAAGATATGTACAAGTTTGGTCAAATTTATAAATTGATTGAAATCCAGTTACTTTTTCCTGCAAAAATTGGAAAAAGTTCTTTTCCGGAATTTCAAAGTTGTCTCAGTTATCGGTCTTTAAATTTTTTGCTAACAAACCACTAAAGGTTTTAAGCAGGCAACTGCTTAGGACCACATCAAATAATATCAGCATGTTTTATTAAATTCGCACAATTATTCTAAGTGTGAGAATGTTTGCAACAGGCAGACAGACGGACATAATTAAATCCACTCAAATGTTGAATTTGATACAAGTGTATATATTCTTTATGGAGTCTTATATAACTCTTTCTAATAATATACCATCGCTAATAATAATAACAAACTTACTTTACCCTCTACGAGGATATAAATCGTATTATAGACTTTTATTTTTATTTACAAACTCATAGACGAGATTTTAGTGATTTTCCCTTCCACTGTAATATGTATTTCTTTTGAGCACTATTGTGTGATCAATATTAATTAAAATGTAATTTCCATTATACTATTTAATACGTTTTTTTAATTGTTTTTATATCTTTTCGATGCTTTTAATAGAACTAAAAAAATCAACTCAAAAAATATTCCGATAAAAATGAGTAAATGCTTAAAATAATTGATCGTTAATTGGTCGCTATAACTAAAAACATAAAAACTAAAAAAAATGTATAAATAAAATATTTTTTGTTTTAATTTAAATATATGAATATGTAAATTTTAAATAAAAATATAATAAAATACTAAAAGTGTATTCGACTATATATATTGAACCTAACGTGTGCAATTTGTGTCATCCGAAAAAAAAAATTGTTTAATTTTCTGGCACATTCATTTTTATATACATATGTATCTTTGCAGGAATATGAGAATGTATGTGTAGTTTTTGTTGCTAATATGCTTTCAGCAATATGTTTATAAATATGTTAACGATTTAAAATTTTGACAGATTTTTATCTTTACATTATTACAAGTAGTGAATCAGCGTATTTTCTGTTTTTCATTTCACGAGTAACATTAGGTAACGCTTAAAATGTTTAATGGTCGTGATCAAAGTTTCAATTTTCAGACAAGCAAGTCGATTTGTTCGATTTTGATTAAAACTAAAAAATGTATTTTCTACCCTGCTTTACCACAAGCGATGAAGATGGTATACTAACTTTGTCATTCTGTTTGTAACACCGAGAAGGAACTATCAAATACCCCATAAAGTATTATTTTTATCTGTAGTTATTTTGATAACTTAGATGTTGCCTCAGATATCGGTCTATATCTTTTGATTTACTAAACCGATTTTGCTGATTTGAAATAAAAATATAAGAAATACTCAGACTAAATTTCATTAAGCTCTTCCTATTTCTGTAGATGTGAACGTGCCAAAAACACACAGATGACGGACATAGTTAATTTGACTCAGATGTTGATTTGATGCAAGAATATATACATTATGGGGTCTCAGGCGAGTCCTTTTTAGTGTTACATACGGAATGACTTATTATGGTGGCTTATTGTGGTGGAGGGTATAAAAATACACAGTTGTGGAGCCATCATTTAATTTGCACCCACCTTAGACCCATTTCCGGAAAATTGTTTTAATTTTTTTACTAACTGTCACAAATATCGGTCAAAATTTTGCAATAGCTCCCATATAAAACACGTTTCCGAAAAAACAATTTTGCTTAAAAAAATCCTAAATATTGAAATTCGAAAACTATATTTTTCTAATTGTACTTAACATATATAGCTTATCTGATTTGAAAAATGATGGTCCATATTTTTTCGGAATGGGTGTTCTAACTTATAAAACAGTTACAAATAGGCCAATGGTGTTGAAATTCGGCAAAATTATTAACTATTAATATATATCACTAATTTGTCTTATATCGCTCCATATTTTATTGTAGATTTAAATATAGCACTATATACGGTCCCTTACGAGAGAAAAGCTTTAAACTAGTAAAATTATTAAATGAAGAAACATTTTATTTAAATTTGTTTCTCTACTTAATTTCACAACAACACATTCGGTTATAACACCTATTTAATGTCAATTTACGAAATAGTGTTTTAAGCTAAAGGGTTCCTTAATGTAGACCAATATAGTCGAAATTCACACAATTATCTAAATGTCTTCAGTATATTTATCTGAGTTCATGCATATTCCTTTCTTCATCGTTTTTTTATAAAGTACGAGATCATATTTCACAGTAGTTTTCAAATGAAATCTTTCTTTTTTTTGTGAAATCAGGTTAAAAGTTTGTGATATATAACACTGGTTTTTCTGACTTAGTAAGTGATGGAGGGAATACGAAATTCGGCAAAGCCGAATGAAGCATTCATGTCTTATGTTGTAGTTTACCGTTATGAGTTGTTATTCACTATTATTATGGGATTCAATGAAAATCTACATTTTGTATAGAATACGTTATGTAAATGTATGTGTTTTAACTAAATCAATGTGTGTGTTTTTTTTCGTATGAATAGTTTTCAGGCAAAATGTTGCAAATTTGACATTTGCATGTGGCTGAGTTAATGATAGTTCGAAATGTATGTCAGAGTGTGTGGTTTATATGTTAAATATGCAACATTGCGTGGTTATCAACATTTAGTATTGAAGTGGCCTTTGATTGCTGTTTTAACAACTTAACTGCGTGTTAGTTTTTTTCTCTTTTTTCCCCATTTTTTTACTTTTATTTTTTTTTAATATAATCGAACAGAGGTATTTTTGAATATTTAGACTTAAAATAAGTTTATATAATTATTATGTCAAAAATGTGTATTGATATATTAATTCCCATATCGTTGAAGTAATTAAAATTTTTATACTTTTAACCGATTAAAATAAAGTTTTCATAAGACAATTTATTTGTCCAAATACTTCGAAATACCACTGTACTGTACATCATATATATATAGATGTTAGAAATCTTTCACTTAATAGAGATATTTTCGCATTATGAGAAACCACATAAATTGGTCAATTAATTTGTAAAAGAAAAGTTAAAAAAAAAGTTCAACAAATCATTGTTAACTTCATAAGTGGGTGAAATTATTAAAAGTTTTCTGTTGATGTGAGAAGGAATCTCTTCTATAATGTTAGATATCTGAATGTAATAAAACCATTAAGCAGGAAAATCACTCTGTTTATCATATGAAAAACAAGTAAAAATGTTATGGTCGGTTAAGCCCGCTATGTAATACCCAACACCACATTGTTGGTTGTAAAAGACTTCTACGAAAAACTTATGAACGACCCTCGCTTTTTGCTTTTCTGATTTATGTTTAAGTGTGAAAAGTAAATGCAAACTGAAGTATAGTTTTCTTACAAAAATACTTTTCCATTATCTAGGATGACGAAACATATGTTCTGGCAGATTTTTCCCAATATCCTGGTCAAACACTTATTGTTGATGTTGCTCGAGGGAATGTTTAGGAAAATTTTGGGATGCAAAAACAATCACAATTTGCCAAAAAGCTCTTGGTATGACAAGTAACATGCATTAGTGGCAAAAACAGCCAATCATTGGATACGACAGGCTCTATAAATACCGAATTTTATATCAAGGAATGTACACAAAAAAGGTCGCTCCCATTAATACGATTTCATAATGTGTCCGCTTATTTTTGGTCAGACTTGGCATCCTGTCACTTAAGTGATACATGAATAAAATACTCCAAACTGACTGAACCTAAGACCAGTGGAGTGACATTAGTCTCTTGTTAAAAGTGAATTGAAGAGCACAAAATAGGTGTTCAAAAGGATGGAAGATTTTAAACGAAAATGAGCAAAATGCCAGAAAACACTATAAAAGTTTTGATGAAAAGTTTACAGAAAGAGGTTTGGAATTTTAGCATTAGTGATTAAATCTAAAAAAATATTTTTTGAATTTTAATAATAATTTCAATTTTATTATATAAAAAATGTAAGTTTAGTGGTTTTGTTTTAATTAAAATATATGTGTGTTAAGAATTTTTCGATTTAACTGCTAAACATTCTTACTTGTTTATGTTATCTTAAATATATTAATTTCATATCAGTCCTCATTTGACTTTAGTGCCTAAACTAAGCCCAACTAAAAAGTGTAGTGAAATTTCAGATCAGTGTCTAATAATAATTAAAACTATTCAGATTCCTTATACCTCATTCGAGTTTATATTATTTTTATGTGATTAGATTCTATAGATCTATCAGGTTATGTCCCTTTTCTGTTTAGACCTCTTTTATTTGAGTTTTCCCCATACGTTTTGCTTGGTTCTTTATTCGTTTAAATGAATATAATCAAATCCATAAGTCCTTGCGATATGATGCATTTTCCGTCAGTTTTCGATTTTAACTGTATACAGATTTGAAACTTATTATTGTTTTCATTAGGACGATGCCAATAAAAATTGGTAATAATGGATACATTTTTTTACTTAGCCCCAATACAAATTTTCCCCAAACTTTTAAGTTCATAAAAATAAATAATAAACGATTTTAAAGAAAATTGTCACCAATAAGTCATATGACATTATAGATGTGCTTTATTATCCAAGGATTTAATATACCCTCTTTACCACTTGTTTACCACAGGAGGGTATATTACAAACTTTTCGTGTGTAACGCCAAGAAGGAATCATCTCAGAACCCATAAAGCATATATATTCTTACATCAAATTGAAATATGAGTAGTCCGTCTGTTGGAAACGTTCACACGCCTAAAATAATTGTCGGAATGCAACGAAATTTGGCCACATTGTCTGCTATCGTCCTAGATTGTTTTCTATTTAAAACGAGATATATCGGTTCATTTGCAAAAAAAGTTATAGACCGTTATCTCAGACAATCAGCGTTAACGTTAAGAATTTTCAAAAAGTCACACAAAAGAGGTATCTTGGAAAATAAAATCGCACCTTTAAGGTGATTTGTGGGACAAAAGACGCAACAGGTTTCATTTACCAAAAATAAACACTTTTTAAATAGTTTTAAATTATCAATTTTCAATGACTCCAATTAAATATAGAAAAGACAAATTTTTTTAAAGGGGACAAAAAGGGGAAATTTGAAAAAGTACGCAAAAGTCACAAGCAGTTGAAAAGTACCAATTTGCGACTAAAGTAGCACCAACGGTAACACTGCATAGAACTTCATGATTTAGAAAAAGAAATTTTCTATTTATTCCAAAAGATAACGGAACTTAAACAAAAATTAAACTATGACATACAAGTTTATACATTTAAAATTTGGCGCAAAAAAATTTCTAACTGTCTTCAATATATGTTATAACGCCCCTTACCGGAAAACAGGTTTTAGCTTAGAAAAAACTTAAATAAAGTCCAAATTCCATTGAAAAACTGCACAATATTTTTTTTCAGCTATCTAACAAGTGTATTATTAATATGAACCATCTCGATCCATATATTGCTAATCCCATAAAAGGCCCATTCCCAGAAAACCACTTTGAGTGAATAGAACTAGTAAATAAAGATCAAGTCTACTGTAATTCGGAGCAATTATTTTTCTGACTATCTTCAATATATATAACCAATATCGGTACATATTTTGATATAGCTCCCTTAAAACGACCCTTCCCGGGAAACGGATTTGAGCTTATAAAATACTAAAATGGGGCCTAATTTCATTGAAATTCGGCGCAATATTTTTTAATAATTTTTAAATCATAAAATATGAACAATCTCGGTCAATAAATTGTTTCAGGCTTCCATATTAGACCCCTTAACATTATTTTTTAATAAAATTGTGCATTAAAATCCATATTGCAGTGTAGCTCTTATAGACCCTTTTTCATAATCGGTGTTTAATAAGTTTTTTGATGAAATATCTTCAACTCTTGCTAACTTTTGCATATTATTGATGGAGGGTATTTAAGAATCGGTACAGCCGAATATAGCATTACTTGTGGTATTTATATCTTTTTAATACATTACTGATTACTTATTTCAAAATCTCTCAATATTATAGAATTCAACTTAATTTAGATCCCGTCTTTAGTAAAAACATTTAAAAGAAAATTCAAAATAAACATTTAACTCTCGAATTCAACTTGTTATATGAAAATAGCAAACAAACATTAAAATTCACTTTAATTATCTGTGCAATTAATCACAATCTGAAACGTTACAGTTGTTTTATTTTTCTCAAGATAAACGATATTTAAATGACCATTTCAATTGTCTACATGAACTCTGATTTAGGAATTAAATGGGAATATTTTACATTATTTATACAGAGACTTGTGGGAAAATACTTTTGACTTATTTATTTCAGGAATAATTTGAAAGTCTATTTAAGTTAAGCTTTTAATTAAAATTCAAATATATTTGATTTTTTTCCTCTTACAATTTTGGTTATTTTTTGCTTTCTTTTGTTTGAGTGTGTGTATGTGTGTTGTTTTGTAAGATATATTAAAGGGGAAGGTGGTGGGGTGATGGAATTTAACATAAAAAAAGTGAACCCAAGATGGCAATAACTTATGTCAGTTGTTGGTAATTTCGTAGATGATGATTAAGAGGGTTTGGGTTTTATAAATAATTTAGGGGCGTTTTGCGTAAAATAACGGAATGAAAGTATGAAAATTGTTTAAAAGAGTTTAATTTTTAAAAGTACTACTAAAACAAGTAAAAATATTATAGTCAGTCAAGCCCGACTTGTAAAATGCTACACCAAATTTTGGTTGTAAATGACAGCTATTGCATCTCTGAGACGCAATTCGTCCCCGACTATCAGAGAAGTATCTTGCACTGCAACTTCGGTTAACTTTTTCGGCACATCGGCTTTGCCTGACTGTTTTGACATAGCAACTTCGGTAGATAGTTTTGTTCTCGTGACTCGAAACTAAGTTAATTGTTTCGGCACAGCTGACTGTTTTAGCACAGTGGCTTCGGTTAACTGTGTTAGCACAGAGGCTTCGGTTATCTGTGTTAGCACAAAGGCTTCGGTTAACTGTGTTAGCACAGTGGCTTCGGTTAACTGTGTTACCACAGCGGCTTCTGCTGACTGTTGTAGTACAGTGGCTTCGATTGACTGTTTTGACACAGCGTCTTCGGCAGACTTTTTAAGCAGAGCGTATTCGGCTGCCCGTTTCATTTACTTTCCCTGAATATTGTATCTTAGATTAGAGACCATTGTATTATTTAGAATTTATTTTCTTAAGTAATTAAATAATTAACAATCCAGAGGGAACAGGCTTTTGAAAATCAATTATCCGAAGGGAGTCGATTCGTGGAAATTAATCGAGCAAGTTTTGAAACCGATTTCACGACCGTTATGGTTTAAATCAAAATAATTCATTATAATTAAAAATCAATGAAATAAAGAAAATTTTGTAGATTCTTACTTTCATTACCGTAAGTCGAATATGGACGCTACTTTACTACTTCAGCCGACGACAAAACCATGCTATAACCTTCGCATAATTTGGCACAACGATTTTGATTGAAATTCATTGAAGTCGCTTAATATTTAGGACTTTGTGACTTTAAAATTCCATTCCGAGAGGATATTTATATGGGAGCTACCTGGAATATTGGATTTCAACAGGCTGGATAGCAAGCCGGACAGATATATAGACGGACGGACATCGTTAAATCGGCTCAAAAAGTGATTCCAAGTATAACGGAATTCTTAACGCATAAATGTGGAATATTTTTAAAACTGTAAGTCTCATAAAGATGTGAGTATCGTGGCAATATTTATCAAGGTACTTTATAGTCGATCTTGATTGACTTGAACTTTCTGACTTGTTCGTCTTCGTTTGCTTTTAGTTACATAACAAATATGTGGGGTGTAAAATTACAGTAAATGTCTAGATTTTTTCCTCAAGTCAAAACTCCTTGTAAAAAGAGCTTACAAATTATAAATAACAATAATTTTAAGAATTAATACAAGTTTTGCAACAGGCAACAGAAAATGAAAATGAAAATAAGAACACAAAAATTGAGTTACTATTTCCTTTAACGATAAGAAACTTAGTCGCTGCTAGGAGGGCATTAACTTAATTTTTAGCTCTTTTGATTTTTCTTGTTTTCTTTCCCCTCCTTTTTCTACACACAAATCTTAAGTGCCCTCAAACTAGACGAAGTTGGTCACAATGTAGCAAGAGAATAGAAAAATGTAAATAATATTTGCATAGAAAAGCAATTCGTAAAAGGAAATGGGTTACCATTCGTTATGTTAGTCATTTATTAATTCCGATTTGGAAATTAAAATTTCTGGAAACTCAAGTTATGGAAAAAGGGGGATAATAACGAAACCACTAAACTAACATTAACAACTTTATAATGCTTTACACCACATTGTTGGTTGTAAATGACAGCTATGAAAAATTAATGAACAACCTTCGTATAATTTGCTTTTCTGCTTTATTCTCAAGTGTGCAGTACAATATGTGAATCTAAGATTTACATGAAATTTATGAATTTGAAATCGATATTTTCGACATCGTATAATATTTATCTTAATTTGGGCAGTTGTTATTGCAATACCAATGTGTACTTAAAATTTAATTCATTCAAAGTGATACTTGAATGGAGGCTTGAATGGGAAGAAAAGAACCAATCATAGCATCATTTGACGCATCGATGAAGAATAAAATAAAACTTACTTTTGTTGAACTTCTTTGAAATCTCTTTACATTTAGGAATTTTGTAACCTTTAAACCCCAGTTTGGAATGATATTTGAATGGAAGCTGAAATATTGGACTAAATATAAACGATTTCAACAGCTTCGTCCTTGTACCAAAGAAATAATACATACAGGAATTTCATCAAGATATTTAAAAAAATGCGACCTGTAGAGTGTTCACAAACTTTACATGGACAGCCAGCCAAGTTGAAAGGTATACTTAAAAGTGGATGGTATACCATTCTTCTATATCTTAAACATAATTGCAGAACCGAAATGTATAAAACAATAAAATACTTTAATATTTTTTGAACCTTTTCAGAAACCATTTTGTTAATGTTTTATAGTGCTTTCTATCACTTCACACCATTTAATATCTTTCCCACTTTTGGACATAGTGTTTGTCAAATCAAATATCTCTGTACTGGCCTTAGCTCTGAGTATTTAAGAGGATTTGCCTCTTTTGGTAGAAATACCACATTATTTTTCTTACCACTTAAGAAGGGCTTGTTTTCGATAGCGACAGAATGCCAAGTCAGGCCAAAAATAAGTGGACATATTATAAAGTCTTGTGAATGGAATCAGCATTTTTTGTTAACATTTCTTGATGTAAATTTCGGTATTTACAGAGGCCGTCCTAACAAATGATGGACTTCTTTTGCCGCAACTGTATATTGCTTGCAATACCAAGAACTTTTTGGGGTATATTTAATGCTTTTGAGTCCTTAACTTTTTTCAACATTTCTTCGAGTATTGATAATAAATTTTTTTGACCAGAAAGCTGCAGGAAATCTGCCAGTACAGACGTTTCGCCATTAATATTTCTTAGAGAACTTGATTTAAATTTCTGTGCTCTGTTTTGGGTACAAAGTTTTTAGCAGCGTTCCTGTCAGGAACTTTTCGAGCGTTATATGTTTTTATACCTGCATTAGTCCGAATAATTAACTCGGGAGCTCTCTCTTGACAACGTTTACTATTTTGCGGCTTTAGAAACATCATGTTGATCATTACATCTAACTGAACCAAACATTAAAAACTGTTTGACGGGAGATCTTTAAATGCTTGTTCAAAATTTTGTAGGACCAAGTTGGATTTTGTTGAAAATATTTAATAATGTTAGAACGCACTCTTTCCAATCATATATATTTATTACTTTCTCATTAAGCATAACAACTGATATGATTTATTAGGGCATCTTGATCAAAAAGAGTTATTTTGATATTGCCAAAATGAAACAAAATTACTTTATTCTTTATATTCGCTGGAATTATTCATTTATATTTAAAATTATTTTCCCACTTCTCTCATAACATCTCACTATCTGTTTCACACTCTGGCAACACTTCTCTGAGCATTAACTCTCTATTGTATGCGACACTTTGTAAAACTCCAAAAAAGAAAACCTTTAAAAGACGCATCTATTTTAAGTGTCTCTAAACACTTAAACACTTGTAACCACTTTGAAGTTAAAGATTTTTCTTGAATTGGTCACTTAACAGTTGTTTAGCATTTTATTCGTAACAAGTCCATTTGCTATTGTATTTTATTTGAACTTAAGTCGTAGAGATTTTGTATATTATTGTTGGGCATGAAATTGATATCATAATTTACATATTTATTAAAACATTCATGTCCATGTTTATTGCCATTAACATGAACCATAAAAGTACTACAAACAAATAAACATCTTTAAAATATGTAAAAAATGTTTTCCATGAAATATTTGACAAAGTTTATTTATAACTTTATAAAGTAGATGTATGAAAATAATCTGAAGTGGTTAAAATTAAAAAAAAATAAGGGACTGAAGTTAGAAGTTCATACAAGTTTTGCATGAAGAAATATTAAGCTTTTCATACTGTGTATAATTCAACGAAGGAATCAGTTAAGACCCCATAGGATAGGCTATTAGCTTTGATTGACAGCTATCGGTACAAAAATTAAAAAAATCCTATTTTATACTCTACCTCTCCGACTGTGACAAAATGCTACATTTTATACCATTGCTATACTAGGATATGCTTTATAGACCCCCCCCACCATTTATATTATGGAAATAATCAGGTAAATGATATATGATCTCATATTCCTGTATATGTTGATACCGAGCCAAAGCTTTTAAAACCCCATTTTTTAAAGGAATAAATATTATATATTATTACATAACGGTGTGCTTTGCTGCGCAAGACGTCTACTCCGTCTAAGATTTAGAAACAATTTTAAAAATCGATAGGTGTATTTGGCCAAATTAAAAGATTTTCAATGTAATAATTCTTGAATGGAGGATACATCTCCCCCTTGCCATACCCGCTCCCAATTTTTCCAGTGAAACCATATTTTTACTCTCGTTGCAATAGTTATGCAGATAATTCATAGTTAATATTTGCGTGATATTAACTATGACTAACTTTCCCCTTAATCCTAATACTATTGATACCCCTATATATAAAAATTATTTAGATATTCGAAAAAAAATTTTCTTTGTATGGAGAAGCCCAACCCCTGTTCCTATCCGTCCTTCATAAGAACAGTTTCTTGATAAAGTGATTGGGATCAGATTTTAATGATTTTGATAAAACAGTTCCTTACACATTCGACAATTAAAATTCGGTACGTATGTGGGAAGCCTCTTCTTCTGATGCTATCCATCCTATATTTTGTACCGTAAAACATGGGTCGATTCATATCCCATGAGTTAAATTTTCTTTGTATAGAGATAGAACATTTAAAACTTTCATTGACCAAATTGCAACAAAATGTGTTTAAATATAAGAGACTTATAAGCTCGATCCCATTTTTCGGAATGCGGACTTCCATGGAAAATATTGCGATATATAAATCGTTAAATTGTTATTTAAATTCAAGACAGCTATAAAAATATATGTCTCAAATTTCCAGGAAATTGGTCTATATAATAGTAAAAAATAAAAAATAGTAAATCTTTTCCGGGAAGGGGCCTTATATGAAATCGAGGTCAATAATGTATCCTGCAAAATCTATTTTTCAGAGTTTGTCTTCAAAACTAATTTTGGGGTGTATCAAAATTCTCCATTCTTTAGTCCATGATTTTTATTTCTACTGATCTAATATTAATGGGTTTTGAAATGAGGTTTTCCATTTTAGTTTTTAAAAAGTTCTGCTATAGTTAAAATTGCGCAGATATCGGTTCATAACTTGTTTGTTACTGGTCAAATATCGCTAGAATATTTCAATTGTTATAGACGTAAGAGAATTCCTAACAGGCGATTAAACGTAAGATCAAGGCATTAACATTAACTCAGTTTTTGATTAACATTAACTCAGTTTTTGATTTGATGAAAAAATACTTTATGGGGTCTTAGATGCTTCATCAGCTTAGTTGTTTGTCATGTGTTGAATAGGGGATGGTTTAATTACCCTATAGAGTTTTCTGAATTAAAATTTAAATAAAAATAATCTGTGTGAGGATTTCTTTCAGAAAAATATAATTTTTATACGCATTTTAAATATTTTAATGTATTTGAAGGTATATGACAGTAAAAATGTTTGTAACAGAATGAGAAACAAAAAATTTCAACGCATTTTAATGCCATGCAAGTTACAGATTTATGTTAAACAAAAAATAACAACATTTTGGCCCCTGTGGTTCAAACAGATGCACATACCTAGATCGACTCAGTTTTTGCTTTGACGAAAGGATATGTACTTTATTGGGTCTTAGATGATTCCTCCTTGGTATTACAGAAGGAATGGTTATGATAATATTCCCTCATCACCACTTGTAGTGGTTTTCCAAATAAAAATTATCGGATTCGGCGTACATTTCACTGGTCCTCTGGGCTTTATATATATGACTTTCTTTGTATTTGAATATAACTGCCAATTCTCAATAAAAATTTTCATTGAATTATACTTTCAAAAGAATTCACCATTGCTAAATGCTGGAGAAAGTATATTTACTATGTCATTCTGTTTGTAATGCTAAATTGGAATTATATAAGTCCCTATTAAGTATAAATATTCTGCATTAAACCAAAATCTGAGTCGATTTAATTCTGTTCTTCTGGCTGTTGTTTGTTCGAACACATCCAGGATAATTGATGGCATTCAGTAACCGATATCTCAGACAACCCCATTTATTCCATTGAAATTCGACAACGGGTCACTCAATTTTTATGAAAATTTGTATGCAAATAATTACTGCTATATATACTACTTTCCCGTTCCATTTAAAATTTATAGAACTTGCAAAAAGGTGTGTTACAGATGCGTCATATGTCTTTTGTCTGCATATTAATTTTTTAAGTTTGTCGGCATATTACATACATCTGCATTAGCTTTATCTTTTTGTGTCAAATAATCCGAACTCTGAGCTAGTCGACCTCATTTTCAAAAGAGGTCGAATGTGTTGAGACCTCTTTTGAAAATGATTTAATTTTTTTCGGCTTCGAAAAAATCACGTGAAACATTTCTTCTACCTGAACCAGGTTTTTCTATTAACAGATAAGTTTTCTCAGTTCTGTTTAATAACAGACTGAACTTAACTAATAGTTTGACTTCTTGGACAATTTTTTGTAGGACCACATTCGGTTTTGTTGAAAATATTTAATAATTTTAATACGCACTTTTTCTGGTCAATCGTGCTAATCCGATTAAATTTTCAGCTGTTTCACATTTAATATGTTAACTGACATGTTTTACAAAAAATAATAATTAGAACGATCATCGGAGCATTCATTTTTGCAAAAAAATCAGTAATTTAAGTAGCCAGCTCTACAAGCAATATTGCGTTAAATTGTGCTTTACATTAAGTAAAAACTTATCTTAAGTTTAATTTAAAAAATTTGTTAACGATATTTTCTTTATTAGTTTAAAAATTTTAAATCCTTTTAAACATCAATCTTCATTCTTACTAGACATACAGTTTTATCCTCATATGTCTTTTGTCTGCATATTACATGAAAGTTCACTGTATTCATATTGCAAATTGTACATGATTACACACATATAAATATCTCCACGTACTCCACATTATTATGCGCATCCAGACATATTATTATATTCAAATTGTAAAATTTGTTTTCATTTTGACGATTGAAATGCTATGACCATGTAAAGTTTAAACAGTGAGTCTTAAAAATATATTGCACTGTTGAATTATTTAATCAGAAGAAATATTTGTGACAAATTTCCTAAAATGAAATATTATCTATGTAGTTTTTTGGAGAGGCCCCTTTTCCGGAATCGGCGGTTTAGGTTAGATTAAATCATTAGACTGCCATAAAGGATTTATCCAAAATATGTAATTCATTTGGTTACTAAAAACCCATTTGTGTTACCTGAAACGAGAAGAATTGGAAAGGAATTAAAGAATACAAAATATTTTTTAGAACTTAAGTGCTCAAACAGCTCAACAACAGTCATCTAAGCCGTAATAAACTGCAACGAGCCACGGATACACTAAGAAGTGTATCCGTAAGCCTCTAAACACAGTACAGTGGCAGAGAAGGTGGAAATTAACTTCCTCCTCCTCTTTATTCTTACAGCTCCTGCAAAAGTCATTCGAAGAAGCCTCACTTTGTCCAGATAGTGCAGTACCTATTTTCGAGATGTTGAAAAGGAATGATGTCCTTGTTCCATCTAATCAGGTACATATCATGTTGGTAACCAAAGAGGATGGTTCGTTCATCTATTAATGTTGCGGCTTACCATTGAATTCTTTCTCTACGCTTCTCCTACAAGCGGTAAGTGATAGTCCAGAACATGATCAGTGTCTCTCTCCTTGATATTAACATCTATTCTAGCTAGAAAAATCGACCACCAGGTCGCCTCGGTTAGTCCCATACAATTGCACCTAAACTTTAGAGATACGTTGTCACATAGACACCCTTGAGGCCTTGCTCTCGAATTATAATATTTCCATCTTATATCTTATAATGCCTCTGCGAGTTGATCTCTTTGTGAGTTGCAACAATTTCAGCTTACAGAATTTTATAACCACTCCCTTGAGTGGCATGAGATGTTCCACTCAAGCCTTACTCATGAACGGGGAAGAAGTGCTATTATCAATATGTTTTGGGATCAATCGGTGACAAGATACTGTTATGATCATACGTCCTATATTTCTAGTTCCCTGTGATATTTACCCTATTTGCAGTTAAAAGAACTAGTTTCCTTGTCATCAAATAAACTGCTATCCACAGGATCGAAAAAATAATCTTAGTCGAAATTGACCTGGATGCACCAATGATCAACAGCCTCATTCTACGAAGGACTGAGTCATATTTCGTGCGGTTCGACAACGTATCAATTCACCAGAAAGCTATACCGTAAAATAGTTTTGGCTTCACTACATATTAAAAGATCCAATTCAAATTCCTACCTGCCATTTACATAAATAAATCCCAGTCAGAATCGGCGTTTAGGCTGATGAAGTTAAATTGAAGTGATGGAGAGTGTATAAGAATTGCCGGTTTATCACATTTATGTTTTATAGATTGATTTAGGTAGGAAACTGCTTAGGACAGTAGGAAATTGTCCAGCCAAGTTTTATAGAATTTGTACTACAAGTCTAAGCGTACACTAAATAGAGTATAAGATGATTCCTTCTTGGCAATACATACGGAATGACAAAATTAATATACTATATAAATCACTTATAGCGATGGAGGGTAAAACTAATAAATAGTAATAACCATATATTGTATGAGTGGGTAAACTCATCTGATGCATTATGAATGGATGAATATAGCAAATACTAAAGCACGAATTACATTTACATACAAACTAACATAAGACTTAATTTATATCACGTATGTATTAGTTTTATTCTAGAGACATTTTTAATACGTTTTTTTTAATATTAAGTTGTCTGCATTGGAAAATGTCTTCCATAATTGTTTTTTGTGACTCTAAATAGGAGATTACCGAAAATAACAAGATGAGACAAATATATATATATATATATATATATATATATATATATATATATATATATATATATATATATATATATATATATATATATATATATATATATATATATATATATATATATATATATATATATATATATATATATATATATATATATTGTATTGTCTTTACATGTCTACAAAAGTTTAATTAAATATTATTTGGAAAACTATTTTGTGCTCTTCATTTCTCTTTTAACATGAGTGCAAAATCTCTCTGCTGGTTTTAGTTCTGGACAACTAAGAGGATTTGCATCTCTAAGAGTGCAAATGTCTTATATTGTTCTTGTACCACTCAAGCGCTTGTTTATCATAGTGACATGATGCCAAGTCAGACTTAAAATAAGTGGACCAAGTCATGTGAATGGAATCAGCTTTTTTTTGCAAATGTTCCTTGATATATATTTCGGTATTTATAGAGTTCATTGTAGCAAATGAATGACTTTTTCTGTCACAACTGGATATTGCTTGCCATAACCAATTTTTTCTGGGAAATTTTGGCTGCTTTCGGGTACTAAACTTTTCTTCTTCCGGCATCATAAAAGTTTTTACCAGGATGTTGCGAAAAATGAACCAGAATATATTTTCGTGATCTAATTTGCAGACAGAATATTTTAAAAAATTAACATAAATTTACGTACTCTCTCTGCGGCTTCTCAGTTTAGCTACGTTCCTGTAAAGAACTTCTTAAGCGATGTATGTTTCTAAATCTATATTGGTTTTAATTTTTTGTGCGAAATAGTCCGAGCACGACCTAACCGGGCTGCTTTTCTACCGTATGTTTTGGGAGCCCTTTAAAAAGTGTTTTTTATTTTTTGGCTTTTCAAACATGATGTGGACCATTCCTTCTATAAATGGACAACATTAAAAACAGTTTTAGGGCAGACCTCTGAATGCTTTTCTAACTTTTTGTAGGACCAAGTTGGTTTTTTTTAATATTTAATAATAATGGTCACTCATTTAAACCATATTCAGAATATATTCATATCTTTGATATTAATCATGATAACTGACAAGTTTTACGTTAGTTATCATGCTTAAGATTTTTTCAAATTCGCTACATAATTAAATCGATTTCGATTTTCAGTTGATGCCTGTGTATCTGCAGCCATAAGAAGCATAAAATTAAACTCTCCTGCACCTTCACTACTGTCTGACGTAAAACTTAAATAATAAAATGTTTATTTGTTTCAAATATTTTGATTAATTTTATTTCTTTTTCAAATTTTTATTTTTTCCAAAATAATATTTAAATAAAATTCTATTAAGAACAAAAACACACTAAAAATTAAATCTGACCACAAAACCTCACACACAATCTTGTGCCAAAAAGCTATAAAGGAAACTTAATAAATTTTGGTCTTAATACGACAATACAATAGAAAATCCCAACTTAAATGAGAAAAATAACAAAAATATACAAGAAAGAATTCTATATTCGGCTGTGCCGAATCATAAATATCCTCCACAACTAATGTAATGCAAAAATTAGCATGACTTGAAGATATAACACCCAAAAACTTATTCTTACACTGACTTAAACTATAGTGAAATATGGCAAGATATTTTGGAAATTACCTACAAATAATGGTAGCAAGCTATAGCTCTTAATGGCCCATTTTATTAAAAAATATTTTAAGAAAAAAAATTATGACAAAATATTGAAGGATGTTGGTAGTTAGATAAATAATTGAGCCAACTTTCAAAAGAACTGGTCATTATTTACTACTTTTATAAGCACAAAACTGTTTTTCGGGAGGACGTGGATCGAGATCGAATAAATCAATATATATATATTGAAAGTATTTAGAAAAATCATTGTTGCGAATTTCAATAAAATTGGGGGTATATTTAAGTGTTTTATAAGCTCAAGTCCCTTCTCGGAAAACGGGAAGCTACAGGAAAATATGGACTGAGATTGTTGAGCTAGAAAAATCGTTGTGTCTAATTTCAATGAAATTGTGCTTTATTTAAGTATTTTTTAGCTCAAATACGTTTTTTGTGCGTTATAGAAAAATAAGGACCTTCATTGTTCATATATAAATTATGTGTATTCAGGAGAGCTAGAACAATGATTGTATCAAATTATTTTGAAACCGTTTTTCAGAAGGTAGCGCTATATGGAACGTATAGCAAAATATAGGCCGATATTAAAAAAATAGCACATATTCCAGATGGTTAGAAAATTAATTGTGACAAATTTTAATAGAATCGGTTCACATATAAAAGTTTTATAAGCAATAAACCATATTTCGGAAAGGGGTCTTATATGGGAGCTACATCATAATATAGTTTTTTTGGGTTTATTACTGTATCAAAATATATATATGACAAATTGTCGAAATTTATCTTAAAAATTGTGAACCATACAAAACACAGATTTTAGGGTGTATCAAAAATTTTTGCATATTTTAGCCTATAACTTCCTTTCTATTGATTCGATTTTGATGAGTTTTTGAACGATAATGAAAAATATATAACTGTATATTAAAGTTAGATTTTTGTTTGAATAAAACTACGTTTTGATGAAAAAATTATAAACGTTCTTTTTTTGAAATTTTGAGGTTATCTTAAATGCTGATCTTTATCTTTCTTACCAATGAATCCATATTGCTGGTTTTAAACAGGATACTACTTAGTATAATAGGAAACAATATGGCCGAAATTCATTGAATTCAGGTAATTGTTCTAAGCGTGAATATGTTTCCAACGGACAGACAAAGCTAAATCGACTTAGATTTGAGGCAAGAATAAATATATTTTATGGGGTCTGAGATGGTTTCTTTTTGGCGTTACACACGTAATGACAAAGTTAATTTACCCTCATTACCACTTATGGTAGTGGAGGGTATAAAAAGTATATTGCAATTGTATGCACATTGTAAGTAGATTCTTTAGATTTAGTTTTTTTTAGGAAAACTGTGTGTATATGAGTGTGTGGGATTTGTTTAGGAAGTAAATTGAAAAAGAGATTTTTTATTTTATTTAGGGGTTTATGTGGTGAAACAATATCCGTAAAATAAATTTGTAGCATTAGAAGAATTGCTTTTGAAATTTTATTAAGAAAAATTATTATATTTAAATTTAATCATAATTTTTATTTAAAAATATAAAATAAGGGACATTCCAATTTTTTTGAACATAACATCTTCGAAAAAAAGCGGTACCAAATTTTACCGGAATCGGTGGGGTTTCGAAAAACGGTGCGTTTTCGAAAATAAAGGGAAATATATTTTCATTATATTTTTACATCGATGATTTTTAAAGTATTTTTGATCGACCCGCAAATTTGAAAAAAAAAAAAAATAGACAATAACAATAACAACAATAAAATCTTTTAATTTTAATGGTATTAAAGTGATTTTCAAAAGTAAGTTTGTATGGTAACTATTGGAACATAGCATAGAATTTCATCAAAATATATATATAATTGGGAAGTGTAAGGTGTTCAAAACAACCTGTCGGACAGACAGACAGACAGACAGACAGACAGATACGAATATCTTTAATACGTATATTCTCAAATAATCTATTTACCACAACATAGGGCATACAAATTTTATTCTACTTTAATTTTATGATATTTCTTATCTAAACAAGTAACAATATTATATTTGACTGGGCCGAATATATATTTTCCTCTGGACGTAAGAACGTCTCCAATACACAGAAATACGAACAGACAGATGGACAAATAGATGTACATATCGTCTTAGATTTAGATTTATTGCAAGAAAATAAATACTTTATGGGGTCCTAGATAATTCCTTTTTTATATTACATATGTCATAGCAAAGTGAATATAAATACTCTCATTACTACTTGAGGTGAATGAGGGCATAGAAACTGGACTAAAAGTGGGTTAACAATGTTTCTCTTCAGTATCTCGGAAACAATAAGGGATAACCGACACTATTTGAAGATATTTGCAAATTTTGTTAGTTAAATATTAATAATGTACTTTTTCCAAAATTCTCCAAAAATCAACATATTGAAAATTGCCAAAATTAGTGGACCTCCTTCCTTCTTTCTAATGCGAGCTTTAGATCTGCACATCAATGTTCAATGGAACATTGCAACACTGGACATCGAAAACTTTCTTACCTTTAAAGAATTTCATGCAACGGGTATTTCGCCAAATTGGATGTTTTTCGCGGTAATAGTTATATATATACATTCGATTATAAATTGCTTTTTTTTTCGTAACATATAGAAAAAGATTTGAAAACTTGAGATGAAGTTTTCTTTGTATAATGAGTACTTTCCCCTGTCCCTATGCTTCACAGGAAAATTATTGGGACTTAATTTATTTACTCTTACTGTAAAAGTTAAATTTTCATAAAATAATATTCGCCTTGTAAAAGAGGTACCCTCCCCATGGTCTTACCTTCCATATATTGTTTCCAATATTGCAATTCTTTAAGAAAGTGATTGGGACTAACTCTCGCTGTAACAGTTCTGCAGATAATCGAAAATTAATATTTGCATTGAATGGGGGGCTACCACTCCCCTTAATCCTATCCGTACAACACTATATCCAGTAAAGCCTAAAAATAGTTGAAATTATATCGGGATTTAAAGATTTACTCTTATGGTTCCAAGCGATCTGGAAGGTTAAGATTTTTAATTCAGAACTAAATTATCTGCTCTGAATAGAATCCAGGGAAGACACTTGGTTTTGAATATTACTATGATTATTACTTTGGAGAAGGATGAGACCCGCTAACAATGACTTCTATAGTAGTTGTCATTACCAGGTAGAGGAAGATAAGAAGAATGTACTTAAAGTAGATTCCAGTACTTAGAGAACTTGAGGCTATACTTTTGATCAAGGTGATCCTTGAGGTCCCTCCTTCACTTTCTTTGTGATAATGGCTGGAGAAAAAGTCATGCTGGTCGTTGAATAGCAGTCGAATCACTGAGTTGTTCTAAGGTAATACATTGGGATCAATAATATATTAACCTAAGTGGAATTTCTTTGGGACACTGCCCTTCGAACTAAGTAACTAAGGGTTTAGAAGTTAAAGAATTTTTGAAAAATGTGCAACACAATGTCGTGTTATTTGATTTTCTGATTTTTTCTTCGATGGGTTATATGGAACCTAAAGATTTTCGATTATATTAATCTTATTTTGAACAGTTATTATGATATTTGAAAGTACTGACCGACACTCGTATAATTTTCACAGAGGTTTACAATATCATAAAACCACATTTTCGCTTTATATTTGGAATTTTTATGAGCTCAAAACATTACGACCAAAAATTATGACCTCTAGAGTGTTTACAACGTTTTCGTGGTGGATGTTACACCATTTCTTCAATATGCTATAAAAAATATGTTAATATCTGAGTACCAACCTTCTAACTACTCTACACTTTTGTTTGGAATTCGATCTGTAGTAACCTTCTTCTGGCCAAGTTTATATCCATTTTTTATGTTTGATTCGTATTTTTATCAAATAATTCAAATAATATTTGTAATTTTTTTAAATTAAATATTATTTTTCGAATAAATTGAAACTAACTAATAATTGTTACTGCATTTTATGTAAATTTTATGGTGAAATAAATTTTAATGAATTTTTAATATGTTGCAAGCTTGAAAACAAATGTTTTAAACTTTGTTATTATTATTGCTCTGAGTGGACAATTGCCATAAATGTTAACGAAACAAGTTTAATTGCAATATTCGGCTATAACGAATCTTCAATACCCTCCAGCACAAATGCGCGTAAATAAATACATTATATTCGTACATACACACTCTCACAAACTTATATAACATATAAACGTTTTCTTAAATACAACACAGGAGTCATAAAATTAGTTGTATTTTTGGCTATAACTTTTTTCCTACTGAACCGATTTTGATAATTTTTGTTGAACGGTAATGAAGTACATTCAAGTTTATATTGTGTCAGAATTTTACAATTTCTAATTGAGAGTTTTACAGAATTCTTCGCTCAGATAACGGTGTATTTCACTAAACCGAGTTTGCTGGTTATAAAATCGCTTTAATATATCATAACTGTAACAAATATTCCTGTTAGGTTCACTATAGCAAATATTTTATACTAAATATATAAAGAGTATTTTTGTAAAACTGAATTAAGTCATTTTTATGTCCCTTAATGTGTCGGTGCGGTTTGCTGTTAAGCTCAATTAGTTTTGGCTGTTATTTGAAACTAATTTTACTAAAATTGCCATAAAATTCCACTGAGTAATTGGAAAAAAGTGGTAGGAAAAAAATATTTTAGTTTTTTTCTCTTCGCGGAATAAAGTATGAAATTGAAAAACAATTAAAAGGATATGAAATTGTAAACAACAATTGAAATGAAATTTAATGACTCTACAGAGAGCGGTTTAAAAAATAAAAATTAGGAACATGACATTAATAGAATGAGTCGGTAAACACCAGGTACAATTTTAAAACAAGAAAATATGTTATATAGGCTTGTAATTCTGTTGGATGTCTATTAAAAATGCGGACCTAAAATCTTGCCAAAAAATTTGTGTACATCTCAATTTCGATGAAATTGGCTCATATTAAAGAAAACCTAAAATGCTATTCCAGGAAGTGTGATTCTTCATATATTATCTGCTCTAAAAGAACTTCCAGTGTTGCTAAACCTTAGCGGCAGAACTTGTCCATTGATAGGAAACCTGTTTCTGGTAGAAGGAATGCTTCCACATGATATTTCTAAAGCCAAGAAAAAAAAGAAAGCAATTTTAAAAGAGCTCCCAACATATCCGGTAGAAAAACCGTCTGGTAAGCTTTGTGCTTGGATTATTTGATGAGAAAAGTTAAAGCTAAAGCGGATTTAGAAACACATAGGGATTAAAAAAAATAAAATTGGTGATGAAACGTGTGTTACTATGGGAGATTTTTGGCAACTTCCTAATCAGAAATATTATGTTGATGACTCTCGAGGGAAAAGCACTGAAAATCTCTTAAAGAGTACCTGGTATGGCTCCGAAATTAAAACCGAAATTAAAACCAAATAATGTTTACCAAAAACTTGCTTCCATTCATAAGACTTCTTCATGTCTCCAATTATCTTTGGCCTTAAGTGGTACAAAGAACAACAATGTGGTATTTATAGAAAGAGAAGCAAATACTCTAAACTGCCCGGAGACAACACAACTGGAGAGATATTGGGCTCTAGTTAAAAGAGAATTAAAAAGCACAAGTGTGTTTGAACTGTGTGAGAGAAATCACTATAAGAGTGTTAATGGAAGGATCTCCAAAAAAGGTTCAAAGTGTCATTACTAGTGAATAAAACTATCAAAATATTTTTTTAGTGAATTTTAATAATATTTGCAATAAAATAAAGAATTAAACTGTATGTTAAGTGATTTTGTTTTTATACACATTCTAATGTATGTTACGAATTTTTCTATCCCACTCCTTAATAGTTTAACAAAATCTCATCAGAGTGGTAGAAATATCAGCATAAACGCAAATAAACAAAACACTTATAAACCGTTAAAAAGCGCTCACTTCAATTATGTGTAACGCAAAAATCGCTTTATAAAATGCACTTTTAAAAAGAACTGAGTTAATTATTTAACTTTCTTTTGTTAAAACCAGATATTCATCTTTAACAAAAATTGAAATTAAATTTTCACTAAAATTTCCATTGTTTTTGCCATAATTTTTTCATTTGTTTTTTACCAAATTTAATCACACTCACACCCACAACCTTTGTCTGGCTTAAGCAAATAAACTGTCATCGCTGTTCATTTACTCATTATGCAAAAATTAAAAAATACACATTTAAGCTCTATTTACGTTATAAAAAAAAAATATCCCTACAGTAAATTCCCTTTAAAGGTGAAAAATGTATACCAAAAAGGTGTTTTTTATGATATGTGATGTCACATATTTATATATTTGCATAAAAGATTTTTATGTGAAAAAAAAATAATATTATGTTTAACGCGTTTCTTGTTAAAGTTTTTGTTTTCCTTTTTCGCCTTTTTCCAGCCACTACAATAAAAGTAACAAAAATATTAACATTGGCTCACATAAAGAGAGCAAAAAAGAAAAAAGACGAACTAAAAAGGTTGAGTCACACAATCACGTTGAAAACCCCAGTAAGTGCCATAATGTTGCTATAATATATGCAAACAGAAGTTCTCAAATTGTTTAATTGGTGGACTTGTTGAAGCTTTTAAAATTGTGATGCGTGAACTTATGAGTAATATTGTATTAATAAATGTATAAAATTGAATTTCTCTTGAAAAATGGGGTACATAAACGAAAAAATTATTGGGAGAAATGAAAGAAGAAGAATAAGGACCTATATTTATATTTATAACTGTCAAGTCCGTGATTTTAGAATCAATGTTGTCCTGAAATCTGATTCAGAAAACCCTTAATGCCCTTTAGATAGACGCTTTTCACACTCAGAAGAATATAAGTGTGCATAGGATCATAAACTGGCCATAAGACCTTTAACATCTTACAATTATATCTACTGTCCCATCATTAAAATAACCTCTCTAAGGTACGAGTCCTAATCATCTTAAGAAGCCCTTTATATAATCTTACATTGTTATCATCCATAAGTCCACGTACACGATTTCCCAATACATTCCGTACTGTCAGAAATACGCTGCATTCATTTGAAAGTACATAAAAATCTCTGATTTTTCTCTGACCAAATAGACACTCTGCTTATTCCCCTTGCAAAATCACCATTACAGGGATCCTTTCAAAATCAAGCTCACTTCCAATATAGCCGGATGACGTATTTGTTTAAACTCCCAAGTTTGACCTTTCGAAGAATTCACGATACTTCCTATTCCAATATTCCTTCCTCACCTTTCATCTTCAATCTTAAAAATTTTTTCGATGCCGATCCCGATCCCGATATGAACTCTTCAATTAGAAGTGGGTGAAGATTTAAATCAAATGATGCCTGAAGCGTGCCTTTTAAAGCGTACGCAATGCCCAGAGAAGCAAATCTCTGCCTTTCATTGACAGAACCTAATAAAATTTAACTTCATTATTTCCACTTCCGAAAATTACTTTATAGCCCATAAGTCTCATAAACGTTTATGATGCTATTCTGTATATTAAAGACGCTATAGCACAATATGGACTGATAACGGTCAAATTAATAACATATATTCAGAACAGTCATAGTTAAATTTTGTTTAAATCCAGTTGCTGAAAGCAGATATCGTTATATAACTTATTTACTAATGAACCGATACAGCTGGTTTTAAATAAGAAATTTATAACAATATCTAACAAAGTGATAAAATTTTACTGAATATTGACAATAATTCTAGGCGTGATAATATTTCCTACATACAGACAAGCGGATATGGCGAAAACTACTGGGATTTTGATATGATGCAAGAACAATTACAGCATTCTTGGCACTTTAAATAAAGTGGCAAGGTTAATATACTATGATCACCAATTGTGGTAGTGGTGGGTTTAAAAAGCTTCCCCTTAAAACTGTTTTCGAAATACCATTATAAGCTAATAGAAAGTAAAATTATCTTTAATTCATTTACATATGAAAAACGTGGACCAAGCAAATATTGTTTAATTTTCTTAAGGACTGTGATTTTTGTTCAAGCCCCAAATTTCCATTCATTAAAATATATTATGGAACTATATGGCATGGATTTCATATAAACTCAAACGATGCAACATTATATAATTATATTAAACGTATGATTAATATTTGGTATATAAGAAAAATATTACTCATACGTTATGCTTTTATATGATTTTTGTTTTTTTTACTCATTTTATTACTCCCTTTGTCACTGAATGGACTAAATTTCTTGTAACTTCCTCCCCGATTTTTATCCATTTTTCTTTTAACACTTTTTAATCATATTTATATAAAATAGGTCTCCTTTTGACCCGTTCGTCTAGTTTTTCCTACAAATGCTTTAGTGGAAAAAGGTCTGTAAAATATGGTGGATGCATTTGGACATAATAAATTAACCATAAATATATAATTATATTAAACGTATGATTAATATTTGGTATATAAGAAAAATATTACTCATACGTTATGTTTTTATTTGATTTTTTTATTTTACACATTTTATTACTCCCTTTGTCATTGAATGGACTAAATTTTTTTTTAAATTCCTCCCCGATTTTAATCCATTTTTCTTGTAACGCTTTTTGAATCATATTTATATGAAATAGGTCGCTTCTTGACCCGTTCGTCCAATTTTTAATACAAATGCTTAATTGGAATGAGGTCTGTAAACTATAAACTATACCATAAACGTACATCATAGGCTGAAGGTTTTAGAATGTTATCTTGTTGAAATGTGAAACATGTTTGTAAATTTAACTTTTCCGCGCATTTCTATTTAAAATATTAAAAAATCTGTTTTATCCACAATGCAATCTTTAAAAACCTGCTTAATGTCACCCGCAGGTGACATACAGTTCCACATCGTTATATTTTTATATTCTATATTGGGCTTTCTAGACACGCTAATTCGGCCAATATGACGAAATCTATTAAACCAGCTTTCAATAGAGAAAAGCATCTGATCCCATAATTGTCATTTAAACTCTTGCTCATACTCAAATTTGGTTTATTGAAGATATAAGTCGTTTACGTCTAGTAACTCGAGCATTAGAAGTAGCCTCATGCTGCGCTACTTCTAAAGGGGTGAATATTTTTTGTAATATTCCTGCAACAATTTCTACATTTGTTTCTTTTTCTAAGATTTTATTTATTTTTTTGAACAATGTGGTTACATTTGCAGTGAGTTAAAATTTTAGGTCGTCCGGCTCTATTCGATATTATTAAACTAAACAATCCTTTGAAATGCTTCACTGCGCTTCTGTGAGTGAAACAACTTCGTTCCAATATTTGGCACGTCTTTTGAGATTATATCAACAACTTATCACTTTTCATGTGTCATTAAGAATCGACACATGATTTAATGCATCTAAAAATCTATTACGCTTTCTCTCATGATTGCTAGATTTATTAAGATTCCAAGTAATGGACATGCCGAATTGAGTGTGTCAATACCATTTTATAAAATTCTACTACAGAAACTCTGTTCCAAACAATTTAAGATTCCCTGTCTCTATATTGCACAATATGCTGCAAATAGTGAGAATCATATGTTTTATAAAAATCTGCTTCTTTTCATATTTTTTTTCTCTTGGTGGCCACGTTGATGACATGGTGCATATGCTAAACTATACAAATACATAAGTACTTTTTACATATATAAAAGGACTATAATTCATTTTATACATTTTTTAGCTAACAGAGTCTGTCCCATAAAACTCCCTTTACTTTTTTGCTTCTGTCTATGACGCTGTTACTCTATTTTCTTTTTTTATTTGTTATTAATGTCATCATATATATTTATTTTTTTGTGACACCCAGTAAAAGTATAATTATGCGAATAATATGTAAAAATAAATATGTGATGAAAAACGTAAAAAGCGAAACAAAAAAAAAAAAAAACAAGTAAAAATGTTAGTCGGTCAATGCCGAATACGTAATTACTTACACCACATTGTAGGTTGTAAATGACATCCACGAAAAATCTATCAACGACCCTCGTATAATTTGCTTTTCTAATTTATTATTAAGTGTGAAGTATATTAATATGATACAAAGATATGTCTCAAATGTATAATGGAGGGTACCCTCGTATAATTACAAACATTAATTTTAGATTCCATTTATCTTCATTTGACCAGTTATTACTATAATTTCAACGCATATGTGATATTTTTGCCCTTCAAAGTGATATTTGGTAGAGGTTTGTATGGGACCTATTAGAAATAATATACCGAACCTCGCATAATTTGATGCATCGATTCAGAATATCATAAGACTTATAAGTGTTTTAAACATCGCTTTATGTTTAAGATCTTTATAATATAAAAACCCCATTGCGGGAGGACATTTGTATGGGAGATATTTGAAATTATGAACGAATATGACCAGACACAATTTTTTTCTGTATGTTACAAACATCAGCACGAACCACCTACAATGTTGTAGGGTATAAAAAAAGTCCCACAATTTATTTTAACAATTTGTCAAGCGGTTTTGAATTTGCATATGAAAGAAATTGTAAAATTACTAGCAAATTAAATGCAAATAAGGGAAAATTTACAAAAGACAGTCTGAAAGAGCTCTACTCATTCCACTACAAAGTACTTATGAATATTTTATGTTAAAGAGATGAAATAAAAACCTAAAAAATAATTTAAATTTGATTTAAAATGTGGAATGAATTTGTAATTGTTTTTGTAGAAATATTAGTTTTGCTTCCATCTGTAAATAGATTCTAGGATGGATTTCCTTATTTTTTACCTTATTTACAGGACCCCAAAAATTATCTCATATCACATGAAACTCTACTATATATAAGTTTCACACAAAAAAGTTTTTTGTAAGTTTAGGCCGCAGCTCATATATTTTAGCTCCCCCAAAGACAGTTCTCGCAACTTATATCTTCCCTTAAATTAATTAATTAATGAATTTATTCATTATTTTATAACATGCTGATACCAAAAAATGACAACATAAAAATAAGCTGTTCGAAACTTAAGCAATTTTTAACATTTGGTATAATATTTTCTGTTATTTTTTTGATCTCAACAAATTTTTGAACATAAACTGTTCTGCCTATAGGCAGTTTATAAGCTTCAGATTTTTTCGGAAGTGCTATACTCCATCTAACCTCTTAAAATTACCAAAGTGGTTCTCTATGGGATTCAAATTCAAAAGCTACGGCGGATAAACTGAGATATTGTCATGCTCAATGGTGTGATATTTAGGGACAAAACTATCAATTTTTTGTTAATTGTAGGGCCAACTCCACTATCCGTCAAACGGTTTTAAACCAAAACACCACTTCCCTTCGCTTTCACTTTATTTCTGAAGTGCTGTACTCAATCTAGATTTGGTTTCCATTAATTTAAAACTTTTCTTTGACCAACCTTGACGAATGTTTCGAAATATTATCCTTTTTAACATATGGGGGATCTAAATGTGATATTTTTTGATGTCTAAAAAGATACCAACTTCACTATCCAACAACAGGTTTAAGCCAAGAGACTGTCATCCCCGTGAAGTCGATTTTACTTTAATATTCAAAATATTCAAAGTCCATAACGGAAAGCTTTTTTATTACGTTGTGAATGTAGAAATTTAACCATTTGATTTCAGATGGAGTGTATCTTGTAAGAAGAACAAAGTAAAGTAGACTTCATACGAGGCCTACCAATATGATGGCAATGGAAGTGTTTTGGTTTTTTTCGAACAGTAAAAGGTAAGGACATTTTTACCGCCCATATGTTACGATATGTTAAGTGATAAATACTACTTCAATGGCTCTTTCAGTTATCAACTAATTAGGTTACAGTCTCGTATTGGCCACTTCATCAAATTTGAATAGAGAACCACTTTGATATATATTGAGCACAACGCTTTAGAAGTAATCTGGGGCTTATAAACTGCCAAAAATCTAAGTTCGATTTGATTCATTTCTATATTTTTTATATAATATCCGTTGAAACTAAGCTAACATTTGAAGCCGATCTTCTATGCCTTTTATTGCAATATTACAGCCATATATTGAATATGAAATCAATATTGTGGCGATAACCAAATAAATGATACTGACTTTCTATACGACACCGAATCTTGTCAGGGAATGCCTCATATCATCATTTTATAGGATGGCAGAGCAATAGAACATTACATTGGTTTGAGTGCAACACCAGAGCTACCTGATGGCTGATACCTTAGCAAAAATGGGTGCTTATCTCACTTAGGGAGATACTGATTGCCTGTACGGGTTACTACTCACCGTTTGTAGGAAACGCCTATTCTAATGCGCAAATCCGATGGATGAACTAGAATGATATGGACATTACCATGATGATATGGCCCAAATAGATAGGGCAAGGACATCATTTCTTCTCAATATTTCGAGAACTCTCTTGTGGGATACAGTTGCTGCAGTCATTCCTCTGAATGACTTTTGTAGAAGAACTATTTTTCATCATCTATGACACTGCCCTGTGTTCAGTGGCTTACGTTTTTCCTAGAACGTAACTTTGCCGCCACTATTTTTCAGACTTCTAATTTGAACTCGCAGCTTATAAATTTTAGTTAATTTGCCTATTTTTACACTTTCTTTTCAAAAGGGCTTTTGGGACCCAAGTAATATCTTCAGTATGTTTATAAGTAAGATAAGATATGAACATTTTTTCCTGCAATTTTAAAGATTTTTGTCCAAGTTCATCTGACAACTATGGATTAGGATTTTTCTTTGTGAGCATTCATGTTTAGTTCTTTAAATTCGTTTCCTTATTTTATTGTACCACTTTAATAAAAATTATTATGATTAAGTATCCTCTTATCATTAAGTTTTAGATTAGCTAAAGCTACTAAATATTTGTTGTCCCTTTCTAAATAATCTAAACTCCTTGAACATCCCTTTCTTACTTTACATTTCTTTTGTTTTCATTCAATTATGTTATCTTCTTCAACTATATAAGATTCTTTTTATACCCTACACTACCGTAGTTGGTTGGGAAATTATGCGTTTGTTTTAATGTTTGTAGCATACAAAAAAATGTCTAATGCCCACGTAACGGTATGTTTCACCGTTTGACTCAGAATTACTTTCGAGTCGATTAAACGATGTCTGTCCGGCTTAAGTTGATAAAATTTACCAAATGTCTTCTTTTTTATTTAAAGACGAAACCTATTGAAATTGTTTATATTCGGTCAAATATTTCAGGTAGCTCCGGTACAAATGTCTCCCAACATGGGATTTTTAGGTCATAAAAGTCCTTAATATAAAGCGATTTAAAAGAAATTTGGCAAATCATTAATTATTGTGCCAATTTATCCGAGAATCGGACAATTTCTTGTCGTAGGTTCGATACAAGCTTTCTTGCAAATATCACTTTAAAGTTCCTAAATCTCACATATACATTGGTATAGTAATAATAATTGGCCAAATATGGATAAATATACTCGAGGGTCGAAGTTCGGTCCATCATTTTTTTCAGCTCCGATATAACCATCCCGGGAAAAAATCCTTTTCAAATGCTAAACAAATTTAGCATAAATGTTAGTATAAATCTGAAATGCAAGTTATACGAGGGTCGTTGCAAAATTTCTCGTAGCTGTCACTTATAGCCAACAATATGATATAGAGTATTTCATATTCGGGCTTGACCGACTTTAACATTTTTATTTGTTTTTGCCAAAGCACACGTGCGTTTCCTGAAAACAATAAAAATAAACAAAAGAAAAACAATAACAATTGAACAAACTTGTCAATAATATTTTAAGTAAATCATTCTAAGAAATCAAAAAATAAAACTTTCCTCTTCAAATACATTTCTTTTCTTTTTAAGTAAATTGCATCTTTGGAAACTTTCATGATAATTCCAGTTTAAAAAGTGGGGAAGATTAAAAAGTAAATCAACACAATGAAAATAAGAGCAATTTAAAGTTTTCTTGCAGGAAAAAGGTGTTAAGGAAGGAGGTAGAAAAAAAGTTTTAATATCTGAATGTGTTTTTTCTAAATTCTAATTTGCATGAAATTTTGTTGTTCTTAGAACTTTTTCGATTTCATTTAACAATAAATAAAATCTCTAAAATGACAATAGTAATTTCAGTTTTTACACCCTACACCTCCTTAGGTGAATTGGATATTACGTGTTTTGTTGATGTTTGTAACATAAAGCAAAAATGCTGTTTCATCCACATTTAAGTATACCGTTCAGCTCAGAATCATCTATTGAAATTGGCCATGTACGGTACCTTCCATATCAATGTCCTCACGGAATGAGATTTTAAGCTCATAATATATATGATAAATATTATGAAAAATCAAATAATGAAGAATCGAATCGAAGAAAAAATTATTTTTAAATGCATAAATTTCACAGTTTTAAGCTCGTAAAAATTATTAATATAAAGCGATTTTAACGAAATTATACAAAAATTAGTCTTATGATATTCTAAACCGAAAAGATTATCGCTTTAAAAAGCACAAGTCTTTTATAGCCAATTTTGTGGTGTAGAGTATAGCATAGTCGTGCTTGACCAATTTATTACGTGTTTATCTTTATGTCTAACAATTTTGATGTGTTTTTCTTTTTTACTTTTTTGTTAAAAATATTTTTGCTTAGAAAACATAAATATTTAAGAAAATTTAAATTTTTAATTAAAAAAAAATACAAGATTTTTGAAAATTGTTTTTTTTTTTCTGCACGCACACGCACACAACAAATAGTGCTACACAACGCTCACTTTCTGAAAAGTGTCAACAATGGAAAGTTATATCAATGATATGATGATCACGATTAATTTATTTATGTGTCAAATAAACAAAAAATTATTATTTTGACGTCTAAAATTATTCCGAATCGATCGGTACATTTAAGTACGGGTATAGAACCAATTTCTCTCGATAAAAACCGATCAAAACTTTCTTTCAATGAATTGCTTTCAATAGTTCAATTTAAAAAAAGTGTTATGATCATTCTACTGGAATATTTTTAAACTGATCAGAAGAAATATTTCATCGATTTCAATATGCTTAAATATTTAATAATATAATCATTCAAACTCGACTATAATGAACATAACTCTGTGAAATTTATCTTATTGTTCAAAGAAGTTTCCTATTTAAAACCGGCTAAGTAGTTCCGTAGAAAAAGATTTATAGACCGATATCTGGCACAACTACCTTAAACTAAAAAAATTGAACAACAATTATGACGGTGCAACTTAAAGCATTTTCTCGAATTTTGGCATGCTGATAATGCCTTTAATAAACAAATGAAAATGTGATAGTCGGTCAAGCCCGATTATGTAATATCCTACACCACATTATTGGTTGTATAACTATTGCAAAAATATATGAACGGGCCTCGTATAATTGTTTTCTTATTTATGCTAATGTGAGCAATAAATTATTATGATACTTACATTTATGTGAAATGTATATGTTTTAAAAGGAATTGTTTTTTGAATGGCTATATGGGAGTTAGAATAATTTAAATTATGGACCGGGGGTCGGTCTATAATATTTTCTATAATTTGTCCTGCAATTATTACAATACTCACGTATTCTCCTACAATTCTTACAATTATTACAATACTCACGTATCCGTGCGATTTATGCGTTACAATATGATATTTGGGAAGGTGGTCGTATGGCTCCTATCAGAAAAAATAGACCGATCATAGTAGACCTATATTTTATGGACTACAAAGTCAATCTGATGGGACAATTATATTGGGTCTTTATTAAATAATGGACCGATCATAAACAATTTCAACAGATATCGTTTTTGGGTCAATATTCAAAACTGCGACCTGTACTTTGTGAACAAACTTAACGTGGACAGACAGCCAAATGGACGGATGGATATGTATAAGTCAATGAGCCGAACGTTAAACTTAAAAGTGGCAGTAGCACCGTTACCCATTACAAACATTTGCACAAACACATAATACGCATATAAAAATGTTATACACATGAGAAGTGATTTGTGATTTTCGTTGACCTAAAAATTTGCTAATAACAAAATTTTTAGGATTAAAAAATTTTTGAACAGGGCACAAGGGAATGGTATCCCCTTTCAGTTGACGGTTTTAATATTCCTCTAAAGTTCTTCCTAAATATTTCTGATTTTACATCGGAAACTTTTCAGGACTATAACATACAACAACAGATATATGGACAGACAAACAGACGGACATAGCTAAATGTACTTTGATTTTGATCTGATGTACGAACACATATATGAATTTTGGTCTGACATGATTCCTTCTTAGCGTTACACACGGATTGAAAAACGATATATACTCTCTTCACTACTTGTGGTGGTTGTTGGTATAAAAACAAATAAAAATGTTGTAGTCAATCAAGCCCAACTATGTTATACTCTACACCATATTGTTAGTTCTAAATGACAGTAACGAAATATTTATGAACGGCCCTCATATAATTTGCTATATTATTATGATGCAAACATTTATGTGAAAGTTATGCGTTTGAAAAGGATTTTTTGAGGATTTTTACCGCAGCTGAAAAAGTGATGGACTGACCCTCGTATAATTTTGAAAAGCGATTTTGGTTATATTGATTATAATCTGACCAAATGTTATTACAATAGCAATGTATCGCTTCGATTTAGAATTGTATAAGACTTATTTATGTTGAATTTCATTGAAATCGCTATATATTTAGTAGTTTTTTAACCTTAAACTCCCATTCCGGGAAAACATTTATATGGGAGCTACCTAAAATATTTTACCAAACATAACCAGTTTCAATAAACTCAGTCCTTGAGCCAAAAAAATACATGTATCAAATTTCTCCAAGGTAGCTCAAAAATTGCGAACTGAAGAGACCAGAGAGACAGCCAGATGGACGAATATCGACTAAGAAAGTGATTCTGTTTAAAATGGTTTACTAAAAAGTAAGAGTGTTACACCATTTTGTTATATGTTATGTTACAAACATTAGCACAAACGCACATTACCCCAACAATCTTTGGTGCACATAAATACTTCCAACTTTAAATTTGTACAAAAATTAAATATGTATGAAAAAAATGTTACACATAAATAACATAAATTATTTGGTAGTTTTCCATAAAGTCATAAAATGAAAAATATATAAATATTTAATTTTATATAAAAAATTCCAATCAGATATTTTGTCTATTCAATCAAATTATTGAAATTATTCATATGAAAATATTGATTCATTTCTTATGCCTCCCACCGTATGAATAAAGTTATAGATTAATATATACGTTCGAACAAATAATTTCATATAAAACTGATAGACAGGTAATAAAACAGTCATATAAGGAGGTAGACAGCTTATTGTGCACCTCCATTATTTGAGCCCAAAGATTTAACTTGTCATATAACAATTGTTTTGTTGACAGAAAGCTTTTAACAATATTTTTAAAAATGAACATTTAGAGGAAAAAATCCAAATTGAAAACAATGCTGGAGGTCTTATTAAAGCATGAAACAGTTCATTTTGTAAAAAAACAACTTTAATGGACTAAATGATGAGAGTAAAATTATAAATCAATTTATTGATATTTGTTTAAACACCTTTAATGATTAAGACCAAATAATTAAATAATGAAAGATATAACCTATGAACAATGCAGTTATTAGGGGTATCCATAACACTAAGAACTAAAACAAGTAAGAATGTTATATTCGATTGTGCCGAATCTTAAATACCCTCCACCACTATATTGAAGACAATTATACATTTTTCTGAATTTCGACTTGGTTCATTTTTATTTCCGTGAAGTGAGATTATAAAGGAGTTATATCCAGATATGGCCGATGATTATCCGGTAACTGGGATTATAAAGGAATTATATCCAAATATGGCCGATAATTGTCAAACTAGTTTCACATATAAAGACAGTTTAAAAATATTAATAGATATAATTGTTTTATAAGCTCAAACCCGTTTTCCGTTATGCGAAAACTCTATCAAAATGTCGACCGATATTAGTCAGATTAATAACATATATATATATTTGAAAATATATTGAGTTTGAAAATATATTGAGCCGAATTTCAGCAGAATTGTTCATTATTAACTAGTTTTATAAGATTAAAAAGGCTCTGGGAAGCTATAGCAATATATTGACTGAGATTGTCCAAATTAATAATTTATATTAAATACAGTTAGAAAAATAACTGTGTCGAATTTCAATTGAATTGATTGGGCTGATATATTTGATACAGTAGAAATTTATTTGTGCCAAATTTCAATAGAATTTTTTCATATTTAAGCATTTTATAAGCCATAAACCATATTCTGGAATTGCTGATAGGACTAACAAGTTGGTTGTAACAAAAAATGTTTGCCGCCAATATTTTAGTGTTGCGACGAACTTATCGGAAAAAACAATATTTTTTAAACAGTTTCGAATAGGTGCCGAAATAGTTCCTAGAGTGCCCTTCATTGGTAATGGTTTATAGAGTGATAATTTATCTTAAATTATCTAAACTAAATCCCACTCAGGTAAACTTTGGCACGATATTAAAATGATTTAAAAATTTCAGGACTAACAGACAGGGCTTCCATATAAAACCTCTTCCTGGAATCGTATTTTAGACTGATAAGACTTAAATCAGTTTCCTTAAGCAATATTAGCAGTTCTTGCAATATTGTATGCCCTCTTCAACAAACAAGTGGTGAAGAGAGTATATTACTTCGTCATTCCGTATGTGACGCTAACAAGGAACCATCTCAGATCCCATAATGTATATATACATGTTCTTACATCAAATGAAAATCTGGGTCAATTTAGATATGTCCGTCTGTCTGTCATTATATTTTTATATTTAAAAATATAGCTAATTTTGTGACTCATAAAATATTTGGAGGTTATATACTCCCCTTTTTATGGACTAAAAAAATCTTTAATAATTTATATATAAAAGTCAATTATTAAATACCCTAATATTTCTCTTAAAACTCTTTCAAATCTTAACTGCCTACACCTAACACACATATACACTCACACATTCCTAATTTATAGTTTAAATTTAACAGTTTGAAATTTTCACATAATAAATTTCATTATTAACATATGTGAATGTGTGTCTGTCTCTCTATATGTTGGTTTGTTTTTTTTTCCTGAGGTTTTTTTCTATAAAACCTTCATTAGACTTAAAGTATTTTGAAAAGTGATTGATAAGTTCTTAAGATATTTAAACGTTTTTAATTTTTTTTTAGAAAATGATTGACATATCATACGATAATATTTATTAATTTAAATTTTTTTCTTAAATATTCACTATAATTTATTCTTTTGGGTCTTAAAATATAACTAAAATCAAAGAAACTTTTAGCGAACAATATTTTTGGGTTCAACTTACACTTAAAAATATTTTATAGAAAAAATTTTATTAATAAAAGCAAATAAAGTATAGTCGATTATGCCGAATCTGCAGTACTATCCATTACATATGAGTGTAGGTAAATACGTTATATTTCGTACATACACACTCTCAAATATATACAATATATACACGCATTTTTTTAGTACAACACAAGAACACTTAGTGAGTCAGGAAATTAATTATATTTTGCGCTATAACTTCTTTTAACTGAACCGATAATTTTGATAATTTTTGGAGTGGTAATGAATTACGTATAACTTTATGTAATGAGAAAATCTTATTCTAATTAGTCGATTTCTAATTGACAGTTTTACGAAAATTCTTCGCTGAAACTTAGAGGTTGCTACAGATATCGGTCTATATCATTTGATATACAAAATCGATTTTTCTGATGTTAAATAGGGTACTTTTCAGTACTGTAGTAAATACTTAGGACAAATTTCATTGAGCTCTGTCTATTATTTTGAATGTGAGCGCGACAACAACAGACAAATAGAAGTACATATCTATATCGACTCAGATTTTAATTTGATGCAAGGATATATAAACTGAGATAAGTCTAAGATGAATCCTTCTTAGTGTTACACACGGAGTGATAAGGTTAATATACTCTCCTCACCACTCGTGACGGTGGAGGGTATAAAAACCATCTTCGATAAGAAAAATATTTCTTATCATCCGACCTTCGGCAGGACTAACGGATTTTTTCCTCTGTTAAATTAACAAGTCGGTTTCGCTAAGGAAACCTTCTATTTTGACCGGTCGGACTTCGTCCTCTTTAATATTTAAAAGTTTAAGATTTATTTCTATTACATTTTGAAACACTGTGGGACTTCACGAAATAACACGCAGTTGCTGCGTTCAATACCAAATTTTAGGAAATTCCATTTTTATTTAGGAGTTATTTCGTGACGCCATTACAAAGTTAAAGACTTATTTATATTTCATTTCCTAAATGTTTATTCATTTCAAATTTTAAGTAAATACTGACTTGGCCATGTGAGAGCTTTATTTTTTTCTTGCTGATACACAGAACCGCATTACAACTAAAAGTTATTCGTCTAACACTATTATTTATATTTCCTCAGTGTATAGTATTTCTGTCATAATTATTATTTATTCAACTTTAAGTGCATATCTACATTAATATATGATTGTATATTATACATATATAAATATATATCGCTTTGTTAAATTGTCATCATTAAAAATGAATATTAATTACAAACTATAATATATTCTTTTTCTACCTTTAACATTAATGCTGATGATGTATTTTTTGCCTTTATTCTCACATTAATATGGTTGTTTATCCGGTCAAAAAAGAAAACTAAATGATTTACTGATTAATGATTTCGAATATTTGTTAATCTACTGTAGGGTTTATATATGTTTACATACATGTATATGTGTATATGTTTGTTTGTGTTAATATAACGCAACTTTATAAATAATACTAAAGAAATCAGCATAAATATGATATAATATTTTTTACCCGAAGGCTTAAATAACACGAGCTGGTAACATGCAACGTGTGAGATGAAAAGAAGTAATAGCAAAATAAAGGAAGGGTTGCCAAAGGTAATTAAAATAAGAAGAAGCATATAAATTAACTTTCACAACTTCATAGTAGTATAAACAAGTAATTGGTTTCCACTGCGTACAAGCGTTAACAATGGCGATTTTTATACCCTACACCACTACTTATAATCACTTTTGTAAGTTTGTCGCCGTCAATTATGAAGATATCTTGATAGATCATTATGGAGACATAAGGACGAAGTCTATTAAAATTCGTGATGATGGGTTCATTATTTAATAGACTTTCTTCTTCGCTCCAATGAAGTTTTAAGCAAACAATTAATCCGACCAATTATTGATATCCTGTTCTGAAATGAAGCATATCCCAGTAAAGGCGTCCTGTATCGATCAAGTTAAATAGATTTGCTAAATAGTTTTTGACAGGACTTTTCCCATGATACCTCAGTTTGAAAAATATTCTGGAGAAATATTCTCATTAAACATATAATTGGTCTTTGGACCAGGTTCACTGTTTCGTCTGATTCCACCAAATACATTGCGTTATCACAGCTAAAGAGATATTAGACTTCGGCATTGATTTGGCTGGTTGGACGGACTTTACAAAAGTGTTAAATTCGGTTTTGAAGTAAGAAAAAAAATAGAGAAATTTTTTAATACCTTTTCATGAAGCGAAGCGTATTCCAGCAAGAACGTTCTGCATCAATCAAGTTCCATCTCTCTTGCTCTCTTCAAATAAACCACATGTCTCTGGTAAAGACCCTCTGCACTTACCCAATTATAGCACAAACTCACCTTGGCGTTATGGGTATTAGCCTTCACAGTTGGTATTAGCCTTCTTTCAGAAATATAAACCGACCGTTCAATGATTCCAAATATCAACTTGCAATGATTATTAAAATAACGTTTTCGCTAAGAAAATTTTTTCTACTCGACAGATCTTTGGCCGAACTTAAGGACTTTTTCCTCTGTTAAACCGCTTTCGATAAGAAAACTTTCTCTGCATGACCGACCTTCGCCCGAACTAAAAGATTTTCTCCTCTATTATTCAGAGTCCATCAACTGTTTGCTCACGAGCGCATGAATACTCATTAATTATAAACCACTTGTACAGAACAGTGGTATAGAACCTCTGCAATCGTCAATCTCGATTTTAGCTCATAACACAAAATACCCTCCTGATACCATAAAATACAAGACGTCACCTTTGCGTTATGGGCATTAGCTTTCTTAGTTGGTATTATGGTATGCATTATATACCAACAGCTATATCTGTATAGCATATACAAAATTTCTGTCTAAGATCTTTGAGGTTAAATCAGATATCGTTCCGATTTTATTGTTTTTAAATAGGAAATTTCTTAGTTCAATAACAAATAATCAAGACAAAATAACTGATAAAACGTGAATTTATTTATCTTGTGATAATATTCCGCAGAACGAAATATGCAGACATTTTCACATTTCCTTCAAATCCAGTTGGCTTAATTTTTGATATAATTTTAATTACAAAATAACGGTTCAGATTTTGAATTCAAAACTTTGGCAATCCTTAACGAAATTATTTAAATATTTTATATCTACCGACATATTTGTACGGTACCTTTTGGTAATAAACGAAAAATTAATAATGATTTTTCAGTTTCTTTTCTGTTATTTTTTTTAGTCTTGGTGAAAAGACCTTGCTTTAAGGTAGAATAAATATGTACAAAAATCGACAAAAGTCACCTTCATTTGAATTTAAGCAAGTTTGGAAGGCCTCTGCGGCCATAAAACAAATAATTAATAAAAATAGTTTAAAATAGTTTTCTTTTTTTAATTGACGAAAATACGAGTTAAGAAAACTCTAACGCCACTTTTATTATAAATGAGAGAAGAAAGAAGAGAACTACAATTGAAGGAAGAAAAATTATTTAAAGTTTAAATAAAACGATCCAGTAAACGGACCACACAACACCATCATTTCTTAAATTATAAAACGTTTTAAAGACGACCCTACATGTGAGTACCATACAAGAAGTGGACGAACATCTGCACTGTTACATATGTTCCTACCCATACTATACTTTGGGTGCGAAATTCAGCCGATATAACCACAGATTAGCAAGGGGAACCAAATGAAATACCTCTCTTTCGCAAAAGAGAACAGCAATAATCTTTTCAGCTAAAAGCAATTTTTCCATATATAAATTAGAAGGATTTGTTTACTATGGAGAAATAAGAGGAGGAATACATAACCTCACAGATGTTCACAATATATAAAAAATTACACGGAACACTTAATGACTCATAAAATTAGTTATTTTTTCAATTGAACCGATTTTGATCATATTTCGAATAGTAACGAAGAAAATTAAGTTGAATTGGTGGATTGGTAATTGACAATTTTAAGAAGGTTATTTGATTGACCTTAGTGGTTGCCCTAGATGTTAATCTATATCTTCTAATTTACTGAATCGATTTTGCTTATTTTAAGTAGGAAATTTCCCAAGACTATTTTAAATACTGGGGCCATTGAGCTCTGTCAACTATAATGAACGTGAGCATGCCAAAAAAGACAGACAGACAGACTTGTACATAGATAAATCAACTTAGATCATATTTGTTGTAAGAATATATATACATTATGTTGTTTGAGATAATTCCTTCTTTTATATCTCATACGCCTTTAAACATTGTAGATGATAGATGGCGGTTACTTTTATCGATGTGTGTATGTCTGTAGGAATTCAAGTCCGTTTATTTTTTTCATTTTTGTTTCACATTTTCCGTTTATTATTTACATGATTTTACTTTTACAGGCTGTTATGGGTAGAAGAACAAAAAAGGATTAATTGTTCAGGGGTTTAATATTAAAACAAACTTACAACCATAATAAAATAAATAAAACAAACAATAATACAACAACAAATGCCAGCAAACAAAAGAAATACATTAAAATTGCAATACAAGAGAAAAATATACAAAAATAAATAAGGAAATCGTAACGAAATGAAAATGAAATTAAAAAATCGTCAAGAGTTTTTTTCTACTTTTTTTGAAACAGAATTTTTTGCGTCATAAAACTAAAGTGAACAGAACAGATCAAGACAGTTTTTTATTCAGGAAAAAAATAACAAACGGACAAACTTACTGATATACTGACTGACTAACTGATAAAAGAACTCTAACAAAAAATAATTATATAATGTATGGGCAAAAATAGTGTGCCGAAATTTTGAACCGTTTTCGGAAAACCTTCCATTAGCGTTTTTTGTGCTGTTTAAAATCTACCACACTTTTTTAACAAGATCCCAATATCTCTCCAATGAACTTAGCTGTCTTGATATATTATTGTTCTTGTAGCTCTCAAGAACTTGTTTACTTAGGTAACCGGATGCAAAGTAAGTGTATAAATAAGTATAGAACACATCAGTGCTCCATGGTTCAATTGAGCGTCCATTAGAAGGACGCAAAGTGTGGTATCCCGGTCATATAATTTATTTCTAATGCGAGACAAACTTGTAATACCCTATAGTCCTAGAGGACTAACCTTTAAACAATGCTTAAATGTGTTACCTATCTGTGGTAGTCGATATATCTTCCCAGTTCAATCGGAAACCACTATAGGGCTAAGAACAGTCTTTCTCCAGAATATTTGGGAAACGACCTTCTTCAAATTTAACAAATTTAATTAACGCGAAATAAAATTAAAATATTTTTATATCCAAAAGTTGATGCTTAAGCCTCCATTCCGGGAGGTTATTTCTATGTAAAATATTAAACTAATGATCATCAATTGCAATACATCTTTTGCCAAAATTATTACATGCACTAAAATGAGATATTTCCATTTCGCTTCAGGAAGTCAATAACAATATTTATGGATAGTGGTTGTGTAGGGTATAATTGATAATACATATTGTTGGTCTAAATCTAAATCAGATTCAATTTAATCATGTCAATCTGTTTTCTGTTAGATGTAGATTTAAATTCAGCAAAATTAAGTGAAGAAATTTATAGAGTGATATTGGATATAACCTCAAAATTTGATAATGAGCATTAAATTACTTCAAACATGAAAGTAGATGAACAGAATTACCACTTCCGAACATTGCAAACATCTGCACAAACGCATGCAACCTCAATTAGCAATCCGAACGAACTGCGATATATAAATTTATTACAAGTTTAACATGGGCAAACAGCTGGATGGACAGACATCTTTTGACAATTATGGTAGTACAATTTTTCACCTGTTACATTCATCTGCTCAAACCAGCTATGGCGTAGCAGGGTATAATAAGTTTTTAAGTGTAATATGGGCATCAAACATGATTTTTTTTTATGAATGATATTCAACAAATGCCGAATTTCGGAATGTTAGTTGATCTTTAATTGCATACAATTTTATACACGGTCAACTCTTTGAAAAGTGGTTTGATATAGGTTTTATGTAAGAAAAACAGAGGAAAATCCTAAGATCGATCTTATAATGTTTCTGGACCATAGACAGAGTAATACACCCTAAAGGGTTCATATTTATTAGCCCATACATTATATGTATTAAGAAAGAAAAGGAGTCACGGTCTTGATGATACGAGTCATTTAGTAGTTTAAACAAATAAAAACGCATATAACTTCAATTCATTTTACTTTCTGCTGCTGTTAACTGCAAAAATATCCTCATACAACATTAATAACAAATAACAATAGTAAAAGAAACTACTACCTACACACTTTATATACGAGAGCATATATATATGTACAATATATGCAAATACACAAAGAAAAAATCGTCCAACTGACTTTGGCGCCGTCAACATTGTTTATCCCTTATGAAAAGCACCAAATGGCAGCCTGCTGTGTCTTGATATTTAAAGTAGGATTTATTGCACTGACAGGACAAGCTAAAAGATGTTTAAAGCTCAATTTAAATGAAAACTACATTTGTAATTTCATACACACACGCACATATACATCTGTATATGTCTGTACATACACTCGATTGCATTTAAACATTTGGAAGTCAGTCAAGTCATATTTTTGTTTGATTTCATATTGTGTGGTCCTGAATGTGAAATAAGTTTGATATTTCTCTAGAGTAACAAAAATGATTGCATTTTTATACCCTACACCATCATAGGTGGTTGGGGGTATTATGCGTTTGTGCAAAAATTGTAACGAGCAGAAAAAAATTGTGCTACTTTCACTTTTAAATATACCCTTCGACTCTGGATCACTTTCTGAGTCGATTTAATGCCATCTGACCTTTTGAAAGAAAATCAGACTTTAGTTTTAAATATATTTAAATGAAATATAGCACGTGTCATTATTTTGTGTGATGATGGATTCATTATTTCATCTGACCCCATTCAAATGTCTTCCATAATATGCCATAAATGTCCTAAATATAACAAAATTTCACCGAAATTAAGCACAAGTAAATCTTATAATATTCTTAATCGATGTGCCAAATTATGTGTGGGTCGATAAATCACTTCTCATAGGTCCCATACATAAGCCCTTCCAGATATCACTATGAAAGTTATAAGTCTCACATTTACGTTGGTATTGTATAAACAACTGATCAAATTAAGACATATACAATCTAAAATCGATGTTCAAAATTATGCGAGGGTCGGTTCATCATTTCTTCTAACTCTGATATAACCCACCAGAAAAATCCTTTTCAAACGCATAAATTTCACATAAATGTAGTTTGTAAATTTTTCGTAGCTTTCATGTAGCGTATTACATAGTCGAGCTTGACCGACTATAACATTTTTGCTTGTTTGTTTTTTGTTATGAATGTGAGTTTCAACGTTATTAAACCTGGTCAGTTTTCATTTAAATATTAAATACTTGAAGTTATTTTGATGTGTATCAAGGTTAAAGCATATCTGGGTGGAGAAAATGTTAGCAAACAATAACAAATCTCTAAATCTATATCTTGAAATTCGACTTTCTATATTCAAATGTTTGTATCCAGGAGTTCAAATCGTCCAAATCATTTTTGTTTTGCTTTTGAAATACTTCTGTAAACCATTAGAGATATTTTAATAACATTTCACAAAGGCAGAGCTGAGGTGCTTTTGAGCTAGTTTTGGAGAAATACTATCCCTTATATGATCGAGGCCGCACAGTGTGTCCAAAAAGATTTTTTCATAATTCTCTAACTTTTGACCCATTTCCAGCCCTGTTTATTTTTAATTTTTAAGATAACGGAATTACTGCAGATCATAAAATTTTCCTTAATATGTGCAAGATTTCCTATAAAATTCTAAAAAAAATATTGGTGCTATAAATATATGAAAAAAAGTAATATAAATCTAAGTTAGAAAAAATTTATATTTTTTGTGATTTTTTATAAAGAGTTGGCAACATTTATTCACCGTTTTTTATCCTGTGCTTTACACTTTCTTGTTTAATAAAGACATCTTAATGGGAATGTATTTAAATTAAGTCCGGAAGCGATTAGGGCAGAGACATACCCACTAGTTCTATCCAAACTTGATTAATTTTGAAAAAAAATCGAATTTCTCAAGTCGAAAGCTGAAATCAGCTTTTAATTATTCTTACTTATAAAGCTTCATATGAACGGTAAATAACCAAGAAGTATTTTCCGCCTGACTGCCCTTGTAATGACAAGGCGATCATTTAAGTGAAAATAGTTGAATTTTTAAAACGATTGAGATTTTGGGCATTTGCATATGTGAAAGTGGGAATCTTTTTACTTCCCTGGATTGTGGATAACATAGAAAAAAATTATGGTTTAAATCACTTGCAATGAAATTTTGAACCTTTTTCGGGGTTTTTATAGTGACGTCTGTCACTTTGCTCGAACAGCTTCACCTTGTGTGCTCTTCAATTATCTTTCAATTTTCGTACTCTGTTTTGGTCTCTAAATTTTAAGCAGCTTTCCTGTTAGGAACTTTTTGAGCCTTTTGTATTTTTAAACCTACATTAGCTTCAAGGGTTCGTACCATAAAGTCCGAGCACTGAGCTAAACGGGCTGATTTACTACCAAATGTATTTGTCTTTTAGCTTTAGAAACTTCATGTGGAATATTTTTTCTACCTGAAACACGTTTTCAATTGATAAGTTATGCCCCTGCTGTTTAGTAACATAAATCACAGTTTAAGAGTAGACCTTTGCTTGCTTGGCAAAACTTTGAAAGGTCCAAGTTGGGTTTTGTAGAAAACTCTCTCTTTTTTCTGGCCACTAATTTTAATCAGATAAACAATTTATTCATGTGTTTGACATTAAACATTACAAGTGACATTTTTTAAGAAGCCAACTTGATCGGAAAGAAAATCAGCGTTAAGAGTTTAAGGAAAAACGTGTGTTAAGAATTTTTTCAGTTTCATTCATTAGTTTGACAAAGACCGATCCATATATACCATATAGTATACCCTCTATTTGTCTACATCTTATTTTGAACGATTTTTATAATTCCAGCAATAATAATGAGATATATTAAGCATATAATTATAGTTAACTATCATTTAAATCTGATAACTGGTTTCGAAAAATCGATCTATAAATTCTTCATTATTAGATAACAAACTGCTTAAGTCAACTTCAAATAATGTGGACAAATTTTGTGGATGAATCTGATCGTGAGAATGTTTCTAAAATACAGACGGACAATTTTCGATATGATGTAAGAATTTACATACGTGAGGGATCCTATATAATACACGCAAAAGAGGTGACACATATAATGACAAACCTAATATACCCTCTAACACGTAATATTAAAAATTCGAATACACAAATAAATTCAACTGGAGCATAAGAACTGACTATCGATATCGATATATTTTTTTAAGTTTTCCCATCGTTTCTATTAATAATCAACTTACCTTTTTCAGTCAATTATTACGCTTCATTTTACCTTATTATCCCATATTTAACGTGTTAACCTGTTGAAATAGATTTTTCAAAAAAACGTGTTCTACGAACTTCTAATATTAATGCAGTTCATTTTAAAACGATGTTATTTTCACTCGTACATCAAACATAAAGTAAGTTAAATACTGTGAAATTGTTCTTTAGTCAACCGTTTTTTTCTTCTTCTCTTAGCATTTTACCTTTAAGACCTTTTTGATCGGACCACACACACACACATTTTATTTGTTGTTGTTGTAGTTGTTATTATTATTTGTATACCTCCTTAATTTGCATAAAACAACTAAACAGCTACAGCAACAACAACAACGAAATGTCATCAAGTGTCAAAAATTATGGAAAACATATTTTGACATGACACCAAACAAGTGAGGGAAAGATATCATCAACAACAACGACAACAAGAACAACAGATAATTGTTTTTGTTTTCTTAAGTCTTGAAGGTAAAACAAAAATAAGGTGATAAAAATTGTGTTGGATTTATAAGGTATTTGTATATATGTATAAACAGGCTAAAACCCGGTGCGCTTCATTGCCTCTTTCACAAAAATTATTTCCTTTGTTTAGGAAGAACAGATTCCCTTTCACCATTTTTCTAAAAAAGAAATTTAATATGTAAACCATGATTGGGAAAAAGTCTTTTTATTTTTCTCAGATCCCATGTAATTCCTTATACATCTTAAATGTAGACCAATACGAATTCGGACCAACTATCTTTTAATTTTCTGTTACTTACATACTTCTAATATGACGAATATCGGTCCATACTTTGCTGTAGTCATTTTATGGAAAAGGTTTTGGAGTTATTAAAGTGTTAGATATAGACCAATTCCTTGACATGATCTTTTTTTAACTGTTTTTCAAAATACTGCAACTAATTTCAGAAAAATCATTTCATAATTTCAAATAATTCTCATATAAGACCTCATCCCGGAATAGGTTTTTGTGCTCATATACAGCAAAATTATGTTCATGATCTAGGTAAATGATTGACTAAGTATAGGAAAATCTTAATAAATTATGGACCGACCCTCGTATAGTTTTGCACATTGATTCTTGCATATATTTGTTTTGATAAGACCAGTTATTATGGTAATACCAAAGTATATGTGAGATTTATGTCCTTCAAAGAGATATTGGGAAGGGTGCTTTTATGTGGCACATCGTTTTAGAATGTTATTATGAGCTTAAAACCCAATTCCAGGCGGACGTTTGTAAAAGAGGTACCCGAAATATAGTACCAAACATGATCATTTTCAACAGTCTTCGTCCGTGGCCCAAAATAAAAATATGTACCGAATTTCATCGAGATATCTCAAAAATTGCAATCTGTATAGTGTTCACAATGTTAACATGGACACCTAGTCGGACAGACAGACGGACGGACATCGTTAATTCGACTCAGAAAATGATTCTGAGCCGAAAGGTATACTTAAAGGTGGGTTTAACATCTTTTTTTCTGCATATTACAAATATCTGCATAAAAGCATAATACCCCAAACTTTCGGTGTAGAGTGTAAATACCACTATGCGATCACATAGCATTCTTATGTGGGAAAAATTAAAAATTCATATTATTGAAACGAATGAATGTGGTTTTATTAGTTAATAGCTGTTTTAGTGAAATCGATATGTATAAAATGAAATCATTAAATATCGGAAAAATATCAAATTTCAAAATAATGAACTATAAGTTTATGACCAAAAACAAATAAATTATTTTTTAGCATAAGAAATGAATAATGGAGTGGAAATAATTTTTTCAAGTCAAAACAAGAGTGACTAATGAGAAAAAAGCTTTCAAACACATTAAAAAGATATAAACCAACTAAAATAAAATATTTCTGTAGATCTTTAGTTAATTTTCTAAGAATTGTAACTGATTATGTGTGTCCAAACTGATCTTTTTGGACTGTTAGAGAAATATTTTCATGAAATTTCGCACAGTTTTAAAAATATTCAAAATAAAATAAATCTTTAGCCCATTTTCGTAGTATTTTTAAATCACTGTCATATTTTACATGAAATTCTATAAAATGTTATTAAAAAAAAGTATGTAAATATAGGAAAACGTGCCGAACTTTAAATACCCTCCACCACACACATTATCCAATATTTGTGTGACTTGAAAAAGGTTCCATATATAAACAAAAATTTAATATATTGTTGATTCATATCTTCAATACTTTAGAACTTTTGAAGGCTATTTCGGAGGAGTTATAAAAGAATAAACATAAGAACTGTCAAATTAGAAAATTGCATATATGAAAAACAGTTACAAAAAACTTACAAAAATTTACAGCCTCTTTAGCTTAAAACCCTTAAAATATCTAAATTCAAATATGGACCTATATTCGTCAAGTTTATAATATATATTAAAGACTGTTAGAAATTTAATAGTGACGATTTTCAATAAAATTGGCTTTTGCATTAGAACTTTATAAGCCTTAACCCGTTATCTGGAAAAGAGGCGATATTATTCAAATAAGTTGAGTATATTAAAACATGAAACCACAATGGTCAAATTAACTATAACAAAAATTATGGCGGAAATTTTAATATAATTAAAATAATTATGCGAATTTCAATAGAATTGGTGTATATTTAATTATCAGCTTAAAATCATATTTTCATAGCAGTTATGCCAAATAAGGGCCAATTACAATCTGGTTATATTTTTGGATGAATTCTTATATCAAAATAAATAAACAAATTTTGAAAAGTTATAATCAAAATTGTGAGCAATATGACACATAGATATCAATTTTTGCTTATAACTTTATTTCAACTGATCCGATTTCGATTTTTTTATACAAAGAGGAAATATGTATTGCTGTATCGTATGGTTAAACACGATGTAAATTCAATTTTTAGTAAAGATTTTTGAAATGTTATTCTTCGGAATTTTACTGTCTCAACTATCGGTCTTTAACTTATTTGCTAATAATTAAGGACAGCAGCAAGTAAAGTGGCCAGAGAATGTTTTCAATAAAAAGAGAGAAGGACAGGCGCACAGATGGACATAGCTCAATCGACTCTGATTATGATTTGATGAAAGAATGGCGGCACTTATATTGAGGGAAACTTATCATGCATGCGTGGAAACTGAACTCTTGGAGAAAAGATGTTTTCCAAAAGCTTTGTGCAAGACGTTCAGTTTCTTCTTCGTTTGAACTTAAATGTTGTCTTAGATATCGGTCTACATCTTTATATATACTGAACCGATTTTTGCTAGTTTTATATATAGGAAACTTCTAAGGATAATGTCAAATATTTAGGTGAAATTTCATTGAGCTCCGCATTATTGTGGACGTGAGCGTGCCAATAATAGACAGACATACATACATTTGATACTTATATCGCGATCATTCATTATTTTAACGATTTTCTAAAATTAAACTGTTGCACTGTGTAATAATTAAAAAATATTAATTTAAAAATCCATAAATAATGACAGACCAACAAGTAGGACACGTTAATAATTTAAAATTAAAGTTCAACCTGTTTTTCTATATCGCTGAATATTTTATTCTATATTTTTATAACTTTTGTTATACCCTACACCACCATAGGTGCTTGGGGTATAATGCATTTGTGCTGATGTTTGAAACATGTAGAAAAATGGTATTAACCCCACCTTTAGGTAAACCATTTGAGGTAGAATCAATTTTTGAGCAGATTTTACGATGTTAGTCCATTTGTCCGTCTGTCTGTGTGTCTGGCTGTCCATGTAATCGTTGTGAACAGTATACAGGTCGCAATTTTGAAATTTGATACATTTTATTTTGGCCTCAGGACGAAGTCTATTGAAATTGGTAATGTTCGGTCCAATATTTCAGCTACCTCTCATACAAATGTCCTCCCGCAATGAGATTTAAGGGTAATAGGAGTCTTAAATATAAAGCGATTTTCACGAAATTTGACAAAAATAAGTCTTATGATATTTTAAATTTATTCACCACATTACGAGAGGGTCCCATATAAGCTCCCTTCCAAATATAAGGGCATAAATCTCACTTTGGTATTGTAGTAATTACTGTTCAAATTAAGATCAATACAAGCTAAAATCAGTGTGTAAAATTACACAAGGGTCGGTTCATAATTTCTTCTAGCTCCCATATAAACCAGCCCCCAGAATAATTCATATTAAAATTTATAAATATACTGCACACTTTATCATAAATCAGAAAATAAATATAATCGTAGGGTAGTACATAGTCAGTCGTGACCGTTATTAACATTTTACTCGTTTTCCTTTGTGTCGGGAGAAACCCTCATGATAACAAGACTGTCATTATGATAATTACCTGTCATATTTTTTTGTTTTCAAAAAAAGGGCAAAAAATATTGTTTGCACTGAAATATTAATGTTGGCAAGAAATTTATATATAATTTTATATAAAACACGACACTTGGCCTAAATATTATAGCCATTTTATATGAAAGAAATTATCAACTACAGTAAACCTACAACAATTAAAGAAAGTTAAAATAAATTGAGGTGAATTTTGCTGAAACATTGTAAATGATGAAACTTTTGTGGTTTCCACTGTAGTTGAATGTAGTTGATTAATGCACTTTTTTCTTGTTTTATGTTTATGTTTTGTATTTTTTGCACTTTACCTCCTTAAAAAAACAATGTGTCTTGTTGACCACTATAATTACTTCAGACTCCTGTGGGTAAAACATTAACTACACTTTGGGTGTTGATTTTTATCTTCCTTAACAAAACTGAATTTTTAAATTGACATAAGAAAATTAAAACAAGTAAGATTGTTATAGTCGGTCCAGTCTGATTTAGAAACGCCCTATGCAATATTGGTTATTAACAATTTCTAATTTCTGCTTTAGGATTCAGTACAGTATTTTTGTATCGCCATTTGTGTGAGATTAATATGTTTCAAAACAATCTTTGCTTCAGGGGTTATATGGTAGCTATGGGAAATTATAGACCGATCCACGTGAAACTTCGAATAAATTTTAGTTTTTATATTTATCTTATTTAAAACAATTATGCACTTTAAAGTGATATATGAAAGCTGGTCTTGTATGGGGGATATGAGTAATAATTTTTATTATACTTGGAAATTTTGGATTTTATTGGGATAATGTGAAACAATATGCCAATCATAAATAATTGGAATAAGCTTCGTCTTTAAAAATAATAACTTCATATGGATATCATCAATAAATGAACGAAACTTTTAAATGAGAGCCTCTCGAGCGGATGCGGTTAACCAATTCAGGAACTGAGTCTGAATCAAATGGACATCGCACCAGTGTGTGCTCTCCGCCAACCTCCTATTATATAATGTTTATCAGGAGGAAATTTTTATGCTTTCGCCTAGACATATTGTCCCAATACTTCCCCAAATAGAATAGTTCGAATAGGATGTAAATTTTAGAAGGATTTTTATAGAAACTATTAGAAATATTAGATCAAACACGACCAATATGTTCCAAGTTTTATCGGGATGTCGTAAAATTGAGACCTGTATAGTGTTTACAATGTGTGTGTCGGACAGAGCTAATTAAAATATTCGTATGTAGTGAGCAGTTAAAACTTTTTGAATTACCGACAAAACGTTAACCTAGAAAAACTTATATACCAAATTTTGCCGAAATACCCCTAAAAATGTCATCTGTAGATTATTTACCACCAGGCTACCTATCATCAGGCCAGATAGACAGTTATCGTTAATTCCATTCGAAAATGAATTCAGAGTGGAATAGAATATTTTATGGGGGAGAAAAAGTATTTTTTCTGCATAAAAACATAATAATCCAAACATCTGTAATGGTCTAATCTATGATAGGCAACTGATCCTAACATAACCACATTTATATTCGCTATTCTTCGATCGACAATAGACTTCGTACTTTTAATACTCTGCATGTTTATTTCCATATACAATACCAAGAAAGATTTATATAAGATCATACAAAGTTTATATTCTTGACGACGTCCAAAGTGACAATTCTTGAACTTCCATTTCGAAACTAAAAATTTGTTATCAATATTTACTGCTGCCCGATTATATTAATATATTAAACCAGAAAAAATTGGTTCAAAATTTGGAATGTGGGTTCTGAATAAATGTTCTTTTGGATCATATAATCTGGAGCACATCAAAAATCTGATATGATATAGCCATGTCTCTCCCTCTCTCTCTTTCCGTCTGCTCTTTACATCTAAAATAAATAAAATATTTCCAGTTTATTTATAGATCAACGAAAGTGTTTTCACGAGAAGGGTTTTACCTCTTTCATATGAAATATGTACTATCGTAGCATAAATGTATTTCGACACATGAATAAAAATTTTATTTTTTAGAATGGGGCACGTAGTAGTGATATCTGTAGCGTCAATTTCCTTCCAAATGTACAGGATGACACTCTGAAGTTTTACTTTAAATCGTTCTTTTTTAATCATCTATAGACTTAAAATAGACGTATATACTTCCATACAACAAACTTAGATTAATTTTTATTTATATGTAAATAGAAGATAGAAGAATATTTAGTTCAATTCGCTCTAACAATTTTATTCGAGGAATTACCAATAATCCTTTTTATTTCCAACTTAATTGAACATCAATTTGTCACCTGTTAGTTTTTAATTAGAACTGTCTATTTTCATTTAAACAAATTTAATTGATTTAGAATTTCGTGCTAAAATAAGATTAAAGCAGAAACTTGTTAATATTTAGAACCTTAATTACCACAAATCTAGAGTAAGGTTATATTAACATTTTAATCAAGATCTAATTGATTTATTTTACAAGCTAAGCCAAAAAGATTTCTTTTGAAATTCTTTATTATTTTCAAAATGAAGCAATTTAGGAAAGGGCAAAGCTGCGACATTTAAGTCAAATTTTTACAAAGGATTTAATCCAATAATATCAATTTCAAAAATATTATTAAAAGCAATTATTTTAGTGACAATTAATTTCATATTGATTGAATTTGTTTATACTTTTTACTTTCACATTATCATTTATACCCTTGAAGTAATTAATGATTATAAATAGAACAGCTGCCAGTTTTTTTTAGAAAAATTTAAACTTTATATATTTTATAGAATTTTCATAGAAAATCCAAATATTGCAGTTTAATTTTATTAATTATGTATTTTTTTCTTGACAAAAGAACAATAACGATCATTGTTGCATATGAGTTTTATAATTTCAATATTTATACTAAACTCCATTAAGTATACGCCCGGAGTTCAAAGCGATAACGAATTAAAAAAACAAATAAAAATGTTATAGTCGGTCAATCTAACTAAGTAAAACCTTACACCACATCGTTGGTAATAAATGGCAAATTACGAAAAATTTTTGAACGACCCTCGTATAATTTGTTTTATGCTAAGGGTATAGAAAAATTTCATTTTAACATTTATATAAAAAGTATGCGTTTTAAAGGATTTTTTTGTGGGGTTATATGGAAGCTAGAAAAAATTATGGACCGACACTCGTATAATTTTGCACATCGATTTTTGCTTATTTAACTTTATTTGACTAAATATTATTTCGATACCCAAGTATATGTGAGATTTGTGGATCTCAAATTTGTATTTCGAAGGGGTTGTATGGGTCTATGAAAAATAAAGGACCGATCCAGATATAATTTGGAACATTATTTTATAATATTATAAGACTTATTTGTGTGAATCCTTTTATATTTAGGATCATTTTATATTTAGAACTTTTATGACCTTAAATCACAATTTCGGGAGGAACATTTGAATGGGTAGGTGAAATAATAGACCCAGCATCACCAATTTTAATTCGCGTTGTCCTATGCTTTACATGAACTAGTAGCCAGACGAAATTAAACCAAGAAGTGATTCTGAGTCGAACGGTGTACTTACATGCGGTGGTAGGATTATTTTCTTTATCCGGAAAAAACATCAACACAAACGCATAATAACAATCACCCATGGTGGTGTAGAGTATAAAAAGGAATCGCCTTTGACCCCATATAGTATATATATTTTGGTATTTAAACAAATTAAATGTCGATACAGCTATGTCCATCTGTCTGCCTGTTTTGGCAAGTTCACATCACAATTCTTGTATGCCGAATTGTATAACGAAAAACAATAAGTCGTTTGAAATGTTCATTTTTTATATTTATATTCGTCTGGATATAAGCATGCGAAAACGGGTATAGCTATATCTACTAAGATTTCGATTTGATAGGAATATATAGTACCTTATGGAGTCCCTGTTATTCTTACTTGGCTTGACGTTAAAATTAATATACCCCACTTGTAGTGGTGGAGGGTATCAATATTTGTAGCTTGAGTTCATTGTATAAGATTCTTTAAGTGCGTATAGATTATGCTTGCTATAGTTTTTAGTTAGTAAAAGACCCTGAAAAAACAATAAAATCCTCTTTGAACGCTATTTTTTATTATAAAAACTCTATAGAAGAGACAATATCTTTCCTTCTAGGGCAAGCTCATGTCTAACTATTTAGTCGGCAGCTTGGTTGAATAAATATTAAAGTCTTTTACATCGAATCACTAGTACGCGACATATGTATGACGTGAAGGGTATTAAAAAATCGACACTAAGGAATATACTTATTTTTTACAGTACCTGTATATAAATACGTACATCAATATTATGGATATAAAAACTTTTTATAGGAAATTAAATTAATCAGCAAACAATTTTTTATAAAAAACTTTTGATATGATGAAATTAATTATTTTTAATAAATCTTGTCAGTTTGAATTTAGTGTCAAGTGTATTCGATTCCAATGGAAGTAATTATTTCAAAACTTTTTTTTTGATTTTTATGAAAAAAGATTTAAATAGATTTTATACATAAAAAACTATAGAGGAAAATCTAAAAAAAATTGATGCACCCAAAATCATCGAATAACACAGGTTCGCAATTATAGAGAATATTTGTAATATTTTCCACATGCATAGTTTTGATATAAAATAGACTTGAAAAATAAAATTGAACTGACACTATTATCTGACCAATCCTCCATATAAAGCCCCTTCCCGGAATATATTTTTAGCTTCTAAAACCCTTAAATATTCTATTGAAACTTTGGACAATTTTTTTCTTAATATGCTTAATATAAAATTGTATCATTCCCTATGAAACGCCAAGAAGGAAGCACTTAGGACCCCATAAAATATACATATTCTAACATCAAATCAAAGCTGAGTTGATATTACCACAATAATGATCCCAATCTAACGAATGGTACGGATTATTATATTAAAAAACCGAATATGGAAACCGGTTAGCCGGTTTCTAACCGAACGTTTTCGAATAATTTCCATTTTCGAATTATTCGATAAATCGGTTAACCGGTTTTATTTATTAAAATTAATTGAAAATGATTGTTTAGTAAAAATCTAGAGTTTATACTGTCTATGACCTTTATATGGAATGATGTTGAAATAACGGTTACATCATTCGCAACCGGTTTTACTTGAAAAGCCCATTTTTCGAATAACTCGAAAACCAGTTTTTTGAAAATGTCGGATAGTTGTCTAGTTCTCCTCAGTTTGTTATTAAAAAAAGCGTCAATATCGGTTTAGTAGAAAAAAGTTTTGGACCGATATCTAAGACAACTTCAAAATTATTAAATTATTTTAAATTATTGAAATTCCGCACAGTTATTTTTCGAACTGTCTTTAAAGTACATAACTAATTTGCAGAATATCGGTATTGCCCCTTTCCAAAGTATAAGTGGTGTAGGCTATTAAAGATTCGGCATATCCGAAAATAGCACTTCTACTTGTTTTAATATAATTTCATGAATTTCATTTCAGTTCACACATAAATATTTACTCCGAAAATAGGTTTCCAGGTCAGTAGACCGCATTTAGCAACAAGTTGTGGTAAAAGGTGATCCACAATTGAGTGCATCTCTCTCATAAATCTTATCCCTAGATAAGGATTTTAAAATTACTGAACTTAAAATATGGAACTATTTTATTGAAAATTTCGAGAATTATATTTTTGGAAAATTGTAAAATTATCAGAATATCAAATTTATTTCGGTATAATTCGTCTTTCGAGCATCTTTTTTGAACTTGGTTAATTATGCCAATGACAAGATATGACTTCAATTTTTAATTTCTCTTTGTTTAAGTGGTCTCACGGTTTGTTTAAGTGATCAACCGTTCTGAAAATCTTTCAACGAATACAGTCCATTTCAAAAAATATATATCAACTTGAAATTAAATCACATTTATTATATAATTAATAAACAACGTACATATTTTCATGGACAAATAAAATAAATTGAAATTCATAAAATGCTCAGTTATGTCCAGTTTATTATTTTTGTCTTTTTTTCCGTTTGTTTTTTTGTTTTGGTGGTTGTATTAAAAATGTTGTTGCAAACAAAAAAAAAAAAAAAAACAAAAAACATTTTATTTTATATTATTTATGCATCAGTGTGTTCTTGCTACTTTATGATTTTGCTGTTGCAACAATAATAATAACAACATGTTGGTAGATACGGTATGTTTTATGGTAACATGCTGACATTAATTGACCACAACAATTTGCAAGTGCAGTAAATTATAATAAAATGGATGTGGTTCGGTATTTTCGTTTAAAGCATTTTGTTGTTGTTGCTGTTTGTTTTATTTTATTTAACAAAAATTGTTTCATTTTGTTTTTTTCTTGTTGCATCAACTTGTTGTTAGTTTGGTGTTGGTGGTATTCAGTTAAAACTTATACAACTGTAGGGCTTCTTTTAGGCCCCTTGTCGTTGTTGTTAAATGTATTTTTTTATTTTGTGTCTCTGAACCCTTCTTCCACTATTTGTTTGTTATAACGCTGCAACATTATTTTTTACAAATTACCATTTTGTGCATACCCTACACCATCATAGATGATTGCAATATTGAAAGTTTGTGGTAACGTTTGTATTGCATTGTTGTTATTGTCAATAATAAAAAGTATGGTATTTTTGATGGTAATAATTTTTCATAAAAAATCTGCATTCAAGAGAATGGTATACACACACATACTTTTCAATCACTATAATATGGTCGAATTGAGTGTCTTAACAAGTAATAGGAGCTATAGCGCAATATGAACCGATATTGGTCAGATTGATAACATGTATTAGAGACAGCTAGAAAAATAATTGAGCCAAATTTTAATAGACTCGGGGTTTATTTTTTATTTTTCCGGGAAAAGGCGTTACATGAGAGAAAAAAACAAAATATATACCGATATTGATGAAATTAATTTATTATATTAAATATAGTTAGAAACATAATTGTTGCGAATTTCCCGTGCGATCGTTCAAATTAATAATACATACTAAAGATAACTAAAATAATCATTGTACCGAATTGCAATGAAATTTTTCTTTAACTGAATCTTTCATAAGCTCAAACCGGGAATGCCATTATATCGGAACTATAATTAAATATGGACCGATATTGTTCAATTTAATAACGTCTATTGATTACAACTAGAAAATTAATGGAACTAAATTTGAATATAATTTGTCCATATTTAATACTTTTAAAGCTAATAAAATTTATTGTGCAAATTTCAATAGAATCAGTTCATATTTAGAAGAATTTTAGACTTTGAACCATATGGACCTTATATTTGAGTTACACATATAATGACCCCAGTATAATCTAATTTCTTTGTATTATCATAAAAATTGCGGCACAAAATTTGGGCGTACAAAAACTACAACTTTTCTCTTTTGCTCCGATTTATCTGTTTGTTATAGTTTAATTTTTAGTATAATCCAGTGAAGTTAAAAAGATATAGAAAAGATTTTTCTAAAGACGGACTGGCGAATAAAGCCAAATTGACTAGGATTTTGATTTGATGCAGGAATATTTATATTTTATGGGGTCTGAGATGATTTCTTCTTGGAGTTATACACGGAAAGAATTACCACCTGTCGTGGTGCAGGGTATAACAAGTCTATGATAACCCCCTTAACTTAAAAACAGCTATTTAAGTGATCGATATTTGTTTGAAGCTTGTGGCAGCATGTGGCATCTCTTTACTTTTTGGGTGAGGGAAGATTTTTCTGAGTTTTAACAACCAGTAAATCTTTTATTATAGAAGAAATTTCAAATCCCCATATGTCATTTTTTATGAATTGTTATAACTCTTTCAGATCCGAGTTGGTTCCTGAATGCTAGACATCACTTAACAAGATGAATCTTCATTTTAACGACTTCTGCAGAAATTGCGGTAATCTGTCACTGCAAATATATTGCATCAAGATATTTAACCAAGTTTTGGACCCGCAGAATCATCTTTTTGAAACCAGATGTGCTGAATTATAGTCGAAAATATAAGTACAACAACCAATCAAAATTACTTTTTATTTGACAAAGTCTGTCTAACTGTCTGCCTAGTTAGGTGTTTTAGAGATACATCGATACCAAAGACGAAGCGGATTAAACGTTAAACAACCAGATATGTGAATATAAACTTCCATTATGATATAGATCGTTCACATGTTTCAGGACCGGTCAAAAACTTTTTGGAAAACAATAGATGGTCCACTTACCTTGATTTGTCGATCAATGTAAAACTTCTTAATTAGAATATGCAACAAATCTTATAGCTCTGTGTTAAGTCAACTCTTACCATGCTTATTTGCCTTTATTAACCCTAACGCCGTTGTGTGTGTGTACGTGTTTTTTGCATTACTTTTTTATATCGCTGACATGCTGATGTCTTGTTGTATTGTAAAATATAACCAACGTTGATGGTATTGATGATGTTATTTTTTATTATTGGCAATTTTCATTGATGCTGCAGGTTTTGGAATTGCTGCTGATGGTGAAATACAGTGGGTCAGTATGGAAAAAATTCATTCACTATAATCGGAGATGGTGATATCCAAAATTATATGTTTCGTTCCAATAAATATTCTATAATTTTTCCCACCATTTTGACTTAAGAATATCACTTTGAAGTGAACTTATCTGAATCAAAAACTGGGCTATTAGGCGCATAAACCAGCAACTTCCTCTTCATTGATTTCGAATATTTATACACTGATCTTGCAACATGTGGCAGGACTTTGGTTAGATGGAAGATAATGGTCTTATAATTAGTTTTTGTATCAATAACAATTTTCATATTTAAAGTGAAATTTCCGGTTGAGAGCTGTTGCTAAGTTGGCAATATCGGATCATTGTCGCCTATTCCTTTCGGAGCGAAGATCAAAATGCCAGGGTAATAATATTTAACGTGTCCAGACATTTTTAGTTGCTGATTCCTTTCAATTTAATTAATTGGAAAGTAACGCTTGTAATAGCAAGAACCAAAATCAATAATTCATAATAAGAACCGTTTGATTTAACCAAATAGGGAGCATTACCTTGGCATTTTGGATATTCGACTTGATCATCAATTGAACTTATGTATGTTGATTGGAGATTAATCAAAATACCATTGATGTAAAAGATTGTATGACATCATAATTACATAGGAATTGTGTCAATATCTTACGTGATTATGATGTCATGCAAGCTTTAACACGATACACTTTGTTGCACAAATATTCTACTCCGTACTCGATTCAGAAACAATTTCAAAACTCAAGATGTGTATCAAAAAAGATCATATAATGGGGATTTGTCCAAATCGAAAGTTTTTCGCTGTTTTTGTTTTTCATATATTCGACCACTAATATTTGCTTTGGATGGAGGATACATCTCCCCCTGACCATGATCGATCTAAATTTTTCCAGTAAAGGATTTCATTAAAAATCTAAATGAAATTGTTTTTTTAGACTTTTGATAATAAATACAAATATTTGGTCAATATGGGCCAGATCTATTTTCCCTGATCATGTCTACCAACCATTTACTTAAATAAAACTTTTTTACTATTAAAATTATTGGGCCTTAACTTGAGAACTCCAGTGACAAAACTTTTGCAGTTCTTTAGATTTGGCATTAATATAATTTTTATATGGCGGTACCTCTTCCCTGATCCATTCGTCCTATTTTTTGTCCTTTTGCTGTAATAGTTTTTAGATATTTAATAATTAAAATTGGTTTTGTATGAGGGGTACAACTCCCCTGATCCTACTGAAGTTGTTATATTGTTGTATATGTAAGGATCATTCTGTGAAAATTTCAACAAAATCGTTTCAGTAGTTTAGCTGCCTTTAAGTTCCAAGGTATCAAATAAACAAACACACATTATTTGTAATATACACATTGATGTTTTTCAAAATGACATTATTAACATGTTTACCCAATATTATACCATGATGTTATGGAGTGAATTCTTATGGAAATAATAAACCGATTGTTACTTTGCTCTATATTATTGTTTTTTTTTTTTTCAAAATTGCTCCACTGTACTTTTATAATTTGCTTTCATTTACTACTTCAGTCAATATTAATGTTTCATTATTATAAATTTTTATACTACGCCATATACATACACATACATATGCATATATTTAATAGGATGTTGGTGACAAACATTACGTTTTATATAAAATCTTTGTTGGTAACAGAAAAAAAGTGTTGATGACACGACTGTCAACACGATAATTCAAAATAATTTTAACTCGTTTTCTGTAAAATAGCTTTAATATAATAACGAATATCAAAAATTCGTTATTGTTGTAATTTTTATTTTTTGAAATTAATTTTTGAAACAAAAAAAATACAAATTATTCATGACTCTGTACCCTGACTTATTCAAGATCACTATTGTTTCTGTTAAAGCCAATTTTGGAAAAATTTCAATGGTTCACGGCACAAGGGCCTCATCAACAGTTAGACTGGATCCGAAGCCTGACTCTCGTGATACCAACATTAAGCTTCCGCTCAGACTTCGCAAAAATCGCAGCTACTATCAGTTGAACTCCTAACAGATGGTGACTTGTGGCTAGAAATGAGCGATACCATGATTTTTAAATAACGCCGTTTCCAGTGAAAGTGATTTTTAAATCATTATTCTACAAAGCAGTGACAGCAATATAAAAAAAACAATAATGTTTTTTATATTTATTAAGAAGGGTTCAGAAAAAAACGACAGCGGACATTTTTTCTTTGAATATAGAAGTCTCTATTAGAGTTCACACTGTGCACGGTAGCAAACGGATAATTTTTATTTTAAATGATTTGCGAATTTATGTTCAGCATCACCTTTAAGAAATTTTATTGGTTTAAAATAAAAACAAGTACAGTTATCAGAGATTTACCAATCGCAATCGTAAAAAATCTCTACATGCGTCTCATCGCTCCACAAATTAAAATACAGTGACAATAAGCGGCGGCGACGACAAACAGCTAGAAAAGCAAGAGAAATAGAGAGGTAAGAATCAAGACAGCAGCCGTAAAACAGAAGTCGAAGGCCCAGTGGAGTCAAAGATAAAAAACTGCATATAATCGATCCTCAACTGAGGCCCTATTAAAATCCCATACCATTCTTGTAAAGTAGCACCACCCTTAAGTAATTTTGTTGGTCTTAAATAAAAACAAGTACAGTTATCAGAAATTTATCAATCACAGTCGTGACAATTTGGACAAAGTGAACGTAACGGACAATCGCACACATCAAAATAGTAAGATAAGCGGCGGCGATGACAAACAGCAAGAAAAGCGAGAGAAATAGAGAGGTAAGAATCAAGACAAAGACAGCAGCAGAAAGCAGAAATTGAAGATCAAGTGGAATCAAAGGTCTAAAAATTACAAAAAAAATCGTATGCCTATCAACAATATCGGAGTTCCTTCCACTATTCCTCATATTTCTCTTGCAAAACTTCCTTAATATAAATAATGAAATCCCATACCGTTCTAGTAAAGTAGTACGAACATACTCTAATTATGTATTCAACAGTCTCGTGTCCCATTCCACACCCATAATCCGGGAGTCGGAGAGTCCTTTTTTATGCAAATATACTTTAAGTGAGACATGCCGCGAAATTAAAAGAACCAGACTTAAGAAGAAGCTTAAGTACGAACATCGATGTATAAAGTCCGCATCACTTATGAATTCATACGTTTGTTTTCAGTGATCCGTCGCGTATGTTCTATACACCAATATTCACTCTAAACCAATAACATACATTGCTTTTTCGTGCGAAACGCTTCAGTAAATTATTATGGTACTTAAAAGGATTTTTCTGGGGTCGTTATATAGTGTCCAAAAGAAATTATGGTCCGACCCTTACATCGATTTGTATATATGCTTGTCTTAAATTGACCACTTCCTTATTACAATACACAATATATGTGAGATTTTAGCCCTACAAAGGAATGAAAAAAACGGACCGATTATCGTATGATTTGGAACATCGTTTTAGAATACTATAGAACTGTTTTACGAAATTTTATTAAGATCGCCTTTTATCGCCTCTCTGTATGAAGACTAGGTAAAATTCCAATTTCAATAGGACCAAAACAGTAACAAATAACCAAATAAAAGATCTGCTCAAATTGAAAGAGAGAGAGGGAAGTCGTTTTCGGTGAACGTATAAAGTAAGCAGAATTTTCAATCCCACCTCTCTAGTCGGGAAATTTTGGGCATTACGGGTATCACTGTTTTAGATCAAAATCTCTAAAGCATATCACGATCGTGCAGCACTAGAAGCTGAAACACTGCATTATCTGTGCATCCACTTTTCCATTATGTACCTTTTTTACGTAGTTTTTAAACATTTATATTTATATGTTAAATAATTTACTCCAATATTTATTATTTTTTATGTAACATAACCTACATAAACTTATAATGTACTTTTTCAACTTTACCGTTATTTAGTCTTAACACAATAGAACTTTAAATTTCTTGTAGTAAAGGAAAAGCAAAGACAAGGGTTATCCAGAATATGGAGTGAAATAAAATCCGATAAAGTAGTAAGTGTTAATATGTCAACGAACGAATAGACAGTGAAGGAGTAGTACGGCGTGTGCTAAGGTATGTATGTATATATTGTTGCCACAATCAGTTAAACCATGAAAAAACAACCAAGTAAGAATGCAATATTCAGCTGTACCGAATCGTAAATTTCCCTTAATTATGCAAACATTAATTTGAGTTAACTAATTACACGTTCATCAGAAAAAACACCAATTCCGGGAGAAGGTCCACTATAATAACTAGTGAAATATGATCACCCATAAATATTGCTACCATACAATTAAAACAATTTAAAAAATAATTGATCCAAATTTTAATAAAAGTTAAGAGTCTAATAATCTTAAAACCCTCTTTCGGAAAGGGCCATCAAATGGGAGCTATAAGAAATATGTCTAATAACATATTTTCAAGACATTAAGAAAAATTATTGCGAGGAATTTCAATAGAATAAACCTATATTTAGAGTTATAGTCTCAAACTCTTTTTTCGGGCAGAGGACCCTAATGGGTCCTTTAATAAAATATGAACCGAGATTAGTAAAAATAATATCATATTTTCAAAACAGTTAGGTCAACAATATCTTCAAAGGCCTAAAGCAAATTTTCGAAAAGGGTCTTATATGTGAACTATAGCAAAATAGGGACCGAATACATAATATTTCTTTAAATCGAATTCATAATATTTCTTTAAGACTAAGAACTGTGTTAAGTTTAAGTGGAATCAGTCCATATTTAAGAGTTTTTAAGCTTAAAACCATATTCCGGAAAGGGGTCTTTTGTGAAAGTAATACCTCTAGGAAAATCTAGTCTCTTTGTATGTTTTATGGTGTCAAGATAAATTTATATGGAAAATTTCAAAATTTATCTTTAAAATTGTATCCAATTTTTAATTTTGGAATGTATCAAAATTTTGCATATTTCGGTCTATAACTTTTCTTTTTATTGATCAGATTTTGACGATTATTTGCACGTTGATGAGGTACTTTTTACTGTTAGTTATAGTTAAAATTTGTATAGCAAATTTTCGGAATTTTGAGGTAACTTTTTTGTTAATGAACTTTTATAGCTTTAAAAAGGAAACTGCTTACGATATCAAAAATTGGTCACATTTCACTGAAATCGGACAATCAGTCTAGACGTGAGAATATGTCCAACAGATAGATGGACATATCAAAGTTGATACATATTTTAATTAGATGCAAGAATATATATACTTCATGAAATCTGAGATGATTCCTTCATGGCATTACATATTGAATAAAAAACTTAGTATACTCTCATAACACCTTGTGGTGGTGGAGGGTATAAAAACTTAAAAATAAAACTTGCAACAACAGATTCATATAGTTTAAAATATGGGGCACATAATATTTAAAAGATTTTCACAAGATATGTATCACTGTCTCAAAGTACGAAGAAGTAACAGAAAGAAAGACAGACAGACAGACAGACAACTACCAAAATAAGGGAACCAAACTTCGAGTGATATCTTTATTTTGCACTTTTCAACATAAAATGTGAGCAAACGACAAACAGACAGACAGACAGACAGACAGACAGACAGACATTATTTCCACCAACAAAAAACACAAAATAAACTTAAATGACTATATTATAAACGGATATTGCCGTCTCGTGTTGCAGTGCAAGAAATGAGGTGTTGACTGAAGTCAATGTTGTTGGATTTTGTGCAGTCAGTAACACCGCAACGTCATTCATTTTATACTGCACGTTGTGCAAAAAAATTTATAACTAAAGTTGATTTTTTTCCATTTAAGTTATATTTACATTTTTACTCTTTTTTTTAATAAATTTTATTCAAACAAAACTCCTGTTTACTGAAACTACATCCACTTTATATATAATTTATGTGCATTTTGGTACACAGGTGTGACAACGTTTTGAAAATATGTTACCATATATTTACGTTTTAACATCTTTGTTAGCACTATGATATGATTATTTGTGCATATTGCATATTTAATGCAGATATTAAAGTTAAGATATCGTTACTTCTTCTTCTTTTTTTCATTTCAAAGAAAAAATATATATTGATTTTAAATAAATTTATTTTGGTTTAAGTGAAGTTGTTGGTGTAAAATGAAGCAGGCCAGTGGCATTATAGCTACAGTTTTGAGATTTAAGGAATACGATTTTTAAGGAAAATTGTGAGAGCAAACATATTTTTGAGTTCATTTGGTGGACATCAACTATTGACCAGATAGGAGTCTATATCACGACAAAGCTTTTAACGTGAGTACATGTACTCGTATACATGGTGCTCTTCGCACTGGGTGAATACAATGTGTCTCACAACGACAAAGCTTTTAACGTGAGTACATGTACTCGTAGACATTGTGCTCTTCGCACTGGGTGAATACAATGTGTCTCACAACGCCCCCAAATACAGCAGACTGCTTTAACTGAGTACCAATTTGAAACCATGTATTTGAACATGACTTCCCCATGGTTTAGAGCTTAGTCTATCTAAAAGTCCTACTGATTTTTGAGACACGGCTCTCGGTTGTAAATGCAACTCGCAGAGACTTTATCATAATCTAAAAATGGTACTAATTACTTCATCTTAAAACTGATAGCGTATTACTTCCAAGTCAAAGGTGCTAAACCTAACAGAACCTGAAGAGCATACGTCGAAACCATTCTACACACTGACATACATTCTTAAATAGCTACTTTATGAACTGCAAAGACTTTTTTAACCAACAACAGACATGGCTGTTTCGCACCAGACATAAGCACCAACCGCATAGCCCTCCACGCAACGGATTGCCCTCTATATTAAGTACGAATAGCATAGCTAAGGATGCGTCTAATTTTGCTTCCTATGGCAGTCAGCTTGTCCCTAACGAGAGGAATGCTATATTCGGCTATACTACAAATACGTGTAAAGTAAATACGTTATGTTTCGTACTTACACACTCACACATACACTTACATAGGATCACTTAAGGAATCATAAAATTAGACAGATTTTTGGCTATAACTTTTTTTCTTTTTTTGAACCGATTAAAAAAAAATGGAATGATAAGGACGTTCATATAACTTAATATTATGACATAATTTTATTCAAATTTATCGATTTCTAATTGACAGTTTTACGAAAATTCTCCACTGGATTTTTCTGATTTGAAACTGGAAACTTCTCAGGATTAAAGCAAATAATCAGACCGAATTTCATTGAGCTCTTCAATTTTTGTGGATGTGAACGTGCCAACAGACAGACAGACGGAAAGGCAGACGAACACAGCTTAATCGATTCAGATTTTGATTTGATGCAATAATATATTTTCTTTCATGAAGTCTGAAATGATTCCATTGTAGCGTTGCACACAGTGTGACAAATCAGGAAACTTTACACATGTTTTTATGTACATTTATTCGATAAGACTTATCAATATAAATTTTCATTTCATCCATCAAAATAAAAAATCCTTAAAAAATTATACTTCTGATTACTTCTGTTTTTATCTCCTAAAATAAACAAAATCTTATGTAACGACTCAAAATAAAAGTAAAACACAATTTTTCAGCTTTATTTAAAGTATAAAACAAATTTGAGGGTGTAAATTATCACACCTTCCGATATCAGGTGTTAAAAATTACACAAAAAAAATAAAATAATAAATGAAGAGAAGAAAAAAAAACAAAAACAAAGTTGAACAAAAAACAATTAAAGAAAATATATAAAATAAGTTTTAGGGCATCACCTTCATCATACCCTATTGACGCTTAAAAAAGGAAATAAAATTTTCATCTTCGAAACGAATGACGTCAAAAATCTGAAAAGTAGAAAAACAATTTGTTTACAAAATGGATTATTTGTTATAGAACAAAGATTAAAAGCAGCCACTTGAAATTAAAAAATTATCATCAACTTTTTAATTTCAAGGTGGGTAAATATAGAACAACCACCGAAAATATACGTTATCCTTATCTCAGTCCAGCCAAATAAATAATGATTTATATAAAGTGTTTGTCTGAATAAATAATTGTCGAAATATGAGTCTGTTAAAGAAAAAATTACACCTGTAATCTGAAATGCAGGTCCACATTATTTGTAAATAAAAACGTATATTTGATTATGGCGAACCTTAAATACTCTCCAACACTTATGCGTCCACCGCTAATGCGTATACAATATACAATAAACATGCAACATGCTAACAGATAGACAGACGGACAGACAGAAAAACATAGCTAAATCGACTCAGTTTTCATTTTGATGTAAGAATATATATACATAATGGGGTCTTAGATGATGTCTTTTTAATGTTACATACGGTATGACAAAGTTAATATACCTTCTTCAACGCTTGTTGTGCTGTAGGATATAACTGATAGACAGAAAGACGGACATAGCTAAATCGACTCAAATTTTAATATGATGCAAGAAATTATATACATTATGGGGTCTGAGATGATTTTACTTAAGGTTGCATACGGTATGACAAAGTTAATATACCTTCTTCACCGCTTTTGGTGATGGAGGGTATAAAAACTCATAATTTTTAGAGAATCAAATCTATTCAAATTTATCGTTGCTTAACGATGTCCAAAAGTATACTCATATCGTTCCATGCTTATGGAAAGCAAAGACTTAAGGACTGAGTTCGACAAATTCTTAACATACATATATGTAAATGAAACCTTTTAATTTTTGATTTATTAGTACACTTTACGAAAAAAGAAATATTTTAATCACTAGAGATGAAATTTTAAACCTGTTTCGGAAACCCTTCCAGAACTCTCCATCACTCATATTGTGCAAAAATTAGTTCTAAGCGAAAATATACCGAAAATTTATCGAAATATTCTATATATATTATATTAAATTTTTCTACCAACGAAAATTTATCGAAATTTTCTCTATAAACGAAAATTTATCGAAATTTTCTCTAAAACAAAAGTTTATCGAAATTTTCCCTATTAAAGAAAAATGAAAATTTATCAAAATTTTCCTATTAAAGAAATAGGAAAATTTATCGAAACTTTCGAAATTTTTTCTATAAACGAAAATTTATCGAAATTTTATCTATAAACCAAAAATTTATCGAAATTATCTTTTAACGAAAATTTATCGAAATTTTCTTTATAAATAAAAATTTTTCGAAATTTTCTCAATAAACGAAAATTTACCGAAATTTTATCTACAAATCAAAAATTTATCGAAATTATCTCTATAAACGAAAATTTATTGAAATTTTCTTTATAAACAAATATTTATCGAAATTGTCTCTATAAACGAAAATTTACTGAAATTTTCTTTATAAACAAATATTTATCGAAATTTTCTCTATAAACGAAAATTTATCGAAATTTTATCTACAAACCAAAAATTTATCGAAATTGTCTCTATAAACGAAAATTTATTGAAATTTTCTTTATAAACAAAAATTTATCGAAATTTTCTCTATAAACGAAAATTTATCGAAATTTTCTCTATAAACGAAAATATAGCGAAATTTTATCTATAAACGAAAATTTATCGAAATTTTATCTACAAACCAAACATTTATCGAAATTGTCTCTATAAACGAAAATTTACTGAAATTTTCTTTATAAACAAAAATTTATCGAAATTTTCTCTATAAACGAAAATTTATCGAAATTTTATCTACAAACTAAAAATTTATCGAAATTATCTCTATAAACGAAAATTTATTGATATTTTCTTTATAAACAAAAATTTATCGAAATTTTCTCTATAAACGAAAATTTATCGAAATTTTATCTACAAACTAAAAATTTTTCGAAATTATCTCTACAAACTAAAAATTTATCGAAATTATCTCTATAAACAAAAATTTATCGAAATTTTCTCTATAAACGAAAATTTATCGAAATTTTATCTATAAACGAAAATTTATCGAAATTTTCTCTATAAAAGAAAATTTATCAAAATTTTCTCTATAAACGAAAATTTATCGAAATTTTCTCTGTAATCGAATATTTATCGAAAATTTTTCTGTAATCGAATATTTATCGAAATTTTTCCTGTAAACAAAAATTTATCGAAATTTTCTCTGTAAACGAAAATTTATCGAAATTTTCTCTATGAACGAAAATTTATCGAAATTTTCTCTGTAAACGAAAATTTATCGAAATTTTCTCTGTAAACGAAAATTTATCGAAATTTTCTCTGTAAACGAAAATTTATCGAAATATTCTCTTGAACGAAAATTCATTGAAATTTTCTCTATGAAAGAAAATTTATCGAAATTTTCTCTATGAACGAAAATTTATCGAAATTTTCTCTATGAACGAAAATTTATCGAAATTTTCTTCGTAAACGAAAATTTATCGCAATTTTATCTATTAAAGAAAATTATTAAATATTTATTTAGAAACGTATATTTATTGAAATTTTCGCTAATTAACGAAGGTTTATAAAAAATTTCTCTATAAGGAAGAATTTTTAAAAATTTTCTCCAATTAATGAATATTTATCAACGATCTTTTTAATTTTCTCAAAATCTATTTCATGTAGGTTTTTATTTCAAAATTCAGGTAACTTTTATTTAAGGAGCATAAAATATTGATCTTATAAAAAAATGAACAGAAAATATTTACCAAAGAATGTGTCTCATCAAAAGTATCCTTAAGGCTTAACCCAATAAGCATTTAATCTTAATGCCAATCCCTACTTGTGGCCAATGAATCTTAAAAATAACAGCAGGAGTTTATGTCCAAAAATATTTGACTGTGGCGCCAAAAGTGCCATTCGAATATATATTGCTATTAAGCTCAACCAAAAAAATTTTGTCCAAAATTTATTACACTTCTAAAAACAGTTTTAAAAAAATTTCTCATGATCGTTCATATAAGACATTTCAAAAGGTGTATAAAAATTCTTAAACAATGAGGAGGAAGAAAAAAAGACAAAATAAAAATTCAAAAAAAAAAAAAAAATCAAATCCAAATGTTACAGTCGGTTAAACCCGACTATGTTATACCATACACAATATTGTTGGTTGTATGTGATAGGTACGAATAATTTATGAGCAACCCTCGTATAATTTGTTATCTGATTTATGATTAAGTGTGAAGCGCATTAATATTTTACTCAGATTTATGTAAAATTTTGCGTTTGAAAAGCATTTTTTTCTGTAGTGTCATGTCGGAGCTTGAAAAAATGATGGACTGACCCTCGTATAATTTCGAACATAGATTTTATATTTTATTTATCTTAATTTGACTGGCATATGTGTGATATAGGCACTTCAAAGTGATATTTGGAAGGAGGCTTGTATGGGACCTATGAGAAGTAATGGGTTGTACCTCTCATATCGTTTATATTTAAGACTTTAAATGACTTTAAAAATCTATACCGGGAGGAAATTTGTATGGGTGCTACATACAAATATATGTATAGATATCTCAAAAATTGCGACATGTAGAGTGTTCGCAACGTTTACATGAACAGCCTGCCTAACAAATAGACGGACATCGTTAAATCGACTCAGAAAGTGATTCTGAGTCGAACGGTTTACATGTTACAAACATCAGCATAAACGCATAATACACCAAACACCCACGGCAGTGTAGGGCATAAAAACTGAAATATTCAAAATGTGTTGAAGTATTTCAAATTCACACACGTAGAGCGTTAACAACATTTCGATTAAAACAATGAATTGTTATATACAGTTCTCGCTTTTTATCTCTTTGATACCAAGCTGAGAATATGCGAAAAGTACAATCGAAACCTTATTTAAAATATTGCAATAAATATTTTCTTTTCATATCAGTTAAGGTTTCTTAAACTTGTCAGCAAAGGAAAGTTGAACCGAACGAAACAAAACTATTGAAATTATTTGGCAGATAGGAGGGTAGATCCAGAATTAAATTTCGTTGATAATCTTCTTTGTTATTTATTTAATAACTTTTTCAACCGCCCTCATAGTCACACAAACATTTATATTATTTAAAAAAAGCCACCGAATGGTTGAGCCGATAAACAAACATACAAACCAAATAGTTAAAATAATAATGAAGGCAAAAGAGACCAAATGACTGAACGACCGAACAACCGCCCGCCCGCACATGTGAACAATAAATTTCGCTGGAAATCGATACTCAGCTTTTGTTAATGAATAACCGCAAAAGCTTATTCAACATTCAATACTTTGTTGACTACAAACACACAAACACGCATACAATGAAACACTAACACGCACATATGTTACCGATATTCTTATGTATGTGCGAATACGATATATGGTTGAATAAACCATTAATGATCAAAATCCATAAAGACCAATGTGTATAATGTATAACCAATAAAATCATACAGACGGATTTCGGTTTGAAATTGAAAAGAAGATAAGTGAAAAAAAGTATTGTCGGTCCAGATTGACATTGAAATATCCTACACCAGATTGTGGATTATATGGAGAAACTTATCATCCGATCCTTATAGAAGTCCTAAAATATCTTTGGTTAGTATACTTAAAGGTAGGACCGACTTTCATAATTATGAACGGGAAAGAGGTCCTTGATATAACGCTGACAATTAATACACATCAGCATTTGATAGAGGACTGAAATGTATCTACCGAATGTTATTTCTCCTATTATTGATATTTGAAAATCACATTTAGTAGTGGAAGGGATAAGTTTTAATAATTCCTAAATAGGCGAAGGATAAGTTGGGAGAAGCAGAAATGAATCCTTGCAAATACACTGTCAAATCAATTTGATATCTATCCGTGATTTGGAAAGGACAATGAATGTGTTTACAGACCACTTGAATAAGGCTACAGCACGTTGATGTAGTGTATCGGTACATAGGGGCAAGTATATCCCACCGTGGTGGTTCCCGTTAATATCTGTGATGGAAAAAGGAATGGTAATGCCAAAAAATAGACAAATGCTCTCATATAAGCAATTATTTAATCGCTTTAAAAATCAGGTTAGGAATATTAAAAAGCTGAGGCGATTAGGTTACGAAGGATTTTGTCAAAATATTTTATATACCTGGATATATGCAATATCCTAATGGCAGTTGGACAATGTACAGTCAGGAATAAATGGTGCTACTTCTGAATACTAATTTCCCAGGAAATGCAGCACATCGGTTGTTTCAAACCTTCATGACAGCCTGATGACCTAATCTAAGGTATATTTGGATAATTATTCCTAAACCTTGCAAACTTTAGCACAAACGCACAACACCACAACACTTGAATTAATTATAAACGATATTTGACAACTGTTACACTATAATCAAAAATAACAGCGTGATCGGCAGATTGCACTATATAATCTTGTTGAGTTATTTCAATACTTCCTACAGATCTAATAAATTAAAGTTTGTGTGTAATAATTCCAATAGTGGACACATTTGGTCGATTATATTATGGGAGCTTCATGGGCGGAATTTTAGCGGTGCAAAATGGGACACCTCTTTTCTTCAACCACATGCCAAATGTTTGTTATTCATTTAATGCCAGAAAAAATTTCATCATCTTGAAGCCTCTGAAAATTCCAAAAAAATGTGATCTTTTGGCCTATGTAGTTCAATTGAGGTATCGAAAGCTAAATTCCATTTTAATATTTATATAGGAAATATAAGTTCAATTCGATATTTTGATTAAATAAAATTGAATGTCCGAGGGAACTCCGCCCATGAAGTCCCTATGGAGTCTAAACTACCGAAGTTATATTGTCACACTTCTCTGCTATACGAATTTTTGCTTGTGAATTTTAAAATTGTATCAAATATCAATCTGTCGCTCTTTTTCATTGGAGCTTATTGAATTTAGAGTATCAATCAAAACGTGAGAATATTTCCAGCAGATAATAAGACAGATATGACTAAATTGATAGAGTTTTCAATTTGATTAAAGAATATAAAAACTTTATTTAGTTCTTATTGATGCCTTATTAGATTAACTAATAAGTTTAATCCTCTTTTGACACTAGTGGTGATGGAAGGCCAAACAACATAACTAACTTTGCAGAATCCTCTCTGATCAACTTTTCTTCATTTCTAAAATTGACTAGACAAAAATTATTTGAAATTTCACTTTTAACGAAAATTAAAAAAAAAACGTTTCGTATTTTACAAAACTTCAACAATTCTATTTAAAATACTTCAGATATATTTCATTTATTTACTTGATTTTAAAATGCTTAAGGGTATAACTTTTTAAAATGTTAAAAAAAAATCTTAAATTTCAATACAAAATAAAAAAAACTTAACAACAAAAATAATTAAAAACCCTTTTTTCCGCTAAATGTGAGTGTAAATGACAGTTGGTGTTATTTAAATTCTCACTATTGATTTACGATTTTAAAATGGGCGTTTTTAATTATAATTTCGGCAAAAGAACATTAAAAGAGGGATAAAAACATAAAACCAATTTAATTTATAGATTTTTGCCGAACATTTTTATTGTTCAGTATAAATAAATTTAAATATAAAAATATCGTTGTCTTCAAAAAAAGTGAAATGAAATTTAAACCGCTTATGGGAATGTTGTTGTTTTTTTTTTCTTTCTCTTAAATCTTGGTTTTGTTAAACCACATTTCAAAGATTAACTACAAATCGTTGAATGTCAAGTATTTAAACAAAGGGAACGTGCGATGCAACAAAACAAAACATGATGTTTGCAAACAGCAGCTATAAAATAATTTGCATAACTATAGGAAAATTATCATATATGAGGAAACGGTTTACACTAGCAACGATATATATTTTAATAGTAAAAAATTAATTGAACTAACAAAGAATTCGTCTGTGTCAAATCTGATTTTTTTTCCATTTTAAAGAAAATTGCACGATTTCAGTAAACATATAATACTTTATCAGCCTGAAATTCTTTCATTTGTTAATACCGATCTAAAGTTATGATTGCCGAATTTAATTCAAACACTATGTTATTAAAGACTTTTGAACTGAAAATTTTTTTCCAAGAAAATGGGCTTATTTGGAAGCAAAAAATCCGAAAATACCATTCAAATAATTCAATATTTTAAGGTTTCATCAGTTAAAACCACTTTGCAGGGAAAGGTCCTATATTTGATTTGAAATCAATTGTATTTTTATTATTTATTTAATTATTACAATAGTAACAAAACTTAAAACCCTATATAGGAAAGAGGCCTTTTAAGGGATCTGATAGAGTCCACAGTGTATATATATTCCTGCATCAAATCAAAATCTGAGTCGTTTTATGACACAATAATAACATACACAATAATTTCAGAGCTAAATGAAATTTGGCCTGATTATTTACTTTAGTCCTGAATAGTTGCCTTTTTAAAACCAGCAAAATCGGTTTAGTATGCTAAGAGATATGGGCCTATATCTAAAACAACATATAAATTAAAGCAAAGTACTTTCGAAAAAATTATCAATTTTAAATTAACAAATTAGAATAATATATGTCCATAATATTAGGGAATAAATACCTTATTATTCCAAAAATTATGAAAATTGGATCAGTATAAGAAGTTATAGTCAAAAAAATAACTAATTAAATTATAAGAAATACTTCTATATAATGTATTCGTTTGTGATTGTATCTGTGAGCATGTATGTGCATATATACATGTGCGAAACATAATGTATTTATTGCTTACGCTTTGTGGTGGAGAGTATTGAAGATTCGGTATAGCCGAATATAGCATTATAACTTGATTTATACCCTACTGACCCTAATTAAAAATTTTTTTGTGAGGAAATGAAGTAGCAGAAGTTTTCGTATTTAGGGTCGCCTATTAGATTGCAACCCTACCACAAGTGTAATAAGGTTTATAACGCCAATAATGGATCATTAAGAACGCCATTTCAGAGTCGATTTAGCTATAACCGTTTATCGGTTTTTGGCACATTCACATCCGAAATAATTTAGAGAACTCAATAAAATTTGGACATATTCTTTGTTCTTGTTCTGTCGGTTCTGTCCGAAATTAGATATAGACCACTTTTTGCAGCTTCTTCCAAATACTAAAAAAAAATAAATATCGATTATCAACAAACCGCTATAAAATTTTAATTTTTTTTATTTTACAAATAAATTTTATAAACGTCGCATTTCTTTGAAACTGTTACCAGAAATTTCATTAAATTTAACATATAAATAAAGTCTTAATGAAAAGTGTAATAACCCTAACTGAAATTTTTAATATCGCATACATCTTAAATTGTTACCAAAATGTTGCTGGTATCTCCCTTTACTAGAACTAAATTAGAACTAAACTAGAACTAGAACCAAACTGGAACTGAACTAGAACCAAACTTGAACTGAACTGAACTGAACTGAATTAAAAATGAACTTGAACTGAACAAGAACTGAATTAGAACTGAACTGGAATTGAACCTGAACTGAACTAGAATTTTAATTATCGCATGTTTCCGAAACTGTTACTGCTTTAAATACATCACACGGCCATGAAATCCCGCATACAAATTAATTTGTTTATCCTCCATTTTTACAAGTAGCGAAGTGCGCATATTAACCTCATCATTCAGTTTTTAACACCAGGAAGAAGTCATCTAAACCCCACATTACACAAGTCCTTAAATCCAATCAAAGCCAATAGATTTAGGTTAATACTTTTTCTGTCCATCAGTTGGAAACGCCTTTAAGTCCGATTTTATAGAAATTTAAATTAAAGTTTACACCATATTGCTATTTAGAACTCGCAGTATCGCATCGGTAGAACAAAATTTCTGGAACCATATCTGAAATAACCAAAAAAATTTAGACGAAAGTCTTAACTTTTACATAAAATATATAGAACTATTTTGCCAGAAAAATATTAAAATCAAATCAATAGAAATAGTTAAGGCTTAGGATTCAAATATAACTGCATTTGGTGTTACTACTGTTCCCGGTTTTGATAATTCTTTGCAAGATAAAATATTAAATTTTTACTAAAATTTATTTAAATTTATTTATTTTTTAATGAAAATTGTGGAAATCTGTTTTGTCTTGATTTTGGAGATATCACAGATATCGGTATATAATTTTTTTGTTAACAGGTTACTTAAAAAAACAAAAAATATGGATTTCGGACAATTAAACAGGTGATAAGAATAAGAATAAGAGATAGTAAATCTTGTCAGATTTTAATTTGCTACATAAATATACATGTGTGTATACACTTTATGGGGTTTTAAATGATTCACTTTTGGCACAAAACGCGAAAGGATGAACTGTTCATCAGCATTTCAATACACGTGTTGGTGGATATTAAAATGTAGTCCGATTACCTTCTGCCCCCCACATAACATTTCAAGTAATTTATCTTAAAAAAACTATTTGATGAATGTTGCTATTATAAGGCCAACAATTATCTCCCCCAGGTATTTGTACTTAATTTTAATTCTTAGTGTAAACTCTCAAATATTTTACTTCACAATAAATCTGTAGACAATAAAGTTTTGTAAGTAAAAAAAACCTCAAATTGACAATGAATATTATATGCGCCTACTTGAATTTCGGTTATTTAATATCAGCATTTAAACAAGTAATAGAAAAAAGAAATAATAAAGTATTTTTGTAGTAGTCAAAATAATAGTAGTTGTCTGTCACAGATACTATTTACTATCTTTCAGTTAAAATATTTTCATAGAAAAACAAGTAAAAATGTTATAGTCGATCAAGCCCGACCATGTAATACCTTACACCACATTGTTGTTTGTAAATGACTGCTAAAAAAATTTATGTTCTCTTCGCAAAATTTGGTTAAACTAGATTTGTATTTAGGAATTCTATGGACTGAAAACAACATTCCGGGGAGACATTTGTATAGAACCTATATGAAATAATTTACCGCTCATAACCAATTCCAACCAGCATCGTCCTTTGACCAATATAGTAGTGCACATTTCATTAAGATATCATGAAACTGTGAACTGTACTTTGCGAACAACTTTACATGTAAAGCCAGACGAATGGACGAAAGGACAGTCAGACATACTTAAATCGACTCAGGAAGTAATGGTAGGACCATATTTTCTGTCCGTTACAAACATTTGCACAAACGCCTAATACCAACCCCCAAACCACCTATGGTTATGTAGGGTATAATTATTCATAAACATAAACGACTATAGTTACAAACATGGTTTTGCTATTTAATACTCATCATATCTTCACTATAACAACAAGTATCTGTGCGGTTGCTTTTTTTTTGCTAACAGATACAGGTATGTATCTTCTATCTTCGCTTGTATTTAATATCTGAAGTATCTGTGTGTTTAAAAGCAACCTTATAAACTTGTCAATGATTCGTAGCAATGACAATAAGACAGACGGATGGATGATGTTTTGTTTAATTTTATTATTACTTTTTTATTAAAGTAGTTGTTGTTGTTCTTATTGTTGTTGTTATAGAAGAGAAAATTCCTTAAGTGAACAACAATGATTTTAAGTTACTTACAAATCAACATTGAAATATAAACTAAATTTATTTCTGTTGGGGAAAAAAACGAAAAACAAATGTCTTAAATAAACTTGAAGAAAAACTTAAGACAAAATAAACTCAATAAATAATAACTTTCTAGGGTTTCAATTAAAAGGGTTGCCAACAGTTTAATTAATATATTTTTTTACAATTGAATTATTTATAAAAATTTAATTATTCTACCCTCCACCACCACAAGTGGTGAAGAGGGTACATAAACTTTGTCATTCCATGTGCAACCCTAAGAAGGAATCATCTCGGACCCCGTACTGTACATACTTACATCAAATCGAAATCTAAATCGATTTAACTATGTCCATCCGTCTGTCTGCACGCTCACAGAGCTCAATGAATTTTTGCCTTTATATTTCTTATAGTCCTGAGAAGTTGCATATTTAAAACCAGTTAAATGGGTTCAGTATATTAAATAATATAGACCGATATCTGAGATATCCTCTATGTTTACGGAAATATATATTTTTTTTAAATAAAATACAATTTTGTCATAACATTAGGTTATATGTACTTTATTACCATTCCAAAAATTTTGAAAATCGATTCAGTAAAAAAAGTTATAGCCAAAAATATAACAAATATTATTACTTTTTAAATGTTCCGTTTATATTTAAGAAAAACTTGTATATAATGTGTACTTCTGTGAGTGTATGTGTGAGTGTGTATATAAGAAAAATAAGGTATTTCTTCACAAGAATTGTGATGGAGGGTATTGAATATTCGTCGTAGCCGAATATAGTATTCTTACTTTTTATATGTTAACTTTAACAGTTGTACCCTACGAGGTTCTAAATTTATATAAATAAAGGTCTTTATACCAAGTGCTGCTGCAGGGCAAAGTGAGGGACGTCTATTATATTTTTTCTATTAAAGAATTTAGTCGACCAGTTTGGATAAACTTTAGGCTGCCTATGGGTCGAATTTGAAAGTCTCTGAGTACAAAATTTAAACTAAAACTTTTTTTGGCTGTTGGATGGAAAAAATTGTGAAATTGAATAGGAAACAAAAATTTGCATGTCGTTAATGTCTGAGATAACCCACTTCACACCCCATCACAAAAAATTATTAAGGAGTGAGATTAAAACTTTTTAACATACATATATATTAAAGATAACGGAACCGCAGAACTTAAAGTTTTATTTTTTCTTTGATATAAATTATTTTTAAAAAGAAAAATATTTTTTATAATTTTGAACACTAGTGAAGAAATTTTCAATAGTGCTAACTATCACTTGGGTCGAATGGTAAGCCCATCCCACATTTGCGATCCATTTAAGTTCTTATGTTCTCTTTTAACAAGAGCCAAATATCTCTCCACTGGCTTTAGCTACAGACAGTTTGGAGGATTTGATTCTATTGGTGCAAATTATACATTAATATTCTGGTATCACTCTAGAGCTTGTTTACCATAGTGACAGAATACCAAGTCAAGCTAAAAATAAGTCTCATAAATGGAATCTTGTAAATAATTATTGGTTTAAATTTTGGTATTTATAGAGCCCTTTGCCGCAACCGAATATTGCTTGTCATACCAAGAATTTTTAAAGAAATTTTGGCTGCAGTTTGGACTTAAACTTTTTTCGACATTCCATCGAGCATTAGCAACATAACATTTTTGACATGAATTTCTGAATAACATACATGAAGAACATTATGCAGCAAGAGTATATCTATTTTTATATCTTGACTTTTATTTCGTGCTCTGCTTTTGGCCTTTAAATTTTTAGCAGGAAATTTTTAATTTGATCAAAATTAAGAAAAACTTGAATTAAACGTCTTTATGAAAAACCTGTGTTAAAAATGTTTCGATCTCATTCCTTATGCTACAGGTTTATGTTATCATTATGTTAAATTTCATTCATCCAATGGTTCAATAGTTTATACCAAACAAATCGTTTCTAGCCCACTGTACATTGTCTAGATAATTCCTTAAAAGATCTTGGCTGATTTTTTAGCCATATTTTTTGTAATACAATTATCAAATATCCCTGGCAACTCTGAAATAAAGTTAAATAGAAAACTAACAAAACTTAAACGTGACGCATAATAAATTCCACTTAACTTCATTTAAATGATCTGCCAACCTTTTTCGTATTTCTGATTAAAAACATTAAAAATGTTAAGGGATCATTTAAGGTAGAAAAGCGAAAAAAGTGAGTATCTAAATAGTTTTAAATTACCAAACGGTACGATTATTTAATTTGCATAAAAGGTTGCAGGAAATAAGAAATCGAATTTCTGTGAAAAGAATTCCTGAAGCTTTTAATACCCTACACCACCATAGGTGGTGGGGTTAATATGTGTTTGTGGATTTGTTTGTTTAACGGGTAGAAAAAATTGTTCTACCACCACTTTTATGTATACCGTTCGACCGAAAATTACTTCCTGAGTCGATTTAACTATGATCGTCCGTCAGCTGAATGCCTATGTTAAGCTTGTTCGTAAAGTACTGAAGATATCTTAATGAAATTTGACACGTTCAAAAGTCCAAGGATTATGCCTATTGAAATTGATTATGATCGGTCCATTATTTCAGATAGGTCCCATATATATTTCTCCCGGAATGGGATTTTAAGTACATAAAATTCCTAAATACAAACCGATTTTATCAAAGTTTTGCAAAAATAAGTCTTATAATATTTTAAAACGATATACAATATTACATGAGGATCTGTCCATTATTTCTCATAGGTCCCATACAACCACCCCTCCAAATATCACTATAAAACGCATAAATCGCACATATACGTGGGTATTGTAAAAATATTTAGTCAAATTAGAATAAATATATGCCAAAAACGATGTGTAAAATTATACGAGGATCGGTCCATAATTTTTTCTAACTCCCACATAACCCTCCATTAAAAATTCCTTTTTAAAAGCATAAATTTCACATCAATTGGACAAACAATCATAAATAAGAAAAAAAATTATACGAGGGCCGTTCATAAATTTTTCATAAAATTCATTTATAACCAACTATTTCATGTAGGGTATTACATAGTCGGCCTTGACCGATTATAACAGTTTTACTCGTTTGTGGTTGTTTTTCTTTTTTTGCGAGTTCAAACAAATAATTATAAGTGCTTAATATGGATCAATACTTATAAATCAGAAGAACCTGATTTATGCTGGTCTCCTGTGTCTTTCATGACACCTCAATAAATGAAATAAAATAAAAAAATTGTTCTTCTTTCTTTCGTTTTGGCTATTTTTTTAAGAAGTACGTATGTGTTTTCCCCCAGATTTCAATATTATATCAATGTGTCAAAACTTACACCTACATGTGTCTTAAATGTCCATCAATATTCTATATTGGCGACTTTTTTATTTAAACCCGGGGACTTGTGATGAATATTTGATTACTCTTTGTTGGATTCTCTGCGTGTAACGTGTTTTTTAAATTCTATTTAATTTGTAAATTTTATACAAGTTACAAAATACACTTGTCTTTCAATCTTTCACTCAGTCACTCACTTGCTCGCTCACTCACTCACTCTCACACTTACTTATTGGCTTTAAATGTCTCCTTTAATGGTTTCTTTTCTCCAGTTGTTATTATCTGCATTTAATTGTTTATTAAAATGCTTTTAACATGGTTTATTCTGAAAATGCATTTTGAATATCAATGACTTAAATGTCTTATCAAACGCTTTTGATTGGTGTGTGAATATTTTGTGTACGATTTCATAGATGATTGAGTTGTTGGATTATGTGTTATTTGTTTTGAAGGAGTGAGAGTGAACAAATTTTAATATGGATTTCGAAATTTTTGGTAAAACATTATATTTAATTGCGTATGTTACAGCACAAACGAGTCAGCTCCCATGAAGAATAAATGAAAAGAATGAACAAAAATCTGATACGATTTATTCGCGTCCATCTGTCTGTAAATCTTTAGAAAATTATATTACGAATTTCATATTTAAGAGTTTTATAGCCTTGAAACCCTATTTCGGAAAAAAATCCTTGTATGGGAGCTAATATGAACCTGCATTCGTCAAAGTAGTTGCATATATTTAAGTCAGTTGGAAAAAGTATGAATGCTATATTTGCCTATGCCGAATTTTTAATACCCTACACTACAAATTCTTGTGAAGTAAGTACATACACACTCACACATGCACTTACAGACGTATAAATATGTAAAAGTTTTTGCTTAATGAGTCATAAAATTAATTATAGTTTTGGCTATAACATTGTTTCTACTGAACCGATTAATTTTTGGAATGGTAATGAAGTATATATAGCTTATTATAGTGACAAAATTCATTCTAGTTTGTCGTGTTATAATTGAAAATTTTACTAAAGTTCTTCGCTTGAGGTTGCTTCAGACACTGGAATATATCCTTTAATAGGCAGCAGAATCGTTGCTGATTTAAAATTAAAAAATTTTCAGGACTATTAAAAATAACATATCAACAACAGACATATGGATAGACAGACGGACATAGCGATCCAATTTATGATGTGATGTAAGAATATATGCCTTATGGGGTCTGAGATGATTAGTTTTTGGCGTTACATACGGAATGACAAAATTAATGTTCCCTCTGGAGGTATGAGGTTAAAATAATATTTAAGAGCTGAATATCCAATAACTTTTATATAGGAGCTATGCCAAAGTATAGTCCTAACATAGATCAAAGTTTGGTCCTGCATATTTCTATATAAAAATAAAAGTAAATGACGAATTTCGCAAATTTATCTTTGTGTATCAATACTTTGCACATCTTAGGTTAGATTAAGTCATTAAGCTGCCACAAATTCGAAAGTGCAGAATGCGGCTCACTTGGGTCATGAAGGTATCTCTGTGTTACCTAAAAAGAGAGTTAATAGTAAACAAAGAGAAAATGTAAGCAAAAGTAGTGGTAGTTAGATGTCTGGAGTCGAAGTAGAAGAAATATTTAAGAAGTACTGTATTAAAGTTAGTTCCACAGAAAGTTGTAAGGAGCCTATGAAGTAGACTCTTCATGGGACCTTTCGCTTTTACGAATAGAAGCACAGGAACCCTCAAATTAGTAGTGATCAAATCTGTGAGAGATTTTAACTAGCAGCAGTTAAAGAAGCTCCTAGATCATCGCAATATTCAATGTACGCCATCGTATTAAATCATTAAGTCATTCTCGAACAAGATTCGATGTCGTATAGATGTCTGTCTGGAACTCATTGCTTTTGATATTTAGACAATTTTACCACATTCACTCGGAATGTGATTCAGGCCATGTCAATGTTGATAGCTAATCCACCATCACTACCACGAACAATATTTTGAATCACACTCTTAATCAAAAAAAGTGAAATGTTTTTCAAGAAACATATATGACTTAGTGCTCTGTGATTTGTTTCCCATTAATATACTTCTGTAATTAAAATTCAAATGATTTAAAATCACCACAAGTGGTAAAATAGGGGACACTTAGTTTATCACTTTCTGTGCAAAATAAAATTCTTAGGTATTTATTTCTACCTGTTTAGCGAGATTTTTTGTTGTTATCCTAAGCAGTTTCCTATATGTAACCAACAATATCGTTCAAACTGTACGATAAAATTATATCCAAATAAAAGAAAAAAATATATGATTCTACATGTACATGCATAAATATTCGGCGCACTGATTTTCTGTTGTATTAATTAATAAATTAATTTTTGGCGAAATTTTCAAAAATCGATATAACCGAGATGGCCAAATCTGGAGGGTAAGTGCTGCGCCCCTAACCACATATGCCCTTGTACTCACCCAAATTAACTATAAAATCTTTCAGCTCTAAGCATATATAATTATCATTAAGATCAGCGTGAGAGATCGAAAGGATTTTTCGAAAAGACGCACAAAAAGGGGATTTGTGGAACAAAAGTTGTAACAGATTTAATTTACCAAAAATGAACACATTTCAATTGTGAATTTGCAATGTTTCCCGTTTAATATGAAAATGCAAATCATAGAAAAGGGGACAATAAGCGGAAATTTGCAAAAGTCGCAATTTGCGAACAAAGTTGCACTAACGGTAACACTGATTAAGATATCTATAACGATTTTAAATTAACGGAATTATAACTAGTAAGAATGCCGAATCTTCAATACCCTTCACCGCAAACACGTAAAAAGTAAATACGTTTCGTACATATATTGTTTACGCACTCACATATGCATTGTCAAATGCATACAATACATGAAAGTCTTTCTTAAATATGACAAAGAAAACTTAATGAGTCATAAAAAATTTTTACTGAACCGATTTAGATAATTTTTGAAACAGTAACGAGGTACATACAGTACAATATAATGGAAAATTTTGTTTAAATTTGTCCATTTATAATTAAAAATTTTTGTGGATATGAGTGTGCCAAAACAGACATAGCTAAATCGACTTAGATTTTTATTTAATGCAAGTATATATACATATACATTGTCGCGTCATAGAAGGTTACTTCTAAGCAGGGAATGGCAATAATTATATATCCTCTTCACCTTGTGACAGTTGTGGGTATGTAAAAATTTATTTCGGCACGCTGCGTGGCATTATCTAAAAAATTTATGTATTAGAAAGTGTGTATATATGATGTAACTTTGCTGTGATGTAATGGAGGGCATCAAATATTACATACATCGTTTTTTATTTTTTTATAAACATAAATCAAATTCTAGGTTTTTCGAATGTCAAGGACTTTATGTTATTTATTATTATTATTTTTTTTTGCGAGTTTATCTCTTGCACTTTGAGTTACTTTTTTCTTGTCTGCTTTTAACTTAATAAAAAATTCATTTTACATTGATCTCACGTCAAAAGGAAAATATTTTTTAGCTAACAAAATTCTAAACAAAAAGACAATTTTAATAAAAAAAAGTTTTTAATGGTCACTATGACACATGGAAAAATCATTATTTCCATTCTATTTTCAAATGATGTACGAATTTGTTTTAAATTGACCTTAAAGTTACAAGGTTATGTTTTCAAAAATCAAGTAAAAATGATATATTTGACTATATCGAATCTTTAATACCCTCCTTCAATTACATAATGTAGTTTATAGCATGACCTGAAGATATTGCTCCAAAAATTAAATTCACCAGTATAAACACCGAAAAGGTCTCTACAAAAACTACAGTGTTTCCTGTATGATACTCTTGAAGGTATATTGATACCGATATATTTTATTAAAAAAATATACCGGTAATGTTAAAGAAAGATATTATGCATTAAATTAGTTACATATATAGAAAATGTCTGAATTTCGATGTAACTGTTTCATATTTAAGAACCTTTTAAGCCTTTAACACTATTCCGGGAAGTGGGATTATAAAGTAGTAATAACAAAATATGGCCCGATAATTGTCAAATTATTTACATTTCATTAATTTATTAAAGACAGTTATTAAAGACAATATGAATTCGATCAAATTTATGAGAGTGGCCTTAAATGGGAGCTTTTACCAAATATGGCCAGATAATTGTAAAACTATTTATATTTTATTCATTTACTAAAGTCCATTTAAAAATATAATTGTAACATATTTAAAAAAATTTACAAACTTCCATTTAAGATTCATTTCCCATTTACGGGAATTTGATCCGTATAACGTTTTATTAAATAGGAAATTTCTCAGGGTAATATCATATAACATGACCAAATTTAGCCGGACGGACAGCTTAATCTTCTCAAATTTTGATTTGATGCAAGAATATATCTTAAAAAATCCTTCTTGGTATTTCGCACGGAATGAAAATTAATATACCCTTTTGCGGTGGTAGAGGATAAAAAATATGTATAAAGTAAATATGAACAAGAACAAATGCGATATTGATGTGAGCCGAGTCCTTAATACCTTTCAGGCTTAATAAGTCTCAGATATCGGTCTATAACTTTTCTCTAACTAAAGCAATTTTGACGATTTTAAGTAGGGATATAAGTAAATCGAATCATATTTCGATTTGATGCAAAGATATATATCCTTTATGGGATCTAAAATGATTCCTTATTTTCGTTACAAAAAGAGTAACACAGTTAATATCACAGCATCTCCACTTTTAGGGATGAAGGGTGGTTATGACTTTTTCTTGCGATGTCCAACTGTTGGATTCTACAAAGCATTAGCGATTTTCGGTCATACTTTTTCGACTGACAAAATAACTTAGTAGAATTATATTCCAACATTTTCAAGAAATATATCTTTTCACTGATAAGTCCTATTACCCAGTTTAATCTATATATTATACCTGCATATGTGGAAGAGGTATTATTCGTTTATGCAGATGTTAGAAACGGGCAGAAAAAGTAGTCCTGTCACCACTTTTTAGTTTACCGCTCGACTCAGAATCACTTCCTGAGTCAATATAAGCATATCCGTACGGCTGGCTGTATATGAAAAGTATGTATGCCCTACGAAATGGGGTTTAGTCTTTAAAATTCCTAAATATTAACGAATGTTAACCAAATTTTAGAAAAATAGTTCTTATAATATTATGCAACGATATGTCAATTTACATAAGAATTGGTCTGTTATTTCTCATAGGTCTCATACAGCAACCTTTCCAACTTGACACCCATGAATCACAAGTATACGTTGGTATTTTCAAAATATTTAGTCAAATTATGATAAATACAAACCAAAACCTCTCTGCGAAATTATACGAAAGTCGGTCCAAATTTTTTTCTGACTCCCATACAAACTTCCAGAAAAAAATCCTTTTAAAACACATAAATAAAATAAAGATATTATACGAGGTCCGTTCACAAATTTTTTGTAGCAGTCATATGCAACCAATAATGTGGTTGATAATCAGGCTTGGCCGACTATAACATTTTTACTTGTTGCCATTAAAATACTCTACCATAATTTGCAGATTTTTCATTATATTTTCCATTAAAGTTTACATGAAAATAAAGTAGCAAAGTAAATTATTCATTTAAAATATATTACAGCAGCATCATAAATATATTTCATATCTCCATTTTTTACTTTATACCTCCTTCACTCACACTTTTTCTATCTCTCATTTTCTGTGTACAATTTCAGTCATAATTATGATGACAATATTGGATGATGGCTGCTAACGAAACGGAAGGCACTAATTATGTTGCACTATAAAAATTAACACAAAACAACAGCATCTGCAATGTAGCAGCAACATTATGTGACAGATATTACAAACATATTGCAACAAAAAAGCAGAACGGAATAAAAAAATTAAATAAAATAAAAAAAGAAAAAAAATTATATTAAATTTCATATTATTATAGTCATATTTTAATGTTGCATATTTTATGACACTCTGTGTTGCATTGCGTTTGATGTAGACGACAAATTTATGTGTAAAATTTACAAAAAAAATAAAATTAATAAATTTAAATATTTAAATTATGAATATTCGAGTAACTCATAAAGAGAAAATAAAATATAAATTTATGGGAATTTAAATAGGAGAAAAAAAAGAATAAAAGTGTAATAGTTTAAGGTATAGAATTTTTTTATTCATCGGTGTAGTCTAACTGACTGTAATATATTATACCAACTGTATCTGTGTTAATGAAATTGCTGAATGGCGGTAAATAATTATTATAACCTTCACTATCACAAGTGAAAATGAAGCTATGTCAACTTTGTCATTCCGTATGTAATGCTAAGAAAGAATAATCTGAGACCCCATAACGTATATATATATTCTTAAATCAAATCAAAATCTCAATCGATTGAGCAAGGTCCGCCTGTCTGTCTGACCATAAGATGTTTCATATTAAAAACCACTAAAATTGGTTCAGTATATTAAAAGATATAGACCGATATCTAAGGTAACCTCTACATTTTAAGTATTTGATGTAGTCCTAAGAAGTTTCCTATTAAAAACCAGCAAAACTGGTACTAGATATTAACCGATATCTGAGGCAACCTCTAAATTCAAGGGAAAAACTTTCCTGAAGTTGTCTATTAAAAATCAACAAAATATAATGAAATTTTGCAATAATATTATTTTTTAAATAAAACATTAAAACAAATGCACTACCCTCGTATAATTCGATTTTCCGATTTATTCTTAAGTGTGCAGAACATTATTGCAATACCAACATCTATGATAAATTTATGAATTTCATAAAAAGTTAATGTTTTCTGGGCGGCCATATGGGAGTTACAAACTTGTATAATGTCGCTCCTCTATTTTTGCTTATATTTATCTTAATTTGACCTGTTTTGTTTTGATTTGATTTTAAGATGCCCTTCTGTCTGTCTGTCTGTCTGTCTGTCTGTTTGTCTGTTAGTCTGGCTGTCCATGTAAAAGTTTTGAACAGTCTTCAGGTCCCAATTTTTGAATATCGCGATGAAATTTGGTACATATTACGATTTTATCCTAAGGACGAAGCCTATTGAAATAGGTCATGTTCGGTTCAATATTTCACGTATCTCTCATACAAATGTTCTTCCCGAAATTTGGTTTCAAGGTCGTAAATGTCCTAAATACAAAGCGATTTTTACAAAATTTAGACAAGTAAGTCTTATAATATTCTAAACCGATGTGCCAAAGTATGCGAGGGTCGGTCTGTTAGTTTTCACAGGCCCCATGCAAGCCCGCTTACAAAAATCACTTTTATGAACAAAAATCTCACATATACGTTGGTATTATAATAATAATTGGTGACATTAAAATAAGCAAAAATTGATGTGCAAAATTATACGAGGATCGGTTCATAATTTCTGGTAGCCCTTATATAACCCCCCAGAAAAATTAATTTTAAAACGCATAAATATTTTAGCACAAGTATTGCACACTTTAGAGTAAATCAGAACTACCAAATTTAACCTTCGATCTGGTGAAGGGTGTTCGATAGTCGGGCTTGACCGACTATACATTCTTACTTTTTTTAACAATGCTTTATGTACTCTCCATCACCACAAGTATTGGGCATTGAGAGTATATTAAGTTTATCATTCCATATGTAGCGCTAAGAAGGAATCGTTTCAGAACCCAAAAAGGTATACATATTTTTGCCTCAAATTAAAGATAAAGACAATTTTGCTATGTCCGTCTGTCTATCTGTCTGTTGTTGGCACACTCACATCCATAATAAATGACAAAGCTCAATGAAATTTGACCTAAGTATTTGTTATAATCCTATAAGGTTTCTTATTTTAAACCGGCAAAATTGATTCAGTATAAAATAAATTATAGACCGATATCTGAGACAACTTTTTAATACTGAAAAGTTTGACCAACGATTATGAAAAACTGTTTATTAAATTTTCATATAATTAGGCGAGAAAAATTTTTTGATAGGGCACTACGATAGGGCACAATTAATATCCCATATCTCTATAACTATTAAAGAAATTTCATGAAATTTGTCATATCGCGTTATTGTAGGCAATAAAATAGATTTCCAACAATAACTACTAAATTGATCATGTTGAATGTATTAAAGATTTGGAACAGCCTGATACAGCATGCATCCATGACTTCATAAGGTATATATATTATTATTTATATTAAATTAATAATCCAAACTCATCCAATCCAAACAAATTTTTCATAAATGTTCATTATTGTCTTACGCAGATCGTTATATATAACCAAAAACATCGGTTCACATCAAATCGCAATCGGCAAATCAGGTATATATCCATATTTGCCCACAACATTAATATTATTATATATTAAATAATGATATATAATTTTACTTTGCTCAAACACGTGGTTAGAATCTTTCACACTTTTGGATACAATTTTTGTGCTCTTCATTCTTGAGAGCCCAATATCTCTTCATAAGTCTTAGCTAAGTGAACATAGTCATAGAGCCTAATGAATGGAAGCAGCCTTTCTGTAAACATTCCTTGATTTACATTTTGTTTTGTCGCAACTGCTTGTTGCTTGCCATACCAAGATTTTTTTTAAATCTTGATTGCATTTAGATCCCTAAATCTTCTTCAACAGTCCTTTGAGTATCGCAATAAAATTTTGAGCAAGAACTTGCGAAATATCTGCTTCAACATAGCTTTCGTCATTCATTTTGCAGCAGATATATTAAAAAAAACTTGAGCTCAATTTCCATTGTTCCATGTTCAGTTTTTGAAGTCGAAATTTAAAACTGCTTTCTGTCAGGAACTTTTTAAGCTTTGTCTGTTTTAAGTCTCCTAACTACTACAAGTGGTCATGGTGGAGGATATTAAAGATTCGGCATAGCCAAATATAGCACTTTTGGTATGTATTTTTTACCATTTTTATCATATGATATTTACAGCATTCTTAAGTGAGTCCTGTAAAAGGCTATAAAAAATCCTGTACTAGGATATTTTTATATAAACCTTAACAGCAAGATTTAAAGGGGGGCTATCAGAAATTTTTTAAGAGTTTAACTGTTTGTAAGAGTATAGTATATAGTTTGGCCAATTTAAGGAATTTTTACAAAGTGATATAAAAAAGACAAGTTTTTATGGTACTAATTTTGGTCACAAGAGTTCAAATATTAAAATACTGTTCAATTGGTTACACTTAAGAAAACCCCCGTAAAACTAAAAAGACATCAAGATTTTGATATGATTCATTTATGTAAAAATGTGTTAACCACTTGTGATGCTGGAGGTTATACAAACCTATCAAAATGCCAAACCCTTTTTTAAATTAAAATTTTTAATTATATTTATAAAAATTTCTATGGTTATTTTAAAATGTATAATATTTTTCTTGGCGTTTTAATGTAACTCGAAATAATTAATCTCATTTATAAAATAAATGAAAATGAAACTGACAGTAACTGATGTTTTATTAATAAAATGCTGGTATTTTTCAAACACTGAACAATAACCGCTGTCAGCGCTGTTCAAATAACAATCAATATGAATTTTATCTTTTTTTTATTATTTTAAAACAAAAATAATATTTAATATAATTATACCTTTTTACAATATTTTTTATTACATTTGAATAAACACATTTAAGTAAATTTAAAATAAATAATAAACAAAATATTTAATTACAAAAGAAAACATTTAAAAAAAAAACAAACAAATGTTATGGCCGGTAAAGCCCGACTATGTTATACCCTACAGCACAATATTGTTTATAAATAGTAGTTACGAAATAATAATGAAAGTCCCTCGTATAATTTTATTATCAGATATGTTCTGAAGTGTGCAGTATATTATTTTGAAACTAACATTTATGTGAAATTGAGATGTTTCTAAATGAATTTTTCTGGGGATTATAAAGGAGCTAGAAGATATTATGGACCGACCTCGTATAATATTACATATCGATTTTATTTATATTTATTTAAATTTGACCAGTTATTATTATAATACCAAAGTTTATTGTGAGATTTATGTTTTTCAAGGTGAAATTTGGAAGAAAGCTAGCATGGGACATGTGAGAAGTAATAGACCGACCCTCATATAATTTGGCACATTCTTTTAAAATATCGTGCGACTAATTTTTTCCAAATAAATCCTACGATATTATCAATGGCTAAAATGACTTTATATTTAAGACTTTTATGAGCATAAAACCTCATTCCGGAGGACATTTGTGCAGAAGTACTCGAAATATTAAGCCGAACATGTCCAATTTCAATAGACTTCGTCGCTAAGGCAAAATTATAAATTATAACAACTTCATCGAAAACCCCGACCTCTACAGTGTTCCCAACGTTCACGTGGACAGCTAGCTTTACAGACAGACAGACGGACGGGTATCTTCAAATCGACTCAGAAAATAATTCCGGGTCGAATAGTATACTAAAAGATAGGTGTAACACCATTTTTCCTTTATGTTACCAACATCAGCAGAAACGCATTAAGCCCCAACCATCTACGTGGTGTAGGGTATAACAAAAAAAAATAAAGTTAAATGAGGAAATTAATATTCTAAGAGGCAATTTCTTTATGTGTAATTTATAATTTATCTATTGAATATGATCGACGAATTCTATTGTTATTTTTTATTAGACTTTAATATATTTTATTACGCTCTTCCACACAATGCACAGTGGGACACAATGTAATATATTTCAATATATAAAGAAATTTGGTGAGATAAGTTCAGATTTATATTTATATGTAGATACTAAAGCAAAATGTGATTTATTAGATATTTTAATAACGGACTGGTCCAAAAATAATTTGGCGGGCTAAATTTGATACTTTTTTTGGTTTGAGAAAGTTAATTAAAAAGTATATAGTTTATAATGATCGACTAAAAAATACCCTTTACCACAATCTAAACTTAATAGTAAGCGTTCTTAGTCCGCCAATTTACATTCTTTCAAATACGTACTAGGGATTGCAATACGAGTAGATTTTCGAAATTAGGTTTTATATAAGAGTTTAAGGAAATTATGTATGAAATGAAATTATTCTCTTATACCCTCCACCAGCACAAGTGACAACATACCACCATATATAACCTAAAAAGGTATCTACTAAGACCCCATAAAATATATATAATCTTGCGTCATATTAAAATCTGAATCGATTTAGCTATGTCTGTCTGACAACTGGAAACATTCTCACGTCCACAATAATGAACTCTGATTCTAACGAATCGCCTGAATGTTTGATTAAGTAGAGACTGATAACTGAGGAAAACTAAAATTTCGAATAAAGGAATTTTCTAAAATCAATAATAATTAAATTCAATCAGAATTTATCTATAAAGTACATCTATATGTACTACATGACTGCACCAAAAATAATCAAAAGTGGCGGAGTAGAAAAATAGTAAAGATTATTTTCTAAAATATACAATTTTATTTTGGACCTAGCTCAAATATATTGAGTTTAAAACTGACTAAACTATTGAAATTTGATGAATATATTGTTGCCTATAGCCCCCATATAAGTTTCTTTTCCAGAATAGTGTTTTTAAACTTTAATATGATCCCACTCTTTTAAAATTTGGTACAAGCATTTTTTGCTCTGTTTAATACATAATTGGTGTATACTTGACTGTAGCTCCAATACAAAGCCACAGAGGATTTGAAATTCGGAAGAACTAATTTTCTAACTGTCTTTATTATATGTCATATGCAAAAAACCGGCCATATTTAATTCAATACGCGTAATTTATTTGAATAATCAGTATTTGGCTAAAGGATCCATCTTAGGCACTTTCGCCTAATGCTATTGAAATCTTTCAAATTGTTTTTTAAAGATTTTTAATATATATTAAGAATTCAACGAATATAAGTTCATATATGTTGTAGGTCTCGTATAAGGTCCTGCATAAGTAATATAGTTTTAAGCATATAATTCTCTTATATGGTTATATTTCACATAAAAGACTCGAAAATATTTAGGCGAGTCTATAAAATTCGGCAGTAATAACTTTGGAATCTGCATAATTTGACTATATATAGCTATCCGGAAATTGGACCTAAGCTAATAAAACTGCCAAATATTACAATATTCCAAAGAAATTTGACTCCAGTAATTATCTGTGTAACATTAAATAATGTGACAACATTCAGGATCATTGGTCCACAATCTTATGAGTAATATATTCTTCCCTGAAAAGGATATTCCTTAAAGCAAAATTTTCTTTCATATTAAAGTACTTTAATAAAATCCAAATCTAATGACTTTTGAAATTCTTGAAAAATTTCAGATATACACCTCACTGTAATTTCTATAGGGGTTTTCCCGGAATCGGATTTTATGCTGAATCCTTTTTTCTAAAATGTAATTCAAGGAGTTTATTTAAGATTCAACACAACTAAATGTAGCATTCGAACTTCTTTTTTGTTTAATTCGATCCCACTGTGCTCTCTTGCAGACAACCTAACATATGGGTGGTCGAGTTGAATTGGAAATTTCAAAACAAAACAAATAAATGATGAAATAAAAAGAATACAAAAAAAAACTAACAACTACTTGACTACTAAATGCAAACAACTTGAATTTACTCCAAACTAAATATTATTCTGTTAACAAAAGCAACAAATAAATGAATGAAAAGTATCTTTTTTTTTAATAACTGATTCATTGACAAGATTAAAAAGACAATAACAACAAACCAGGCAGCTAATCAAGCGACTATTACACACACCGACCCATGTGTCAATATGAATTAAGTTTGTTTTTCTCTCAGATGTGTGTGTATGTGTGGCTGTGTAATCCTATATTTCATGAATGTATTTTTGTAATTTAAACAAATATCTAAAGAACAAAAAATTAATACCCTATAACATGCTAATAAGTTTGACATTTGTATAATCTTCTTAAATGGATCACCTTCGTTAGTCATTTAGATTTTTATCAATTAATACAATAATCAATAGACTCTGATGAATAAACGTTTTTATTACCAACTAATACAATTACAAAATTAAAATTGTTGAATTTTATAAGTTGGTGTTAGTAACACCTAATGGGTTTAAAATCAGTTGGAAACTTACAATTTAGAAAAAATACGAATAGAAGTTATTGCATTAGAAAAATAATTTTGCTCTTTATAATCCGTTTTCCGAAAAAGGCTTCATATGGAAGCTCTAATAAAGTATATTTATCTCAAAACGAAGTTTGCGGAAAAGGAACCTAATAACGAAAAATCAACCGGTTACCATCAAATAACTTAAATCTGTTAAAATTGTGAACCATTTTAATAAAATTGGTTTCAATCATTCATCATTTTATTTAATCAATTATTTAATATAAAGTATATTAATTCCTGCATCAAACCAAAATCTGGGTCAGTTTGCCTATGTCCTTTTGACTACTAGAAACATTTTAAGGTTGGTTGGCCTTCAAGTCTGACCAACCAGCCAGATCAATTCATGGTAACCAGATAATGTACTGTATTTGGTGGCATCAGAATTGACATTTTGTATTATGAGTTGAAGAAATCAGGAAAAACGATCACAAGGAGCCTGAACTGAAGACTGACAGAATTAGAAAGAGTAGATAACAAAGTCTACGAGGCACTAGTTATATACAAATCAGGGCATGGAACATCACATGGATAAAATAAACATTGTTTAATATTTTAATCTAAATAATTGGAAGCCTGTTGATTTGGAATAAAATTCAACGGATCAGTTTTTTATAATAATCTTTCATGGGGATGTAAATCTGATTAATGCTAGAAAAGTAGTTCCGTACACTGGAAATCGGAACCAAAACACAAGAAAGATATTAACAATATATTTAAATTAAATGGTTAATTCGAATTGTCTATGTTTTCGAGTTAGCTGAAAACCCAAAAATTATTGTCCTTGATGTTGGTAAAGAGAAAGAAGAAGATATAGTACTCGACATCATCTACAAGTATTAGTTTCGCTAATACGCAATCTAACAATATTTTTACAAGGAATATTGTCACCAGTAATTAGATTGATAATCATTCCTCCACATTTCCATTCCATAGATACTTCGTCCATATGAACCAATGACTGGTACATCTATCAAGCCACAAAAATCTTTATTTCTGCTTAATCTTTTAAAAAATTACGGATGAGGGTGAAGAGATATCTGTTTTCGCCAATTTCGAAGGAAAAGATTCTACAGACCAGGTATCCAGAAATGTATAATGTTATGCTGTAACCGAGCAGCTCAAAGCTTTTTGTGTGGTCATTTTAAACGTCTAATATTACCAGCAACTAGTGGCTTTATAACAGCTTGACTATTAATGGAGAAACTAACATCACCATTGTTTATTTGTAAGATTACGATCTGTCTTACGGCCATTAAAATAAACTTCAGCCAAGATAGTACAACTATCTGTAGGGCGTCGGTATTAAGCTTTATTCTTAGCTCAAAACAAAAAAAAAAACTCCGCAAATGTTTTTAACCCTGTCTTTCATCCATTCACCAGACTCGGATGGTTACAATCATTAATGATGTCTCCAATTATTTTCAGATGACGAAAAGTTCTTGTTTTTATAGAATTCATCTGGCGCAGTCTGCAAAGGTCAGTCTTTGCTAACTGTTTAATACGAATATCAACTAAGCATTAAATTGACCCAAAAATTCGGCGTAATTTCTGGACTAATTTTAGGTATATAAAAAATTGAAAAAGTTCTGGAAAAATTTTAAATCTTATATTTTTTGACGATTCAAAATCACTGTAGGCGACACAAAATTCAATATTATCTTTCCAAAATATTTACACTTTACAGAATTTTAAATAGTTTTTTCTTGGTCTTGAATCTTAAATAACAATTTAATTATTGAAATGATGAAGAGTATAACAAGAACTCTCCCGATTCACATTCCTATTTAACTTAAATAGCACAAATTTCAATATCTTTTGTCGGCAATTAAGTTAATGTTTTTCTATTTGCACATATTTAAATTAAAGCAAACAGAAATGAATTTAAAATTATTTGAAAAAAAAGAAAGAAAATTTATTTATTAAACAAACCACTTTGCCACTCACCACAACATGCTAAATTCTAGTAGAAAAAAACTCCTTCTGCTAAATTGTTTATTATACCCTACACCACAGTATGTGATTGGGGTATTAAGCGTTTGTGCTGATGTTTGCCATTCGCTTCAGAATCACACAGATATACAGACAGATAAACAGACAGATGTCTCAGAATCAGATAGAATCACGACGGACTGTCGGTCCTTCGGGCAAGCTGTCTACAAGTCGTATTTTTAAAAATGAAACTTATTAAAATTTGTCATATAAACTCCAGTATTTCAGGTAGCTCTTATATAAATGTCCCCTCAGAATGGAATTTTGAGGCCATAAAAGTCCTAAATATAAGGTGATTCAAACCCATATCTAAATATAATTTTAAGGGACATAAATCTCATATTAATGTTGATATTGTAATAACAACTGATCAAATTTAGATAAACATAATCTAAAATCGATGTTCCAAATCATCCGAAGGTCAGTCCATTATTTCCTCTAGCTCCGACATAACACTCCAACAAAAATCCTTTTCAAACGCATAAATTTCACATAAATGTTAGTATACTTCTCGTTTAATCATAAATGAGAAAAGCAAATTATACGAGGGTCTATCATTTACAACCAATAATGTGGTGTAGCATATTACATAGTCCGTCTTGACCGACTATACAATTTTTACTTGTTTACTAATGACTTTATTTAATTTTTATATATTTGAACTTATTTGTAGTTGTGTTTGTAGTTGTATTCGTATTCATTCCATGTTAATCATTTCATATTAGAACCTTTTAAAATTGCATTTGTGTGAACATGTTCTACTTTTTTTCAAAAAATTTTGAAGTGAAATTATTCTTAATCGTTACTAAGTGCAACGTTCTAAATATAAAACAGACTTCAACTAAACATTTTAAACATTAAAAAATTTACAGTCATTGTCGTAAAATATATTTAGTGCTTTCAAAATATTTCTTTCAGTGACTGTAAAAGTGACTATAAAGACATGCAATTTTTTAAATGGAAATTTTTTAATTAAATTATTTGTTGAATGTTCAGTTTTGTTATTTCTAAATATCATCACAGACTTTTATTGCATGTCATATCTTTAATTTAAATATCTTATGATTGGGTATGCAAGTTAATAATGGTGAAAAAAATTATCCTCAAAAATATCGCCATTAACAAAATGAATTGGTGCATATTTCAGATATGGAATATTGTTGCTTCTGTATTGAGATAGTTTCAAAATCTGTATGTTATAGACATCTCCCTGGTCCATTATTATGATCTTGTTTATTACTCTAAAGAACAGTATAAAAAGTATTAGGGGTATGCATAAATGATTTTTCAAACCAGCCGCAACAGAAACGAGCTTAAGGACCGAACTTAGTTTTATATTACAGAGAGCCAATTGGTCTAAGAATGGTTTTTCTAAGTTCCTTAGTGTTGGACAGGAACACAGTAATTGAAAATCTGTCTCTCACTTAGCTAGTCATAGCATGCACTATAGTAGTCATTGTAGCTGAAATGTATTATTCAGATATGGGTGAGTCAAACATAGTGTCCACTTATAATCTGCCGTGAAGTCTAACTTGCTTTCTATTGAAGCAAATAACTCATTGGTTTTCCATTTAACATAACTAAGCTAAATGTAGCTATACTTAATGGGTGGTCAATGCATAACCGAGCATCCCTTTAGCTTTACTAGTCCGTATGGTATAAAAATCAACCAAACCAGCCAATAATTAAAAATCTGGTTTAACGATACCTGACATTCAGACGTTAACATCGATGTCTTATAAAGAGACACTGCAAATGAGATTTGATTTTTATTCCTGATCAAGTTGCTCGACCTTTTGATTGCAAAATTTCCGCCTGTAGGATGGTACAATCATCCTCCCTACTTTTTAACATTGCAAGGAGCCATAGATAAAAATAGGCGATTACTTCCAACTCATGTGCAGAATATTCCAACGATTTAAAAAAAGTAGCCAAACAGCAGAGTTGTAGCCTGTTGACATATAAGTTTTATTGGCAGCCAGTAGATATCGATAAATGAGTATTGGTCGGTGTCGACATATTTCATGTCCTCCGATGGTCATTCTTATCCATCGTATTCCACCACAACTGTGACGACACTTAAATCTACTTCATTGGCTTAAGGCGCAAAAATTTGACAAATATTCTGCATCAACCGAAGAAAATGACATTCCAAAGGATCAAGTTCAGGGCTTTTCCAAATAATTGTTAACCGCTTTTGCAGCAACTTATCGACCGTTACCATGATTAAAACTAATTGTGTATACGGCAGAATATTGACTTTTTCTCTTTTTGGTTGCTCTCTTAAAACAAGCAATTTTTCTTTGATCAGTGTGATCAGTCAGGTTGCCACCTATAAAAAACAATGTTATTTTCCTGAGAACATCTGATTTGATTTACCTAACTAATTATTATGCTGTAAATCGTTAGACGCCGATTTTTTCATTTTATTGAATTCCGATCTAAAAAAATGTTCCGGTTTAGAGATGAAAATAATTATCAGAATACTTTCTTTTAAAACAAAGCTTATGTATTCTGAAGTTACGAGCATGGGATCATGAGGATGATGAACTTAGACTTTCGTTCTAACGTTTTCCAAAAATATTTTTAACTCTATTGTGACATATGGCTGGGAGCTGTTATGATGAAAAACAGGTCTGATCAAATATTTTGGAGGTCTCCCGGTGATTGTTCAATTATAGTGATCATCTTAATTCATCACCTAAAATATACAAAATCCCCTTCCTGTCTCACTAAATAAACAGCATTATTTGGAGTTGTGTCTTCGTCTTTTAATTGCCTAAAGTTTTTTATAATAACTAAATCAGTTAATGTATTTTTAAGGTGGGCAACCCAGTACTTCCGATCAATTTTATTCCAAATAATTTTTCCACATTTAGACGAAAGTTTTTGATATCGTCTCTGGTTGAATATTCAGTTGATCAGTTCTCTTCTTGTCTAATGTATTGCACAAACTATCATTGTCCTGAATCATTGTGCCACGAACTTAGTGGTTTATACAATCATACTTTAATCCTTCAAGAAAATGGTAATTTGATTATACCTCAATCCAAGCGATATAAACTTGCACTCCATATGCTTCTTATTTTAATTATTAACCCACATGTTCAACATGACATGCAACATACCAAAATTTATTTACATGCAAACATTCAAACTCCATGTAACATAAATGCAACATGATATAAAATGTAATATTTACGTTCATTTTCCAGAGCATTTGAAATGTTTTCCATTTGAATTTGAAATTTTCTAACATTTTTAAAGTTTATCATAAATTATATAGATCCAAATATATAATAGGAATTTTTTTATATTATTTTATTTATGTTAAATCATGCAACGTGTAGGTTGTATGAGTTTTTATTTTAATTTTGTTTGATTGTTTGTTAAACAGGCGCATTAAATCTTTATTGTAAATGTTTTTCACTTTTTCACAAAATCATTTGTGACATACGTTATGAATGGTCTTTTAAAAAGCCATAACAAATTTAATAGTTTTTTTTTTTGTTTCTATAAAATATATTTAATAATTATACCCTACACTACCACAGATGATTAGGAGTTATATGTGTAACAAAAACAAAAAATATAGTAATTGACTTAGAATTAGTTATTCATGATGCCCTTACACAGTGTCATGACAATGTGTCTCCATATTATATAACTGGAAATCTAACGAGTTTTTCTAGCACACAAATAATTCTTTCCAGATTTCAGATGCCAAAGTATCCAATTTTTTACCTATGATGTGGAATCCAAACAAATGAGATAAAATACAGACGCTAATCACATCTTGAATGGATTCGTACTAGCTTCAACATAAAGCTATTACATGAAGAAATGCTGCCAAGCAAGTAGTATTGATTGCGTATTAGAAGCCTGATCGATTTCCTCTCAAAACATAATAAATATTTATAAAATAATAATAAATAATTAATATAAATAATTACTTCATCTATATGATCGGACCAATTGAGATCATTAGAATTTTAATGGTTGTCGCCTTTTACCTATGTGCTACTCATCTATATATATAAAACATGCTTACGACTAAATAAATCATTCACGAAAGTAAGTTCTAATTTAACGAAATGTCGTAGAAAATGAGTTTTTAATTTACGATCCTAACAGCAGCATCGTCGTTCGGTAGTTTGAGTGTTATAAAGATATCTAGATTGAAAATAAGTTTTCCTGTTATGTCCCCTGGACTGGAATGCGTTTATGCCATAGTACTTCAAGCAATATCAGAGCAAGTGCATGGACGAGATTGTCTAATGGTGACTAAATTAAACCAGATTTATGGCTTTTTTGGTCTTTAACAGCTTGAAACCTTTTTACATCAGCAAGTCACCTAGAATTCTAGGAGTTCACTGAATTGCGAGTCATATCTTAATGACAAGCTTATTTAACAATTTACAATGTTTAGTAACCCGGAACAGCCATTGATGTTGTTCGCATTAATGTGTTAGAAGACAACATTTGAATTGTTTTGTACCACTAACGGTTAATTAGCTAAGATCCTTAAGGTCCTTTGCATACTTATGACTAAATATTTAATTCACGAAAGTGAATTCGAATTTAACGAAATTTTATATTATGATAGAAAATGAGTCTTTAATTTACGATTCTAAATACGGCGTCGCTATACAACTCTCCATGCATTTAGCAATAAAATAACTTCCCAAAATCGGGGAAAAAAATTCACTACAAAATAATTCCCCAATTTTTTATGAAATAAAGCTCCAGTAATATATAATAATTCCTTTATTTAGGGACTTATTTCATATGGAATAAATACTTAATGGAAAACTGAAATAAAATCCCATTGTAAGAAGACGTGTTGTTTCACCAAAGCTTAGATTTTCGGCACGACTAGTCATCGGATCTACTAAAGGATAATTAAATAGCTGTATATTTGTCTTGAGAGCTAAAAGTGCATAAAGTTATTTCACTTTTTCTTCGAGTAGTTAAATCCTGGTGCCCTTCAGTAATCAGAGTACATTTTGAATATATCGAGAACATGATTTTTATCAGAATGAAGTGTGAACAAACTATAGCAAAGAACTTGACCTTATGGGATTAAGACTAGTTGGACCGTCCCTCCTACACCTTATTGTTCTCACATGATGTGAGGTATTGCAGAGTCGAGACTTACCTGACAAAAAATTATCTTATTTTGATTTATAACTTATTCACATACATATTTATACATTTTATGAACGTTTGTACTTATATACATTTTTCAACAATTCATCAACACTTCATATTTCATATCTGACAATTTTCATCAAAGAAAGAAAACAAAAGAAAGAAATTAGAAATAAAACTATAAAAATTATGAAATTTTTATCTTAAGAACTGTTTAAACAGCAAAAAAAAAGCGAAACAAACAAAAATGCGTGGTCACAAGTTCTTGTTTGAGTAACAAAATACAAACTCACATTATAAATGCACCAACACAACACAATATAAACACTCATTTCTCTTGTAAACTAAAATTTTAGAGATATTCATCTTTTGGTTGTATTTTATCTTTTATTCTCCATTTAATTTCTATGTAAAATTAAACAATAACGTTTTGTCTACTATTCATGCATACATGCATGCATGATGTGGTTGTTTATTTGTGTGCACTTTTTGTTTGTCCGTCTGTCACTCTGATTATACATGCCAGCTTACATTTGAGGGATGCTTAGAATCGTGATGATCGTTTATCTTGGTACTCATTAAATCATTCAACTGTCACTCAAGAAAAAAAAAAGTTTCTTTATAATAATTTCTCCTATAGTCCAGACCAGTGGCTAAGTGGTTGGATTCAAAGTATTTATCCGAAGAGTACTACTTATATTAAGTGAAATATTTTGAACAACTTTAAATGTTTGTAGGTGTATGTTTATTCGGAATTTTTGGAAAAAAATTGAAAAAATTTTGAACGAATTTTTGTTCATAAACCATTAATAACACTGTGGCCCATTTTTTTAAGACGCATAAAATGGAAACACTTAAAATGGATGTACAGCCAAGTATGAATCTATACACATTAAATTTTTCAAAATTTCAATATAGAAAGAGGACTAATATCTGAAATGTAACCAAATGTTCATCCAAATATTTTGGTAAGATTTTGCTCCATTTTATGGTTAAATTCTGTCTAAATCTAATTACATCATATTGAACAAGTTAAAAATACTTTTTGTCAGATTTTTTAGGTTATCTCAGATATCGGTCTATAATTCTTTACTATAGCACGAATGTGACTGGTTTTAGACTATAATTTTATTCACAGGTCCAATTTGATTTAAGAATACCGTTTGATTCCGAAAATTTTGACCACAAAGTTGCCTTAAATTAAAATTATGCACATTCGAATGCTTCGAAAGATTCAAAGAAGGTGCTGTTAAGAAATAAGCATTGCCCTTTATTCAACCAATAGAAAATCAGATGTATTCCCGTTGTATCGACTCCATAAAAAGGGCAATGGACAATCCAATACAAATAATATTAAAAGAATATAACTCTGGGTAAATAACGAAACATCTCACAGGATACCTGGAAAACGGGTTGATGCCAACTAAAATACGCTGATACCAAATCGTAACTTCTATATTGCCTTTACACAGAGGGATTAAGACATGAAAAGAGAACGGATCTGGTAGTATTAGAACCAGAAACCTAAAATAGCTAAACCATAATATAATTCTTCAAGCGAAGGTAAAAGCGATCGGAAATCCTATAATCTAAGATATTTCTAATCTGGTAAACCTGCGACATAAAAATTTGAATATCTCAACCGAAAGCCAAATGATAATCAAAGCCATATTTTTAAGGATACTAAGCTTAAAACTATTTTGTGTTGTAAAGGCGCTATCAAAGACTAGTCCAAGGGAGGAATGCACCTATAATCTGTGTACTTGGACATTAAATAGTTGTTTTAAGCGAGGAAGCAAACAATTTGGCAATTATATCTGGGGAACCCCAAGATACAAGTTTACAAAATCCAATGACTTTTTGTGCTGTAAGCACGAGGCTACTTGAGTGGTCCGAAGCAAATCAGTCAGAAGAACTACGAAGATACTTTGGGGAGTGAGGATTACCTTGAGTAGTTATAAAATTGTGCTGAGTAAGTTTATAGGTGTCTTTACTCGACACTTTACTCTATAAAAATGATTTTGAAATGACGGAATGCTTCTATTGTTATTGCCCAGTTTTCGCAACTCCGAGATCCCACAGTTAGATGATGGATGTCTTTTCCCGACACTCTACTCTACTCTATAGGCGCATTTAAACTACATTGGAACAACCGATTATGGTGATTACAGAGAATGTAAAAAGGATTTTGAAACCATGGAACACTTCCTTTGTCATTGTCCAGTTTTCACAACTCCGAAATCTAAAAATTTTATAAACAACTTAACGTATGTAACCCAGATTATGGGAGTAGATTGGAAGGTATTCAGATACTAATAGGAATTTCAATCCCGAAATCACGATCCTGAAAATTTCGTAAAATTTTAAATTACTTTATTGTTATTTTTTCTAAAAGTAAAAATTATTATTTTCAAAAAATATAATAATATAAATTTCAGTAGAATTTTAATATAAATGTTAAATATTATCTCCTAGCAAATAAATAATTAATTATTTTTTATTAGGGAACATAAATTCTGGAAACTCGAAATTTTCTTGTCGGGATATAAAAAACACATACGAAATTCCCGTCATTATGCATGTAAGGTTTTCACACTGGAGATAATTTTTAAAATCTCCTTTTTGAAATATCTGTCAAAATATTTCGTTCAACTAAAATAAATTAAAGCAGAAATAGATGTTCGTAATTTTAAAAAGATCTGTTTAAATTTTCTACCTCCCATATAACACTTTCCCCCGTAAAAAATATGTTTAAACGGATAAACTCTTATAATGGTTTGTATCTTACTTAAGTATAAACATGAAGCCGTTATTTAATTTTCAACTAACATTAAGGTGTAGTGATTACATAGTCGGTCTATATCGAGTATAATATTCTTACTGGTTAATAAAATCAAGGAAGAGTGTATATGAAAAAAGGACTAAAATATTTTCATGACACAATTATTACATGTGAATGCTAATTAAATTGATTTGGATGTTCATTATATTATGTACATCAGCAAAACCTATAAAAATTTGATTTTTTCACGTATAAGAAATATTTATTATAAAAATCTCTAATTCCAATATTACCTAACAGATACCCATGAGTGAGATCGAAAAAATCCTAACACACGTTTTTCATTAAAACATTTAACTCAAGTATTATTTGATCAAGTTACCTTTGTAAAACACATCAGTTATTATGTTAAATGTCAAACAAATATATATTTTAATCTGATTAAAATGAGTGACCAGAAAGAAGTGCGTACTTAAATTATTAAATATTTTCAGCAAAACCCAACTTGGTCCTTACTATTTGGTTTGGACTATTTGGTTTGAAAGTTAAAACTAATGCAGGTTTAACTACTTACAATACTTTAAACTGAAAATATCCTGTCAGATTTCTCTCAACTTCCTGGTCAAAAATGTTATATTGTTGATTATTGAGGGAATGTTGAAGAAAACTTTAGGGTCAAAAGGCAGTTAAAATTTCCCCAAGAGTTCAATGTTTCAATTCACAAGACTTCACAATGTATCCACTTATTTTAGCCTGACTTGGCTTAAAGTCACTATGATAAATTAGCACTTGAGCGTTACAAATCATTAATGCGGTGTTTGAGAGACAAATCTGCCAGAGCTAAGGCCAATGGGGAGATATTGGGCCCTTGTTAAAGAGAATTTGGAGAGTACGAAGAAGGTATCCAAATATTGGTTGATTTTATATGAAGATGAACCACCCGATCGAGCAAAGTGACAGAAAGTTCTATTGAAACATCAATGGTAGAGTTTCCGTTAAAGGTTAAAAATTTCATCACAAGAGATTAAAACTATCAAAATATTTTTTTGTTATAAATTGTCATAATAATTTTAATCAAATAAAAAATAATAAAACTGTAAGTTTAGTGGTTTCGTTTTAATTAACGTATATGTATGTTATGAATTTTTTCGACCTCAGTTCTTAAATAATGATGTAACACCTATATCAAATATTTTAAAGACTGACCTTAAACGAAATTCTAATTAATGAGAATTTTAAAAATTCTGGTGTTTTGAAAAAATTCCAAATAAACTTATTTCCTAAAATAAACATACATGTTTGACCTGTAAAGGAAGTTATACAAACTTGTTACATAAAAAATAAGGAAATGGAAAAGAATCTGTGTTTAAACAAGTGTATTTGTAAAATCTGCCTAAAAATCCTAAATATATGTTATTTTAGTGTTTTCTTCAAACCACTAATTTTAACCTAAATCTTGTGTGTGTGTGTATGTTTTTTTATATAAATTTTTTATTTTCATCTTTTTTCTGTTTATAGAAATGTATTACTGGTATCTCTGCCATAATATAAATTTACTTTTAGCTACTTATCTGTTACTATATACTTTATATATGTATATATATAGGTGTGTGTGTGTGTACTTAACAAACCTTGTTTTCGTTGAACTATCTGAAAAAAAAGAATGAAGAAAAAATTACAAACAGCAAGAAAGAATTCTTAGTTTGACTAAAACGAATCCAAAGTACCCTTTAGTTAGCAAAGCTTCTTTAAAATGGTCTACAAATACCTCCATTTCGAATGTTCTGTTTCCTAAAATTAACTAAGGATCAAATTAATTCCTTATTTTCAAATAAAAACTTAAATGATACTTTATTTATATCATTTTCCAAATGACAAACTCAAAATACCCTCAATTTATTATGTGTGTTAGTGTAGGGTATAAATAAAAAACTTGGAGACAACTTGCAGGTTTTATATTAAAACATCTACTTATCCATCCAAGCAGTCATACGTGTAGCAAGGTATCTGTAAATGTATGAATACATAGATACTTCTTATTCATATAACTAGTTGTATCTGTATCTTTTATGCAGTTTTGTTTGTTTGTTTATTTTTTGTTTTGTTTACAAGAGCAAATAAAATGTAAAGAAAAGCAAAAAAAAAAAACTACACAACCTTAAGCTTATTGTAGAGTAAACATGTTACTAAAATAAAGTAACTAACTGTCAACATGACAGTCAAATATATACAAACTTGTGGATACCAAGAAAAATATGTGTGTACAAAGCGAAAGAAAAATTTAATATAACATTTTTGTAAAAAATGTTTTAGTGTTTAAATATATAATTTTTAATTAATTTTTTTTTTAATTTTTTATTTATAAAATAATTAAAAATTTATTACATAGGAAAAATCCGATTCGCCTATTTTTACAAAATAGTCCAACGCGAAAATGTACAAAACCGATTTTTTAATAACATTTATTTAAATATTATAGCAGAGGATCACACCATTTTAACCTCGGGAGTTTAGGTCCATTGGAGTTTTATGGACAAAGTTGAAGAAGTGCAAATGGTTTATCTCTGATATTAAAAGCACGAATAGGTAATACCCTACAATCTGCTATGTTGATTATAAATTACTACTACGAAAAATGTATGAACGGCCCTCGTATTATTTGCTTTACTTATTTATGCTTATGTGTGCAATGGATTATTATATTACTAATATTTTTCTGAAGGAATTTTTTTCTGGTTATATGGAATTTAGCAAAATTATAGACCGACCATCGCATAATTTCGCTGAGTGGTTTAAGCTTATATTTATCTTAATTTGACAAAATATTTTTAAAATACCCAAGTATATGTGTGACTTATGAGTTTTTAAATGATATTTGGAAGTGTGGTTATATGGGATCTATGAAATATAATTGATCGATCCTCGTATAATGTGGCGCATCGTTTTATAAAATAATAAGACTTAGTTTTAAAAAATATGTATAAAATCGTTTTGTATTTAAAACGCTCTCCCCGCCTTTCCGGGGAATATTTGCATGGGGCCTATATTAAACAATGAGCCAATCATAATCAATTACAATGGGGATCGTTCTTGGACCATAATAACAGTACGTGCCAAATTGCATTAAAGTATCTTCAAAACTTAGAATTTTTTCTCTGAAAATGGACCTTATATAGAAGATGCAATCAAATATGGAACGATATTCTTGATATTATTTACATACGTTCATAAAGAAAATAATTGGCTCATGTAAGCTTCAAGTCTATTCCAAGAATGGGCTTTATATGGAACCTATTGCAAGTATGAAGTAGATATATAGTAGATATATTAAAGACATTGTGAGTAAAAACTGTTCTGAATATCAAAGGAATTAGTCCATATTGAAGAGGTTTACAAACCTATTTTGTTTGGAATCCTTATGGAGTGAGAGCGAAAAATACTTAACACACATTTTTCATTAAAACCTCTAGCACAAGTATTTTTTAATTTTTCTTTCATCAATTTACCTTTAGGAAACATGTCGGTTTTTCTATCACATTGTTAATCTGATTAACATGAGAGACAGAAAAAAGTACGTACAAATTGTTCCTACAAAAAGCTGGTCATTCAATCAAAGGTGTGTTGTCAAACTATTTCAAATGTTATTAAAAACTACCTGGAGAACTTGGCCGTTGATAGAAAACCTGGCTCAGGTGAAGAGAATAGTTAACATGATGTTTCTAAAAAAACGTTTCCAAAGAGTTTCCAGCATATCCGGCAATCAACCCGGTTAGCTCTGTGCTCGGACCATTTGCTACGAAAAATTATAGCTAATGCAGGTTTAAAAACATACAGACTCAAAATGTTAGTCATAGTGGATGATGAAACGTATGTTCTGGTAGAGTTTTTGCAACATCCTGGTCAAAAATATAATATCGCTGATGCTCGAGGGAATTTCCCAAAAAAATTCGTCATATGGAAAGCAATAGTTAGTTGTCTTTTGTTACAACAAGCTTTATAAATACCGATATATTTATCAAGATAAGATGATATGTCCACTTACGTATGACCTGACTTGGCATCCTGACAATATGGTTAACAATCCCTTGAGTGGTGCAATAACAATAATGTTGCATTTGTATCAAGAGAGACAAATAGCGTTCGGTTGTATATTACGTTCCATCTAAATCCAATTACTTTGAAAAGACTAATTAAGTTCAGGTGAGGTTGTCGCAATAAAAACAAAAGCGTTTTCATTGAATGAAGACAAATGGACTAGACGTGAGAATGTTTTCAAGCGGTAGACAGACCGATATAGCAAAATCAAATTAAATTTTTAATTTGGTTGATGAATAAATATTTATCGAGGTCTTAGATGATTTCTTCTTGGCGGGATACACAAAATGACAAACTAAGCATTTAACTTGGTGGTTCAGAGTATAAAAATTGCAAAGCAGTTACCAAGAATATTGAGCTTGTCTAAGATATCGGTCTATAATTTTTGGTTTACTAAAGTGGTTTTTTGCCAACGACAAATAGATGGACACATAAATCAGCTGAAATTTTTATATAAGAGAGTAAATAGGATGTAAATTAATTCCTTCTTTGCTCTATAAGCGGAATAACAAAGTGAAAGAATCTTCCTCACTTATTGTGGTGAAAAAGAAGTGTGTAGAAATGAAATGAAAAAGGTACTTTGTACCATATTTTTTGACGATTTTGAATTACTGTGGAAAACGTTAATTCCCAAGTAAATAATGTTATTTTCACATATGCACATTCCCATTTTTCTCATATATAATTTTTGTCTATCACATTCATTTTCCTCCTTCTTCATTTTCCTTTGTTTTCTTTTTTGGAATTTTATGACATTTACTGTCATACAGTTATTGTTATATTGCTAATTGCACTTAATTATTAAAATTGCCACACCATCGTTGCCATCAAATGTGATAAGTTTGATATCCTACATAACTTCAATATGTTACCAAAATCAACAAAAAATTTCTTCATGTTCAGTTGACATAACATATAAATTATATTAAAGAGGAAATACATATACATACATATTCATATACATATATAGATACGAATTTTAAACAGATTTCCTTATATATACCAATTTGTATCTGTTTATCAAAAAAAGTTAAAAAAAGACAATATTACAAATATCCGCGGGACATGATACGTGTCCCTTGCATATGATGGACGGACAGACAGGCAAATGACTTACAATTTGTTTCGTACATAGTTATGAACAAATAAAAATTACTTAGTGGGGAAATGGGGGACAATAGTAGACGTCTACTATATGAGTTTTAATTATTTTAATGTATTTATACCCTACACCACCGTAAGTGGTTGGGGTATTATGCGTTAGTGTAAAAATTGTAACGGGTAGAAAAAATTCGACTTAAGGAATATTGCTCGACTAAGGATAATATTCTGAGTCGATTTAATGATTTCCGACTATACGTCTGGCTGCTCATGTAAACTTTGTAAATAAAATGCAGGCCGTCGTTTAAAAGATACCTTAGAGAAATTTGGTATGTGTTATTATTTTTGCCCACGGACGGTATCTATTGAAATTGTTCCTCCCGGAATGAAGATTTGAGGTCACAAAAATACAAAATATAGACAGATTTTAATGATTTTGGCACAAATTAGTCTTATTATATTCTTCAAAGTTGAGTCAAATTATTCGAGCATCAGTCCATTATTTTTCATAGGGCTGAAAACTAACATATACGCTGATAATTGTAATAAGAATTGGTTAAATCAAGACAAATATATGCAAAAATCGATGTTCGAAATTTTTCGAGGGTCCATAGAAAAATCCTATTTAGAACCCTCTAATCTCATAAGCATACATTAAAAAAGATCCCTTTGTACGAATATAGTTCATTAATATTTGGTAGCTAACACTTCTAATCCACAATGTGGTGTAAGGTATTAAATATTCGATCTTGGCCGACTATAACATCTTACTTGTTTTATATAACATTTGTTTTTCGAGGTAAAAGTTCAAAATGTGTAAATAAAGTAATAATTTACATGCAAATAAAATTACTTAGAATTACTCAAGGGAAAAAAATGTTTCATACAGTTTTCTACCAGAGGAGATCAGGGTGGATATAATTATGATCAACTTTAAGTATGCGAATAATAAAACAATATATTTATATTAAATACAATGCGATTAATGAGAATATGTTGTTTTTATTTTTAGCGAAAGTAATTTGAAAAGATATTAAGATATTTTTATGGTCTGATGTCATGATGTCATCAGAGGTCATGCTTAAATATTTTGTGTTTCGGTTTGATCCATCAAAATGTAATGAACAATCAATCTCTCTCTCCCTCTCTGTTTAATATACCCTAAACCATAATAAGTATTCCGATTTTAAGTAATTTTAATGATGTCCTTCCGTGCTACTAGGTGGCTGTACATTGTTGATATATATGTCATTATACCGTTTACGACCTCAGGTGGTGTACTAAAGTCATTTCATGTGTATCTATGTTCATGCATCGAATCAATATCTAAATCGATTTTGTATTGTCCGTCTGTCTGTTGCATTAAATCAAATCAAATGCACATTGTTAAATCGACATGGTTAGGTTGTCACCAAATATCGTAAGAACAAGGTATGGCTCCCTCAATTCGTGTTATCTGAAAATAGATGATTTAGAAGGAAGAAAGTATGGAAATAAAATGCAAAGTTAAGAAGAGAGAGACAAAAATTAAAATATGCCAGGTTAAGGTCAAGTTAGAATAGGAGAGAAAGGAAAGATAAAATATTGCTTTCCAGTTTGTTTAGCCTTTCATATCACAGAGACTATGAAGAAGCAGCCACATCGCTAAACCAACTACAATTTCGGTTAAAGCTGCATATATCTATGACATCAACAGTCGCCAAATCTCTCCGAGATTACAGCGAGCCGCAGCCAAATAATTGTATCCGTAAGCTTCTAAAATCTGGCAATAGTTTCCACCTCATTTCGTAAGTCTTGCAAAAGTCATTCAAAGAAAGATCCATTCTCTTGCATGTACCCCGAAGCGGCAATTCATATTTACCGCAGCAAGTGTATCCCTCAAGAAATTTCTCTAGTATGGCCATATCCATTCTAGGTCATATCATTCTGTTGATAAAACTCGACGGTTTACTATTGTATCTTTGTTGCGCCATTGTAGAGCTGTACACTCTCTAGTGACATAAGCCCCCCTTTTCGCTAAATTTTATGCATCATTTCCGGAAAAAATTCGATGTCGTGTATACATCCTTAAGAGACCGAATTGCGGCCTTGCTGTACGCTCTTAATATGAGCTTGCAAAATACCACACTCAGCGGAAAGCTTGAAATACATACAGATGCTGAACTTCACCACCTAGTTTGTCTCTATTTTTCGAGCCATTAATGTATATGCCCGGTACGCCAACATGCTGTTTCCATGTGGTGAGTAATTGTCTTATGTAAAAGCAATGGAAGGTTCAATGAGTTCTGGGCTATTCTTGTCCTTCCCAAGATACTTTTATGACCATACTACCTACATCTTCAGTATCCCTTGGTATTCAGCCTAATCGCCGTTTGAAGAGGGAGTTTCTTTGTTATAAAATCAGACGGTAACCAGTTAAGGATCGCAAAAAAAAGTTATAGTCAATGTGATCTGAGTACATATTTCGATTGATTGAAGTTACATTAAAAACTTTAAATCAAAATCAAAATTTTGTAAATTAAATTTATATTAAACTGAATCTCGAAATGCCATCATCATCATAAGGACCCTAAAGTTTCCCTAAATATAAAAGAATATTTTTACTTTTAATATTTTCTTTTTAACTTCTCTTCATATTTATTGAACGTTTTCATTTTGTATATACACACACACTTACATATGTATTTTGTTTTCAATGATAAAAAAGACAAAAAGAAGAAAGAAAAAAATTAATAAAAAAAATTGAAAGGGGTCCACAACCGTTCACTCATTCCACTCAATCATTGAAATGCATGTCAGTTTGTCGATAATAAATTATAATTTTATGATACTCTATATTTTTATATGAATATTCGCAGAATATGTAGAAACAAAGAGAAAAAATGAACAAAAACAAAAATGTTTTAAAAAATGGCCTTCGTATAAGTTATAAGAATCTCGTTATACCCAACCATGTTTAAGTACTTCAAAGACTTTAGGGAATATTTGTTGAAAATAAAGAAAAAAGTCCATGATGGGTCTGTAAATATTTCAGTTTTTTTTTTTTTTTTGTCTTTTTGATCTTAAACTGCCAGCCATTCAATTATGCCGTCATACAAAATCTTGAAATTTCCAATGTTCGAGTGGAAAATTCGAAGAAGCAGAAGCGTTTAAATTAGCGCTTCAATTTAAGCGCAAAATTCAAGAAAAAAGTGTCATCATTTATTTTGTGGCGTTTAGTAGAACATTAATTGTGTGAATAAGTGTTGTGCATCATATGGACAGATGTATGAGTTCCTATAGATGTGTCCACATGGTAATTGTTATTTATCGGTATTTCTTGTAAAATGTTGCCCCCTTTAGGTTTTCATTGTTTGAACATTTCATTAAAAAGCTGTTTAAATTGTTGTAAACTCCACCACTGTATGTAATAAAACAGGGTATAATAAGATTGTTATTCCGTTTGTAACTTAAAGGAGTAATCCTGTAAGACATTCTCACGTTTACATATACAAAGCAATATCGGTACAGCATAAAATGTTATAGATCGATATCAGACCTCAACAACTTTTAGGCACTAATTTCACTGATTTTGGCCGCTCTGCGGTTTATCTATGTCCGTCAGTCCGTCCTTCTGTCTGTCTATTAGAAATATTTTCAATCTTAGAAAAATCTTCCGAATTTAATAAAACTTGACCACTCTCAAATCAATTTCGTATTTAAAACCTGGCTTAATGATTCAGTAGCAAGAAAGTTATAGTCCAATATCTGAGATAACCTCAATGTACAGAATATTTTTTAACCAAAAATTAACTGGATTTAAATAGAATTTAACCAATAATATATAATAACATATACTTCATCATCGTATAAAAAAGCATCTAAATCAGATCAATAGAAAAAGTTATATACTAAAGTATGCAAATTTTTGACACGCCCACAAATCAGTGTGCCATATAGCCTCCCCATCCTAGACATCGGAATTGATCATATTATAGGTGTTTAAGCTAACGTAAAATAGTTTTTCTAACGAAGTATTTTTACCTCCTTCAAATGTTTCGAAAGTAAAAGAAGCGGATGGTATTTAATATTCGAGACAGCCGAATATACCATTCTTACTTATTATATCCACCACCACAACAAGTGGTGAAGGGGGGTATATTAGCTTTGTCATTCCGTGTGTAACGCTAAGAATGAATCATCCCAAACCCCATGAAGTATATATATTAATGCATCAAATCAAAATCTTTCCTATGTCCGTCTGTCTACTGTTGGCAAGCTCACTTACACAAAAATTGATGGTTCTCAATGAAATTTGGCCTAAGTATTCACTATATACCCGATAAGTTTCCTATTTAAAACCTGCAAAACCGGTTCAGAATATTAAAAAACATAGACCAATATATAATGCAACCGTTTAATTGGAGATAATTTTTACCACAACTTTAAATTATGTGAACTTCCTTACTTTTCCAAAATCGGTTCATTCAAAAAACAGTTAGAGCAAAAAATATAACTTATTTTATGACTCATTAAGTATTTGCGGAACCTATCGTATTAACTTTACGGAACCTATCGTATTAACTTCAAACGAATTTGTGGTGGAGGGTTTTGAAGATTCGGCATAGCCGAATATAGCATTTTTACTTGTGTTTTCTGAATTATCTTTTTGTATATTATTATGGACACATCAGCGAAGAACATAAATCAATTAAAATTTTGATGTTTGAAGTTCAATTTTGCGTACACAATTATTGTGTGGCTGTGTATGTGGCTTTTTATACACCGAATATTTGAAATATTAAGAATTTTAATTAAAACAACAACAAAGTAAAAAAGTGTTTCGCTTTATTTGTTTAAAAGTCAAAACGACATAAATTTAATAGATAATTTTTTTCAAAACAAATTTTGTAATTAAAGGTTACTGACCTCAATTGTATTTCTATGTTCTCTTCAAAATTTTAGCAGTCAAATGATTTATTGTTCAGTTTTTCGCTTTGAATGCCGCTTTCATGTGAAGCCAAAAGAAATAATTAAATTAAATTTTTATTTAAAATGTTCAATAGTTTTTTTTCTGAAGTTTATTAAAACGAAAATCAATAAAGTTACTATTAAAGTCCATTTATTTATATTAAAACAAAAACTTATTTATAGTCAAAGAAAAAAATTATAATCATCGATAAAAAGGAGATGTTTTCAAATAATAATAAGGAAAATCAATTTAATGAAATTCAATAAGTACGATATTCCCTGAAATTTTACAGTAGAAAAATTATCGGATTCTTTTTGTAATAAGAAGTGAGATAAAAAAAATTCTTAACACACAGTTTTATACCCTACACCACTGTAGATAATTGGCGTATTATGCATTTGTGCTGGTGTTTATAACATATATAACGAAAATATGCGTTGCATCCACCTTAAAGTATACAAGTCGCAATTTTTTTGATATCGCTTTGATATTGAGTACATTTTATTACTTTTTCCCAAAGACGAAGCCTACTGAAATTAACCATGTTCGGTCCAATATTTACCTCCCCTACAAATATTCTTCTGAAATGAAGTTTTAAGCTTATAAAAGACTTAAATAAAAAGCGATGTCAAAATATGCGAGACTCTATCAGTTATTTCACAAAACCCAACTTGGTCCTTAAAATTTTGTTATGCATTCAAAGGTCTGCCAAGCATTTTCGAAAGAGATTCCAACACATCCAGTAGAAAAGCAACTCTGCTAGACCAGTGCTAGAACTATATGGTACGAAAAGTTAAAGCTAATGAAAGCCTAAAAATTTACAAGGCACAAAAAGTTAAAGTCTAGAATACTATAAAGGTATTCCTGCTGCAGTGAAGGACAAAACGTATGTTCTGGCAGATTTTTCTCAAACTACTAGTCAAAAATTTTATGTTGATGATACTCGAGGGAATATTTAAGAAAAATTAAGAACCCTAAAAAGTCAAAATTAAGGAATGTTTACAGTAAAAGTCATTCATTAGACTTCATAATGTGACCAAAAACAACGGTACAAGAACAATAATGTAGTGTTTATGCCAAGAGAGGCGTATCCTCTAAACTGCCCAGAGCTAAGGCGAGTGCAAAGATATTGGGCTCTTGTTAAAAGAGAGGATTGAAGAGCTCAAAAAAGGTATATATTATTTTTAGTGAAAATTAAATTTTTAGTGAAAAAAATATTTTTTGTGAAAATTAAATTTTTAGTGAAAAATTAGGTTTTTAGCGAAAAATTGAATTTTAAGTGAAAATTGAATCTATCAGGGTTCTCTCAGAGACATTTGGCTCTTTTTAAATAAGAATTGAAGAGCTGGAAGTTCTTGAATTTTAAGTGAAAAATTTAATTTTTTTAATAAAAAATTTAATTTTTTAGTGAAAAATATTTTTTTTTGGTGAAAAATTTAATTTTTAGTGATTGTTTTCTCTGATTGATTGAATTTTCTTATAACCTATCAGGATCCTCTCCATTAAATTTATAATTTTTATTTTTATTTACTCAGTTCCAATCGTAATTGTACGGATTAAGATTCAACGTGTAAAGTTTACAATAAAATGGATTTTAGATCACATTATTTGATATATTTCCAATTGTACTTAGTTGTTGTACATATAATAAAATTATCCACTATTTATCTCTTTACTTCGAAAAACGCAAAACAAAACAAATGTGCAGACATAAGGATTTTTATTAACACAAAATGTTGGAGACACAAGATTTCTTCATGTTATTGTGAAAATCCGTTTATGATGATGAGAACATATTGATTCATGCAACAGCAATAATGCTGATTTTCAGACTATAAGTCTTTGCAAGCACCAAAAGAATTGTTGCACATAAATTCAAATTTACATGCATACACACCCATAATTGTTTGCAACATGGGGGTGCAATTGTTTGTTATTATTATGGTTTTTGCATATATTTTAAGTCAAAGTGTTTTTAATATTTTTTTTATTTTTTGTAGTTTTCTCACTTCTTTAAATGAAACAAGGAGAACAACTTAAGAATTTCTTAGAATTGTAGCACTGAAGGAGCGAGCAGTTCCTTAGTCATTCGAGTAAATATGTCTACAAGAAGTTGCTATAGTTATTTACTGTTTATAGCTTAAGGCAATTTAACAATATTTCAATTTATTTACTCAACCGTTTCTCAACAGTCATTGTTTTTATTTATTTTTCTTTATTCCTTCTATTTTACAATTTGTTTATTTTTTTTATATTTTTACATTCAAGGAGTAATAGCCACTTTGGAGTACACAGTGGGAAAGTAGCGAAAATGTTACTTAGTTATAATGATATGGTTATATGGTAATCATAGTCTAGATTATAGTATGACTATAGTTTCTTAACTTTAATCAATTCAAAATTAAACATTTGTGGGTCTATAGTATCGCCCTTTATTTTAACTTAGTATGACCAAAGTCTCTAATTAAGTGCGAATACAGTCTTGCTTCGTCATGTGACTATTTTCTTGAATTTAGTTTTTCTATAATCTTTGTCACAATGTGATGTAATATCTCTTAAATGAAGCCAAGACTAGCTTTTGTGTTGCTAAAGCATTATTATCGACTTTAACACAACTAAAGTCTCAAATTAAGTTATTCTATAGTCTCGTTTTTAATACGCATATAGTCGCGATTTCATTATGACTATTGTATCGACTTTAGTTAGACTAAAACCTCTACAATAGTGTAACGTAGTCTCTCAGTTAGTTATCGCTTTTGTGTGACTTAAGCATCGCCCATAATTTCAACGTATTATCGATTTTATGTGACAATAGTCTCAAATCGTGAGCTTCTATAGTCTCACCGACAGTGTGACTTTTGTTTTGACTTTATTGAGGCTGTACAACTAGGGTTTTTAGGAACTATAGTCTTGCCTCTTGTGTGAATATAATATCAATTTAATAGCAGTAAATGTTCAACATCATTGTGCTTATAGTTTTAACGTAAGTATTTCTAAAATTTTGATTTAACTATGACTATAAATAGACCTTAGATTGATTTTAGTTTTAACTTTAATGCGACTATTTTCTCGACTTGAGAGCTACTCACAACTCGAGCTTTAGTGTGAGTTAAGGCTATACCTCAGCGCAGCTATCGTCCCGATCTTTGAAACCATTAGGTCTCGCTACACTGGACTACAATCTTAACTTGATTGTAACTACAGCCTTCAATTGGTCGTAAGATGTCACATTAACTTCGAGCAACGGTGGATGGAGGGATTTCATCTGCACAATTTTCACTTTGTCTCATCTGATACCTCATTAGCGTGACAGGAAAGAAAAAAATATGACTCCAAACTAACTAAGGTCTCATCTCCTATGCGGCTATATTCTGGTTAATAGTGGAAATAAAGTTTCGGATTCAGAGTTTGGCTATAAAATTGACTTTTGTGTCACTTAAATTTCGACATTATCAAGAATTAATGCGTTAACGCATTAGTCTCAATAATCTGACTAATATATATCTTGACTTCAGTCCGCTTAAAGTCCCGAACTCACAGAGACCAAGATATTGCCTTTAACTCGTTTATATATAACTAACCAAAAATCTTAGCTATAGAAGAGCTAAAATTTCGACCTCCATTTTACTGATTTTAGGGTGCCGCATAAATGTGACTTTAGTCTCAATATTTACCTAACAATAATACTAAATTTAATTTGTTTCGATTTTAGTGTGATTGTATAACTTGATTGAAGTCTCGATTATATTATAGTCTTCATGTGCCCAAGATCTCGTCATCCGCTTGTTTTTGATAAAAATAAAGTTTAAAATTTCACAGACTAGATTTTCGTGTGACTAAAATTTCGATGTGAGTGTTACTATAACTCCCGGAATATATTATAATCTTCTTAATTTTTATTTGAGAAAAATCTTACTTCCTACGTCTTGTCTTCTATGTCCCTAAACTAAATAATTTACAAAGATCATGCTCTTGTCTGGTATAAGTATCGATATAAGGTTTCAATTTCAGAATGTGACTTTAGTATAAATTTTTATCTGAAATTAATTGCGATTTAAAGGAACTAAGTCTTGATTTCAGTCGAACTATATTCTCGAATTTATTAGGAATGAACTTAACTGCAAAATGTGTGTCTATTATTCCGCTTTCAGAGCAACTATGGTCTCGTAATTATAGTGCTTATATAATAAGCCCTTCAAAATATTTGATTTTCTCCCACTGTGTCATATATTGAAGGAGTAAGACTTTTGTCATTTTTTCTTTTTTCTTCTTCAATAAAGGAGTCACTAGCAACATGTCTCCTTCTGTAAAGTTTAACACACAACAATTCCTAAAGTCCTATTCAGAAATCTTGCCATTGCTCATATTGTTTCCGAATGATTTTTTTTTTTGTTTTATCTTCGTATATCGTTTTTTCTTCTTTTTCTGATTTTTGTCTATATGAATGTATACGAAAACTAAATTAGTTTTCTAGTGAAATGGAGACAGTTATTGTTAAGGATGTTATCGCAGTTGTACACTGTTGCTGCTGATGTTGTTGTAATTGGTAGATGAAACGTTGACTGACTGGCTGGCTAAATGAAAGAACTTCTCGTTTCAATTTAAAACTAACTATGACCTAGAACGAAAGGTTAAATTAAAACAAATTAGTTTTCGTTAAAATTGTAATTTAAATGCAACTTGTAGTTGATTGAAAATTCGACTGTGATGACAATGAATATGAGATTTTGTGTAATGAGAAAGAAAATGATTTAAAGGGAAACTTTTATTATGCTTTAAAAGTTTCGTTACGAAACTAAAGTTCATAACCAAAATGCTAAATTAAGCAAAATTATAATATGAAAATAAAATTGAATATATTTGAATCGGGACTATAAGAAAAGTGTGGTGGATGCTACGACCGTTGTGTTGTCAATGATCATAGTAAAGTCAAGGACACAGGGGCGACAAGGATATAGTAAGTGTATAGTCCCAAATATGGTCATGGTATAATAAGTGCTATAGTCACTATAGAAGCAAAATTATAGATTTTGAGTATAAGCAGATAATATTTAAAGTGCGTCAGTTATAATGAATACTGAAGACTGAAAAAAGTTTAAATCAGACTCCGTGTAGACTAGACTTAATAAAAGAGCTTACTCAGAATTAAGTTCTAATTGTAGTTAGAAAATTTCAGAAGATATTTTCGAAGCAATAGCCTGAGTATAAACGTTTAAGTGATAATAGTCTTTATTGATAGTTCTTTCACAAGTCTATAATCACTCTACAGTGGTAGTTATAGTCAGCTTATGGACAAAGCACAGCCGAGACTAGAGTAACACTACAGTGAGTACTATAGGTATTGTTCAATCAGGAATAGGCATAGTATATTCGACACTATAGATTCCGTATTGTCGGGACTGTATACATATCGTAGTCTACCCTATAAAACATAATGAAGTCAAAAAATGATATTTTATATTCGAAACTTCAAAGGGAGTATTTTTGACATTTAAGACCCGGTATAGATGAAAATATAGAATATTGCAGGACTATAGAGGCAATTTATCATAATTTTAGTTAAAGCATAGATGAGGCTAAAGACACATTATAGTAGAGATTGTAGATATAAATTGTTCGACATTGTTAATACATTAGAGGCGACGTTAATAAATTAGACTCAGTACGATGAAGGTTATGGAATGAACAATGCAATGGATCCATTATATTTAATATTATACAAAAAGTACACTAAGGACTATAATCACACTATTGTCGAGGTAATAGATACAGTATATATGATACTACAGATACAGTCGAGTTTGGAAATATAGACGAAGTAAAGTCATCATTATGGACCCAATATAGTTGACACTGTAGAACCAGTATAGTCGAAAGGTAAAGACACAGTATAATCGAGATTAAAAACACAGTATATTACACTACATAGACCCAGTATTAATAAGTTTATAACATAGAGATTCTATCACAATTGGAACTATTAAGCACGCAGAGTAGTTGACATTGTAGACAGAATATAGTAATTTTCTATAACCAATGCTATAAATACAGTTAAGTTGAGAATATATTCAAAGTATAGTCGCTACTTTTTATACACTTAAGTCTAGATTGTAGTAAAAATATTACGAAACTATACATAGTAGATATTACAATACTTTATAGGCTAGACTATAGATAAAGTACTTTCGAGACAAAGTAAAATCGAGACTATATAATTAGTATAGTCGATTATATAGGCCCAGTATAGTGAAGTTTATAGTCTAACTACAGAGGAAGAATAGTTGAAACTTTATACACAGTTTTATAGAGGAAGTATAATCGAGATATATATTATAGACAAGGTATAGTCGAGGCTATAACTGTTATACATTCATGACACTGTAGACAGAATTTCTATAGACCCAGTATAGTCAAAGCTATAGACATAGTTAAGAGGACATACTCAAATTATAGTCGTTATTTTATATACACTTTAGTCTAGATTGTAATAAAAGTATGAACGAGACTCGACATAGTAAAGATTTTAGTACTGTGTAGTCTAGTCTATGGACTAAATACTTTCGAGACAAAGTAAAATCGAGGCTTTATAATCAGTATTTAGTCGATTCTATAGACCCAGTATAGTCCAGGCTTTAGATACAGTTAAATCTGAACTATAAAAAAAGTTTAGTTGAAACATTACATATAGTTTTGTTGTATTCAAAGTATTATTGAAATATATATTATAGAAAAGATATAGTCAAGACTACAGGATAAATATATTTATGACTTTATAAAAATTACAGCCAAAATGAATTGTAATTTTAATTATATTCAGAGTGGAATTAAATCCATGAACATATAGTATTAAGAACTACTGCCAGAATGATACTTATTAATCGATATTCGAGAAAATAGTCAGAAAATATTCAAAACTATTGTAAGACCATATATGAAGCTATAGTTAAGACAATAAATAGCTCTAACTCGTAAGATTCTACAGACACTGATGTGATTAAGACTCTGAAACAAATTTTTGTTTGACTTTTTTAAAAAATTTTAATAAAATCTTGATGGGTACCAAACAACCTGTTGGAAGAAATTATATTAAGTAAATAAAATTATTTATACAAAAACTACAACAATTAACTGAACAGACAATTTACTTGTAATAATTTCATACAATAATGAAAAGATATCAGTCTAAGAAGGAAAACATTAAAAAATTAAAATTATTTCATTTCTTTCTAAGATTCATATTTAAACTTTAACTCTTTTATGTGATTTTTAAGTTAACAAAAGTTAGAAAAACAAATGTACAAACACAACCTACGCAAAATAAGATGAATTACTACCGTGTGATGTTTTTGTGGTGCCCCTCATTATATACTCTCGGTACAAATACAAGCCGCAACTTCTAACGACCACATGCCAGTTATTACAAAAGCAACATTATTTAGGAAACATTTCAACGTTTATCTGTTTTTATGAATCAAAATTTAAGTAGGTTTTGTTGCACTTGTATCATAAGGTGGTTGCAACTAAGATTTGTTTTTTTTCTATAATTTGTAGCTGTCATATTCATAAACATCAGAAAACAACTCTTTTTATATGTTGATCTTTTGAATAGAGATTTTCAAGTAGTTGTAGTAGTAGCAGTTGTTGGTATGTGAAGTGAAAGGTGGCTCATTGAGTATGTTGTGTTGTTGTTCAGACAGTAGCAAAGCTTCCAAAATACTTAACAAATAAACAGCTCCACATCAAAACACCACAGTAAAAGTGGTTAAATTTTGTATGTTTACTCGTCGGTTTGCCTGTCTGATTATTTGTTTGTTTATAACTTAACTTTTTCTAACATTTCTATGAGTAATCTAAATATAACAGCAGTAATTTACAACAATTGTTAACATGGACTTTAACAGTTTGTTTAGATTTATTATACCCTCCACCACCACAAGTGGTGAAGAGGGTAATATTAACTTTGTCTCTCCCTGTGTTACGCTAAGAAGGAATTATCTCAGACCACATATCGTTTATATATTCTTTCATCAAATCAAAATCTGAGTCGATTTAGCAATGTATGTTGGTAACACGCACACATCCACAATAATTGACAGCGCTGGCCTGAGAACTTGTTATAATCCCGAGAAGTTTTCTATTTTAATCCAGCAAATTAAGGTATATATTGAAAGATATAGATCGATATCTGAGACCATCTCTAAGTTTAAGCGAAGAATTTCGTAAAAATGCAAAATTATAAATCGACAAATTTTAATGCCATAATAGTAAGTTATATATACTTAATTACAATTCCAAAAACTATCAAAATCGGTTCAGAAGAAAAAATTTTATAGACGAAAATATAATAAATTTTATGACCAGTGCATTGTGTAGTTTGTGAGTGTATGTGTGAGAGTGCATGTACAAATTAAATATATGTATTTACTTCACATGCATTTGTGGCGGAGAGTATTGCAGATTCAGCTTAGCCAAATATAACATTCTCACATGTTTTAAATCCGATAGATCATATAAAAATCACTTATCAGTCTAAACTCATAACAGACACCTTAAAGCTGAGTCCGTAGTTATACTAAAATAAAGTTTATAATATTAAAATCGGGAATATTTGTAATGGCATTCAGTCATATTAGAATGGGGTCTATTATATTATTAAAACAAAGACTGCAATAATAATAATAAAATGAGGACTATAGTAACAATGAAGTGAAGTATCTAGTTACCTTTAATATAAATGTTTAGTCATGCAAGAACTAAAACTATAATAAAATATAATGTTGTTTTTTAAAATCATTTACTCGGATACAATTTCACTCTTAAGTAAGCGCAAAAACCACATTTAACTATTGACTGCAGACAGGACTATAGTCTTTTTGCAGCCTAAGTCGGAGCTTTAGCCTTAGTAATGACTGGAATAATATGACAATAATTTGGAGACTACAGAAACTTATACTCAAATTCTTTAAACTAAAAAACACTACAAAAATAGACGAAATTTAGATTCTAAATATGAAAGTTTTTAGACCTTTTCACATTTCACTAAAACATATTCAACATTTAACTCATATGATATTCTCAATTAAAGTAGCGATCACTTTAAGTTGTCTTGTTTTTCTTTTTTTGACAATATCTTTGTTGCTTTTCATGAAAATATTTGTTTGTTGTTAAGTCGTTAGTATTATTTATGAAAAAGGTGATTATTTGAAAAGAGTTTATCTCATCAAGTAAGTTTTTCTTTTCAATCTTATTAGATGTTTCCCCCATTGTGGCTGTTTTTATTTTGATGATAATAAGACATAATCGTATTATTTATTTAAACCAGATTTTACAACCCTTTTAGCATGAGACTGATCTGATTTTCTACAATAACTAAATCCAAATATTTATTAATCAAATGGAATGTATGCACTACAAACATTATAAAATAATCCCTTTATACAAATGATCATATAAGAATTTAAAACTGTTTTCATTTTGGACTAGATATTGCTATATTATGACTTCAATTTTAGCTGTATAATATCTACAGTAAAGTTTAATAATTAATTATTTTAGTATCATCTACATATATTAGGAATCTCCACAATATTATTGTCAACTATAACATCACAATTGTCTTTGACTATAAAATAGTCATAGTTTGGAATATACTTTAAACGTAGTCCACTATATACAAAACCTTTAATATCTAATGTACCTGGACGTAGACCCAATAATGATTATATTGTAAGTTTAGGGTCCATTATATTATGGTCACAGCCTAAACAATGACTAAAGCGTTGACTTTACCGTGTCTATAGACTCTACAGTTCTAGTTCACTTCAAGTTCAGTTCTAGTTCAGTTCTAGCTCAAATCTAATTTAGTTCTAGTTCAGATCTTATGCAGTTCTAGTTCAGTTTTAATTCAGTTCTGGTTCGGTTTTAATTCAGTTTTAGTTCAGTTCTAGTTCAGATCTAATGCAGTTCTAGTTCAGATCTTATTCAGTTCAAGTTCAGTTTTAGTCCAGTTCTAGTTCAGTTCTAGTTCAGTTCTAGTTCAGTTCTAGTTGAGTTCTAGATCAGTTCTATTTCAGTTCTAGTTCAGTCCTAGTTCAGTTTTAGTTCAGTTCTAGTTCAGTTATCGTTCTGTACTATAATTAAGCGGTGATCATGAATACACAGTATCGACTGTACCATAATGTGACTACAGCATCGACCATAATATCTATAGTTTTGACTTTACTGTAGCCATAGTTTTAGCTGTGCTCGACTTTATTTTATCCACAGCATTTGCTATACTTTGTCTATATTTTTGACTATAACATGACTAGTCTGAACCATACTCTTACCCACCTATAAGTCATCATCTTACCATAATTATATAAATTAATACATTTCACCCATATTATCGCTAACAACAACAAATATAATTGTCCTAGTTATGTACGATCCCAGAATAATGCAGTTGTTATTATTTTAATCATATAATTTCCATTATTTTCCTCTTGGACACGTTTGTTATTTGGAAAACAAAAAACAACGAGTCAATTTGTGTTGCATTGACATGTCATTAGGAATATAATACAAGTCGTTATTGTCAATTGTGGTATAATTAATCTAGATAGAAGTGTTTTATCCCTTTTTTATTGTTTTCTATTTAAGCAAACAATGTGACAAGTGTTTTTTGCTGCTGTTGCATTATTATTTGTTAGTTTGTAGTTCCATTTTTTTATTATCTCTCTCTAAATGAAAACAACTTGTACGAATATAAATGAATATTTTGTAAATGAAAAATGCAAAAGAAAAAAAAACAAGTTGCATGTTTTAAATGTAAACATTTACAATTGTGGTAATTGAAAATCGATTTGTTTGTGGGTGGGAGGATGACAACAATTTTTCTTTTTATTTTTCATTTGAAAAATTAATATTAAGTTTACGTTATCATGCTGAATATGGAGTTTAACAAAATTGAGATAAGGATATATTGAATTGTGGTTTTAAACAATAATAAGATCGGTTGCTAATTTTAGATCTAGTTCAGTTTAGTGGTTTTCGTTCAGTTCTTGTTCAGTTCTAGTTCAGTAATAGTTCAGTTCTAGTTTAGTTTTAGTTCAATTCTAGTTCAGTTCTAGTTCAGTTTTAGTTCAGTTCTAGTTCAGTTCTAGATCAGTTCTAGATCAGTTCTAGTTCAGTTTTAGTTCAGTTTTAGTTGAATTCTAGATTAGTTCTAGTTCAGTTCTTGTTCATTTCTAGTTCAGTTCTAGTTCAGTTTTAGTTCAGTTCTAGATTAGTTCTAGTTCAATTCTAGTTCAGTTCAGTTCATTTCAGTTCTAGTTCAGTTCTACTTAATTTCTAGCTCAATTCTTTTTCAGTTCTAGTTCAATTCATGTAAGTTATAGTTCTGTGTTAATTCAGTTCTAGTTTAGTTCTGGTTCTGTTTTAGTTCTGTCCTAGTTCTGTTTTAATTTTGTTCTGATTTTGATCTATTTCTATTCTAGTTGAATTCTACTTAATTTCTAGCTAAATTCTAGTTCAGTTCTACTTAGTTTCTAGTTCAATTCTAGCTCAAAAGTTCAAGTTCTGTTCTAGTTCAAGTTCAGTTCTAGTTCAAGTTCAGTTCTAGTTCAAGTTCAGTTCTAGTTCAGTGTTAATTCACCTCTAGTTTAGTTCTGGTTCTATTGTAGTTCAGTCCTAGTTTGGTTCTAGTTGTCCTCTTATTTAAACCTATTTCTGTTCCAGTTCAGTTCTACTTCATTTCTAGTTCAGTTCCACTTCAGTAGTGGTTTAATTTTTATTTGTTTTAGTTCTCAGTTCTATTTATGAACTCTTATTAACTAGAATATTAATATAACTTATTTAAAACCATTGTCTGGTATTTTTAGTTACTTTTTCTGTAGATACCTACAGTCCCGAACAAAACCATTGGCACAACACATTAACTCGAATTTTGGTAATGGTAAAAATATATATATATCGTTACATTTATGTAATTTATAAATTCTAAGTGGACAAGCTTTTTTGCTTTTTAACATCATCCAATGGATGATAAGATGATTTTATGTAGCTTCCTCCCCGATTATTATTCATTCCTCTTTCAGTACCTTTTGAATAAAGAAATTGAAATAGGTTACTTATTCACCCATCTGTCTGGCCTTTCCCACAAATGCTCAACTGGATTGAAGTTCGGAAACTGTGGTGGGTGCGTTAGAAAATGAGCCACATTGTCGAAGGAAGATTTTGTTTTCATGTTCTGTATTCGTCCTTCATTACGAAATATATTGAATTTACTTTCATCGAAGAGAAATGCCTGATTCCAAAATGTAAAAGGTTTCTATTTAAACTCTTGCACATGCTCTAAGTTTTTAATTTGATTTATTGAAGACATTAGAGGTCTAGCAACTCGAGTATTATATTTCGTTAGATGTTCTTTTAGGATTATATTTAATTTTTCGGACAATTTGTTCACTTTATGCCTTCCGATCCTATTCGATCTATGATTTTAACAGTAAAACGACTTTATTCCATTATTGCCAATTTAACTAAAAATATTATACTTTCTTTTATGGTTGCTAAGATAAAACATAAAATGCTTGCTGTGCCAATAGTTTTGTTAAAGACTGTATGTGTAAATCTCTTTTCTATAAATTCGTTATATTTTATTGTAAATATTTTTATTAATTTGTCAAATGTCATATGGTTGCCAACACAAAGACACTCCTTCAAAATTTCATACATTTCTATTTTAGTCTTTATTCACAGGATGATGCTATTTTCCAAATGCATATTTTTCAAGGAAAACCTTTTCAAAAACAAATTAAAAAAAAGTACAAACTAAGAAACCCAAGATAAGAATAAAGAAATATCTCTCTGCTGCTATATTCCCATTCATTTCGTTGTGAAACTCCCATTTTTGTGTGGCATTAGAAACACACAAAAAAATTAAAGAGAAAAAAAAAGCAAATAATGTCAAACGCATTGTTTTGTCCGTGACACATAATGATGTCAGGAATACTTTTTATATGAAATTGTCATAGAAATGAAAATAAAGGAGAAGACAATAAAGTCACCTCCTTTAGAGATGAATTAGTGTTGATAGAAGTTAATAATGGTTATGTTGTTACTACTTTAAATTCTTATACATATGTGCAATGTGTGTGTATGTGGTGTATGTGTGAGTATTTTATAAATTAAGGACTTTATTTTTAGTTTGCATTAAATTTGGTTTCCTGTATCTAATTTTGTGGCTGTAGTCGTAACCCTAAGGGTCATTTATAATTACAAATGTCAAATAGTAGAAATTAACTGTTCATTTGTTAATTTTATGCTTTTTCTGACATTTATTTTTATTTTTTTGTTTTGCTACTGAAAAATGAACTTAATGTAAAAAAAAATTAATTTTTAATAAATCTTATATTAAATTTTTAATATAAATAACTATTTGGAGAAATTCATATAGAATGCAAAAACATTACAGTCGAACAAGCCCGACTATAATAGTAAATGACATCTATGAAAAAAAATTTCTTTCCTTCATATAATTTGATTTTGTGATTTTTATAATTAAGGATGAAATACATTATTATGATACTAATATTTATGTATTTTTTGTGGGGAGATATTTCGAAGCGCATACAATTTGTACCGATGTTTTAGATTATATTTACCTTATTTTGACTAATTTATCTTAATTTGACTAATTTGATGTATATGTGAGATGTATGCCTTCAAGGTGACATTTGGATGGAGGCTTGTATGAGACCTACGAGAAGTAATGAACTGACTCTCGCATTATTTGGTACATCGTTTTAGAATACTATAAGACTTATTTTTGTTGAACTTTTTTGAAATCGCTGTATATTTAGAACTTCTATGACTTTAAAACCCCATTCAAGGGGGAGGTGGTCTGTTTGGTTGTTTAATGGGAGTTATTTAAAAATTTTGGCCCGAATATGACTAATTTCAATACGCTTCGTAGTTGAACCTAAAATACCGAATTTCATCAATATATCTCAAAAATTATTATATTTAATTTTTCGGACAATTTGTTCACTTTATGCCTTCCGTAGTTAAAGTTAAATCGACTCATATAATGAACGGTGTACTTAAAAGTGGTAGCGACATCATATCCATATATAAAATTTATTTACTCTAAATTCATAAATAGATTTTTGGCTGATTTTTTTGAAAAATGGACAACTTCGGTAGGTCACTATTCCTCCATAAATACCTAAATTCTGAATTTCGGAAAATTTTTCAAAAATTCGATTTGAAGACACTGCGCTACGGAAAATAATTGATAAACCCTCTAATAATCAGAAACATCGTTTTTAATTTATAGTGATATTATAATACCAAATATCGGCATTCTTTTTAGAACAATAACAAATGCCCGGTCCAAGTTCCACGGAGCTCTGTGTATTATTTTGAGTGTGAGGGTGCCAAAAACATATAGACAGACAGACTGACAGACATAATGGCAGACAGATAGACAGGCAGACATACAGACTGATTCAAGAATATATATACAATATAAGATCTTATATAATTCCTTCTTCGCGTTGCACAGAGAATGACAAAGTTAATATAACCTTTCCATCACTTGTGTTGGTGGAGGTTATAAAACAAAATTGATTTAGTTCAGCTCATTTTGGTCTTGCAATAAAATTCCCGACTTAAAAATATGTTCGAAGATCGGTCAACAATTTCCTAAAACAATTCTTTAATAATGTCATAACGTATAATAAAGTCTGTCCTAAACGACAACTACACTTTTACCGATTGACTATAACTCTTTTCTTCTAATCACACTTTAATAAATATATATTTTTTGCGGTTTATGAATAACATACGGTAATTATACATTGTGATCATATTTAGGCTAAAAATGTTTGTTACTGATTTGACTTTATTGATTTCCGACTTATTAGTGATGTATGATAAAATTTTATTTAAATCCGTTTACTTTTAATTGAGTGTTTCGTGTTGTTTAGTTTTAAATACAAAATAGACTAAATTATTTAGTCTGCATGATACACACGATATTACAACCGTATGATCACCCATTTGTGGCGCTCAAGTTTATAGAAATCTCCTCGACATCTAATAAAATTAAGAAGATAAATAACTCAAAAACTATAATATGTTAAGACAGTTGAACTATTTTTAACTATAGAAACCGAACCATTTTGAATTTATAGTCAATAATTAATATCTTTTTACAAATATTCCAATAGTAAAATACTCCGTAGTCATTAATATTTCCGTTTCATCTTTTCATGAACATAGTTTTTCCATTATTACGTAAACATAAATACTATTGTCGCATTTTAATTAATTTATTTTTAATATCCCTTTACCCATATTAACATTACAAACTAATTTATTAACATTTATAACCAAACAACTTAACCTGGCTAATGACATTGTTGACAACTTGTTAGTCATTTAATTTATGTGCTTCGGGGCAACAAACATCAACATCATCAGGCATTATGTCCGTAAACTCTAATAATGTTAGGATTGTAAGATGAGACGAGCGACGATGCATTTGAAAAATGCAAATGCAGGATGATCATATTTTTTCTCTTTGTATCGCATTTCGACTTGCTTCCATAGTTATGTGTGTAGGTTATAATTAAGGTGGTTCCAACCGATATAGTGTGATCAATTCATAATGGATAATTTTGGTCATTGAAGGTCAGGTCTTCCAAATTAGTTTAAATTTTTATGTGTTACCGCACAATGTTTCAAATGCAACATAAAATGGAAATAAATCTGCAACTTCCATAGGATCCCAAACAACTCGGGTCATAAAAAGATTTAAAACGATACAGATTCTATATATCTAAACCGATTTTATTGTCATATATGTAAATTCACCTATAAAAAACGTTGTCGTGTGTGTAGCTTAAGATATACTGTGGGATTGAGATTGAAAAATTCTTAACACACCTTTTTCAATATAACTTTTAAACCTTTTTTTCAAATTACCTTTGCAGTTTTTATGTCTAATGTCAAAATAAATATATTGTTAATTTGATAAACATGAGTGATCAGAAAGATTTCATACGTCGAATTGCTTTCAATGTTAGTAAAAAGTACCAGCAGAACTCGGTCATTCAATAGACTACTTAACGATTACATTGACAGCCGCCCGAACAGACAAAAAGCCGGATGGATGCATATGCTTAAATCGACCCAGGAAATGATTCTGAGTCAAACGATATTTTTAAAAGTGCTGGTAGGACTATTTTTTTCTGGCCGTTGCAAACATCTGCACTTACGCATAATCACCACCTTTAAAAATAGAAAGCAGACCGGTTCGCTCAGAAATGCTGTTAAAATTAAGAGTCCAAAAATTAAGTACGGACATTAAAGTCAAGATTTCTATAAATATATTCCTGATGCATAATGGATCATTTTTCGCAACTTACTGCCCAAATAACTTTATGTTGCTGATGCTTGAAGGAATTTTGAAGAAATTTTTATAACCCATAAGCAATTAAAATTTCCAAAAAGGCTGCATCATTCATAAGACTTTATAATGTATCGACTTATTTATAGCCTGACTTGGCATCCTGTCACTATGAGTGGTACAAGGACAATAATGTGGTATTTTTGCCAAGAGAGGCAAATCTTCCAAACTCTCTACAGCTAAGGTTAGTAGAGAGATATTAGGCTCTTATTAAAAGAGAATTAAAGAGCATATAAGTGTTGTTGAAAAGTATTGTAAATTTGAAAGGGAGACGGACTACCTGTTCGAGCAAAGAGACAGAAAGCATCATAAAAACGTTAAAGGAAAAGTTTCTGAAAAAGGTTGAAAATTTCATCACTAGTGATTAAGCTGTATACATTTTCTCGATCTCACTCCTTAATATTTAAGTTTTGAATTAAGGCTTTGTAATCCAAACGGCAAACGGTGATTCTGTGTCGATCGGAATACTTTGATTGGTGTAGCATTATTATTTTCGTTCACTGCTGATGTACAGATGGTACAGTACAGTTATACGGTCATATTTAATACAAACTATAGTTTCATATGTATAAAACGTTTATTAAACAAAAATACCATACCCCCCTAATTTTTACATATAATCAAATTCATTGTATAACATTAACAATTCCTTTACTGGTTTAAAATTTCATATATTTCATTTTAGTCTTTTTTTCATAGTTGCAAATTTTTAATGGTTCTTTGTTGGTTAAGATATTGAAGAAAGTCGTTTACTGGAATATTGTATGAAGTATTTCTATATATCATCATAATACTCTTAAGGCCAGTAATTTAGTAAAATTTTATTTATTTTGTATATTTGTTCATGAAAAAATGGCAACTTAAATTGCACTCAATTAAGGTTCTTTTTCTAATACTTTCATTAAGAGAGGGTCCAAATTGGCACAAACTAAAGGAAAATATTTCCTGTTAAGAAACATAATTATCAAGGTAACTAAATCTGGAAGTAGTTTTTCTCTTCAGACATAAGAAGGACATCATTATTATCTTCTTTAAATTTTTATTAAAAATTTAATTTTTCACTTAAAATTCAAATTTTCACTTAAAATTCAAATTTTCACTTAAAATTCAATTTTTCACTAAAAATTCAAATTTTCACCAAAAATTCAATTTTCACTAAAAATTCAATTTTCACTAAAAATTCAAATTTTCACTAAAAATTCAAATTTTCACTTAAAATTCAAATTTTCGCCAAAAATTAAAATTCAAATTTTCACTTAAAATTCAAATTTTCACTTAAAATTCAAATTTTCACTTAAATTCAATTTCCTTAAATTCTAATTTCGCTTAAAATTCAAATTTTCACTAAAAATTCAAATTTTCACTAAAATTCAAATTTTCACTAAAAATTCAAATTTTCACTAAAATTCAAATTTTCACCAAAAATTCAAATTTTTATCAAAAATTCAATTTTTCACCAAAAATTCAATTTTTCACCAAAAAGTCAATTTTTCACTAAAAATTCAAATTTTCACTTAAAATTCAAATTTTCACTTAAAATTCAAATTTTCACTTAAAATTCTAATTTTCGCTTAAAATTCAAATTTTCACTAAAAATTCAAATTTTCACTAAAAATTCAAATTTTCACTAAAAATTCAAATTTTCACTAAAATTCAAATTTTCACTTAAAATTCAAATTTTCACTTAAAATTCAAATTTTCACTTAAAATTCAAATTTTCACTTAAAATTCTAATTTTCGCTTAAAATTCAAATTTTCACTAAAAATTCAAATTTTCACTAAAATTCAAATTTTCACCAAAAATTCAATTTTTCACCAAAAATTCAATTTTTCACCAAAAAGTCAATTTTGCACTAAAAATTCAAATTTTCACTAAAAATTCAAATTTTCACTAAAAATTCAAATTTTCACTAAAAATTCAAATTTTCACTAAAAATTCAAATTTTCACTAAAAATTCAAATTTTTACTAAAAATTAATTTTTTCACTAAAAATTTAAATTTTCACCAAAAATTCAATTATTCACTAAAAATTCATTTTTTTATTAAACATTTAATTTTTCCCGGAAAACGGTTATAAGGTAAAATATGCAAAATATTGGTCGCAATTTTAAAAATAATTTTTAAGAAATTGCCACGTACAAATCATATATATTTCTGTTTCAAATTTAAATCCTAAAAGTTTTGTCCGTCTGTCTATTTGAAACTATCTCATTTCATATCGGTCCATTAACAAAAAACTTATAGACCGATATTTGAGACAACATCAAAATTCCGAAGATCTGTTCTAAAATCTCCTGTAAAAGTGTTTAGGTTATAAGCAATTTAAACATATTATACAGCTTTTGTGTAAAAGATCGCCAAATTCGGATCTGTAGAAAAAGTAATAACTTTAAATAATCAAAATTTTGATACACCATAATATAATTTTTTAAAATTTTACACATATCTTGATCTTGAAGTAAGAATGATCATAAAAAACAAATTGTCCTTGGGCCATTATTTGAATTGCTTTAGCTCCCTTCCCGGAAAACGTTTTTGAGATAATTAAATTTGTAAATCAAAAACAATTTTATTGAAATTCGTCACCATAATTCTATAACAGTTTTTAATGCATTTTCCTTATAGGTAAATTTTAGAAAAGTTTTTCGTTGGAATTTTTGGATTATATGAGATATCGGAGCACGTTCGACGCACATGTTCGCTATTTTGACAATATAGCTGCCTCCGAAGAAGAATGTGCTTAGGGGAATAACCAAAAGTATGGCGAAATTATTACTAATAAGGTGTGAGATCGAAAAATTTAACTAGTGATTAAACTATATTTTTTTTAAATTATAAGTCAGGGGTTTAGGTTTTATTGACATATATGTATGTTAAGAATTTTTCGATCTTACTTCTTAAGTAAATTTCGTTCCACTTAATAAACATTAACTAAAACAATAATTATATTCATGTTACTTAGGATAACAAATTATTACATTAATCGTATTAATAATTATAATTATTTTGCATTAAATAATCATATTTCGCTTTACACGTATACATGCACGTATGTGTGTAAATAATAAATTATGCTTTTACATTAATAATATCAAACGTTTTATAATCAAGATAATTTAATAATGTTCATATTATGGATGTTAATACATTTGACATGTTTTTATTTGTATTTTTATTTGAAATTCATATTTATTGATTAATAAAATGAGACGCCATCATTTAATTGTCTAAATGTAATTGTCGCCTCTCGAAAACGCTAGACCAATAATTCACTCATTCCTGTGTAAACAATGAAACATTTGAAACATCAATTATATTTTACATATTTCAACTTAAATACAAAACAAGAGAAAAATGCTTACAATATCTGGTATTTACATAAAAACTACTACGTTTTACCCGGTGCGCCTTGCTGCACAAAAATTCTCCTCAATTCTAGATCTCAGAAGAAATTTCACACATTAGGAAATGTGTTAAAAAATCAGACAACAGGGTTTTTCAAAATCCTTCTAACCCTGTCCCTTCTAAACTTTTCCAGTAATAACAACATTTGGTTTCTATAGTTCTTCATATATTCGATAATTAATAATTTTAATATTAAGGGTTGTTTCTCCTTTCTTTCTCTGTATGACCTCATCTACCTTCCAATTTCTCATGTAAAACTATTTTACAGAAAAATTATTGAATCAAAATTTATGAATTTTAGCTCCAAAAAAGTTTTATGAACAGTACCATGGTCCTATCTATTCTATATTTTTTACGCCACAGCAATTCTTTAATAAACTTATTTTTTGTAACTCCAGCTATAAAAATTCGAAAGATAACAAATAATTAATATTAGCGTTGCATGGGTACCACCCCTTTCTTTCTGTCCCAACTGTCTAAAATTTTTACCAGTAATAATTCGAAAGTATTTTAAAAATTCGATAATTAAAATTTGTAAGGATCAGGGGGGCTACCCCTTATCCTATCCGTCCTATACTTTTTCTGTAAAATAGATTCTGGGAAAAGTGAATGGGACTAAATTTGTAAACACTCGCTTTTATTGTTCTTTAGATATTCCGTAATTCCGTAATCAATATTTGCTTTGTACGGGGGCATCCTAAACCTGGTTCTATTCGTCCTACATTTTGTCCCCTAAAAAAGTTTATTGCGGAAGTGATTCGGACCAAAGTTGAAGATTATCGTTGTATGATTTCTTTAGCTATTCGATAATCAATATTTGCTTTTTATCGGGGCTTCCTCTACCCCTGATCTAATACATCCTATAGATCCTTGAAAAAGTGACTGGTCCCAAATTTGAGATCCCTTGCTGTTATAGTTCTTTAGATATTCCTGCCTGGTCCCATCTGTCCTACACTTTTTTCAGTATGTAATTGATTGTGATCAAAGTTAAGAACTCTGGGTTTTATAGTTCTTTAGATATTCCATTATCAATATTTGGTTTATGAGGGAGTAACCCCTCCCCAGGGCCTATACATTTTACGTTTTGTCCGGTAAAACAGATCCATAAAAAATTTACTAAGACCACATATTAGAGAAATTGCTTTGTGTGCCGGTACCACTCCCACTGGTCCTATCCGTCCTACATTTTGTTCAGTAAAACAATAATTTAGGAAATTGACTAAAACCTAATTTCAGAACGTTCGCTGTTATAGTTCCTAAGATATTCCGTCATTAATATTTGTTTGTTATGGAGGTACCTCTCTCCCCGATCCTATTAAAATTTTTATAGCATATGTTACATTCAAGTATTTTGGGATCGTTCTGTGAAATACAGATCTCAAACAAACAAACAAACTTAACACAGATTCATGTTTATGTATATAGATACTGATATAAATTATATATAGCAGGGACAAATATTTGTAAGTGAGGGGAGTTATATATTGAAATTATTTTTTTTACACTGTATACTTTTCTATGAATGTAATGTGTAACCAATAAACATACTCAACTAATTAGAATTATGACCCCACAAAATATTTTATTGTATGAATGGTTCATTCATTCAATCATTCATTCAATCGTGTATTCAATTCAATATAAATGTATTTTGGAAATTTCCCCTTTGTACTTTTTGCTGTTGTTGCTGTTATTTGTTTAATAGATTACACCCTACTCGATTATTATTGTTGTTGTTGGATATTCTTTTAAATAAATTTTTGAAAATTTATATCCATTGTTATATAATTTATGTTTATTATAATTATTCAATAATACTTATGTTTGGTTGTGTTACGGAGAGTTTAACTCCTGTCTCGAAATAATATTCAACTGACGAGTTAGAGAGTTTCTATTACGAATGTGTGGCATTATTAGGTTGCTGCATATTTCTATAAATATCTTTTTCCGTCGGTGGACTTTACTATTCATAACATTGAATAAAATTGTGAACAGTGGTTTTCGAACTTTTAAACTATAAGTACTAGAAAAAAGTACGATTTGGAAAATTAGAGACCAAAATATTGTTTAGGGGTGTATTTCAAATATGGACATCTCATTTTTTTTAATACTCTACACCACCGTAGTAAGTGGGTGGATTATGCATTTGTGTATATGTCTTCTTCCTAAGACGATTTAGCGATGAACGTCCGTCTAGCTGACTGTCCATGTGAATTAAATGCTTCATGAAATTTGGTAGGTATCGATATTTTGGCTCAAGGGCGATGTTTATTGAAATTTCCGATGATGGGTACGTTATTTCACCTAACCCTTATGTTCCTCCCGGAATGGGATTTAATGGTCATAAATGTTCTTATTATATTTGCCATAAATAAGTCTTATAATGATTATGCCAAATTATACGAGGTCCATTTTTTTCTCATAGGTCCCATCAACCCAACTTCCAAATTTCACTTTGAAGAAATTAAATCTCACATAAACGTTGGTTTTTTAATAAAAATTAGCCAAATCGGAAATTTTAAGAGGGTCGCTACATAATTTACACTAATTTCCATGTAAATCCTCCAAAAAATCTTCTTAATTTGTGCTTTACAAATACCACAATAATATACTACAATCTTGCATAAATTAGAAAATAACAGTACACGAGGGTCGTTCATAAATTTTTGGTAGCTACAATGTATAACCAACAATCTGGTGTAGGTTATTAAATAGGAGGGTTTGAAGGCTTAACCTTCCTGATTGTTTTAAGCTGACTTTTGTAGATTTATATTTTGGAAATTATCTGGGCATATTCATCTAAAACTTTTGTTTAAGAATGGAATTTAGCACTTTAAAGATACTTAAAAAGGATCTCAAAATATAAGTTTTCGCTGCAGTCTTTAATGATGATTTCAGGAATCAGGATTTAAGCTGAATAATTAGTATTATGGTGCAATATTTTCAACTCATATAAATGCTGGTAGAGGGTATAAAAGATCGGCACGACTTAAAATTATAATTTCAGAATAATAATGAATTAAAAAAAATACTTTGACTTTCGATCTCGTTAACTATAAGAGGTAATCTTCACATTTGGATCCAGTAAGAGTGTTTTGTAGCTCAGAAATAACAACATTTTTGGATTCCAGTGCCACAGTGTTTTCACTGATTTTCTATTTACAGCCAAAAACATAGTTTCATTTTTTCAATACCACCTTATTATTTCGTTCCTACACATTGAAACATTTAATATCTATGTGTTGTATTAAATTTATTCACATTTGATATTTATGACATTTGCATGTCAGTTGCCACTATGGCGCCAATGTGTCATCATCTATGATGACTCTTCTATACATTCTAAAACTTCACTCACTCATTCACTCACTCATTCATTCATTTATTTTATGCATTTATTGATTCATTTTCATATTGATTCCCTCAATATGATAATTGTCATTGATTAAAGTGACTTTAATAACATTTACATTATTATGTTTTCATATTGAGAAAAACTCATGAAGAAAACTTTTATACACATTTTGAACACTTGCTGTTTGTTTTATTGAAGTAAAAAAAAAACTTTCACATTTAAAGTTTCTTTTATGATAAATAGGGTAATTTGGACTTGGGGTTCATTAAGTATTCTAAAGAGTTAATAACAAATTATTATTTATTTATTTCTGGTAGTTTTATAAGAAACAAGTAAGAATGCTAAATTCGGCTATGCCGGATCTTCAATACCCTTCACCACCATACATGTGAATAAATACATGATTTTTCGTACATACACACTCTCGCATACACTTACAGGCGTAAAAAATATATATGAGTTTTTCATAAATATAACACAGAACATTTAATTAGTTATATTTTTGGGTATAACTTTTTTATACTGAACCGATTTTGATAATTCGGAATGGTAATGAAGTACACAAAGCTTAGTATTATAGCGAACAATTATTCTAATTTTTCTATGTATAATTTATAACTTTTCCGCTTGAACTTAGAGAATGCCTCAGATATCGGCCTATATCTTTCAATATATATAATATGCAGGTTTTAAATAGGAAAATTCTAAGGACTGTAACCAATACTCAAGCCAAATTTCATTAAGCTCTGTCAATTATTGTGGATGTGAGCGTGTCAACAACAGACAGACGGACACAGCTAAATCTACTCAGATTTTGCTGTGTTCACTACATTTTTATGTAGTGAACGAATTTTGCAGGTTTTAAATAGGGCACTTCTAAGGACTGTAACCAATACTCAGGTCAAATTTCATTAAGCTCTGTCAATTATTGTGGATGTGAGCATGCCAACAACAGACAAACGGACACAGCTAAATCTACTCAGATTTTGATTTGATGCAAGAATATATATACATTATGGGGTCTGTGGTAATTTCTTTTCAGCATTACACACGGATTGACAAACTTAATATACTCTCTTCACAACTTATGGTGGTGCAGGGTATAAAAATTTAATGGAAATATTTCATTTTATGAAGTATAAATTGTAAAAATCTATTTTTAATTTTATTACGAACATCTGCTGCTGGCAATTTGTAGTTTAAAAAAGATAATTTAAAAATCCTGTTAAAATATGACTCCTTTTGCTACTAAATTTAAACCTTTAAATATAAAAACTGTTGACAGTTTTTTGTTGGGTGAGTGTAGTAAGTGTTTTGGAAAGGCTTGAAAAATCTGTCACCACCTACAAAATCTAAACCAAGCGTAACCATTGCATTTGCAGTTAAAAATTTATGGGCCACATACAATTATTGAAATACAAATATGTTGCCAACCAAACAAGAAAAAAACGAACAGCCCCGGTGCAATATGTTGCCATTGGATATATACAAATATGGTCACAAAACCGATATTATGCGTGATAGCATTCAAAAGTGTAAATTAGTAAATAATGCTGAAATCAAAACGATGGAAATTATAAGGACAGATGTTGCAAGTATGCTATATTTCGCTATACCGATTATTGAATACCATTCACCAGGAAATACTATTGATCCCAGTCCCTAATATTGAGTACTTTTAATTTTTAACCTAAACAACAAACAGACACGCAGACAGACATAGCTAAATCGGCTCAGATTTTGATTTGATGCACGAGTTTATTTACATTATGAGATCTTAGGTGATTCCTTCTTAGCGCTACACACGGAATAACAAGAAAATATATTCTCTTCACCACTTCTGGTAGTGAAGGGTATAAAATGTTGAAGGCTATGATACATTGTTGGTAAGGCCTTATCTATATAAGTCCATTACCTGAACCATTTTCATCGGTAACTTAGAACAATAATAAATTATCAGATTAAATATCATTGAGCTCCATGTGACCAAGCCAAACTGTCAAGCATACGAACATGCCAAAATCGATTCAGATTTCTATTTGATGCAATAGAATTTTAGATTATTTGAAAAAGTTAGTCTAGACGTAAGAATTATTCCAAAATACAGGTAAGCAGGACATAGCTAATCTAACACAAATTTTATTCGATATACGAGTAATACATTATTTAGATGATTCTTTATTGGCGATACATAAGGAATGATAATGTCAATATACCCTCTCCGCTATTTGGTGGTGGCTATTAAACCGTGTAACTATAAGTGAAATATTAGACCTATTACTTTGTCCTTGGGTTAAAACAATCAGATGTAACGAATTTCATTGCATTATCTTTGAGAGATAGTTCACAACGTTAAAAGGGCCGTCAGTCGATCGTATTCAAAATGCATCGGTATACATTAACATGGGGATGGTAGAACATTTTTGCGTTATTCAAGTCAAATTCCTTAAAAAAAATCCAAAAATTTTTCGCATAACTTTTGCGACAGCTTGAGATATCAACCTGTAATTCATAATCCTTAGACCAAATTTTAAATATGAAATTTGAAATCTTTTTCTTCATTGAACTCCTGCAAAAGCTGCTGCAATTGAATTTCAAATCCACCCACTTTTCGAAATACAAATAAACGATTATTCGTCATCAAACAAAATATTTGTTACCTCCATATTTTCACCTTTATGAACACGACAATCATCACCACTATTTGCCTAGACCTTTTTCGAATTTTCATTTACAAACGGAAAGGGCTTTATGATCTATAACATTTTCTGACGACACCTAATTGTTTTTTGCCATGTAGCAGAGCAGAATTATGGTTAAGTCTTTAAAAGCCTGACGATTGTGCCACAAAAAGAGAAAAGCAAGTAAATATGAAAACAATAACTATATGATGCAAATATGGAGTGAGAATATTGCATCGCAACAATTTTGTGTGTAAAGTACAAAAAGACTATTTTTTCCTGAGAAAAGCATACAATTGGTGGCGCAAAAAGTGCCAGAATTGGTATGGTAAACAAAATTTAAACAAGTCCAAATATTAAAGTTTAAAAAACAGTCCAGGAAGTATAACCTAATCAAATACTGTAGCTGAGAACATAATCTACACTTGACAGCTAAGACTATAGTGCAGAGATTATGGGCAAGTTTATAATCCTGAGGCTATTACTATAGCTCAATCTATAGTTCAGACATTATAGCTCAGGCTATAGTCCAGAGACTTTAATTCAGGTCATAGCCCCAATTCTTTAGTGGACATGGAGCTTATAGAATTTGGACCGATTCGAGCTGATCGATTGACATTTTTGTTGGTTTTGTCATGGCCAGTTGCAGGACACTGAGTACGTTTTTGTTTTCTTTTGTCCGAGATTTAACACAGCAAGGAAAACTCTCCAAGAACAGATGGTAATAAATATAGCAACCTATCAGTCCCATTGAAAAAATACTTAGCGGTCGCACGGGTGTTTCAGCATGTTAAAGTCACCCACAAAGTCTTTCAATGATTTCACCTCCAAAATAAAAGTCAATACTCCAGAGGTTATAGCTCGGTATATAGTCCAGAGACTATATCTCACGATAACCTGAGGCAAGTGTTCATCCTGAGACTATTTCTCAAAATATAGTGAAGAGATTAAAGCACTGGCTGTTGCCTCATTACTATAGCTTTTGCTCAAATCTACCCACTATAGCTTATGCTATACCCCAAAGACATATTATATATTCTAAAACCTGGGGGCTATTTATTGTTTAGTCACTTCAAATGGGGCTATTGTCCAAAGACTACAATTTTCTATATTTCTGAGGTTTTATTAAACCTTTTGCCACTTTCGGCGGTATAACCCTTTTGTCCACAATTACTTTCCTAAACAATTGTTCTGGGGTTTTGTTTGATTTTTTCCCGTTCAATTCGCTTATTTATTTCTTCAAAAACACACGTTTTTGCGTTTATTTGCAAACGTTCTTTACCGCACACAAAAACTAACATGTTTCAGTTTATATCAGTTGCTCCCGCTGTTTTCGTTTTGGTTGTCTGGTTGGACGATTTTTATACCCTACACTACAGTGGGTGATTGAAGTATTATGCGTTTGTTTTGAGGTTTGTGACATACAGAAAACACCCGCTTATAAGTATACATACACCCGCTTACAAGAAACATTTGCTGAGTCAACTTAAAGATGTCCGTCCGCTGTGAGTTCGGCTGGCTGCTCATGTAGTTCAGAACACTCTACAGGTCGTAATTTTTGATTGATGAAATTTGATACATGTTATTTTTTTGGCATAAGGACGAAACTTATTGATACTGGTTATATTAGGTTCAGTAATGTAAAATCCCGGAATGGGGTTTTGAAGTGAAAAAATTCCTAAATATAAAGCGATTTCAACGAAATTCATCAAAAAAGTCTTATTGTATTCTAAATCGATGTATAAAATCATTTGATATATTATTTCTCGTAAGTCATAAATTTTATATATACATTGGTATTGTTATACTGAGGTTAGAAATTATACGAGGGTCCGTCCATTATTTCTGTTAGCTCCAATTTAAGTCTCCAGCAAAACTCCTTTTATAGCCATAACTTCCACATAAATGTTAGTATCATAAATATGTTTATATATTTTTCGTAGCTGTCATTTACAACCAACAATGTGATGTAGGGTATGACATAGTCGAGTTTAACTGACTATATAGCACTTTTACTTGTTTGTGTTATTTTTTGGTTTTATTGGTTTTGAGCAGTGAATGCATTTTTGCCATGATGTATGATTTGTTTTTCACTCGACCACTGCCAATGTTTGCACCTTTTGTTTGGATATGTAGGAGAAGGATAAAAAAACTACAACAAAAACAATATATGAAACAGTCCAAATACTAGAGATTTAGAAAAAAATGCGTTACATTGAAAATGAGAAACAATAACAACCAACGACGGGAAACAAATTGCATTTGACGATAACGCAGTAATGGTTTTTAGTAATTGTATGTTTGTGTGCACTAGTATGTTGGCATATGCATATATACATAATACATATGTATATATAAAGCATATAATTCCTGTGACTATTTAGTTTAGCACAGAGAAGGCAAATTGTACGTTTCCTTTGAATTGAAGCTACAATTAACTTTAGCGGTAAAATATTAGATTTTCTGTTAACAAAGATAATTTGTCACATACATATAAATGTACTGTTCGGTAATATATTTCCCGATCATCAGCTGCTAATCAACTCTTTATTAAGCCACACACATACACGTGCCTTTGATTTGCCACAGCAGCTTAAAGATTAAACAAAATAACAACAGAATCAACACTTCACAATTAGAGACTCTTTTTCCACATCATTCTATTATTTTCCCTCTGCTCCTCAATTCGATTTCTTTCAGTTATTCATTTGGTCATTCACAGATTCAAAGCAAAACTAAAAGTAATTGTGCGTAAAATGCATAGGTCACGTTTTGTCGTGATATGGCGACGCGAGTGAAAAGAATTGGTTGGTGTTTGTTTTCACAAAAGGTCTTGTATTTTATTAATCTAATTTTCGAAAAAAAAATATATACAAAATAACCAAAATGTATTAAGAGAATAAAAACGATTTAGGTGATAATGAGAGACTCTATACTTCACTACTTCTGTTGCTGTTTTGATAAGGATTCATGTTATTCATTTAGGTTCCTTTTTCGATTTATAGTGTGCTCATTATTCAAACAGATAATTAACAATATGTGAGTATTAGAATTCCATGACATGTTTATAATTTCTCAATTTCCCGGAATCATGGTCTTTAAGGAAAGATTTATAGTTATGAGAAAATTTGGGATCTATACATATGTTCGATTAAGATGTTGACATGATGTAGTATACAGCGGGGACCCCTAACAACTTGATAAGTTTACTTTTTTCCTTATCTGAGTCGCCTGATAAAATTTACGTTATTTTACCAACTGTGCCGATATTTCATAGTGTTCTGTGTGAATGTGTCACCAACATTTGTGTCTTGATTTTTAGTGCAATGAAAGGCACCGAATTTTCCAAGCTCGTATTCGGTAAAATTCTAGCTTTATTAACCAGGTAATGTACTCTTGCAAAAAAATTGTTTATAGCTTCTTTGTCATCTTGTGTTCCTGGATTTTAATGCTGTCATTGTATTTTGGATATCACTAAAGATGTACCAAGTTATCCAATCCCTTTCATTTCCAGTCTACACCCTAAGTGTTTGTACGAACATCCGCTCAATGGACTTATGGTTTTTCGGATGGAGACATATTCTGGTTTCTTATAGCACCTTTGGTCGAGGCCAACTAACGCGCGCTTAAGGAACTGTTTCAAAGCTCGTTGAACTATTTTTTTACAATCTTATGTTAGATTCTTCGCAACAAACTATCTATACTTTTATATATTAACTAACATCTGTGAGCCTTCATAGAATTTATTTAACAACATAGAAAGTACGGACTCCCTCCTCTCTGAATTGCTGAGATATCGCTGTTTCTCGCATGATTACGACGGCTGATGAATCTATATTTTTCTCAGCATAATCGTCAATCTAGACTTTTAATGGCGGATCTATCTGGAACTGTTCTAAGGATTGGAATTTTGTATCGGCCAAAACATTGTTAAAGCCAAACGCAATATCGATACATTTTGTCAGGGAGTAGAACTAAACATTGAGGGAATTCTTTTTGTGGTAGATGACTTCTTTGATATGGGCTATTTAAGTCTTATTTTACCATCACATATAGTCTGCTTCAATATAATAAAGACTAAGCGTTTCTTTGGTAAAAAAAAGGTTCAACTTAGGAAAAAATAATTTAGTCTTACTGGTCGGAAATATGTCGGTTTATAACTCTTTATTCAGTGAAACGATTTTACTCGTTACAAATAGTTTTTTTTTTAAGAAACAGCACACAATATGCACATATTGAAATCAGTTCTGATGTGATCGTAAAATACCAGACAGATGGACCGACACCCTTATAACGTCTTAAATAATCTTCTATATGGAATGATATATTTATCATAACCTCAAACATCGAAGGATGTAGTTGGATGCATACTTTCAACAGAACATTTTTTGTTGTGTGACTGTCCATCAACATTATTTTAATAATACAGTCAATATATTTATGCCGGGTATATTATAAACTGGTTATGTGGACTTGAACTATATAGAAATCAATCCATAAAAATCTCTTACGATGTGGTCTTCGAGATAGAATTTTCGTAAATCCCATTAAAAGGATTTCAAGATTTATAAAGAAATGAATACGATCAGGAACAAATATGTAACATCCAAAAAATTATTTCGATTTTATTGAAATTCCAAAGTTTTATACTATTTTGGATTTGTAGACCAGTTATATCTTATTCAATAAGAAATAACAGATAAAGATTGTTCTCTTAAGATACAGATTTAGTGTCAAATAGGACGGTATAGCATTCTGAAATCATTATATCTACTGAGAAACTTTATCTAAAATTATTGTTACACTTTCGTAGCTTACAGCTACATACATCACACATATTGGTGTAGGGCATAACTGAACAATTTGAAAAAAATAAAATAAAAGAAAATAAAACTTTTAATGATTATTTTACAGGGATTAAAGTTGTTTATTTGTTTGGTATTTTAGTTTCTTTTTTTTTCTTTTAACGGTTAATAAATATTTATGTTCCCATTCATAGACATAAAGTCCAAATGCAATCCGATTATGGGGCAAAAGTTTATTACCATGATATTTGTGTATTATTTTGTTGTTCGCAACAGGAAATTATGGACAATTAATATTTTAAAGATTATTAGAATGAGTTCATTTCTAAGGGGTTATTTAAAGAGTTTAATCGTCTTAATAGGTTAAGCTTGTTTATTATGCATGAAGAACTACATGATTATATGTATGTATATTTAAGTATGTTTTGTATTAAGATGAATGAACTTTTGGAAATATTTTAAAAAGTTTTCAAATCTCATGATAGAAATACGAGTTGAAAATATTTCGGAAAATGAATGGCTGGTCCAATGATAATAATGAAATTTTGCAAATAGACAGATTTTTTTGACACTTAATTGGAAACTCTTTTTAAAATGTTTAGTAATAGATATCGGTTAGAAAAATATACGTATGAAAATTTTCGAAATGTTAATTTGGTATAGATTATTTAAGAAAACTTGTTTAAAACTCAAAAAGAGTGTAACTATTTTTTTGCAAAAAAAAAAAAAAAAAAAATCAGGAAAAAATCGACATTTTTGAAAATTCAATGTTAAAGGCTTATAACTTTTGGTTCTATGAAGATATTTAAGAAAATTTTTCTTTGCAGAGTTTTTTCATTAGTTTTTAATAAAATGCAAAATATTTGCAAAAATTGGACTCGCTTTAGCATGAAAACTTCGACAAAATCGGACAAAAATGTTTAATGTTTGAAGCTAAATATCTCTTAAACTATAAGAGATATTCTATCCAAGGTTTTAATAAGCTTTCAGTAGCAGAATTCATTTATATAAAACCCTTTTAAGTCGGTTTAGATAAAAGAATCTGAATTGTTTTAAATATTTTTATGACTCAAGATGACCAACTATGGGAACCTGTGGACCTACCCTCGTTATATCCACAAAGTCCAAACTGAAAAATTGAACTCGCCTACACTTCACCATTCACAAAAATCGGACTAACCGTTTGGAAGTTACAGAATTATTTTCCATTTCATTTTTCATTTGAAACACTTTGCAACGATCATCAGATCAATAACTTATCTGATTGATCGTTTAGTAGGGGGTGTACAGTTCATAATACCATGACAAAAAAGAATGATACTTAATTCCAAGTATTTTCTATCGTTATATATTTTCTATCTGTTATATACATTATTTTATGTCCAAAAGAATGTAACTCTTTGAGGTAAAAAATAATAAATTCAATCAATATCCTCTACTGCAGTGAATCATTTTTAAAAAAGGAAATTCCGCATCGATTAAAACAAACTAATAAAATCTGTATGGATCTTTTCATAATACGCTATAGCCCTCTATATAACCTTAAATTTCGAAATTCATCTCAGATGACATGACACAATAACAATTAAATTTTGAGGACCTTTGTTAAGCTTGAAAACTTTTCAAAATTGAAACACGTTTCACACGGAAGGACAAAATTAACATACCCCCTTCACCACTTGTGGTGGTAGAGGGTAAAATAAAATTAAATACAAATAAAGTTTTTAGTTAACAACTTTTGAAATGGAGTTTTAGATAGATTTAATAATATTTTGTTTATCCACTAAATAGTTTCTGTTTTAATTTATTATAATTTTTCAAAAGAGATATGTGCGTTTATGGGAATATGCACCGGTGTTTAATATAACAGAAACAATATAACACTGCTTTAAAATTCGTTTTTATTTTTTTTGTCGCCCTCCATATCTCCCCATTAAACTTAATAAGATCATTTAATATATTTTTCCCTGTCCTTGTAACGTTTCACCTTGTACATTTTCAAGGATGTCTGGTCGTTCCTTTTGTATTTTAAAATATAAATTAATAATTTCATGCACTAAATATTAACATGACAATAAAATAAAACTTAGACATGAAACGAGTAACTTTTTAACATGTCAATTTTCAACAAAGAATAAAATTATTTTTAAAAAATTTAATTATTTAACAAGTAAAAATGGTAAATTTGATCAAGTCCGACTATGTAATGCCGCACATAAAAATGTTGATTATAAAAAGTAGTTACGAAAAAATAATGAACGACCCTCGTATAATATTATTTTCTGATTTATTCTTAAGTTAATAGTTATGGAAGTTTATACGGGTGCTACATGAAATAATGGACTGACCCTCGTATAATTTTGCACATCATTTTTTCTTATATTTATTATAACTTGACCAAATGCTATTACAATAACATCGTCTATGGCTTTTAAAGTGCTATTTGAATTGGGGGTTTGTATGGGACCTATTGGAAGAACTGGAATGACCCTCACATAATTTAACACATCGGTTTAAAATATCTTTATTTCATTAAAATCGCTTTATATTTAAGACTTTAATGAGCTTATAACCCCATTCCGGATGGACATTTGTATAAGAGGTACCCGAAATATTGGATAGAACAAAGCAAATTTTAATAGGCTGCATCCCTGGGTAAAATTCATATTATGGACCAAAATCGATATATCTCAAAAATTATATAATGTTCACAACGTGTACATGTCCAGACAGACAAACGGACGGCCATCTTTAATTTAACTAACAAAATAATTCTGAGTCGGACGGTAAACTTAAAGGTAGATGTTATACTAATTTTTCTATATGTTACAAACATCAGCACTATCGCATAACAACCCAACCACCTATGGTGGTGTAGGGTACAACTAGCTTGTCTCCGGTGCGATTTGCAGCACAAAAAAATCTCCTCACTCCTAAGTTCCAAAGAAATTTCATGAAAAAAATTCATGCGATGCTGATTTTGATTTTCACCGCAATATTTTTCAGATATTCAATTGCTAATATTTGCTTTAAATAGAGAGTACATCTCGTTCTTGATCCAATCCATTCAAAATTCTTCCTGCTAAGCAGTTTTACAAGAAAGTGAACAAATCTGGAAACCCTAGATAATTCTTTCGATATACAATAATATATTATTAATATATATGGAGTCATTTCTTTGCATTACCGTATCTTATTCTAGCTGCAAAAGTTGCTTGAATAGTACCAGACCCCATGGTCCTATCTTCCCTTTCAATTCTTCAAGAAAGTGATTGGAATTAAATGTTTAAATTCACGCTGTAGTAGTTCTAAATATAATAGATAATATTAACATTTATGGGTAATATCTCTCCCCTGATCCTATGTGTAATACATTTTGTCCAGTAAAACTGTTTCTTGGGTATGTAATTGGAATGAAATCTTAATCCCTCAATTTTATATTTTTTAAAAATTTCGATTATTAAAATTTGCTTGTATGGTGTCTCCCCCTGAATTTATCCATCCTATATGTTGTTCAGTTAAACAGTTTCTTGGGAAAGTAATTGGGACCATATGGGGTTACCTCTCCTCCTGATAGATTCCATCCAGTTAAATGATTCCTTCAGGAAGTGATTGGGGTCAAATTTAAAAAATCTTGATGTAGTAAATTATACGAGGATCGTTCATAAATTTTTCGTAGCTGTCAACAAACAATGTGGTGTAGGTAATACAAAGTCGGACTTGACCGACTAAAAGATTTTTATTTATTATTTTTATTTGTTTTAGTTGTTTTTTCAAAAGATCACCGATAATTAATAAACTTCTAGATTGATTCCACAGATGATTTTGAGTCAATTGCTATATTTAGTTGGGTATCTTATTCTGAACTTTAGAACATCGATGTAAGACTATAAGTAATATAGTGTAAGTTATCAACCCATCGTCTGACTCATCTTAATCTAATCAATATTTCATATGATCCCAAAATATGTACAAATAACTACATTCTGGGATCTTAATATATTTCTTAGTGTTACATATGGAATAACAAAATTTACATTTTATATTTGTATTGTTGGAGGGTATAAAAATTAAAAAAGGGAAATACAAAAGTTTATTACTTAAACACATTCACATGTATTTGTGTATATTATTTGTACACATACATATGTATGTCTTATTATTTGATTGTATTTTATCAACTTGACATTTTGCATATTAAGTCACATATTTTGTATGTTAAGTACCTTAAGGATAAATAAACTTTCGTTGCAAAATAAAATTCTAAAAAAAAATATATGTAAAAATAAAAGAAGTTGAATGTAAAATAAATAAGCAGAAATATCAAGTTGATGATTTCTTTCTGTGTTTTCGGTTTGTTTATTTGATAAAATTTTGAAAAGTCACCAAAATAAAAGTAAGAAAACAACTGAAAAATAAACACTTCAAATCTTGTACACAAAACATACAGTGTGGCGCAAAAATGTGTCATTGATTTTAGGTTTTTAGCAATTTTTTTTCCATTTTTTGTAGAAAAACAAAAATTTTTCTTTCTCTGAATATCTCGAAATTAGTTGGGGAAAACATTAAACATTTAATGTTTCTTTGAAAATATGACGAGTCTTATAACCTACACCGCCGTTGGTGGTTGGGGTATTATGGTTTTGTGCTGATGTTTGTAACATACAGTAAAAATGGTGACTTAGAATCACTTTCGAGTCGAGTTACTGATATTCGTCCGTCTGTTTGTCAGTCTGTCTGGCTGTCCATGTAAACATTATGAATGTTATGTTTATACCCTACTCCATCTCAGTTTGTTGGGCCATTATGTGTTTGTGCAGATGATTGCAACATGCAGAAAAAATAGTATTAACCCAACCTTTAAGTACACCTTACGACATCATTGTCGCATTTTAGCACCAAACTGTAAATATTGAAATTAGAGCAATATTTCTGAATCTACATCCATATTCAATATATCTCGATTTATGCAACTAAAAAAGTTAAGAAGTCATAAGTATTTTAAGTACTTAAAATAAGTTTTTAAATAACTCTTATATTCCGAAGAATTAAAAAATAAAACTCAAATAATTTAAAAGGAAATTTATCAAATTTAAATAAGGAAATAAATTTAATTCTCAGAATATACAAATTCTGATTTCAAAAATTATTAAAATATAATTCTTATCTTTCGATCCATCGCACAAACCACCTTTATTAAACAAAGTGAAATGAAAGTGGCGATAAAATTATTTTATCTTTTCCAGTGTAAGAGGTTATTAACCGTTAACCCCTTTAATATTTGCATATTTATTTGGCCTTATATATGGGCAGTATTCGCAAGCTCACCTTCTTAGTCTCGATGAAAGTTAAAATAAAATTTGGACTGAAGTTCGTATAATAAGACTGAAAGTTTTTAAGAGTTTTATCAGCTAGGAACCCTTTTCAGGAAAAGAGGTAATGTATGGGAGTTATCGTCTAATGAGGAGTGATATTCAAGAATTCGGTTACATACATGAGAGACAATTAGTTTATTGCCTGAATTGCAGTAGAAATGGTCCACATTTAAGAAAATTTTTAGAAAACAAAACGTTATTTCGAGAAGGGATGTAATATGGAGGAGATGCAAAGTCTCAAGAGTTTCAGATTTATATATGAAACTTGGTGATCACTTAATTTGGTGATTATCGGAATAGAAAGGAAGTATATATTATTGTACCCAAGAGAATATTTGCAACAGATAGGCTGACGAAAATGGGTAAAATGACCAGGATTATAATTTGAGATGCATCTAATCCCCATATACTATATGGGGATTAGATGACATACCTACTTAATAAACCCTCTGCTATCACTTGTGGCGGTGGAGAGCTTTGAATTAATTGTGTTAAATTTCAAGAAAATTTTTTCATATTCAAGATTTTAAAAGATTAAAATCCTTTACCCGTAAAATGTCTTATGAATGGTCGTCATATTTGTTACATGTATTTAATACAGTTAAAAACATAATTGTGCTATATTGTACTAGAATCGGTTGGTATATTAGAGTTTTATTACCTTAAAGGCCTATTAAGGGAAGTAACACTGTATGGGGCATCCGAACAATGGTATCGGTTTAGTTTTATATCAAATAAAAATATAAATGGTAAAATTTTATTTTTATTGTGACCTGTACGACACAATGATTTGGGGGAGTATCAAAATTCCACATGTTTAAGTCCATTTTTTCCTAGTGATAAGATTTGAATGCTGAAGTACATACAGTTGTATTTTACAAAAAAAACTTTATTTTAATAGAAAGACTTTTAATTGTAAATTTTAGTAAAGTTTTGTACACTACACCACCATAGAAAGAATGATATCACACGTATCTTTAAGTTCGATTCAGAATCACTTTATGAGTCGGTTTAACAATGTCTGTCTGTCCGTCCGTCTGGCTCGCTGTCAATATTAAAGTTGTGAAAACTCTACAGGTAGCTATTTTTGAGATAACTTGTAGAAGTCTAGAAATATTACTATTTTGACCTAAGGACTAAGCCAATTGAAATTGGCCATGTTAGGTTCAATATTTCAGATAATTCACGTACAAATGTCCTCCCGGACTGAGGTTTTAAGCTCGTAAAATTCTTCAATATATTGTGATTTAAACAAATATTTGTAGAAATAAGTCCTATGTTATTCTAAAACGATATCCGAAATTATGCGAAATTCGGTCCATTGCTTCTCACAGGTCCCAAAAAGCCCCCTTACAAGTATCACTTTGAAGGGTATTAACGTTGGTGTTTATAATAATAGTTGATCAAATTAAAATAAATATAACCAATCATCGACGTGCAAAATTATCCGAGGGTCGGTCCATAATTTCTTGTAGTTACTATCGAACCCAAACAAAAATTCATTTTAAAACGCATACGTTACACATAAATGTTAGCGTCACAATAATGTACAGCACAGTTAATAATAAATCATAAAATTATGTTATACGAGTATCGTTCAATAATTTTTCGTAACTACCTTTTTTAACCAAAAATGTTGTTAAATAGTTAGGCTTCACCGACTTTCTACTAAACCGATTTTTGCGAACAGACAGTTTATGATTTGATAGAAGAAATTACTTTAGGGGGTTTAGATGAATCCTTCTTAGTGTTATCAAGACAAAGAAAGATAAAATAAATCCGTTTAAAAAAGGAGGAAAAGTTTCTGTCATGTGAAGAAATTTTGAATTGTGGTTTCAAATATTCTTGAAAGTCATATGCATTCTCGTTGGGTGAAATCATACCAAATTTACTTAATCACTTACATTCAAACGCCACAAATGGTGAAGAGGGTATATTTTATTTCGTTTGTAACGCCTAGAGGGAATCATCTCAGACCACATAATGTATATATATAATATATATTCTCTCATCAAATCAAAATCTGTGTCGATTTAACTAACACAATCATACCAAATTTACTTAATCACTTATTAGGAATATTCGGCTATGAGAAGTTTCTCGGAATTTAAAATATTGTACAATTATCTCGGCTGGTAGACTCTAGGCCAACTCCTACTATGAATGGTTTAAAGATTTCACATAACTGAATATAGTTCATTCAGTTCAGTCTTGTAGTCACAGTCATACCGTATATATTATTCACTTTAATATTACATTAACTTAAAAACAACCTTTTAAAACATTTTATTTTCTTAGATTCATAATGTGTCACCTTTTGATCTCTATTCAAATAGCATTTCCCTAAAATAACCCTTTACTTCCATTCGTTACTGAGTAAATAACTTTCATGATTAAAATTATTTATACAGGAAATATTCATGTTTTTTTTCTTCCGAATTCACACTTTTCTCGAAATAATATTATTTGCTATTTTATGCAGGAGAACCCAGCCTTTAGCTATTAAAGTCATTTACTTTTTGCCTTTTTTGCATAAAAACTTTAGATAAAAATACACACAATATTGTGTGACAAATGTTGGCATAATAACAACAATAATATTATTTATTATTTTATACTTTTTATGATCATTATTTGGTTGTATGTTTCTCCAGTTTTGCTAATGTATTTTTATATTTTTGGAAAGCTTTAAAGTGGCCAACAATGAAAAAGCGTGTTAGAATAAATGTAAATGAATGAAAAGGAAAGTTATGTCTCAAAAATATGAGAAAGATATTTATAAATATTTATATTTATAAATTTACCTTAAAGGATTTTAGATGCTTCCAAATGTTCTTGCATATTTTCACTTTCCTTTCCTTTTAAAACCCTTTTTGAAATATCCTTGACCTAACAATGTCAAGAAAAATTAAATATTCTTCAATACAGTGGTCTTTGAAATATGTTAAATGGAAGAGAAATATTCAGAATCATGGTGGTCTTCGTATGAAAAGTATTCTAATAAAAAAAACTTGTCGTATAGGAAGTTTATTTAGAACTAGAGATATTGAGCCTCAAAGAGTTAGTATTTTGACCAACCTCGGCGAAGTTTTATCTTAACCACTCAATTTTGTTTATTTTATCAGATTTTTCAGGTATCTTTTTATACCCTACACTACCAAAGATGGTTGAGGGTATTATGCGTTTGTGCTGATGTTTTTTAACTTGCAAAAAGATGATGTTACAGCCACCTTTAATACCTTCGAGAATTACTGAGTCGATTTAGCGATGTTCGTCCATCTGTCTGTCCAATTGACTGTCCATGTAAACGTTGTAAACAGTCTACAGGTCGAAATTTTTGAAATATATCTATGAAATTTGGTACTTATTACTATTTTGGACCAAGGACGAATCCTTTTGAAATAAGCATGTTCGGTCCATTATTTTAAAAACCTACAATACAAAGCAATTTAAACGAAATTTGGCACAAGTAAGTCTTATAATATTCTAAAACGATGTGCCAAAATATACGACAGTTCGTCCATTATTTCTCATACAAACCCCCTTCCAAATATCACTTTAAAGGGCAAAAATTTCACATATACTTTGATATTGTTATGAAAATTGGTAAAATTTTGATAAATATAAATTTCTTGTAGGCCCCCAAATATAAAACCTCAGTTTTTCTGTATGCATAATTGTAAGCCTACAACATTCTGGAAGGAGCCTTATATGGAATCCACTTGAAATTTAATATAAATCATCACCAATTGATAATATTAAAATAAAATTAATGAAATTTTTCTTTTAAAATTCCATATTTTATTAAATTTTTCATCGAAAATTTCACCAAAAATTTTCAAAAATTCTACATTTTTTATATAATGAAAACTTTTACCTAAAATAATAATTTTGTCCACAATTAAATTTTTAATAAAAATTTAAATTTCAATATTCAATAAAATAAATATTCAACGAAAAATACAATTTTGTTAAATTTAAAAAAAAAAACCTTTTCCAACTAAAATTTCAATTATTCACATTTTAAAAATTTTCAAAATCTTCAATTTTCCTTAAAAGATTTTAAATTTCACCAGAAATATAATTATAACCAAAAATTTTCCGAAATAAATAAAATTTTTACGAAAATTTTAATTTTCACCAAAAAATCAAATTTTTTTCACTAAAAATATTAATTGTGAAATATAAAGTTTGTCATTTTCAATACCTGAAAGGAATTATAGTAGATTTAGCCATTTCCTTCTGTCTTATCCAATCTAATTGTGTGACGAATTTCGGACTCATTATCTGAAAGGTTTCCTATTTAAAACCGACAATATTTGTAATATAATTATAAACCGATATCTGAAACAACTTTTATTATAATTTAGAATTGACACCGCGTTTACATAACAAATCTAAATTGAGTGAATGGAAACAAAATATAGTCTGAAGTATGATAAAAATTCTTGAAGTTTTTCGGAGATTTTATTTCTGAGACGATTATAGTGTGGAAAAATCAATGTCATAGTCAGACATTTTATATTGTTAAGGCTCAATGAAATTTGGTCTGAGTATTTGTTATAGTTTAATAAGGTTCCTATTTACAATTAGCAAAATCGGTGTAGTATATTAATAGATATAGACCGATATTTGAGTCAACCCCGAAGTTTCATTGAAGAATTTTCATTAAACTGTCAATTAGAAATCGACAAATTATAATAAGTTTTTAGTATAATATAATGTTGTATATACTTCATTACAATTCCAAAATTTTTCAAGATCGGATCAGTAGAAAAATAGTTGTAGCCAAAAATATAACTTATTGCATAATTCATTGTTTTGTGTTATATTTAAGAAAAACGGTTATTTACAATATACCTTTTGTGAGTGTATGCGTGTGTGTGGGGCCGAATATAGCATTTTTACTTGTTATTTTTTCGTTATGGTTTTTGTATCCTTTTTGACAGTGTTGATGTGGTCTTTACATTTTTTCTTTATTTCTTTCCCCCTTCAATACAGCAACAGTTTCATAAATCTTGTTTATTTTCATTATGTTTTTTTTTCACAAAACACATTAAAGCGTTTTTTTCTTAACTCAACCCAAATTTCTTTTATTGGCTGTTTTATTATTGTGTACAAAATAATGTATATTTTGTTATGTTTTTATTTAATATTTTTATTTTTCTGTTGCCCAAACAAAAAAACCCAAAGACTTTTGGCAAAATTCCCCTTTTTTAGGTTGTTTTTTTATTTCTTAACTGATTTTTGTCCGCATGTTAGCATTGACTTTTAACAAGTATCCAGAATAATAAAAAAGGCAAGTAAAGATGCTATAGCTGATGAAGCCCGCTATCTAATACCCTACATTAAATTCGTTGGTTTTAAGTATTTTTAGCGAAAAATTAATGAACGACCCTCGTAAATATAATTTTATTCCCAACTGTGCATTACATTACTGGGACGCTAATGTGAAATTTATGCATTTTTAAATGAAGTTTGCTCAAGGGTTGTATGAAAGCTAGAAGAAATTATGGACTGAACCTCGTTTAATTTTTCTCAAAGATTTTAGCTTATATATGTATTAATTTGACCAATTTTTCTTACAATACCAACTTGTATGTAAGATTAATGCCCCTACAAGAGATATTTGCAAGGGGGTTTGAATGTGACCTCGCATAATTTGGTTTATCGATTAAAAACATAATAATAATAATAATAATAATAATAATAATAATAATAATAACTTATGCCAAATTCCATTTAAATTGCTTTATGTTCAGGCATTTTATGATCTTAAAACCCAATTCCGGAAGGTACATTTCAATGGGAAGTACTTGAAATATTGGACCAAACATAGCCAATTCCAAAAGGCTTCATTCCAAGGCTAAAATAATGATATGTATCAAATTTCATAGAGATATCTCAAAAATTGCAATACCCATATACTGTGCACAACGTTTACATGGACGGCCAGCCGGACAGACAGATGGACATAATATAACAATATAATATTCTGAAGCAATTTGTCAAATTATGCGAGGGTCAGTTCATTGTTTCTCATAGGTCCCATACAAGATCTATACAAGCAATTTATAACTAACGTTGTGGTGTAGGCTATTACATAGTCGGCCTTGACCAACTATAACATTTTTACTTCTTATACCCTACACCACTATAGTTGTTTGGGGTATTGTGCCTTTGTGCAGATATTTGTAACGGACAGGAAATATTGTCCTACCACCTCTTTTAAGTATACCTTACGACTCAGAACCTCTTTCTGAATCGATTCAAGCATGTCCGGCTGCCCATGTAAAGCTTGTTCGCAGGTTGCAGTTTTGAAAATACCTTAATAAATTTTGGCACGTAATATTATTTGGGCCTAAGGACGATACCTATTGAAAATCATTATGATCGGTTAATTATTTCATTTAGGCCCCATACAAATGTCCTCTCGGAACCATAAATTCCCAAACGATTTAAACCAAAATTTTCAGAATTATTATTATTATTATTATTATTATTATTATTATTATTATTTCCAAATATCACTTTAAAAAATCGTACAAACTAATTTATTTTCTAAATAGGTCGACTCCACCCAACGGTGTAACTATTATTAACAGAGAAAAGCGTTGGTTTATTATAGCTAATAACTTCAAGTTAAGAATTTTTTACAATTCTGAATCTTAATTTTCTAAATAATAAATAATAAAATAATTCCCTGTCCAGAGAAATTTGATGTAGTGCGTTGCTGAGATTGTAGCGAGAATAGTAGTCCACTAAAAGTAGATACCTTGACAATCCTAGGTAGGGGAGCGCAAATATATAGTGATTTTGGGACACTTTGTTATAAAATGTAACCCTACAACATTTATTTCTATAAGATTTTCCAGGAATCTTCGCTCAACATTAGTTCACATTAAATTAATACCTCATTAAAGACTTCATTTAGTCGCACTTGATCTCTTTTGCCCTTAAATTATGTTTTCTCTCTCTCTCTCTCTCTCTCTCTCTCACTGATGCAATATTTCTGGTTAAATTTTCCGTTTTTTTATCAGTTGATAGAATTTCCAGTTTTTCATTTGTGTTGATTTCTTTTAATTTTCTGCTTCTCTGCTTTGTCACATAATTAAGAAAATAATTTTCAAGTGGTCACAACGGTAGAAGTATCTGCAGTATTAAACTGATTCAATGTGCAAAAAGATACAAAAAAAAAACGAAAATACATTGCAAAACTATATGATGATGCTTTAATGTAGTTATTTACAGGGCTTACAAGTATGAAGAAATTGCTTCTTTTTTTTCCCCCGATAGAAAGTAGAAAGTAGCATATAATGTTTACTAAACTCTAAAGATTTTAACGACCGGAAAATATATATAAAAAGGAATGGTTTCTTAATATATAAGTTTTTAATAAATCTAATAAATAGAGATCTGGAAGAGATTAATGAATGCCTGGACTGGGGGATTTTCTATAATTTGTTATTTGAACAAATCAAGAGTTACCTTTTTTTTCAAGAAAACTGAAGTTTCCTCAATGGTCTGTGCACTATGAAAATATGTAATGTCGGGCAAAAAGATATGGAAGTTTGTTTTCAAGCCCAAGAAGTTAGCCTCCATTAAGAGGCTTTGAATATATCCAAAAAATAGATTCACACTTTTTTACCTAAAAACGTTGATATCACATGTCGGATATAAAGGAGTCGGTTGGATGAAAAATTTTTACTCCGACTCTGATCAAGTCAAGCGACCACTGAAGCCAATTAATTGTTCACGAAGCCAATGTAATAATTTGTTTTTGGTTAGATCCATAGTAAACCCTTTTATAGTGAGAACGTATAGATGTCAGAAAGCCCTAACTCAAATAATTTCCTTTAAGTTAAAAATATCTTCAAAATTTAATTAGATATAGTAGTATTTAAGATGAGGATGTTCAAAATAACGTTGCCGTTAATTTAGATTGTTTAACAAATTTCATTCGATATCAGACTCTTGCTCCCGAGTATTATTTAAACTTGGAACAAATTCAGTTTAATTGTAAAATGTATGACGAAATATGACTGTTAATTTTCAAATTAAATAGCATTATATTCACTTTAACGTCTTCGTCAAGTGCTGGAGGTCATAAACTTTGTGAACAGAAGCAGGTAGTATTAAAAGAATCTTGACAAAATGTTGACACAAGGTGTGCCTATGAAATGTGATAAGTCCACAATTTCTCCTACCCACCATACAAATGTTCCCCGAAATGGGGTTGTGAGCTTAAAATAAATCTAACTATAAAACTATTTTAACGATATTTGCCATAAATTATCATTATTTCTCAAATCTCTCACGTAATACCACTTCCGAATATTATTTTAAATCTATTATATCTCAAAACTTGTCCATACTTTCTCAAAGTACCCATATATTCCCCGGAAAAAACACGTTTTAAAACGCATTAATCTCACAAAAATCTAGAAAATAAATTAAATGAGTGTCGTTCCACGATTTTCCGGCAAATTAAAATAAAATGTTTCCACAAAATTAATCTGGAAATTTAGAATGGTACTTCGTAAAAAAGTTATAGAAATAAATATAACTAATTTTATGACTCCTTAAGTGTTCCAGTGTTATATATAAGAAAAATTTTTAAAAATTATGTACATCTGTAAGTGTAAATGTGAGTATGTTTGTACGAAGTATAACGTATTTACTTCACACGAATTTCTGGAGCAGACTATTGAAGATTCGTCATTTTTACTTTGTTTTTTCTTAATATGTCAACAAATATAATCGCTACTATTTACTTCTCTACCCAATAGCTTTCCCTATACATCTTCATAACAAGCAGAATACATCTGATATGATTTTGAAAAATTAATAAATTTTCACCCTAAAATTTGAAATAATAATTTCTTCAATAAAAATAAATAATTTTCATCTTATCTGTTCTACTAAACACCCCATTTTTGTATCGTGTATCTCATAGTTGCTATTTCATTTAATTCTTTTACTTATCACTTTGCAAAGAAGAAAAAATTCCTTAAATTCTTCTTATCAACTCCAGGTTTTAATTTTTCTTTATTTTCGCCCCCAAACGGAAAGAATCTCTTTCATATGAAACCAGTTACATTTTGTACTCTACCCTACCATATGAATGGTAAATGAATGAGTTTGTCATACTGAAAGAAACGTTCTGCTGAAGACTTTCTGCAATTTAAAGCATTTTTTCGATTTTCATATTTTTTTCTAAATGTATACTGTATAATACAATCTATGGACCGATATTTGGTTCAGTAGAATTTCATCAATACAAAATTATTTCTAGCAGATTGCAGGTCAACGAAAATAAAAACTGAATAAAACCTAGTTTTTGGTGCTTCCATATCGAGTCAGATTTTTTAGTTCACCTTTAACACTTTATTATATCGATGTGCTAAATTTTTATGTACCGGATTTATTTCCAACTTTCTTTTATCTTAAGACCTTATAGGGAGAGGATCCTTCTACGAAAACTATGTTAAAGTGTGGACTGATATTCCTGAAATCCATTTAAGAAATCTAAATAAAATCTTACATGGTTACAACAGAGACGCTTTTTAACCTATATAAAAGTTATAACTTTAGGATAACTCCTGTTTGCGATTTAAGAACTTAACAAAGTATTTGTTTCTGAAATATTTCCCTAAGCTCATCCATATATAATTCATACGAACTTAAGTTCATATTTCTTTAGAAAGCTTTTGGAAAGAGATTTTGGAACTGAAAACAATTTTATCAACGATTAAATGCTGCCTCATTTCGGAAAAATTGGATGTTTGTAATGCTCTAACTTCAGACAGATACAACGTTTTTACGGATTTTATAAGAACCGCGGACCATATTTAGAAAATAAATTAGTTCCAAATACCATATTATTTTGATTGTACCACACAAGAGCTTGTTTACCATAGTAATTGGCTACTGAGTCAAGCTAAAAATAAGTGGACACATTATGAAGTCTTTGTAAAAACTCCTTGATGCAAAATTTCGGCATTTATTTGTTGTAACAAATGATTGACTATACGTGCTACAACTGCATATTGCTTGCCATACCAAGAACTTTTTTTTTGAAATTTTGACTTCTTTTGGATACCAAAATTTTTTTCAACATTCCCTCGAGCACTAGCACCATCAAATTTTTGACCAGTAAGTTCCTATGTTCCGTTAGATCCATTTTTTTTACAAAACTTGACTTCAATTTCTCTGCTCTATTTTTTTTTGGCCTTTAGATTTTTAGCAGCGTTCTTATCAAGTTTTTGAGCCTTGTATATTCAACCTGTAGGGTCCAAGTTGTGTTTTGTTGAAAATTTTTAATAATTTTAGTGCGAATTTTTTTCTGATCATGGTTTCATTAGGAATTTAATGGACCAAAACCCCATTTCGGAGGGACAATTGTATGGGGTCCATATAAAAGAATAGACCAATGTTGCAATTGGTGCGATCTTTTCCACTGCTTGTGACTTTTGTGTCCTTTTTTGGTAATTCACAATTTAAAACTATTCAAAAAATGTTTATTTTTGGTGATTTAAACCTATGGCGACTTTTTTCCGCAAATCACCTTTTGGATGCGACTTTAATTTCTAAAATTCCCTTTTTGGGTGACGTTTCGAAAAATCGATTTGAAAGGTTTCGTTCTTGAGTCAAATTTCCTTTTAATATCTTTAAAACTGCGCACTGTACTTTGATAACAAGCTTTACGTGGACAACCAGACAGACAGACGGACGGACAAGGTTCTATATTGAAAAATGATTCTGAGTCGTTCGTTCTACTCAAGGGTAGTAGAAGCTTAATTTTTTTGGGGTATACTGAACTGAAAGTCAAGTCTTAATGTTGCAGGGTATCTACAATTCGTTATTATCTCTATGCAGCATTAACATTTATTTCTTATTCTCTTTACTCGAAAATCTTAAATTGTATTTTCGATATTTGTTCCATATTTGTTATGCTGTTGTTTATAATTATATGTATAGGTGTATGTGTTAATAGTATCTACGTCTGTGTCTGTATTTCTGTGTGTAAGTATTTCATTTTCATTCCTTTAGTTACGTTTTAATGAGCTTAAAGGAAATAAAGAAACCTTTTTAATGTGTATTTTAAGGGCTTTTTTCCTTTACTTCTTTCGGTGTATATTTTTTGTGTTACTCATTTTTTTTATTTGGCATTGAAAGAAGGAGGTATAATGACAGTTCAAGTGTGAAATGCTTTTTCATGGTTATTTTTAAGAATACATATTTATATCTCTCTCTGTATATACCAGTGTAAATATATATTCGTAAGTATACAAATACTTATAAACCTGTATACCAACTTACATAAATATACATTTACACTGATACTTTAATTATTTTTCATCGTTCTTTTTTTTTTTTGCACTTTATTGTCATTATTTCATTACTATCATCGCTGATTTTATATCGTTTGTTCGTACGTACGAATATACTTTCAATTGGCAATATCAACAATCATGACAGGGGATAAAAGTTGGTAAGAAATTTACACGACAAACTGTGTCAACGTTTTTTTTTTTGTATAACGTTTGAATACCGTTAAAATTAATCCGTTAAATTTTAAATAATTTCAATTATTTGAAATAAAATTTTTATTGAATATTTTCTATTCTTATTTTATGTGTAATTAAAGTAGAAAAGGAGGGTAACAAATATTCAATGGGTGGCATTATATTGAATTTTAAATACGTATTTTATTGATGAAGAAATTCATTTATTTTAATAATATATCATATGAAAGGGTGGATATTATTCATTCTTTGTATAGAAATAATTATAGAAATAGTATAAAGCCAGAGGTGGTCTAAAGGACTAAAGGGAGAAAATTTATCCTATGAAATTGTTTTACAATATATTAAGTACTTATTTTAATACTCTGGATGACATTTTTGTTTTGTACAGCAATCGCTTGATTTAGTAATACATTTAAAAGACTTAAATTTTAAAATATAACGAAAAAAAATAATTTCATATATAGTTATTCAGATATTTAATTACTTATATTTATGTAAAAAGTTCTACTGGTAATCGATAATTAATGTTTGCACTGCAGGGAATCTTGCTCTCTATCTGATTCTAACCGTCCTTCACTTTGTCCAGTAAAACTGTTCATCGAAAAAACAATTTAGTTGAAATCTTATTATTCTCACTTCGATAGTTCTTTAGATCCTATCGAAATAGTTTATAGGCTCTGCTACTTATGGATATACTGGGATTGTTCTTTAAAAATTTCAACCAAATCGGTCCAGTAATCGCAAACATACAAACGAAAAAACGAACACTAATCCATTTTTATATATATAAATAGAAATTCACCTCTACAAGGCGAATTCGTTTTCACATAAAAATCTTTAAAAAATATTCCACATGAAAAAAAAGATCGATATATCAAAGTTTTCTTGCCCTTTACTCGGTTACTGTGACATAGACACTGGCTATCTCTATCTGCTACATTCAGTCCCCTTTGTTTAAATTAACCTTTAATTGTTTAGAATGACTTTTTAAAATGTACACTCTACCTGCCCCTTCCCTAAGTGCTTCTCCACCTGAGAACCCCCTCGTTCTCCGAAATTCTTTATTCCATCCTTTATCCCATCATCCGCTGGAGTATATGATACGAAAAGAAGAATGATGAATCCAATTTACCATAAGATTTTTGACTCACAATAGTTATCTGAGCTCAAGGTGAAATTGTTGAAGATTAGATCATTATTTTTCCTAAACCCCGTTCAACTGCTTGCCGACATGAGGGTTTATATTAATTTCAAATACAAACATTTTTAGGACAATAAAAGTTATTTAGGCCAGTTCATTTTGATCAATCCATTATTATTGATGTGATCGTGCCAACAACAGACAGACGGACATAGCTAAATTGATTCAAATTTTGATATGATGCAGAAATATAAATGTGTATACTTTAGAAAGTACTACTATCTCTATAATAAATGACAAGTGTTTGCTTCTTCAAGCTTTCTTCTTGTCTATTACTCAATAGACTTGGGAATGAATGACTCAACAATGAATGACTGGAAGCAATAACAGTGCGGCGAGATTTATCCTTACAACTCCCCTTTTTCGATCGATTGGGAAAGGTTTTATCTTCGCTCTGTCAATGACAGCATGGATAACACCTCGTTACTTAATGAATCTACGGTTCTAAAGGTGTTTTGTATGATGACGCTGATTTTGCCTATTTTTTCTTAATGGTTTTCCAGTAAACCTTCAGATTTGTAACGGGCAGAAAAAAATTATCACTTTTAAAAATACCATTCGACTCAGAATCACTTCCTGAGTCGATTTTACCATGTGTATCCGGCTGGCTGGTTCGCAGAGTACAGGTCGTAGTATTGAAGATATCTAAATGAAATATGGCAGGTAGTATTATTTTGACAGGATGATGTCAATGAAAATGGTTTTTATTGGTCCATAATTTCATACAGCCCCAAGAAAAATAAGTCCTTTGATTTTTTTAAACGATGTGCCAAATTATAAGACGATCGTTCAATTACTTCTTATTGGTTCCCTACAATCTCCTTCTAAATGTAACTAATAAACGCATAAATCTCACATGGGTAAATATAAAAAATTAAAAGTTGTTAGTTTAGTGGTTGCGGTTTTCTTAACACATATGTATGTTCAGAATTTTTGGAACCCACTGCCAGTTAGTCTTCAGTAGTCGCCTTCTATTCTAACAATGTACCATTGTGCTTTACAAGTCCCTCCATAATCAGGTGACTTTGCAAAGTTGCGAAGGAGTGAGACGAAGACACTTAACAATTGAATTGAAAATTTGGAGCGCTGATCTTTGTAGCTTTAGACGTTTCATCTTGGCTTTCTAATTTCGCAACTTAGAGTTTCCCACACAACGTTGAAAAGTTGGAATGAACATCAATTGTATGTTGACGAATTTAAAAGTATGAATGCAGGAAAAAATACATTAGTAATTGACCTTTGGCGAACTAATTATGAATGATCTGTCATTGTAAATTCGTCAAATTGTCAAAATTAAAAGGTCAGTCTGATTTTTTTAAAGGAGTGATATTAGATTTTTGGGCGTAAAATGTCTTGAAATATGAAAATGGTACTCTATAGGTAATATTTACTTTATAATCAAGAAATTTGGTGGTTTTCGGTCTTTTTGATTCCGCATAATCGCAAATTTATTCCATTAGAAATGTGAAAACAATGCACATGCCTGTTGGGCAAATAATATTAATATTGTTCGTTACAAAGCATTGTAGTGTGAAAAGAGAACCCTTAACATTCACTTACCGTTGGGCCCAACAAATGAACATTTCAAAAACATCGATGCTATAGATAAGGCTAATATTATGTTGACAGTATCAAGCGTCACGAAAGCGTATTGTATGTATTAGTTGAACCACTATTTATAATAAGTTTTCTTTTGAAATAATTTTAAAATTAAATAAAAATTCTTCCGATTTTAAATATAAAACTTTTATTTTACATTTCACTCTTACAAACTTTTTCCTCTTCTTAAATTCAGTTTTTCCACAAAATTTTTTAACTTTAATTTTTATATGAAATCGAAAAGATGCTTGTGTGCAGAAAAATAAATTTAAATATCAAAAAGAAAAAAAACGTTCATTTCATTTAAATTTTCCACATTTTCATTGTGAGCGAGTGTAAGACCAGAAATTTACCAAAATACAGGAAAAAAAAAACAAGTAAGAATGCTATATTCGGCTTTGACGAATCATCAATACCCTTCACCACAAATGCCTGAGTGAGAACTAAATTCGTTTTTGTACATACACACACATTAATACATATATACGCATACAATGTATGAAATTTTTTCTCAAATTTCTTTACGAAAGTGCTTCACTCGAATTTGGAGGTTGTCTCAGTTATCGCTCTATATCTCTTAATGTACTGAATCGATTTTCTTGGTATTAAATAGGAAACTTCTCAGTGCAATGATAAATACTTAGTCCTTAGAGCTCTGTCATTTATTACGAATGTAAGCGTGCCAACAACAGACAGACACACAGACAGACATAGCTAAATCGACTCAAATTTTGGTTCGATGCAAGAATGTATATACCTTACAGGGTCTGAAATGATTATTTTTAGCGTAACATATGGAATGATAAAGTATATATACCTTCTTCACTACTTGTGGTGATGGAAGGTATAATAAAAAAACAGTCATGTGGAAAATTTTTCATGATTCTTTTATTTGTTGTATTCCATTTTAAAGGTCATAATATAACATTCAGTGATTTTAATAAATCTGTTACAAAGTTCAGGTTTGTGAAAGCAAAAAAAAGTACACATACTTTTTTTATTAAAAACATGGTAAAACCGAAAAAAAATGAATAAAAAATCATTTAAAATCACACATGACAATGGTCATTGGATTGAAATGAGAGTCATAGAGAAAATTTGTGAAAACAAAAACTAAATCAAAAAGATAAAACAAATAAAATAAAAACAAGAAAGAATGTAATATTCGGCTATGCCGAATCTTTAATACCCTCCACAATAATACGTGTGAGAAAATACGTTATATTTCGTACATACATATTGACCTGACCTTAGAGGATGCCTCAGATATCGGTCTATATTTTTTAATATACTGAACCGACTTTGCTGATCAGAACTGTAGCAAATACTCAGGGCAAATTATATTAAGCTCTGTCAATTATTGTGGATGTGAGTGTGCTAACAACGGACAGACACACAGACGGACAGACAGACGCCAGAAAGACAGACGGACAGACAGACACCAGACAGACAAACGCCAGACAGACGGACATTGCTAAATCAACTCAGATTTTGATTTTTTGCAAGAACATATATAAACATTAAGTTTAAGAAGACGATTTCTCTTAGAGTTACATACGGAATGACACAGGTAATATACCACTTGTGGTGGAGAGAAGGGTAAACAAAAATCAAAACCATCACTTCAGTTAGATTTAGTTCATTTTGGAACCATAAACCATTTTTTTACAAAGGTCATGATGTGTATAAAGAAATATTCGTTTTCATTTTTTGGTTTTTCATTATTTTTTTTATAGAAAAATTGATTTAAATTAAAAATGGTCGTTAAAGTATATTTGTGTGCCCTGCAACATAACAAGCGGCGAAAAAGGGTTTATTGAATTTGAGGTTCTAAAACAACTTTTTAAAGAACTCAAAACATAAAATTTTCGATGTATTTTGAACTAGAAAATTTTTGACGAATTAAGATTTAATTGAGGGAGGAAGCGTTATGTTGGAGCTACAGCCAAACACAGTTCGATGAACTAGAAGTTTGTCAAACTTTTGAGTTTAAATTTAAAAAAATAATTATCCGCAATTTTAAGGGAACTAGTGCGTGATTAAGAGTTGTATATGCATAAAACCCTAATCCACAAAAGAAACTTATGCGGGCACTTTACTTCAGATTAGTTAAAAAATAATTATGACGAAAATCAATAGAATAGGGTACAGTTATATAAACTTAAAAAACCATTTTGAGAATAAGCTTCGTATGGAACCTGTAAGCAAGATCCCATATTTGACAATTGCGGCTATTTTCAGAAAAAATATTTCACATATAAAAGTTTTTGGACCAAAACAAAACTCTTAAATATGACAATTTTCGAAAATTTCATTGCATTCAGATAATTATTCTTGTCCAGATAATCTTTCGAATAGACAGAAAGATATAGCCATGTCGGCTTAGATTTCGATTTGATGCAAGAATATTTATACTTATATATAATAAATAAAAAAATCGGTTTGGAACTGTTGTGCGACATGGAAATGTTTCCAACATACACAGAATAATAACTGATATTGTCGATATTATTGGTCCAAGAATGTTCGTATGTATTACCAAGGTTTTGAGAAATAATTTTTTGATCTTTGTGAAATTTTCAAAATAAATTCAATTAGTCCGTGTCTGCTATTATCTACTAAGGTCCTAAGCACATTCCTATTTAAAACCAGCTATATCGGTTGATTGGCAAAAATGATCATCAAAATCGGATCAGCAGATAGAAGTTATAGGCTGAAATATTGAAAATGTTGATATATCTCAAAATCTGCGTATGGATCTCAATTTTGAAGATAATTTTTTTTCTAATACAACAATAAAAACAAAGAAAATAGATTGTGCTGGGAAATTATAATGTCCCTTGCTCTGAGTATGGTTTATAGCTTATAAAACTCTTTAATATGGACTAATTCTATTGTCCATATTAATGTCTTCTTAATATTGATGTATATTTTGATATAGTTCCCATATAAGGCCCCTTCCAGGGAATAATGTTTGAGTTTATAAAATCCTTAAATCAATATCAATTATATTAAATTTCCACTCAATGATTTTTCTAAATATCTTCAATGTATACAATTAATACATATGGTCTCAGTCCATGTTTTGCTGTAGTTTTCCCGAAAACAGTCTTGAGCCCATAAAACTATCAAATAAAAACTAATTCTCTTGAAATTCTACTTAATTGTTTTTCTAACTGTTTTGAAAATATGTTTATAATCTGACCAATATCGGTACATATTTTGCTTTAGCTACCATATAACGCCCCTTTCCGGAAAACTGCTTGGACTTATGAAACTACTAAATAAATATGAATCAATTTAACTTAAAATTGTGACGACTATTTTCCAACTGTCTTAAATTTATGGTACTTTCTTGCAAATATCGATCCAAATTTATATTTGTCATATATGCGCGCTGCTGAAAAAAAATTCTCCTAAGTCCCCCGTGATCCTATCCATCGATCAGGGGGACTTAGGAGAATTTTGTCCAATAAAAAGGTTCTTTGAGGAAATCATTGGGACCAAAATTCTCGCTGTTAAGATATTCTATAATTAATATCTGCTTTGTATGGGGAGTACTCCTTCCTCTGGTCTTTATTTTTTTACAACAATTTAAAGTAATTCCTTCCTCAATTTAACTATAATTTCCTAAATTTAACTTAAATATGATGTATAAATTTAATAATATTCATCAATATAAAGAATTTATTTTTGTCAATTTGAATAATGCATTATTCAAATTAAATAATGTTTATTCAAATTAAATAATGTTTATTCAAATTGAATAATGCTTATTCAAATTGAATAATACTTATTCATTATTTTTTATTAACGTCAATTTGAAGAGTTTATGAAAAATCAACGAAAATTTTTCGTTAAGATGAACAAAGGTTTGGTTGTTTGACATTTAATCTACTTTTCTTCGATTCTGCAGCCTTTTTTGTTATATTTTTGATTCAGTAGAGGGGTTTAGGCTCATAAAATTCCTTATTATAAAGCGATTTTAATGAAATTTGGCAAAAATAAGTCTTATGATATTCTAAAACGATGTGATGATGTATGGGACCATTGCTTCTCATAAGTTGCATACATGCCTTCTTTCATATACGTTGGAATTGTAATAAAAATTGGTCAAATTAAAATAATTAAAAAATTACATAGTTATACGAGGGTTGTCGATAATAAATATTTTTATTTTTTTTAATTTGTTTAAAAATGGTCTTAACTGAAGTGGCCAAGTTTGGAAGTAAACTTAATGACTTTAGACTATGAAATTTTGTTAATATTAAGCAGTTTCAAATTTAGGAACACTAAATAAAATTATGGACCGATATCTGAAAAATAAATGTAACCAAGACATACAACTGTATATATTTCATCATCATTTCAAATGTTAACGAAATTAGTTCAACTTGTGATACCCTGCAAAGTTCAACATGTGATATTTGTCACCTATATTTTTTTGAAATAAAAATGAACTCTAAAAGTGAATATTGCTGAGACGATTATTGGAGATAGATCTCATGAAAATCACTTTCATTAAACCATTAATTTATTACAGATCCAGAAATGGGTTTTATATCTGACACAATTGTCTTTAGCATCTATACATGTTTCTTTTCTTAAGTTGATAAAACTCCTCCATAAATAAAATTATAGTGAAATTTAGCGGTAATAAATTTTTATACCCATAGTGCAATTAATATTGCTATCAAAGTCCATTCATTATTTTTAATTTATACCAAGAAATGTTATTCAAATTTACATATTTATTCTCATTTTTCCCAATTTGCTATAAACAAGAAAGTTATAGTTGAAACATCATTTTATTTTAGCGTTTTGTTTTGAGGACAAATGACGTTTGTAGTTTTGAAGAGTATTTAGCGCAAATCTTTTTTATATATAGCAAAATTGCTATTAAATATTTTATAATGTTGTTGTGGGTATTGCAACATCATTTTGTATACTTTTTTTTTAATGCGTATTTAACATTATTTCCGAAATAATGTTGATTTCATTTTTTATTTTGTCCCTTTATTTCCTAGAGATTTTTGGTGCTTAAAACTATTTTAATTCAGTCATTTTTATTTTATTTTTTGTTTTGCTCTTGTGCCCTAAAAATATTTATTTTTTTTAAACCCACCACCTTCCGATATAGAGAGTGAGAGTATATTAAATACTTTATTCCATATGTAACTATAAGAGAAAAATGGTTTAAGGAAACATATATTCCTTTATGTTAAACTTAGGTCCATCCTCGGACTGACTTAAAACAGTCTTCGACTCAGACCAAAAAAAAATAATAATAATACTTATTTTACACCTGATACTAAAATCACTCCTTATGAAAATGGCAGCCAGATATGGTTGCTATATTATAAGGAAACCCTATAACCTTTTCTGAGAGGAAGCCCTATTTTGGGCCTCTATAAAAACTTTAGCTTTTCTGAGAGGAAGCCCTATTTTGGGCCTCTATAAAAACTTTAGTGGACTATTGTAACATATTCTGCAATTTTTACCCACAAATTTATTGAAATCATTTTAATAAATCTCAGAATTTCTATGGACTTGGTCCATGTGTAGGAACCTTTTAATCTAAAACCGTATTCCGGGAAGTTGGATTTTAAGGAGGCTCAATAATTTTTAAATAAGTATTCTCTATTAGATTCTATAGCAAGACAGTACAACAATTAAATCGAATTTCATAAGAATTGATTTATATTCAAGAGTTTTATCTGGGAAGAAAAATTTGGCAAAATCTGGACCAATATTGGTCAAATAAATAACATATATTCTAGATAGTTAGTTCAACAACTATTAATAAATTTTAACAAAATTGGTTCATATTTAAGAATTTTGTTAGAATTTTGTTAGAGGTATCTTATATGGGAATTATAGTTGAATATGGACCGAGATTAGTAAAATTAGGAAAATACCTTATTGGGAGCTAGGTCAAAGGATGGTTTAGGCATTATCTAGTTTGTTTAGGTTCATTATTATATTAATATAAATATTTGTGGCAAATTTCAGAAAATTATCTTGCGATTAATTTTGGAGTGTATTTGGCATATTTTAACTTATAGCATCTTTTCTTTGGATATAATTTTGATGATTTTTTTTAACTATAATGGTATATGGTATAATATGGTTAAGTTCTGTTTAATTACAGTACAAACTTAGAAGAGATAACTTTCGGAATATTGAGGTTATCTATGATATCGGTTTATACTTTTTTTGTTAATAGAACTATATAGCTGGGTTTGTCGTTACACACGAAATGACAAATTTATTATACCATCATCAGTACTTGTTGTGGTGGATCCTATAAAAATAACTGTGTCGAATTGTAATATTGATATGTTTCATAATTTAATAATCCTAAAACCCTGGTAAATTGGATTAATATGGGCACTAAAAATAATTCGGATCGATATTAATGAAGATGGTTGTAACGGCAATTAAATGTGCTGAATCTTATTGAAATAAATCAAAAAAAAAAATTAAAAACCTGAAACCCTACTTTTGGTAGACTTCACATATGGTATCTTTATCTCAAATATTTTTTCGGGAAAGAAATCTTATTATGCAGATATAGTTAAATATGATATGACATTCTTAAAATAAAATTCAAAATAATTTTGCCGAGTTTCTATACAAAATTCTTTCGAGAAATCGGGTATTATATATTTAATAGCGACCCATGCAACTGAAAAACTCAGGGATATCAAAATTTGGAATGGTTTTCCCTACAATCTTTCATAAAATGAATCATGTATGCAAATATTTGCTACAATAGTGTTGTTCATATACCTGAAAGTTATAGGTCAATTTTTAAGTTTGACCCAGATATTGCTGTCAATTGAACTATGTCCGCCGGCTTGCTGTCCATGTAAGGTTTTTAAAGTTATAGGACATTTTTTGCATGGGCTTTTCTCATCGTTTCCATACAAGACCCTTTACCGAATACCTCTTTGAGTGCAAAATACTCGAATTTACCTTGGAACTGTTATATTTAGTATCAATATTAACAGAACCGATAATCGAAATTTTAAGAAGTTTAGCCATATATTTTCCAATAGTTCCCATATTTCTTAAAATCTTAAGCAGAGATCAGAAAACCAAATTGTGCGAGGATCATACCATATTATATATTTTTTGTAGGTACTATTTAAAACCAACAATACAGTGTAAAATGTTTCACAGTTGGGCTTGGCCGACTATAACTTTCTATATAAATGAATGTGAAGATATAAATCAATCTGGCATATTGTCATAAATTAATCCAAGCTTGACAAATATTCAACTGACAGACAAATGGACAAGCTTCATATATATTTCCTCTCATGACTGGTGGTGGTAGAGGGTATAGTAACGAGGATCGTTCAGGGGATCGTTGAAATAATAAAATCAAATTTAATTATATTATGGCTACAATATCATGCCTTCGGTAATATGGCCTTAGTTTAGTGAGGTTTAGTATATAGTCGGCCTTGACCGACTATTACTCTCTTACTTTGTTGATACACTTTAGTGTATTTAGTTGTTATTTTGTATAAAAGTTTTGTTACAATTTTTTTTCGGAAAACTTTTTTTTTGCCACAATTTAGTTAGTTCTTTTATTTTTCTGCGGATTTGCATAGAGAATAATGTCGCATCAAAGGATTTGCATAGATTTATGTCATGTTAGCGTTGAATATACGATAGTGGTATAGAATTTAAAATCTCTGTAGCATAGATTTGATAATTTGTTGCATTTATTCATTTCACTACATTCACATTTTTTAGTATTTCGCATTGCTTAAATTAAAATGTTGCGGAGTTAGAGATTTAGTTGAACGGGAAAAAAATCGGTTTTTAAAGGATTGATATTATTCATTTAAATAAAAGAGTACTTTGCTTGAAGTTTCAAAAAAATATTAAGGGAATATTCCAAAATATATAATGAGAAAAGAATACAAAACAAGGATTTCACTACAAATTTAATTTTGTACAATATTTAATTTTGATCTTTATTTAAAACTGGAAACTAAATAAATTTCTAAATATTTAAAATGCTAAACATAACATTTTAAATTTAAAGCACAATCATATCATTAGTTATTGGCAACAACCATAGTTTCCCTTATTAAACTGAGAGACACTATGACTTCAAGCACAATTTCAATGATTTCGTATAAAAAAGGCAATGTCGAAATTTAAATACCCTTTGCCACAAATATACAATATTAGAAGAACATTATTAAATGACTGCCACTTTAAAGTATTTCCCGGAAATGGATAACAATGATATTTTAAGTACAGTGATTCATCCAATGCGATATGCAGATTTGTTTAAGTGAAATTTCATTAGTATGAAATTTATAATATAGAAAATCTAATCGGGATTTGGAACTAAGAATTTTAACAAAATTTGGACTTATGTTACTTTAATTATTTGAAATCCAGAGCTATAATCAGATAGCCATAGTAGTGGTGCTTAGTATGAAGGAAAATATCTTTAAAAGTTATTCGCCTTATAAAGAGCTATAACGAAATACTTCCTGTATAAGTGTGCGTGATACCAAGATCTTGCTTCAAACATACGATGGGAACTAAGGATTAATGTGAAGAAGATGGGAAACATGCAAACCCTTCCAAGACCTGTGTGTGATAGAAGTCAACCACGTCAAACTTTCGAATGTTAAAAGCGAATTTGGGTATCGCAACCTTTATCAAGCTTTAATGTTAATGTGAAATCTATACTCCACTTTGCGAATATAAGTAAATCAATGTCTTCGCAATTTTCTACAAGATTTCTGGCCAAGAATATATATTTGAAAGTGGTCAACAAAACCCAAGCGATTGAAATAAAGGGGCGAAAATAACGCTTTACTCGCCATAATTTAAGATTGCAAACATTACTGGAATTTTTATAAACTAGAATCAGCTGGGAAACATAAGAAAGAGTTGAACAACAGCTACATGAGATATTAATTGGGTTGGAATTTGGGAAAAATATATGCATGTATCTGCACAAATATTTCGCGCATTGTAAGTTGATTATTCTCTTAAAAAGAAACAACTACCATTGTCGGATTGATTGGACTTTATAATGACTTTCGCTTTTGGGGTTTATATCATATGGAACCCAATTTTTGTCGAGTAATAAATCCAATTCCAGTCATTTGTAGAGCAACAAATTGGCTGATGTTTTATGGAATAAAACAGAGACAATACTATTTTTTTAACCTACAATGAGGTCTCAAGAAGGTCCCTAAATTGTGTATATGTGGTCTAAAAAGCTCGACCAGGAATAAAGCATATTATCAATAAACGCATTAGAAATACATGGGAGTAATTATTTGCAAGTCCAAGTCTGACAGAATAAATGAAAATATGAATGAAGGTATCTGAGGACTTATATGAAATAATTCGAATTAGATAAGCAGAAAACACTTCCTTTATTTAAAAACACAAGATTATTATAAGGCAATAGTCATTCCCATGTTCGCTGCAACAATTCTATTTTCGTAAAAAACATCAATTGTTATCGCCAATATTCCAAAATTGATTTAATTTTATTTGAGAATAATTTTTATGCTGCAATAAAACTTTTGTTGGCAAAGACTCGATTCCATCCAAAATACTACCAAAAATATTATTATTAATATTATTTTTATTATTATTATTATTATTATTATTATTATTATTATTATTATTATTACTATTATTATTATTATTATTATTATTATTATTATTATTTTAACAAATTTGGGAGTTTAAATTTTTTTCATTGAACCGAAATGTTATTTTCGAATAATTTAATTAATAATATCTCGGCGAAATTTATTGTTGTACCACAATCATATTTTGTTTGCTATAACCATATATTTGTGATGGTATAACCATATTGTGTTGGTTTATTTCAAAATATTATGGTGAATCGATATCCATCTTTCTCGATTATGGTTATTACAACCACATGTTTCTTTGTTTGTGCAATATAGTAAGACATATTCCAAAAGCAAATGGTGGAAATAATGAACCGATCTACGTAAAATTTGGCACTACGCTTAAAAATGGTACAAAAGTTAGTTTTACGATCAGATGAGCGTTGTTAAATCGACTCAAGGAGTGATTCTGATTTCTGAATAATATATTTTCTGCCCGTTACAAATGCACAATCCATGTTAGATATAATTTTTCATCTGTTACATACAATATAACAAACTAATTATAATCTCACTTCACCACTTTTCTAGTTGGAGGGTATATAAAATCGAATGTTATATGTACAACGACTAAAATGACAATTTGATTTGATAATATTTTTGCTGCATTGACAACTTGTGAACATTTTCAGTTCAATATCGGAGAAAAAGATGAAAAACCATAAAAATTAATACGTTTTTCATAGAGACAAAAATACACACTCACTCTAATTCGTGTTTTTAAAACAGCATGCAACCACAAAAAGTGTCACGTACTACTTTAGTTCATATACTTTTTCGGTTTTAGTTCTTTTTTATACCCTCCACCACCACAAGTGGTGAGGGTATATTAAGTTTGTCATTCTGTATGTAACGCCAAGAAGGAATCATCTCAGACCCAACAATGTATATATATTATTGCATCAAATCAAAAACTGAGTCGATTTAGCTATGTCCGTCTGTCCGTCTGTCCGTCTGTCCGTCTGTCCGTCTGTCCGTCTGTCTGTCTGTTGGAAACATTCTCACGCCTAGAATAATTGACCGAATTCAATAAAACTTGGCCACATTATTTGTTATTGTCCTAAGCAGTTTGCTATTTAAAACCAGCTATATCGGTTTATAAGCAAGGAAGTTATAGACCGATATCTGAAACAACCTCAAAATTTCAAAAATGAACTCTTATAATTTCTTCTAAAAATGTAATTGGACTAAAACAAAAAATTAATTTTAGCATACAATTACACGTGCTTCATCATCGTGCCAAAAATTATCAAAATCTGATTAACCGGAAAAAAGTTATAGGCTATAATATGCAAAATTTTGATACACCCCAAACTCTTTGTGTCATATGGACCGCAATTTTTAAGATAATTTACTGAAATTTGTCACAACTAATTTTTAAACCATTCTTAATATATGTTATAAATTTTATTAACATTGGTCCATATTTTGATATAGTTCCCATATAACGCCATTTCCCGGAATATGATTTATAGCTCATAAAACTCTTAAATTGGAACCAATTCTATTGAAATTTGGCACAAATAATTGTTTAACTATTTTAAATATATACTATAAATTTTATTTACATGGGTCCGTATTTTCATATAGCTCCCATATAAGGCCGCTTCCCGGAATGTGATTTATAGCTCATAAAACTCTTAAATTTGAACCAATTCTATTGAAATTTGGCACAACTTATTTCCTAGCCATTTTAAATATATGTTATAAATTATATTAAGATGGGTCCATATTTTGATATAGCTCCCATATAAGGAGTTTCCCGGAATATGATTTATAGCTTATAAAACTTTTAAATTTGAACTAATTCTTTTGAAATTTGGCACAATTATTGTTTCAACTATTTTAAATATATATTGTGAATTTTATTAATATGGACCCATATTTTGATATAGCTCCCATATAAGGCCCCTTCCCGGAATTTGATTTATAGCTCATAAAACTCTTAAATTGGAACCAATTCTATTGAAATTTGGCACAAATAATTGTTTAACTATTTTAAATATATACTATAAATTTTATTCACATGGGTCCGTATTTTGATATAGCTCCCATATAAGGCCCCTTCCCGGAATGTGATTTATAGCTCATAAAACTCTTAAATTTGAACCAATTCTTTTGAAATTTGGAACAACTGATTTTCTAGCTATTTTAAATATATGTTATAAATTATATTAACATGGGTCCATATTTTGATATAGCTCCCATATAAGGACTTTCCCGGAATATGATTTATAGCTTATAAAACTTTTAAATTTGAACTAATTCTTTTGAAATTTGGCACAATTATTGTTTCAACTATTTTAAATATATATTGTGAATTTTATTAATATGGATCCATATTTTGATATAGCTCCCATATAAGGCCCCTTCCCGGAATTTGATTTATAGCTCATAAAACTCTTAAATTGGAACCAATTCTATTGAAATTTGGCACAAATAATTTTTTAACCATTTTAAATATATACTACAAATTTTATTCACATGGGTCCGTATTTTGATATAGCTCCCATATAAGGCCCCTTCCCGGAATGTGATTTATAGCTCATAAAACTCTTTAATTTGAACCAATTCTTTTGAAATTTGGCACAATTAATCTCTTAATTATTTTAAATATATACTATAAAATTTATTAACATGGGTCCATATTTTGATATAGCTCCCATATAAGGCCCCTTCCCGGAATGTGATTTATAGCTCATAAAACTCTTAAATTGGAACCAATTCTATTGAAATTTGGCACAAATAATTTTTTAACCATTTTAAATATATACTATAAATTTTATTCATATGGGTCCGTATTTTGATATGGCTCCCATATAAGGCCCCTTCCCGGAATGTGATTTATAGCTCATAAAACTCTTAAATTTGAACCAATTCTTTTGAAATTTGGCACAATTATTGTTTTAACTATTTTAAATATATACTATAAATTTTATTTACATGGGTCCATATTTTGATATAGCTCCCATATAAGGCCTCTTCCCGGAATATGATTTATAGCTTATAAAACTCTTAAATTTGAACCAATTCTATTGAAATTTGGCACAACTAATTTTCTAGCTATTTTAAATATATGTTATAAAATTTATTAACATGGGTCCATATTTTGATATAGCTCCCATATAAGGCCCCTTCCCGGAATATGATTTACAGCTTATAACACTTTTAAATTTGAACCAATTCTTTTGAAATTTAGCACAATTGATTTTCTAGCTATTTTAAATATATGTATTAAGTTTTATTTACATGGGTCCATATTTTGATATAGCTCCCATATAAGGCCCCTTCCCGGAATATGATTTATAGCTTATAACACTTTTAGATTTGAACCAATTCTATTGAAATTTGGCACAACAAATTTTCTAGCTATTTTAAATACATGTTGTAAACTTTATTAAAATGGGTCCATATTATGATATAGCTGCATTATAACGCCCCTTCTCGAGTAAATAAAGACCAATTCTACTGAAAGTCGACACAATTATTTTGCTAACTGTTCTGAAGATATTATATTAATTTGCCCTGTATCGGTCCAAATTTTCCTATAGCTCCCTTATAACGGGATTTTCCGGAAAACGGATTAGAGTTTATAAAACATTTAAATAAAGATCAATTCCATTAAAATTTAGCACAATGATTTTTCTAACTATAATCAAAGTATATTATAAATATGAACAATCTTGGTCCAAACTTCGGGAAGGGGTCTTATATGGGAGCTACATATAAGACCCCTTCCCGGAAAATAGTTTTGAGCTTATAACAAGCATATTTTTTGTTTTTATACGCTCCACAGTACAAGTGGTAGAGAGAGAATATTAACTTTGTCATTCTGTATGTAACGCTAAGAATGAATTATTTCAGACCCCATAATGTATATATTCTTGCATCAAGTCAAAATCTCAATCGATTTTCGTCAATCTCTTTGTCTGCTCACATCCGCAAAAATTAACAGAGCTCAATGAAAATTGGTAGAAAAAAGGCAGTTAATAGAAAAATTTTATAGCATAAATTGTAACTAATTTTATGACTAATTAAGTATTTCTGTGTTATATACATTTGTGAGTATATGTGTGTCTATGGAACCTAACGTATTAACTTTACACGAATTTGTGGTGGAGGGTATTTAAGATTCGGCATAGCCGAATATAGCATTCTTACTTGTTTTATTTCAAACTCTACCAGTTCTAATGCTGGTGATCTTTGACATAATGTTTGTAATAAACATCTTTACTGAATGTAAAAAGTCACTCTTTACATAGACATTTATTTTATACTTAGTTGTTATATATGTAAGGATACATTGGGTTAGAGAAAAAGTTATTTCCAGATTTTGATATATTTTTCAAATAAGTTAAATTGTAATTAATTTTTAATTAGCAGTAACCCATTTGTCTATAACATGAGTATAAGCATATGGAAACTATGGAAAATTATGAGCCAATCCTCGTATTGATGGGAATATCGACATCCACTTAGATATAAATTTAATCAAAAACTATTACATAAAAGGAAACTATAGAAAATTAAGACTGTCGTTATAACATCCAAAAGAAATCGAAATTCCGAAAATTTATAGATCGAACCTCGTAACTTTTGGTTTTCTGGTTTCTGCTTAAAAGTTTTATACATTATTCTGACATTTAGATTTGTGTGCAATTTGTACGTTTTAAAACGATTTCCTTCTAGAGTGTGTTACATGGAACCCATGAAAGGTTATGGACGGACCCTCGTATAATTTCATATTTCGATTTCTGTTTACATATATCTGTTTAAACGAAATATAAATACACATATAAAAGCATATATGCGATTTATGCAATGTGATATTCGGCAAAGGGTCTTGTATGAGTTTAAATTATAGATCGATCCTCGTCAAATTTTGCAACTTAATTAAACATACTATTAAATTTATTTACATAAAATGTCATTAAAGTCGTTTAATATTATTTAGTCCGTTAGAGCCAAAAAATTACAAAATTTCTTAAAAACTGTGGCCTGTACTTTGATCACAAGCTTTACATGGAGATCCAGCCAGATGGACGGAAGGAAACGGTAGAAAAACAAATCACATATGGTGCTGAAAGATATGAAAACAGTGGGGTATCAAAGTATTAAACTCAAGTAATTTGAAACTAACATATATCATCATTGTATATCAATGGAAAATCTTCATAAAATTTCCGAGTATGACAACAGACTTTTAAGAATGGACTCTGACTTGAGGGAAGTTCATTACTGTTATTCACTTTATTTCACTTTAATATCAACAACAATAAATTTATTTCTACACCAAATTTCCCATTTATATACTTTTCCCCGCACCAATAATTTTAAATAAAATAAAACGTTCAAAATAATAAACTCAATTTTGATGATGTTGAATAAAATTTCAAATTCCTCGTATTAACATTCATTCAAAATCACCTTGATAACTTAATGTTGCTCATACAATAAATTCCTGTCGTATATGGAATTTATTTTGTTACTCATCGTTACACATAAATGTGACTTAATGATTCGCCATCCATATGCGATGTGAACCCGTATAAAATGATTTCTTTCATATGAAATACATTTTGATAATCAATTTATTAGTGGGGCATTTCAATGATACATAATGTTGGTGATAAATGTGAAAACATTAATTATAACACAGTTGGAGTTAAAAAAAAAAATTATATTGTTTGAATTTAATGCATTTTAGGTAAAACGCCAGTTTAGAGTTTATAATCAGAAGAGTGCACAGTGGTGCAGATTCGATTTCTTTTGGAAATAAATCTGTAAGTTTGGATCAGCTGGAATGATTTCCATCATCCTTGGTAATGATATGAGTGGAGTGTGGTATTGTATTGTTTTGATAGTAAGGACATCATTGGGGCCCCATGGACGGATTTATAGGGGCTCAAAGCGGGGTACCTGGAACATGTGCAATTCATTTAAAAAAAAAACGTGCTGAATATCCCTAGAGGAGACCTAGAGGAAACGTGATATTTATCTCCTCTTAAAGGAATTTAAATAAATTGAATTGCAATAAAATCTTTGATAATAAAAATTTCTATCTTAAATCTTCAGGAGATGCTGCTTGGCTCTTGGCCTGTAGAGTCCACATTCATTAGAGGTGTGGAAAAAAGATTACTAAATGAATATAAATACTTTATGGTTTTCAATCTAAATTCCGTTTTAAAATTCAGGCTTTGAGTTGTAGAGCATAAAGCTTAAATTCAAGATTTTTATTCGAGAAGTTCTATGTATTTATTCTTAAGAAAGTGAAAAGACTTTATTTTTGGTCCAATTTTTCGAATTCAGTAACAGTTGTCCACATCGTATGTTATTGCCCTAAACAGTTCCCTATTTAAAACCAGCTATATCGGTTTATTGTCATGAAAGTTTTAGAGCGATATCTGAGATAACCTCAAAGTTTTAGAGTGATATCTGAGACGGCTTCAAAAATCCGAAAAAAATTTTTCTAGCTTTTTTCAACACATTAGATATAAATCATCAAGGTTAAAGACTAAAATATACAAAATTTTTAAACACCTCATAATCGGTGTACCATTTTGTCCGCAATTTTGAAGGGAATTTCCCGAAATATATTTTATAGCTTATAAAACTCTTAATTATGAACCAATTTCATTGAAATTTGGCACAATAGGTTTTCTGACAGACCTGAATATGGGCCAATATCGGTTCATATTTTGTAATAGCACTCATAAGGACCCTTTCCGGAAAACAGTTATGAACTTATAAAATTATGGCATAAAATTGTCTTTAATATATCAACATTTAATATTAAATCATCACGATTATTTTGCTAACAGTCTTGAATATATGGTACTTTCGAACATCGGTCCATTTAAGACTCGCTCCTGGAAAAAATTTAAACTTGTAACATTTTTTAATCTTAAATAATATTATTTAAAATCGGCATAAATATTGCTGTAACTAATTTGACAAATAACGAGACATATTTTGCTATAGTTCCCATAAGGGGCTCTTGCCAGAAATATATGTCTATGTCTATATGAATCTAGCCCCCATTCAAACCAAACATCGCTTGTCGAATACCTAAGGAATTACATTAACGAGAATTTTTAAATTTGGTCCCAATTACTGTCTCAAGAAATAAAATCGGGCGTTAAGGATTAATACAAACAATTACTTCAATACACGTTCAGATTTTTGAAATTTATTTCCAGATCTAGGACTGATGAGATTTTTTTGCATCAAAGCGCACCTGGTAAAAGCTAATAAAATACAGAAATTTATGGCTGTTTTCCTATGCATCAATACTAATTACTATTGAATTGATTTATATAACAGAAAAAACAAATTTAAAGCCTTTTTCCTCGAATCAACAAATGAGCCTTGTTAACAGCGTTAATGATACTTGATTTTAACTATTTACATCATAATTATCAGGAAATTTTAGAATATGCTGTTAATACCACTTTTAACATAACCGAAACGAAAAATATTTAAAACTTCAGTAGAAATCCCAGGAAGCCAAAATAATCTCTATTAGATAGGACCCTCTTCTTTTAATTTAAATACCCACAAAAATACTATTAAGATCAAGATACAACAACAATTTTATATTATTCGAGGAAAATTGGAGGGAACGAATTCTATTAACAGCAAAACAATAAAGAAACAAGTGAAAATGTTATATGCGGTCAAGCTGGCTATGTAATGCCCTACACTTTCGGTTGTAAATGACAGTTACGGAAAATTTTTGAACGACCCTTTGCTTTTCTGATTTACGATTAAGTATGAAGTATATTGTTATGATACTCATATTTATATAAAATTTATGTGTTTGAAAAAGATTTTTTCGTGTGGGGAGGGATGTTTGTTTTGTTGGAGCTAGAAGAAATGATAAACCGATCTTAATTTTACCAGTTGTGATTACGATAATAGTGATATTGAGAAAGGGACTTGTATGAGACCTAAAAGAAGTAATTTAACGAGGAAAATTCTTTTTCTTTCGTTTAGTTTCCATCGCTTTATATTTAGGATTTAAACGACTTTAAAAACTTAATTCGGGAGAACATTTGTATGGAGACTCTTCTTTCTTAAGCCGAAAAAAACCAACTAAAACAATCTATATAGTGTTCACAACGTATACATGGACAACCAGCCGGTTAGATGGATGTACGTACGAACAGATATTGTTAAATCGATTCAGAATAAATTCTGAGTGGAACGGTGTTTGATATAAAACGATATACTAACCACCTACAGCGGTGTAGGGTGTAAGAAAAAACAAAAAGCAAACTCCCCGACAAATTTAAACGAATCAAACTAAAATAATAGAAAAACAAATTAAAATCTCATTCGAAAGATTTTGGAAAAAAGAAAAATAAAAAAGTAATGAAACAAAAATATGTTGACCAAATGAAAAAAAAAATAATAATAAAATAAAAACAAAAACTGTTTATTTTCAAACTCATAAAAAATATCAAAAATACAAATCCTAAAGATACACTATCTAAATGTGTGGTCTATAAAATGTTAACAAAAAAGATACATAAATATGTATCTTAAAAAAAATCATGCGTACATACCTACAAACCCAAAATGTGAAAGATTGAATAGTTTGAGCACATTTAAGGCAAAATTATAACAAAAAGGTCCAACACAATATAAAAAAATATCACATTTATTTCCAACTGTCCTAAAATTTGGTTGGTGAACAAGTAAAGAAACAATATTTAGACACAAGGAGGAGAGAGAGGCAATCGACCGACCGACCGACCGACCACAACAAAAGAAACCAAATGTAGCAAATAAATTACAAAATGCGACAAGTAATAAAAATGACTTAATTTATTTTTCTGTTTTATTTATTTTTATACCCTCCACCACCACAAGTGGTGAGGGTATATTAAGTTTGTCATTCTGTATGTAACGCCAAGAAGGAATCATCTCAGACCCAACAATGTATATATATTATTGCATCAAATCAAAAACTGAGTCGATTTAGCTATGTCCGTCTGTCCGTCTGTCCGTCTGTCTGTCTGTTGGAAACATTCTCACGCCTAGAATAATTGACCGAATTCAATAAAACTTGGCCACATTATTTGTTATTGTCCTAAGCAGTTTGCTATTTAAAACCAGCTATATCGGTTTATAAGCAAGGAAGTTATAGACCGATATCTGAAACAACCTCAAAATTTCAAAAATGAACTCTTATAATTTCTTCTAAAAATGTAATTGGACTAAAACAAAAAATTAATTTTAGCATACAATTACACGTGCTTCATCATCGTGCCAAAAATTATCAAAATCTGATTAACCGGAAAAAAGTTATAGGCTATAATATGCAAAATTTTGATACACCCCAAACTCTTTGTGTCATATGGACCGCAATTTTTAAGATAATTTACTGAAATTTGTCACAACTAATTTTTAAACCATTCTTAATATATGTTATAAATTTTATTAACATTGGTCCATATTTTGATATAGTTCCCATATAACGCCATTTCCCGGAATATGATTTATAGCTCATAAAACTCTTAAATTGGAACCAATTCTATTGAAATTTGGCACAAATAATTGTTTAACTATTTTAAATATATACTATAAATTTTATTTACATGGGTCCGTATTTTCATATAGCTCCCATATAAGGCCGCTTCCCGGAATGTGATTTATAGCTCATAAAACTCTTAAATTTGAACCAATTCTATTGAAATTTGGCACAACTTATTTCCTAGCCATTTTAAATATATGTTATAAATTATATTAAGATGGGTCCATATTTTGATATAGCTCCCATATAAGGAGTTTCCCGGAATATGATTTATAGCTTATAAAACTTTTAAATTTGAACTAATTCTTTTGAAATTTGGCACAATTATTGTTTCAACTATTTTAAATATATATTGTGAATTTTATTAATATGGACCCATATTTTGATATAGCTCCCATATAAGGCCCCTTCCCGGAATTTGATTTATAGCTCATAAAACTCTTAAATTGGAACCAATTCTATTGAAATTTGGCACAAATAATTGTTTAACTATTTTAAATATATACTATAAATTTTATTCACATGGGTCCGTATTTTGATATAGCTCCCATATAAGACCCCTTCCCGGAATGTGATTTATAGCTCATAAAACTCTTAAATTTGAACCAATTCTTTTGAAATTTGGAACAACTGATTTTCTAGCTATTTTAAATATATGTTATAAATTATATTAACATGGGTCCATATTTTGATATAGCTCCCATATAAGGACTTTCCCGGAATATGATTTATAGCTTATAAAACTTTTAAATTTGAACTAATTCTTTTGAAATTTGGCACAATTATTGTTTCAACTATTTTAAATATATATTGTGAATTTTATTAATATGGATCCATATTTTGATATAGCTCCCATATAAGGCCCCTTCCCGGAATTTGATTTATAGCTCATAAAACTCTTAAATTGGAACCAATTCTATTGAAATTTGGCACAAATAATTTTTTAACCATTTTAAATATATACTACAAATTTTATTCACATGGGTCCGTATTTTGATATAGCTCCCATATAAGGCCCCTTCCCGGAATGTGATTTATAGCTCATAAAACTCTTTAATTTGAACCAATTCTTTTGAAATTTGGCACAATTAATCTCTTAATTATTTTAAATATATACTATAAAATTTATTAACATGGGTCCATATTTTGATATAGCTCCCATATAAGGCCCCTTCCCGGAATGTGATTTATAGCTCATAAAACTCTTAAATTGGAACCAATTCTATTGAAATTTGGCACAAATAATTTTTTAACCATTTTAAATATATACTATAAATTTTATTCATATGGGTCCGTATTTTGATATGGCTCCCATATAAGGCCCCTTCCCGGAATGTGATTTATAGCTCATAAAACTCTTAAATTTGAACCAATTCTTTTGAAATTTGGCACAATTATTGTTTTAACTATTTTAAATATATACTATAAATTTTATTTACATGGGTCCATATTTTGATATAGCTCCCATATAAGGCCTCTTCCCGGAATATGATTTATAGCTTATAAAACTCTTAAATTTGAACCAATTCTATTGAAATTTGGCACAACTAATTTTCTAGCTATTTTAAATATATGTTATAAAATTTATTAACATGGGTCCATATTTTGATATAGCTCCCATATAAGGCCCCTTCCCGGAATATGATTTACAGCTTATAACACTTTTAAATTTGAACCAATTCTTTTGAAATTTAGCACAATTGATTTTCTAGCTATTTTAAATATATGTATTAAGTTTTATTTACATGGGTCCATATTTTGATATAGCTCCCATATAAGGCCCCTTCCCGGAATATGATTTATAGCTTATAACACTTTTAGATTTGAACCAATTCTATTGAAATTTGGCACAACAAATTTTCTAGCTATTTTAAATACATGTTGTAAACTTTATTAAAATGGGTCCATATTATGATATAGCTGCATTATAACGCCCCTTCTCGAGTAAATAAAGACCAATTCTACTGAAAGTCGACACAATTATTTTGCTAACTGTTCTGAAGATATTATATTAATTTGCCCTGTATCGGTCCAAATTTTCCTATAGCTCCCTTATAACGGGATTTTCCGGAAAACGGATTAGAGTTTATAAAACATTTAAATAAAGATCAATTCCATTAAAATTTAGCACAATGATTTTTCTAACTATAATCAAAGTATATTATAAATATGAACAATCTTGGTCCAAACTTCGGGAAGGGGTCTTATATGGGAGCTACATATAAGACCCCTTCCCGGAAAATAGTTTTGAGCTTATAACAAGCATATTTTTTGTTTTTATACGCTCCACAGTACAAGTGGTAGAGAGAGAATATTAACTTTGTCATTCTGTATGTAACGCTAAGAATGAATTATTTCAGACCCCATAATGTATATATTCTTGCATCAAGTCAAAATCTCAATCGATTTTCGTCAATCTCTTTGTCTGCTCACATCCGCAAAAATTAACAGAGCTCAATGAAAATTGGTAGAAAAAAGGCAGTTAATAGAAAAATTTTATAGCATAAATTGTAACTAATTTTATGACTAATTAAGTATTTCTGTGTTATATACATTTGTGAGTATATGTGTGTCTATGGAACCTAACGTATTAACTTTACACGAATTTGTGGTGGAGGGTATTTAAGATTCGGCATAGCCGAATATAGCATTCTTACTTGTTCGATTTACTTTTTTATTTGTTTGAATAAAAAAAATACATTTCAATTAATTATGAGAATAACAAAAACAACAACAACAACAATACAAGAAAATCAAAAGGGTATCTTATTGTTCCAATGAAAAGAAAATCGTATAAATTCCTTTAATTTTTTTATATCCCATTAGCACAAATATATAATGTTTGTCATTTATAGTAGACACCCAGAAGGGTTAATTTAAGAATCCATTTTTATGCCCTCAACATTGTCATTTATTGAAGGAAGAGTAAATATATATATATACTTGTATCAAATGAAAATCTGAGTCGTTAGCTTTGTCTGTCTGCTATAAATATTCTCACGCCTAAAATAATAAAAACCCAATTCACTGAAAATTGTCCAAAATTTGTTGTTGTTTTAATATTTTTCCTATTTAAAGCCAGTTAAATTGGTCCATTAACAAAAATGGTATAGACCGATATATGTGAGAACCTCAAAATTCCAAAGAATTTTTTTTTCTAAAATCTTCAAAAAATAGCGATTGGATTTAGACAGAATTTAAACATGATATAGAGCTAAACGTATTTTCTCATCAATTTTGATACACCCCAAAATCAATGTGCCATATAGGTTACAATTTAGAATATGATTTTCTGAAATTTGCCACATATCTTTATTTTGATATAACAATAATCAAAATAATTGCATTGAACTGAGACTATTATTTTACCTAGGTTTCACAACCCCCCCCCTGGGAATATAGTTTTAAGCTAATAAAACAAATAAAGAACCAAAACAAATAAAGAAATTATATTCTGTTTTAGTTTTTAAGGGTTCTTAAATATGGACCAAATACCATATTCAACTTTTGTTTATACATGAAGCCTCTTTCAACTCAAGAAAATGTTTGGATAATATAAGTAGTAGAGGGTATTTGAAATTCGTCACAGCCGGATGTAGTTTAATTTTCGAAAACCTCTACGGTAAGATACAATCGGTTACAAATAGACTTTTGATGATCATTAAATATTCCAAATTAAAAATATAGGAAGCCTTATGTGGAAGCATTAGAAAAACATGGAATATCGGTCCATCAAATTATGTCAGAAAATTAATATGCCGAATTTCAATGTAACTGGTTGATATTTGAGAATTCTATAAAATTAAAATAATATATCGGGAAAAGTCCTTCTATGGAAGCTCTGTCTTTTTTATTATATCAAAATAAGTGCTTGTGCAGATTTCAAAAAATTCTTTGAAACTCTGAATTTTATTGTATGATGATTTCGCCAACTTACAGGAATATGGGTCCGAACCGCTTTAGAGTGCTAATATGTCGTATGGTAAGATAAAATAACAAGAAACATCTTACCAAATCCTTCAGAGATCGGTCCATTATTTTAGATTCCATTCCATTCTCAAAAGGACTCATACTTCTGAGTCTCATGAAAGTATTTTCAATAAGTAGAAATACAAAATCTTCCATCAAATGAGAGTCAAGTTCCTTAAAAAAATTTGAAAAATGTAAATTTATATGAAACTGAAGGTTCCTTCAGGTTCATACCATAGAAAATCAAAGAATCAATTCCTGTGTCGATTTAGCAATTTTTGTCTAAATTTGCACACTCGTAATTTTAAATATATCTCTACTTAATATAGATGATTTTTTGAGCAAAGGACGAGGTTTATTGAAATTGATAATGATCGGTCCAGTGTTTCAAGTGCAGTATTAAGCAATTAAATTTGGATTATTTGTTCCACATAAAATCTTTATAGGCAAGGATCGCCATTCACGGAAAAAATTTAATGGTCATTCTTAGATATATTAGCAACACTTTAACCAATTCTAACAGGATTCGAGACAGATACAAAATAATCAGATGTGTTAAGTTTAACTGCATGTCCTCTAAAATTGCCATATGTCTTCACAACTTTACATAAAATATACAGTCTTACAGATGAACTTCGTTAAAACGTTTTAGGAAGTGATACAGAGTCAATCGTTAAGGTTGAAATACTAATCGCTTTAAAGTATCGGTTTGTCAACAAAACAGTCTAATCAGGATATAAGTTCTTCAAAAAAATTGTAAGCTTCTGTACGTATCCAAATTTTTTATTGAGTAAAGCGCGCATATTTCGAAAGTCACACTTATAGGGTGTCCGCGTTCCACTGGACGCTTTTAACTCACAATATTTTTCGTTGAACTATCAATCTACACAATTCGAATGATTTTTCATATATGGGGGGGGTGATACTTCTACTTTGAGTAGAATACAGAGGAATTCTTCTCCTCTGTATTCTACTCAAAAAATCAAGGGTGGCGCCAAATCCATCAAAATCGATAAAGTTGTTTGTTCATAATTTTTTATAATCGATTTCGTCTCATGCATCTACATCTTATTTATCGATCTATAACTCATTAGGCGTTTGTATGCATCTGTTTTTTGCGGACTGAAAAAAATAGAATTACCTGGACTTTTAAGTATTTAAGTTTAGAACAGTCACAAAAACCTGACATATATTTTCTTATTAATTCGCATAAATAGCTGATGGTTAAAAATATTCAGCACAACCCCTCGTGTTCTAAAATTTGTAAATAACGTAATATTTAACGAATTATACGAGTGTCATGCCCATCACTACAATCTGATTTTGCCTTTTATTTAGTAGACTTTGACCGATTATAACTTTCTTATACGTTTTATTATTGTGGATTCCTTTTGTGCAATAACATTCCAATAAAATCAATAACCGTACAGCTGCCTGTTTTCCGTCAAAATAAAAATATTAAAATTCCTTAAAGAACATTTATCCTTGAACAAAATGACATGGATGATTTGAATATGTTAAGTTGTATTTAATTCAAAATTTTTTACTCACTAATATAATCATTGACCCAAACGTCAATTTCATAATGAGCAACTTTTTCGAATTTAAATGTTACTTTAATGAATTTCAATCTGATGACAGAATCTTGATAATTCAATAGTTACCAACTTACACACGCTCACACAAATACGCATACACAATATAAATATTATCGCATTTTAAAATCTTAAGACAGACACCTGAACAACAATCACAAACATAAAAGGAAGGACGGACAGACAGAGAAATTCTAATAAACCAAACGACAAAGAAAAAAAGTCACAAGTACAATTGTTGAGACAGGTAAGATCTGAATTACAAAAACAACAACAATGATAATAATAATAAGAATAAAAGACAGAACAACAAAATAACAATAAAATCCACTTAAAATAATAATGGAATTTTTGTCTTTTTTTCTCTCTCCTTCTTAACACGATTGTCTTCCCAAAAGTGCAATGAACTACCGCCTTAAGTCGGGAGGGAGACTAAAATGTAAGAAAATATAAAAACAACGACCAAACTAAAGCGACATGAGACAAGCGATTTTTACAAATTGATATTTTTTTATCAATGACTTTAAATCAGTTTTCCATTTTAAATTTTTATCTTTTAGTTTTTGATTTTAATCTCAATATTTAAATCGGATTTTTGGTCATTTAAATTGAAGCATATTCCGTTTGTTTACAAACAATTCAAAATAATAACGTTACGAAAAAATATAACGAAAAAACAAACAAATTTTCGAATGAATAAAATTGAGAGAAATAACAACAACAATATCATGTGAAAAACATATAACAAAACAAATAAGAATTATATATACGGCTATGCCGAATCTAAAATATCCTCCTCTATTTAAGTTAGAAATACTCTACTCTGGGAAGAGGTCCCATTTGGAAGTCACAAAGTGGCTTACACATACATCGGATCTTAGATGAATTTATCTTTACTTTACACACGAAATGACAAAGTGTATATACCCATTTGGGGTAGTAGAGGGTATAGAAAATAACCATGATCGCATATGCCAAATCTTAAATACTCTGCACCACATATAATAAAGTCCCGTAATCAGCAAGAGGCCTTATGTAGGAACTATGCTGAAATGGGGGAGTCAATGTTATTGGTTCCGGATTTTATTAAAAAACTTTAATATTAATTGTTTTAAGAGCTTATTTGTGTTAACCGATGATCGACAGATTTTAATTGTACATATTTTGGTGTATAACTTTTTCCTCCTAAACCGATTATGATGATATTTGGTATCATTATGGAGTAGATGTATCTGGTTGTTATGGTTCAATTTGCATTATTCTAATTACTTTTTATTCAAAACTTAGAAAAGTTTTCCGGTCGATTTAATGATGTCTATGCATCTAAATATAACGTTGTGATAATAGGTCCACATGGGAGCCATTGCCACTTGATGATTAGGCTTTCTCATATATTGCATGTAGATCCATTCTAATACAATATTTGTTTGTTCTAAATTCAATTGAAAAGAGTTCTCTGGGCTTGACATTCTAATCCGGCAAAGGATTTGAGTGGGTGCTTCAAAAGAAAAAATTTGCTAGATTATAATCAATTCCAATAGGCCTCGCGTTTAATATAAAATAATTATATATGTTAAATTTCATTGAAATGGCCCTTAAACTGCGATCATCTTAGTGTTTTCAACTTTAAATAGTAATCAGCCAGACGAGTGGACAGGGTAAAGCAAATATGAATACCGTGTAAATACGGCCTTATGTGGGAAGTATAGTGAAATGGAGGACCTATAATCAAAACGTGTTAATACAAAGCCAATGTTATTAGTTCCGGATTTGATAGTTTTGTATTAAGTGTTTCTTTTACCATATTTTTGAAAAAAGCCCTATTGTGAACGGTTTATCTACAGCCCGATCGATTTAAATTGAACATATTTTTGTGTACAAGTTTTTCCACCTAAACCGATTTTGATGAAATTTAAAATCATGATGAAGTACATGTATCCGGTTAAATTTAATTTTCTTTTTATTCAAAATTTAGAACATTTTGCCGATAGTCTCAAATATCGGCCCTTTGTTTTTTATATTGGACCGACAATTAACATACACTTTATAAAATTTCTAACAGACAGACAGATATAGCTAAATCGTTTCAGATTTTTATATTTATATATATATATATATATATATATATATATATATATATATATATATATATATATATATATATATATATATATATATATATATATATATATATATATATATATATATATATATATATATATATATATCTGTGTGCGCCATGTGACATGGTGTGACACACTTCAAAATAAACTTAACTAACCCTCTTTCACCACTTGTACAGCTGCAGAACATAAAACTCTGAAATTAAATGGTATAAACAATGACAAAAATTGAGGTATTAAAAGATTTTTACATTAAAACTTCAACAAGAAATATTTGTATTTTTTTTACACTGAAAAAAAAGAAATACTTGGAATTAGGGATTTTGAAAGTAAACACTGAAAGAATTTTATTAAATAATGTTCTACTGCTGTGGGACTTAACATAAAACTTTACTACGTACATCATTCTTATGCGAAAGTTATCAGTTATCAGTAATTCTGATGAGGATGTAATTAGGAATTCTCATTATTTAATGTACTTTAATGTACGGCCATTTGTAGACCGATCTTTTGAAAATGAAGCTTGTTAATGTGAATTGATATAGAATTTATTTACGGCAAACTTATATAGCTTTATATCCGCGAGTTTTAAGAGATCCCATTCTTGGAAGGCATTTGAATGGGAGCAAGCCTAACTCTTCGACCGTTCAAGACCATTTTCAATAGGTTTTGTCCAAAATTTCATCAAGATACTGTTCAAAACGTTTACATGTATATGCGGCTGGATGGACACTGTTAAATCGACTCAAGTGATTCCTACTCGATTGGTATATTTAAAAGTACTTTGCATAAAACAGCATAAATACCAAATACCCTTACTTCCATAGAATGATATAGTATATAAGAAATGGAAACGGACTAACGCAGAAGGGTTCATATAGTTCTAAATTTGTGCACCTCAGCTCATAAGAATCTTTTCAGATTCCTTACAACTTAACCGATTTTTAAAGATGTAAATATCAGTGGATTTTGCTAATCGAGACATACAAAAGTCCACTCACAACAAATCTGTACAATCAGTTACGACATTTTGAATTTGGATCGTTTAAATAATTTATATTACCAAGTTGTTGAACATATGGCGATGTTGTCAATTTATCTATGTCCGTCTGGCTATTGGAAACATTACCACGCCTAGAATAATTATCCGAATTCAATGGAACTTATCCAAGTGTTGTTCTAAATAACTACCGGTTTAAAACCAGCTGCATCGATTCATTATTAAGTTCATAGGTCAATATATGAAAAAAAAACTGAGAAAATCTCGAACACAGCCTTTGCTGAAAATCACTTAATCTATTGGTTTCGGTACACCTATAAGAGTATATTTTGTTTATATTGATTATTTTATATATCAGGTATCGTTCTATTTTTAGAATTATTATTAAGGGGGGTTTCAGGAGGTTAAACATATTTGAAGTTGTATATAAATCAAATACTTGTTATGTCTGCTTGATTTATTTGTCTGGAAAAAATTGACCTTTTAAAGGTAAAATCTCATATGCATAAATATATATATAAAGAATAATGAATCCATATTTTATAAAATTTTCCAAAAGAGTTGAATTTATTTATATAAAAGCAGATTTAAAGGTTTCAGACATTTATTTAGGTTAATTGAATATTTGCTTTAGTTCAGTATTTAAAGTCAATAATTTCAGACAAATAAAACATAAAATTGTCCTTAACAATAAAATCTCAATGAAATTATACCTTCGATTTGTTAATAATATTTATTTGAATGAAAAATGTCAGTTAATTTTTTTGTATTTAAATAAAATTTCGTTTCAAAGTGCAAAAATGCAAAATGATAATAACATTTAACATATTAAGTTTAATAACGCACAGTGGGACATAATAGATTTTTACCCTCACGTTCACAAGACCACACATGTTCTGATCCACAAGGGATTATAACTGGCAAAATTGGGAAAATACAAGAAAAAATCCATAAGCAAAATTTACGAGAGTCGGTCAATATTTTCATCTTCGTTCATATAACCACTTAGCAAAATTCATTTTAAAAAGCATAAATGTAGGTGTCACAATAATGTACTGCACAGTTAAGAATAAATTAGAAAATTAAATTATACGAGGGTCTTCATTAATTTTTTGTAATTACTGTTTTCAACCAACATTATGGTATAGTATTACATAGTTGGGCTTAATCGACTATAACATCCTTACATGTTTAAAATACCCCACAGATGATTGGGTTATTATACGTTTGCGTTGATGTTTGTAGTTAGTTAGTTCCAAGGACAGTGTCCTAATCAAACATCTCACGGGGGTTCATATATATCTGGTCACGTTGTGTTACCCTAGAAAACAGTCTGTTTCTCAGCGGTCTGCAATTATAGTACACCAAACTATTCAGACAATAGCGGTCTCAAGACAATAGCGATCTCGAGGAAAGGCAATAGCGATCTCGAGGAAATACAATAGCGATCTCAAATTAACATTACCGAGATCGCACTGATCAAGAGTATAGGTTGCAAAAAATTGTATAGAGTATTGGTTGCCATACCAAATCTCCTCGCGTTAGCAACAAAAACACAGTGTCCAGTTATAATAGACACCAGAAATCCGATATGTCTTCTACCGAAAGCAAACAACTGCCTCGAACCTACGTAATAATATGCCAGAGAAAATCCAATCAGTTGATCGATGCAGTTATCATCAAATAATACACCACGCCTAGTAAAGCCATGCGCAATGTCATCCCCGAAGCAGTTATTGTATCCAGAAATCCAAAGTCGTATGGACATCTGTAATAGAATTGATGGGCTGTTTGCTGTCGGTATCCGAACATACTCTATCCAGTTCGCCACCCTCTTAATGGCAGAAATCTCGGCCTATAAGAAACTACATTGATCTGAAGGATGGCCTTATATCGAAGACCTCAATAAAGAACCCACCTCCTACCCTTCCCCGACGTTCGATGTGGGCAAATTCAGAGAATTAGAATTGTTGAGAAATAACAGTATGATTTCATTATAATATCTCTTTGGTATTTTCTCTCTTCTGCCCCACTGTACAATATAAATCTATAATTCTGTGAAAATTTTAAAGAAATATATTTAATATAAATAAAATTCTTTTTAATATTATTTTAATAAGAACTTAAATGCCAATTAAATAAAATATTCATGTTGCCGTGGATTTTTCGCATTTAGTCGAAAATAACATCTACATTACCAAAAGGTTGGTGAATTGTTTTGGTCGATAAAAGCGTTTTACTATAAAACAAAAGTTTTGTGGGAAATACAAAGCAATAACAAATAAAATGAACATTTTGGACGGACCAAACCGACTATATTAAACACTTTTTACAAAATTACAAAAAAAATAATATTAATATGTGATTTGAATTTTTCGCATTCCATGTTATATGGTGTGAGATTTTTATACCCTACACCACCGTGGATGGTTGGGTAATTATGTGTTTGTGGCGATGTTTGTAAAATGCAGAATAAATTGTGTTAACCCCACCTTTAAATATACCATTTGACTCAGAATCACCATCTGCGACGATTTAACGATGTGAGTCCGTCTGTCCGTCCGTCCAGCTAACTGTTCATGTAAATGATTTGAACAGTCTACATTTGGATTTTTTTTGATATATCGATGAAATTTTATGCATATTATTTTTTTAGTCTATGAACGAAGCCTATTGAAATTTGCCCTGTTCGGTCTAATATTTCAGGTAACTCCCATACAAATTTTCCTCTAGCAATGGAATTAAAGATCATTAATGTCCTGAATATAAAGCAATTTAAACAAAATTTGTCAAAAGTTAATGATGTGCCAAAATATGCGAGGGTGGGTCCACTATTTCTGATAGGTCCCATGCAAACCACCTTCCAATTATCTCTATAAGAGCATAAATCTAATATACACATTTGTGCTGTAATAATAACATGCCAAATTATGATAAATATAAGCAAAATTCTATATGCAAAATTATACGAGGGTCGATCCATAATTTTTTCCAGCAAAATTCCTTTTAAAACGCAAAAATTTCACATAAATGACAATGTCACAATTATGTACTGCACAGTTAAGAATAAATTAGAAAATGAAATTATGCGAGGGTCGTTAATTAATTTTTCGTTACTACTATTTACAACCAGTAGTTTAGTGTAGGACATTATTATTAGTCGGACTTTATCAACTTAAACATATTTACTTATTACTTTTTCTGTGGTAAAACTTCTATTTCCGATTTCTGCCTTTGTTTGATGTTGTAGGGTATAAATTAAACTTTTAAAGCGCTTTAGAGTATTTTTTGTTAAGTTTCACTCTCCCATTGTATTAAAAAAGTGGAAAAAACTTACTAGGAAACTAAAAAGGCATCAAAGGATTCGGAACTGACTGCAGTAAAATGTAAAGCAATTTTAATAGAATATTTGGAGGGAAATAAAACTTCAAATGAGAAAATGAGGCTTAAATAATATAAAACTTTTTTCCCTTTTTTGGAGAGAAAACTGCACAAATTTCCACAAATTAGATGGTTATAAAGTAAAAAGGGAAAATAATACAACAAAATAAGAAATGAAAATAAAAAAATGTTATCTATTATTGTAATTCCTTTCATCTTTATATTGGATATAAAAGAAAATTCTATGGTGAGAGGACCCAAAACTTTTCTTGCGACAAAAAATTCCAAAATTTTTCTACCGTTAAAGATTTTCAAACTACACTTAACGTGGATGCAGATGAGATACTTACGAGTCAATTTATTTTGTTGTTAAAGTAGATCTCAAAATTTTGAACCATTTTCAACACTGTTATATGCAGCAAAGCGCAGAGTTAGGGTTTCTCTTTTACCGGTGTTTTTGTTTTTTTTTTTCTTGTTTCCGGGAATTTAAGAAAAAATCTGTCATTTCCGGGAATAAATAAGAATATAATATATTCAATAAAACTAGTGTTTAAATAGTTTTCTAATGGAAAATGCTAAAATTATCCTATATTTTCTAATCGGTCAAGCCTGACCACGGAAAATGTGTGAACGATTTTTTTGCTTTTGTGAAGTACACTATTGTGATAAGCACATTTATGTGAAATTTATGCGTTTGAAAAAATTTTATTAAGGGTTTTATATCGGAGCTAGAAGAAATAATTTTAGATCATATATATATTTTTTTGTCCAGTTCTTATTACAATACCAGGACAAATGTGAGATTTATGTCCTTCAAAGTGATATCTGGATAAGACCAATGATAAGTAATGAACTGACCCTCACATAATTTAGCACATCGATTTAAAATATTAAACGACTCATTTTTGTTGAACTTCGTTGAAATCGCTTTATGTTTAGAACTTTTATGACCTTAAAATCCCATAACGGGAGGTATCTAAATTATTGCACCGAACATAACGAATTTTAAAAGATTTCGTCTATAAGCTAAAAAATAACGTGTATCGAACTTTCTCAAAATATCTTAAAAGTTGCGACCTGTAGATTGTTCACAATGTTTACAGCCGGACAGACGGACGGACATCGTTAAATCGACTCAGAAAGTGATTCTTAGCCAAACGGTATACTTAAACGTGGTTGCTGCACTATTCTTTCTGTACGTTGCAAACATCTGCACAAAAGTAAAATACTCCAACCTCCAACGGTGGTGTTGGGTATAATAATTTTTGAAGTATAAGAGATTTCAAATATATGAGAATAAAACACTTTAAAATAATAACATGTAATTAATTCGCTGATAACTTTATTGCGCACCTAATATCAAGTATCTAAGGAATAAACAAGAGAGGAGAAAGTCAAATAATTGTTTATTTTATGAGTTTATTTAACTAAAAAAGAAAATATTTATTAAATATTTTAAATTTAAATAATTAAAATATTTTTACTAAACAAAAATTTAATAAACAAAATTTATTTAAATCAAATAAAACTTGTTTGTTTCTAATTAAAAACTCACAAAAAAAAATTAATTAAATTAAACACCAGAATTGTTTACTTTAATTAAATCACATTCCTTTACAAATCCCCCTACAAAATTATAATCTTGAAATTTAATCATTTCTTTAAATTAATATATAACTTAAATTCGATTGCACACATACAGGTACACATACAGTAACAAATTGTGGTTTAATTTCTTTGTATTTTATCTCCCATTCAAATGTATCTTTATGTTTTATCTTTATTACCCGCTACTATTTTAACATAATTAATTATATTCCTTTTTTTGGTTAAACTCTTAAAATAACAAGATTATTGATAATAATTTTTATAACTTCATCAAAATTTTTACCTCTGTTATGATCCCGAATTTTAACTAAAAATCATATAAACAATTTTCTCATACGTCCTACAAAAACCATCTAAAACATTTGTCATCATCAAAAAAAAAAAAAAAAAAAAATTTATCAATTTTGATGAAGAAAAACGAATTAAAAACAAGTAAGAATACTATATTCGGCTATGCCGAATCTTCAGTACCCTCCACCACAAGTACATGTTAAGTAAATACGTTATATTTTGTACATACAATCTCACACATATACTCACAAACGTACAAAATATACATCTATATTTCTTAAATTCAACACAGAAGCACTTAATGACTCATAAAATGTATTATATTTTTGGATATAACTTTTTTTCTACTGAACCGATTTTGACAAAGATAATGAAGTAAATATTACTTAATATTATGACAAAATTTTATTCTAATTTGTCGATTTCTAATTGAATTTTTTTTAATTTTTTAAAATTCTTTGTTGCCTCGGATGTTGGACTATATCCTTTGATGTTTTGAACCGATTTTGGTGATTTCAAATAGAAAACTATAGCAAATTCTTAGGCTAAACTTCTTTAAGCTCTGTCAAATATTATGGATGTGAGCGTGTCAACAACATACGTATAGACGGACAGAATGACAAAATTTATATACCCTCCTCACCACTTATGGTAGTGAAGGGTATAAAGAAGAAAAATTTAAATGAAGCCACCTGCCCAATCAAGACATCAAAGTAAAATGAAGTGATAAAGACAAACTGATATACAGACAGTCCACACAGTTGAATGGACCAAAAAGAAATTGTGAAAACGTGAAGAAAAAAAGAACTATAAAAATTTATCACTACAACAACAGTAAATAATGAAAAGACTACAATAAAGTAAGAAATGAGTTTAATTCCAATAATAGATGCAACTAAGTTAAATTTTTGTCTCAAAAAAAAAGGTGGAAATTAGTATGAAAATAAAGGATGAACAAAATAAAAATAATTCGCCTTATAAGTCGAAAATTCAACTCCTGGGGAAGTGATGAACCAAGGTGTATTGAGTTTATCATTCTGTGCTTAAACCTAAGAAGATAAGAAAAAATATAAGTCGACTAAGATAGAAGAAATCATCTAATACCCCATAAAGTATTCTTGCATCACATAACAATTTGAGTCGATTAAGCCAAGTCCGCCTGTCAGTCTGTTGGAAAAATCCTCACGCATAGAATAATTGACTGAGTTTAATGAAATTTGCTCAAGTTGTTTGATATTGTCCTAAGCAGTTGCCTATTTAAAATCAGCTATATTGATATATTAACAAAAGGTTATAGACTGTTTAAATTTTTTACCAAAAATTCAAATTTTTTACCAAAAATTCAAATTTTTTACCAAAAATTCAAATTTTTTACCAAAAATTCAAATTTTTTACCAAAAATTCAAATTTTTTACCAAAAATTCAAATTTTTTACCAAAAATTCAAATTTTTTACCAAAAATTCAAATTTCTTAACAAAAATTTAAATTTTTTAACAAAAATTCAATTTTTTACCAAAAATTTAAAATTTTTCACTAAAAATTCAAATTTTTCGCTAAAAATTAAAATTTTTCATCATAAATTTAAATTTTTCACTAAAAATTCTTTCTTTTCACTTAAAGTTAAAATTTTTCACTAAAATTTAATTTTTTTTATTTTCACAACAAATCAAAAAAAATATTTTCATATAAGATTTGAAATTTTTAAAAATGTAAAATTTTTTACAAATAATTTAAATTTTCACAAAAAAATTTAAAGTTTTAAAAAAATTTAATACAAATTAAAAAAAAAAATAAATTTTCACTAAAAATTTTAATTCTTCGTTAAAAAATTGAATTTTTCACTTAAAATTATAATTCTTCACTAATAATACAAAATTTTTTTCTAAAAGTTGAAAATTTTCGCTGAAAATTAAAATTTTCGAAAATAATTTAAAATTTTCACAAAAAAAATTAAATTTTCTCAAAAAATTTAAATTTTCACAAAAAATTTAAAATTTTCAAAAAATAAAAAAAGTTTACAAAAGATTTAAAATTTTTTTGAAATGTAAAAATTTTTACAAGAAATTAAAATTTTCACAAAAAAATTAAAATTTTCACAAAAAAAATTTTCACTAAAAATTTTTATTTAAATTTTTTACTAAAAAAATTAACATTAAAAAAAATAAATTTTCACTAAAACTTTAAATTCTTCGTTAACAAATTAAATTTTTGACCTAAAATTCAAATTTTTCACTAAAAGTTGAAAATTTTCACTAAAAACCAAAATTTTTGGACTCCCTAACTTTTAAATGTCTCTTCAATCTCATTTTTTTTCAAGTGATTTTCATACTCATTGATCTCAAAAGCAAACCAGTGACAAATGCCATCGTTTTTATTATCTATCCTACGGCCAAAAAAAAATTTAATCGTTTTGATTGGAAGTTTGTTTTGTGCGAAAAACTGCAGTAAAAAAGGACGGGCGAATATACACCTTAAATAAAGACGAAAAAGGCAAAAAGTGTACCTCAATCGGTTAAGTCGAATATTGAATGCTTTACATTAAGATATTCAAATTATGGAAGTAATTTATGTAGGTGAGATTTCAAATTAATGAATTTTTGTTGGCAACTTTACAATGGTTGAAAAGTAGTGATGTTCAACAATTGAACAACACTAGTGTGATGACACTTTCCAATCCAAAATAAGTTCAGATGTATGCGGATGTTCATATTTTGTCAAAGTGGCATTCAAAAAATATTATGTATTTTTGAGGTAATTTTAAAGCACCAAATTTCAGAGCTTTAACACAGAGTGTCACCTCAAACTTATCCGCCGAGCTTTAATGGGTAAGTATGGAGTTTTTCAAATATGTCCATTGTTTCTATTTTTTAAGACTTTGATAACGGTCTATAATATGCTTCACATCTGAGTAATAAGTTATTTCCTAAATCAGTCGCGATATGCTAAGAGTGCAAATTTGCCCACATGAAAGCTTCACTACCAAAATCACCTCATATATCACAAATCTCTCATATATATGAGTACCATGAAACTACATTGAATAGCTCTGCTTTATACTGGCAATTTTGTTGACTTTCCCGAACTAGATATGCGACAGTCTAAAGAGGGACAGAACTATTCAATTTATTAAATCTCCGTATAACCATTTAAGCAAATTTATAGATTCTTCTTGTTACACAAGAACGTCATATGCGATTTACGTGTAATTACTTGTGAAAACAATGCGGTTGTATTATCTCTTTGCTACCTATTTTGTGGTCAAGGGGACAAATACTTACAAACGAAAAATTTTACTGTCCCCTTAAGATGAATTTAATGTTGATAAGATGTATCTTCCAATAAGTCTTTTACTGTCTCCCTATAATACACCTGTTGGTGATGAAGTAGTTGGACTCAAAGGGTTTTTTTTAGACTTTTCACGGTCTATTGCTATAAAAAAGTCTGTAGGGTCTTACTTGTTTACACACATAGTGAAGAACTTAATTTTCTTTCAATTCTAGTAGTACAGAGCATAAAAAATTATTGAATCAACTTGAAAAGACCAGCAGCCATCAATGAGTATTTAAAAACTCTGTTGATGTACAAAGACATCCACTCACACAGGGAACAATAAAAAATCACCTAGACATAAACTCAAAACAACTTAAATGAGAAAAAACGGGTTAAAAAAGCGCAAGAGAAGAATATTTAGAAGAAATTATGGATATAAACCTGATGTCATTTTATGGAGTTTATTAATCTCTAAAAATGTTGTAAATAAAAGGCGACGGCCTTTTGAACCTTACAATTGAGGCATTCGAAAGCCGACTAAATGAAGGGTTGATTGACTTTAAAATTTATATTTACCTTCAATTAGAGTGTCAAAGGAGGGAATTAACAAGATAACAAAATTTATTTAACAAAACGTAATAAAAAAAAGTGATGAAAAAGAAAATTGTTTCTATTAAAGTTTCATTTTAATAGTTTTTAAAGTGAAACAGTTTTGGAGGAAGATTTGTTATCAATTGATTAACATAACAAATTTATTTATTTGTGGCAAACAAATACTTTTAATTTAAATTTGATAAAATGTTAAATTTCAAAATATATAAACTTTAAGACATTAATTCCAATATATAAATTTTGTCGGTTCAAATTTCCCTTTTAGCTTCCGTACCATTATGATAGAAAGAAAACGATTTTTGTTTTTAATTTGGGATTAAGATAAATTAACTGAAATATTGATTTCAAGGTGAAACAATCACCAACAACTGACCAAACAAAAAAAAAAAAAAACTAAATGCTGGTACTCACATGTTGATGATGATGGTGATCCAATGTGGAAAGAAATTGTTGTGTGGCAGACAATGGCACCATAAAATAAATGATTATGATGATTAAATTAAACATTTAATTTTAAATCTACAACAACAAAAAAGAGAGACAAAAAGAAATTAAGGAGCTTTAAGCGAAGCTTAACAGATAATAAATTCTACCAAATGGACGGTTAAACAGCAAAAGACTTTTAAACGTGAAATAAAATTCCAAACTAAAGTCAATGTAAAAAATGTGAAATAATTATGGATGAAGGCAGGAAAAAAATACAGGAAGAAATATTTTCTAGATTTAACGAAAATCTTTTAACGCCAAATAGTAGAATAAAGTTTATAGAACACAGGTAGGACTGTACAAGTCAGTCATGAACGACATTACAAAACAATTTCAATATCGAATTCGTGAACCGACTCTCGAAATAATTTATTATGTATTTGCTTAATCTATTTGTATACTCGACTTGGAAAAAGTTGTCCTACAACTATTTTCACGTATATCGATCTACTCAGAATTTCCTGAGTCGATTAAACGAAGCTTGTTCCTTCGCCTTTTAAAGCATGCTTATTGCTTTTACTCGGCTGGGAGCGGCTTATCATGCCTGCCTTATGGTATTTGGTATAGAGATGAGCGTGATTTTGAAATAAAAGGGCTGAATATGTTTTTACCAGTGATTTACCAGTGATTAAATCACAGTTGTCAAAATATTGCTCATCTCTAAATTGATAACCTTATAATGGTATTAACCGACCACTACACTACCTAACAGTTTCTTGTGAATTAGTTACCCAAGAGTCGAAGGGTCAGCAGTTTTATTTACTTAATTATGCTTTCGACTAGCCAATGTAATAAGTGTCCTAGAAGCAAACCTATTGCCTCTATTAAAATTTCATTTTTAATACCAAATGAAGACACTTCTGCTCACCCACTATCTCTTCACTATATACCTTGTGGCCATAAAGTGGTAGTCTTATCATTTTACCAGCTATTTTTTGATCGATTTGAGGGAACGATTGCTTGCATATACAATGTTTTCATTGTATCATTGAATTGTCATTACTGTCATTACTATAGCCGACTCTAAGAAAATAAATTTAAAGAGTTTCACTTACATATAAAGTTCAAATCGATAATTAATATCTGCTTATATGGGGGATACTTCTCCACCTGATCCTATTCGTCCTACATTTCAAGAAAAACTGTTTTTTTAAAGAAGTAATTGGGACAACATGTATGGAGGGCTACCTCTTCCCTTGATGTTGTTTTTGTTTTTACTTTTTTTGAAAATTTCAGGTTGAAAAGGACCACCTTAAAATTTATTACATATGGACTCATTAATGATCTTTTAACGAATTCTTATATTACCAACATATCCGCCCTTGACAAAATAGAGTCTTGTGCTCTTTCAAACCAACTCCAAAATATCCCCGTTCTTGATATCTTATTATCAATTATGATATCAAGAACGGTTCAAAAGTAACAGAATTATTTCCAAAAAATAAGTCGAGTAGTATACAATGCGCAAGGGTCGTTCCAAAATTTAAAAATTATCAAAATTTCGAATTTAACTAATTTTATTATACCCTACAACACCATAGGTGGTGCTGATGTTTGTAACATGCAGAAAAAATGGTTTTACCCTTTTAAGTATACCGTACGACTTAGAATCACTGAGTCAATTTAGCGATGTTTGTCCGTCTGCCTGTCTGTCCGGCTGGGTGTCCATGTAAACTTTGTGAACAGTCTACAGGTCAAAATTTTTGAGATATCTCGGTGAAATTCGGTACACATTATTACTTTGGCCTAAGCACGAAGCCTGTTAAAATTGGCCATTTTCGGACCAATATTTCAGGTACCTCCCAAGCGAATTTTCCGTCCGGGAACGGTTTTCAAGATCATTTAAACGAAATTTTGGCACAACTATATCTTATGATGTTCTAGTAATATGCGAAAGTCAGTCCATTATTTCTCACAGGTCCCAAGCAAACACACTTCCAAATATCCCTTTTAAGGGCATTAATCACACATAAACGTTGGTATTGGAATAATTAAAGATCAATAAAAGATAAAAATAAATAAAAATCAATGTGCAAATTTATACGAGGGATGGTTCATAACTTCTTCAAAAAAATTAATTAAAAACGCATAAATTTCACATAAATGTGTCACAATAATGTAGAGCACAATTAAGAATAAATCAAAAAATTATACGAGGATCGTTCATTAATTTTTAGTAACTACTATTTTTAACCAACATTGTGGTGTAGGATATTAAATATTCGGGCTTCACCGACTATAACATCTTTATATATGTTTTTTTTAGTGAAAAATGATTTTAAATTTTGTGTCCCAATCTTGTCTTCAATATTATCCATAAAGCATTATACCTCTTTAGCGATGGGATTTTAAGTTTGCTTTTGTTAGATGAAATATTTCAGAAGCTTTAGATAAAACATTTTTGTTAAAACCTACAAAAATTTGCAATTTAAGTGATTTTTATTTTTTCAATCTTAAATTTCAAAAAAAGAATCTTCAAAATAAAAAAAAAGTGAAATCTTTGTTTGGAAACAATTTACTTCATTCACTGTCTGTTCTCTTTTAGTTCTCATTTATTTATATAAAATTTTTTTGCTTCTTTTCTTTGTTGTCCAACTAAAAGGCGTTGAAATAATATTTTTTAGTCAGTTTTTACGCTTCTTTAAGATAAATATCTTCATTTTCTTCTTCTTTTTTTTTTTTTGGGATAAGCATTTCACTTTGGTGTTGGTTTTTCTTGAGGTATTAAATAAGTATCTTTTTTTTAATGTTATAAAACGTAAATGAAAAAAATATATTTTAATTAATTTTATTTTTTTATATATATTTTTCGCGTTGTATAACATCACCATCATTGTCAAGATTAATTTCATGTTTTTTTTTATATAAAGTGTAAACTGATCTGGGGTGTTGAGTTGAAATAATTTAAAAGATTAATATGGACTTATTGTTTTGTTTTTTTTTTTTTGTTGTTTTTTTCTCAGCCTTCTTTTTCCTCTTTTGGCAGCAGTAATACATATATATTATTTTAGTAAAAGCCACTAAATACGTCATTAGGCTGTGGAGGCAAGAAAAAGGTGTTAAATTTCAAAGAATTTAAAAACAAGTAAGATATGTTTAATCGGTCAAGCCCGACTTTTTAATAGTCTACATCATATTGTCGGTAAAAATGGTAGTAACGAAAAATTTGATTTTAAGATTTATTCTTAAGTCTGCGGTACATTATTGTGTCACGTTTTAAAATTAATTTTTCTGGGGCGGTGTTATAATTGGGGCTACAAGAAATTATAAAGCGACCATCGTATAATTTTCCACCAAATATTATTACAATATCAACGTATATGTGAGATTTTTATACTTAAAAGTGTTATTTGGAAAGGAGTTTGTATGGGAATTATGAGAAATAATTGACCGACCATCGCATATTTTGGCTGATTTTAATAGGCTTCGTCACTAGGCCAAAATTACAACACTTAATAAATTTCATTGTGACATTTCAAAAATTGCGACCTGTAGTCTGTTCACAACTTTTACTTAGACAGCTAGCCGAAAAGATAGACAGACGGACGGACATCATTAAATGGACTCAGAAAATAATTCTGAGGCTAAAGGTATACTTTAATGTAGGAAGAAATATTTTTGCTTAAATTTCTAGATTTAACGAAAATCTTTTAGAGCCAAAAAGTAGAATACAAGTTATAGATCACAAGTAGGACTGTACAAAACAAAATCGAAGGTACTCGAATTCGTGTACTGACTCTCGAAATAAAATGCTTATGTGCTTGTTTTAATTATTTGTATCTTCGACCTGGAAAAAGTTGTCCTACAATCACTTTCACGTATATCGATCTACTCAGAATTTCCTGAATCGATTAAACCAAGCTTGTCCCTCCGTCCCTTGAAGCATGCTTATTGCTTTTACTCTGCTGGGAGCGGCTTTTCATGCCTTTCTTTTGGTATTTGGTATAGAGATGAGCGATACCGTAATTTTTAATGGAAATGATTTTTAAATTATAGTTCTCTAAACCAGTGACAGTGATCACAGTATTTTGAAAGAAAATGACATAATTTTTCTGCATTTTACAAAAATCAGCAAAAACGCCTAATAGCCCGACCATTTTTGGTGGTGTAGGGTATAAAAATAAACTTGATTTTTCTTTATGAAAAATATAGAAAGAAGTAATGAAATAAGAGTTAATTTTGTGTGATAATTACAGCAGCCGTCAAGATGAAACGATAAAGAAACAATTTTGAACATGAAAATGGTAACTGGAGAAGATTATGAAAAACAAGTAAGAATGTTATATTCGGCTATGCCGAATCTTAAATACCCTCCACCACAAAATCGTGTAAAGTTAATACGTTAGGTTCCATAAATACACATACACTCACAAATGTATACAACACAGAAATACTTAATCAGTCATAAAATTTGTTACAATTTAGGATACAAAATTTTTCTACTGAACTGCCTTTTTTCTACCAAATTTCATTGAGCTCTGTTAATTTTTGTGGATGTGAGCAGGCAAAGAGATTGATGAAAATCGACTGAGATTTTGACTTGATGCAGGAATATATACATTATGGGGTCTGAAATAATTCATTCTTAGCGTTACACACAGAATGACAAAGTTAATATTCTCTCTACCACTTGTACTGTGGAGCGTATAAAAACAAAAAATATGCTTGTTATAAGTTCAAAACTATTTTCCGGGAAAGGGCCTTATATGGGAGCTACAGCAAAATTTGGACCAAGATTGCTCATATTTTAAATATACTTTGATTATAGTTAGAAAAATTATTGTGCTAAATTTTAATGGAATTGATCTTTATTTAAATGTTTTATAAACTCTAATCCGTTTTCCGGGAAATCCCGTTATAAGCGAGCTATAGGAAAATTTGGACCGATATAGGGCAAATTAATATTATATCTTCAGAACAGTTAGCAAAATAATTGTGTCGACATTCAATAGAATTGGTCTTTATTTACACGAGAAGGGGCGTTATATGGACCCATGTTAATAAAATGTATAACATATATTAAAAATAGCTAGAAAATTAAATGTATCAAATTTCAATAGAATTGGTTCAAATTTAAAAGTGTTATAAGCTGTTAATCATATTCCGGGAAGGGGCCTTATATGGGAGCTATATCAAAATATGGACCCATGTTAATAAAGTTTATAAAATATATTTAAAATAGCTAGAAAACTAGTTGTGCCAAATTTCAATAGAATTGGTTCAATTTTAAGAGTTTTATAAGCTATAAATCATATTCCGGGAAGTGGTCTTATATGGGAGCTATATCAAAATATGGACCCATGTTAACAAAATTCATAATATATATTTAAAATAGTTAAAACAATAATTGTGCCAAATTTCAAAAGAATTAGTTCAAGTCTTAAGTCTTAAGCTATAAATCATATTCCGGGAAGGGGCATTATATGGGAGCTATATCAAAATATGGACCAATGTTAATAAAATTTATAACGTATATTAAGAATGGTTAAAAAATTAGTTGTGACAAATTTCAGTAAATTATCTTAAGAATTGCGGCCCATATGGTACAAATAATATTTACTTTCATAATAGTGGTCAGAACCCTGGCATTTGATTCGACTATTTTTTCCAGCAAGATAATGACCAAAGGTATGAGGCAGAAATTTATCTATTATAGATCATACATATCACTCATAAAGCTCCTCCTTAGTAACTCAACATTAACTTACTCTTTTCCGGAAAGGGGTCATAACGTCAACTATAAAAAATAAGGTCCCACATTCATTAGTAAAATACATTAAGCACTGGTTCATAAACTCAATACCTTTTTCCAGGAAAGAGCCTTGTATAGAAGCTTTATGAAGATATGGACCGACATTTGCAACATTTGTCACAGGCATTAAGGGATGCCAGAATGTCCAGAATAAAAAAGTATATATATATATATATATATATATATATATATATATATATATATATATATATATATATATATATATATATATATATATATATATATATATATATATATATATATATATATATATATATATATATATATATATATATATATATATATATATATATATATATATATATATATATATATATATATATATATATATACATATATATATATATATATATATATATATATATATATATATATATATATATATATATATATATATATATATATATATATATATATATATATATATATATATATATATATATATAAATTGATCAGATATTGATTTGGTGGAAATATGTGTTTTAATAAGGTTTTAAGTGAATGGATTAACATAAATTTTTCCCACATGTTTTTTCTAAATTTTGAAGCAGTTTTTACAAGATATGTATTGATAGAAACGGTTTCACCTGATTCGTTTTCATAGCAAACGTTTTGGTGTTCTGAATAGTTGATATTTTTATGGCATTAATACAACTACACAGATGATACAATGAGCTTTGTCTGAAATAGGTAGGTCCTCAAATGATTTTGTATCACTTTCGAAAACACTTCGTATCTTTCAAAGGGCGGACCTATAAAAAAACGAAATATTATTTTAATGTAAACATTTTAGATTTCGATTTTTGTCTAAAATGTTGGGACTTTTTTTCTTAAACCTCTGCTTTATTATGGACTATTATTTTTCCTTATATCTCTACATATCTATTTAATAATGTCCGTGCGTTTATCTGACCTGTTAGATGTCCTGGCAAAAGTAGTAAAAAAATACAGGTTGTTTTTTTCAAGAAATTTTGATGACTTTATTTTTATTCTAACTCTCATAAAAATTCTCTTTCTTAAAATTCCTCTCCGTTTTTTTCATTTATATTGAAAAATTTCAAACTAAATAAAAATGACTTCTTAATCAACCCCTTAATTTTTTCTAGATTAAAAACTAAAGGTCACAGGTGCATTACAAAAACAAAAATGTTTTCCAACAAGAAGAATGAACTATCATCATAAGCCAAAACAGTAGAAATCCGAGCATAGACGATTTACAACAACAGTAAATCAAATACCGCTTCATACCTTTGAACCGTAAACAATTTAATTACACTTTATGAACAGGAAAAACAATATAAACATTATTTGCGTCATATAGTATAAAGAACTCACATAGATGTATGGGTGAGAGTATAGAAATGTTTATGTATGTATATGTGTACCCTAGAAATACTATTTGAAGAAGTAAGAATGCTATATTTGGCCATTCCGAATTTTCAATACCCTCCAACACATTGCGTGTAAAGATATACGTTACACTCACACAGACACTAAAGGACGTACACAGTAACATGGAACATTTAATGAGTAATCAAATATGTTATATTTTTATCTACTTAACCGATTTTCATTTTTGGAATGGTGATAAAGTGCATATGGCCTTATATTATGGCAGAATTCTATTCTAATTTGTCGATTTATAATTAACAATTTTCAGAAAGGTTTTTGCTTGAACTTAGAGGGTGTGTCAGATATCGGTCTATATTTTTTTATATACTGAATCGAATTTTCTGGCTTCAAAAAGGAAACTTCTCTGGACTACAACAAATATTCAGCCCAAAATTTCATAGAGCTATAAACAATTGTGGATGTGAGCGTGCCAACAACCGACAGATGGACTGACGAACAGACGGACATAGCAGAGTCAACTCAGATTTTGATTTGATGCTACAATATATTTATACATTATAGAGTCTGAGATTATTCCTTTTTTGTGTTACAAACGGAATGACAAAGTTTATATACACTTTTCAGCACTAGTGATGGTGAAGGGTATATTTAAAGGGAGGGAGTCTATTAAACATAAAATACACATTGAAAAGAAAAATATTTTAAAAAGGTAAAAAAAGAGACCTGCACATGAAAGAAAAAAAGGATAAATTCATAAGCATAAAAAATCAACAACAACAACAATAACAAAAACAAAATAATCATGTTGTTACATTTTCGATTTATGTTTTAATTTTTTTCCAGATCCATAGAGGGAAAGAGAAAACATAACATAACCGACAACTGGCAGGCGGCAATCATAAATTAATTTTATATATAAATAGCGACATGTACACTCATACATACACTAACACAACCCTCATATACTCATAAATTTTCTTACACATACCCAAACACACACACTAACACATTTATATAAGTTATACAAATCTAATCATTTTTACATATTTTTACTGACTTGTAGAATTTGTAATAAAAAGAGAAATCAAATAACTTAATTTAAATTACCGTAACCCTTGGAAAAGAAAAATCTCATCATGTAAATTTTTCTCTGAGTTTATTTGATTTCTTACCGCCTTAATATGTTATCGATACATGATGAACTCAAACTTGGAAAAGGAGGAAAATAACAAAAATAATTTAAAATTCCTTCAAATCAAAATATTATCATAAATTATTATAGGGAAAAGGCTAAGCCGAATTTTAAATGCCCTTCAACCTAAATATTAACGATATATAATAGGAATGTAAATAGTATATTCTAGGGGAAATGTTAACAAAAATATGCATCAAAACTCAGACCTTTAATTTTCTGATTGTTGCTGCAAAGTTTTCCAATAGGACACGGTAAAGTGGAATCCTCTTATTTAAAATGTATCTTATAGGGTATCAATGCTTTAGACGCATGTAGCATTCTCCTTTTAAAAATATCCATGTCAGGGAAATCTCCAGTTTTATATCGCACGATCTTTTAAAAATAGTAGCATATATTATGAAACTGACATTAATGTAAGATTAAAAATTTTAAATAGATTTCTCCATGGGCCACTTTATGATAGCTATAGGAAATTATGGACCGACCATTGAAATTTTATTTTCTATCTGATTAATTAGAAATTATGAACCGATTTTCGTGAGGTTCACAGTTTGTATACCTTTCGCTACTACAAGTGGTAAAAGCCGTACAATAACTCTGCCATTCCGCATGTAATGACAAGAAGTATATAAGCAGTGAGATCGAAAAATTCTCAACATACATATATATTAATAAAAACGAAATCCCTCAAATTACAGTTTTATTTCTTTATTTGATTTAAATTACAGTTTACAAAAAAAATTATAACTTTAATCACTAATCCCAAAAATTTTCAACCTTTTTCGGAAACCCTTCCATTGATGTTTTTATGATATTTTCTCTCACTTTGCACTTTAGGACACCTTTTTGTGTTCCTAAATTCTTTTTCAATAGTTTGGAGGATTTGCTTATCTTGGTAAAAAAGAACACATTATTGTTTTTGTAACTATAAAGGGCTTGTTTATCATAGTGACAGGATGTCAAGTCAGGCCAACAATAAGTAGATACATTGTGAAATTTACTGAATAGAAACAGATTTTAAACATTCCTTGACGTAAATTTCGGTATTTATAGAGCTCGTTGTATCAAATGATTTTTGTAATATTTTGACTACTTTTAGGTCTTAAACTGTTCTGCAACATTCCCTCGAAATACAACAACATAAAATTTTTGACTTGGAAGTTGCGAACAATCATGCTAGAGCAACGTTTCGTCCTCCTTTATGTCGAAAGAATATTTTTAAGAAATCTTGACATCAATTTTCATGCTCTGGTTTTTACCTCTTAGTTGCAATGAGAAACTATTTGAGTCTTGTATGTTTTTTAAACCATTAACAGAGCTTACCGGGCTGTTTTCCGGATGTGTTGGGAGCTTTCTTGCTATCTATTTTTTTTACTTTAGAAACATCGTGTGGAACCTTCATTCTATCTGGAAAAAAATTGATGTTTGTAGAACCAAGTTCGGTTTTGTTGAAAATATTTAATAACTTTAGTAAGCACTTTGATCCGGTCCCACATTTTAATCAGATCAACAATATATGCATATGGCCGTCTTCCCGCATGAAAAAATCTCACTCCTCAAGCAATTTTTCGAATTCAGTGAAATTTGAACGGAAAGTTTCTTTTTCCGGCTTCCAAATCATAACGCCAAGAAGGAATCATCTAAGACCTAGAGTATATATTTATTCTAACATCAAATCAAAATTTCAATCGATTTATCTATATCTGTCGGTCTGTTGTTGGCACGTAGATATAACCATTTTTATTTAAAAAAATCGGATTATTAAAAATAAATTATAGACCGATAACCAAAAAAAGCGATAATGGTAAAATGTAGAAAACATAATTTTTGGATAGGATTTCAATATGTTCCCACAATTACTTCAACATTGATCGTGATGGAGGGTATTAAAGACTCGACGTTGCCGAATATAGCATTCTTATAATTATCATTCAGAAGTAAGACGAACTTTTAGGTTAGCGGTTTTCATTTGCCTATAAATCCAACAGAGAATATTAGTTTCAGGAAGGTTATGTAAAGTAATGGACAAGTAGTAAGCAATTTCAATAAGCTTCTAACTTGATCCAAAATAACTGGTGACAAATCACGATATTTTAAAATTCCACGACATGACACCTGGACGGTGTGATGAACATTACAGAAAACTACTATAAAAGTGTAGTGAAGTTATCCTTTTTGAACCAAATTTAATACTGACAGAAATTGGCGATAAGCTAGGATTTGGACACAAAATAAACATGACCTTATTGTACAGACATGTTTTTGTATAGTCCATGACAAATCCATTCTACTGATTATTTTTCACTTCAATGCCACTGTGACATTTTATAAAAAATAAATAAAATTATTGTCATAGAAATATCGAACACCCAGCAAATGCAACAATCTTAAACACCTGACTTTTTGAAATAATTAGATATATAATTAAATTGAACCCTCGTATTTTAAATACTGCACAATTGAGTGCACACACAAACTCATACTCTAACTCATACCACATGTTGTACTGATGTATTTCGTTAGTTTTGACCGATTAATTGTAAATTATATAAGACTTACTAACGCATACATTCAAAGTAAAATATTAATACACATAATTAAATTGTAAATATAACTTAAAACATGTTTATTATAGTTAACTTTAACGGAATTTTTTTCTTCACTTGTTTTGTAAGTGGACGTGTGTGTGTGTGTTTGTGTAAGAACACCCTTAAAGCTAAAACAGAAATTGTAACGAATAAAAACATTTTTAAATGTTTTAATACCCGTTTCGAAAGTATTTTATTTTTTGCCCTTTTTGAACATATACGTGGTTCCAAAGTAATTAGTGTGAAAATACTCTTGCATACAGTGTAATTCTACACACTACAAAGTGATTTGTTCCAATGTTGATTATTGTTGGGTAAATTCATATAATTAATTACAAGGTGCTTTTTAGTTTTTTTCTATAAAAATTTCAGAGAATTTGAGAAATAATAATTGTTATTAGTAAAACATGCAAAAATATGTTTAAATAAATTCATTTTAATGGGTGGAAAAGGGGGGTTAAGATGTATTAAATAGAGTAAAAATAATTGTTAGAAAAATGTAAATAATTATTTCGCCTTAACTAGTTAATAAAGGGAGTTTAAAGTTGATATTTACTTTAAAATAATTTTATTTAAATTTTTAAAGAAATCTTTAGTGACAGCAAAACGATTTATGCTGAATTTCATTGAAATACTTTAAAATATAAAAGTTTTCTGAGCTTAAAACTATTTTCCAGAAATGTTGCATTTTATGGGAACTATAAACAATTATGGGCCGATATCCAGGAAATAAGTTACATTCATTGAAGAAAATTCGAAAACAATCGTGCTGAATTTTAATATTCAAAAGCTTAAAACTTCCTTACGAAAAAGGGTCTTATTTGGAAGCCATTACCAAGCGTGTAGCGTTATTCGAATTTCAAATGGATTGGAAAGGATTTCATATGAGAGAGATGTCAATATATTTTTATTTATAAAAGTCTGCCAACAAACTCTTTCCAATATATTGAACTGTAGCGGGAGAAATTGGAATGAACTTTTTTTAAAGCTAATGCAGGTTTAAAAACACATAATTTAGAGACAGAAAACAGAGCACGGAAATTTAAGTCATGTTTTCTGAAAATATATTCTTGCTGCATAATTGTTGATGAAAAATTTATGTTGCTGATGTTCGAGGAAAGACTCTAAAAATACCGAAATTTATATCAGAGAGTGTTTACAAAAAGGGTTGCTTCCATTCATAAGACTTCATATTGTGTCCATTTATTTTTGTCCTGACTTGGGAAATGTCGTTATGGTAAACATATCATTTAATGGCACGAAAACAATGAATTGTTATTTATACTAAAAGAGGAAAATCCTCGAAACTGCCTCGAGTTAAGCCCAGTGGAGAAATATTGGGCTCTTCTCAAAGGAGAATTGAAAACCATTAAAAAGGTGTTCAAAAGTTGCTGTATGTTAAGAATTTTTTGATCTCACTTCTTATTTGTATGATTTCTTTTTGAGAAACTCAAACATTCGTTACCTTGTCTTACTAAGAACAGTTCTATATCACTTGGAAAAAGGTTTCAGGAATGCTCCTGTGAAATTTCACCAAAAATATTCTGTAGTTCCAAAATGACAGTATTGCTCTTCCATAAATGTAAGATAATCGTTTTGGGACCTCTGATATTCAAGTATTGTAGAATTTTTCAAAGTGATTCTAAACTGATGGCACGTAATTTTTAAAATATCAAAGTACACGAGATAGTCAAATTTGAATAGTCGCCCACAACGTCTCTAACCAGATATTGGCTTTCACTCCACAAAATCGGCTCAGAAACACTCACGCGAAATTTTATTAAAATATCTGTAAGGGGTCAAAAGTTTAACTCTTTTTTAAGAAAATCCATTTGCACATACTGTTTAGTATGGTACATTACAAACATCTGTACAAGTGCAGTGGGAGTAATACACCCACCACCTAAGCAAGTGTAGGGTATTTATATTTATTTATTTTTATAATGTTATTTATAGTGGAGTGCTGTACAATTGGTTTCACAAATTTCTGAAAAAATTGACGTTCAATGCCGGTTCAAAGTTGGACAAATTTTAAACGTTTCCTTTTTTGAATAAGTTTTATTCCAAAAGAATTTTGTTATAGTTTCCAGTTTAAAATTTGAATGGTACTTATAATCGAAGAAGTCATAAGAGAACAATATATTTTTGGATCAAAAAATTTAATTCATTTATTTGTAAATAATTCAGATTTTACAAGCTCAAAAAACTCTAAATATATAAGCAGCTTAAATGGATTAAAGATAAAATAAATCAACATTTTTATTCAAGTCCTAATAGGAGGCAATGTTGCTAAGTAAAAAATTTTTCATATCAACATACTTATACAGTTCCTAATAAGAAATACCGTGAACTACACGTATAGATACTGTAACTATACATTTCTCTGTGATGCATGTATATAAACAAAAATGTATCTAAACATTTAACAAGTTTTAATATTTTTTAAGAGAATTATATGTTATTAATTTGCTATAATTTCAATATATTCTCTTTCAATCTCAGTCTCCATCTCTCTCTCTTAAATTAGTTGCTATAAAATATGTTTACAATCTCTCGCAACAAATGTTGTTTTAGTAAATGTAACTAAATAAGTCAATCCCTATACAACTTTACATTATTTACAACCCACAACGAATTGAGAGTACAAATGTATATTTCTTACAAATGTATATAAATGCCCATAAATAACGGTACTGACCAAGGTCAGAAATTATTACTGTATAAATTAGCTATATTTAAAGTTGAATATAGAAATTCAACATGTAACATTTACGTATGTTTCAGATAATAATTAGATTTATATAATTTATTGATGTTATTTTTATAAGGGAAAGTAATACAAATTGTTTGGATAATAAACATTTTAAGGTTAAGATAAGACGTTCCTGTATATTGAAATATAATTCAAGATTTAAAGTTGGGCAAGAACAGATGAAATTTCGATATATATTTGATTTAATCCTCAATTGATTTATAGTTGTAGTATTGAATATAACTATAATAGGAATGAAAGTTATGTATTCGGACCAATTTATTTAAATATCCAGCAAATATTCTGTCTATATAAAAAATCACAGGTCAAACCCCACATACTATTTAAATTGGACTTGAGTACAAATTTTAGAAGCTGAAAATTTATTCCAATAGGAAATTTGTATTATTTTCACCAAAAATAATTCATTTGAAATCAAGAAAAATTATGGACCGATCATCGCAAAATTTGATAGGATGATTTTTAGTTTTATAGATCTTAAACGTAAACATTCGGAAGTGGCTATAAAGGGATGCTTCCTTTATTTATGAACCGATCTTCTGTGTCGGATTTGGATGGATTGAAAACCTATTATGTAATTCAAATATAAACATGACCAATTCCAATAGGCTTTGTCCTTGGGATAAAATAATATGTAATAATAACCTGTAGAAAGACCTGTAGAGTGTTCAACTAGACGAACGGACAGACAAACGAGTATTGTTATATCTACTCAGAAGGTAATTCTAAGTCGAGTGGTATAATCAAAAGTGGATATATCACCATTTTTCTATTTTTGCACCAAAGCATTATATGCCATACAGTGGTAATTGGTCCAATATGTTCGTCGTAACAAAATTGTTAAATTAATTTTAACAATATTTTTTTTTATAAAAAAATATTGTGGTCGCATCATGTTTGACTGATAACAAAATAATGTGAATAATCAATTTTTTATTGGACTAACAATACTTTTATTGTAATAACAATATTTTTAGTGGTGATAACAATAACTCTTGTTATCTATTCAAAATCACAATACGAATAAACAAGTATGACAAAATTTATAATTCACTAAATAATTTCATTTTCACTAGGAATAAACACTAACACCGCTTATATCTAAAAAGTAAATATATTTCTGATTTCTCGATTATTAAATATCCTCCTCTACCTATTTTCTGGAAAATTTTATTGTGGATTGAAAATATTGCATTAGAAAAATAATCTATATTTTATCATGTCGATTTCGGAAAAATAACAAATTTCACTTAAGTGTTGAATAAATGTTTATTAATGGGTTATATAACATGGTTATTAGGTTAAACCCCTACTCCGAAAAGGTTCCTTGTACAGAATATACTGTAAAATATTATATTAATGAAAATAATTTCATATATAAATGAGAATTAAAAAGGTTTACGTCTGAATTTTCAGCTTTTTGTTGGACCCATATGGTTGTTTCTAAATAGGAAACGTCATAGACAAAAGCAAACACTATAGTCTAATTTCATGAAATTTAACAGTAGACTGCAGGTTTGAAAGTGGCCGACGGAGTTTGGGACGAAATTTAGAGATGAAGATCATAGTAATCAGATAAGCGAAATAATAATCCAATATATTTCTTATTCCTAGAATATGTAACGTATAGATATGACTTCCTTCTGATTACGGTTGTCCTAACTAGTAACACAGATGAAAAGTGTTTCTAAACTTTTATCTAGTCCTTTTTCTATTTCTTTTTAAATGTAATCAGTAAGTTGAACTGTTATGGAACTGATGAAATAATGGATAAGAATCTTTGTAACATATTCAGGACAACGACAAAGCCTTTTACGTGAGTACCTGTCTCTGTAGACCTAACCTCACGGTGCTTTTCGCACTGGGTGAATACAATGCATCTACCAGCGCCCCCCAAATGCAGCAGACTGCTACACCTGAGTACCAATTCGAAGGCATGTATTTGGACATGACTTCCCCCTTGGTTAGGAGCGGAGCCTATCTAAAACTCCTGCTGATTTTTGGGGCACGGCACCCGGTTGTATATGCAACTCCACACCGAGCCTAATGACATATTCAGGACAATGGAATAAAAAATATCCTGTCAAAAGTTTGTTTCCTTTAATATCTTTTTGTTTCATTTAAATGTTATCTAAAAAATCTGACGCGATATGAGAAAATCTGAAAATTCCTGCAAATACTCTCATTTCCATATTTAAAATATTTTTTTATTTAAAATTTATTTTATAAATTTAAAAGTAATTTTATATGTATGTGTGTAAGTGTAATAACTTGTCTCTATATTTCTTTAATCAAGCAAAACTATAATTAATATTGAACTAATAAAGTCAATACAAACAAAATAAACTTTTCAATAAAGAAAAGATTTATTTGAAGGACTTAGAAAAAACCCACAAAACCATATATATACAGTGCATATGTATGTGTTTATTGTAAGTTGTATACATAAACAAATATATAATAAACCTAATAAATAGTCCTACAAACCTAACAACCTCCTCATTAGACAACGATGTCCAAGAAACTGAAAACTTACAAGGTCTACAAGAACTTAACAGTAAAGGAACAAATATAAATACAATTAATACGCATGATCAATGACATGGTAAGAAATGTAAGTATTTGTTTTAAAACTCTCTTTAACTCTTGAGAGAGTGAGATGGATAGAGAGAGAGGGAGACATAATGAGAGAGTAAAAATTAAAGTGGAGATTTTTAAACCACAAAATATGTGCAACATAATTTGAGCAATAATGCAATGAACTGAATACATAAAATACTCACTTTAAATGAGAGAGGAATTTAATGAGCAAGAGAAAAATATATAATCCACAGGTATTATGCTCTTGCCACAAGAAAAATGAGTATAAAACACTTTATAATGAGAGGAAAAATTTGTTATGGTTTCATAAAATGAATAACCATGTTACGGGGTTCTTGGGAAACATATAATCCACACACATGAATTACACTCTCTTTAAACACATATAATTGAGCATGAGAGTGAGCGGGAGTATGAATGAATGGGACATGATTGTAACTGGTTGCAATACAAATAAAAATGTTTTTATGCTCTACAATTTATACAAATTTTATGGAAGAACGTAGCGTAGTGAAATGCACGCAATTCATAAATTTCATAAGCAGAGTGAATTCAGTGTTGCCGGGATATTCAAACGATTTGGTACTCGAATAAAGGTGTTAAACATATTGATAAATATATACACACACCATAAATTTTACGAAAACGTAAATTAAATGTTACACAAAACAAATTTAAATTATATGAAATTTTATGTTATTAAAACGATTTAAAGAATTTATATATAGAGAAACGCAAATTTTCGTCAATTGTCGTGTTGGAAACGAAAAAAAAAAATATAAAAATATATAGAAAAGCAAATAAATTCGGATTTAAGCGGTCGTGATAGAAAGAAATAAAAAAAATCAAAAGCTTGAGAAAAAGCACAGAAATTATGGAATATAAAGAAAATAAATAAACAAAATTTTGAAAATTTAAAATATTAAAAAAAATATATAAAATTGAAAATTTAAATAAAATAAAAAAAACAAAAATTTTGAAAATTGTTTAAATGAAAATTAAAAAAAAAGTTTGGAAACAAAAATTTAATAAAATTCTAAATTTAACAAAATAATTAACAAATTTTAATAAAAAGTTAATAATAAAAAATTTTTGAAAAAAAAATAATAATTTTCCCTTAAAAAATTTTAAGCAAAAAAAAGATTTAAAATTTGCAAAAAAAAAAAAATCCTTTAGAAAAAAGATAAAATATTTATGTGCAAAAAAGCATTAAAGTGTTACGAAAATAAAAAGAAGTTATTAATTTTAGTCAAGTTTGCAAAAAAATAACAATAATATATCTGCCACATAATATTATTGCCACGAACAGCAATAATTTCTACAACAAACAAAACGAATAAAATAAAATCATCACAAATAAAAGCGCAACAAAAGAAGGATTAAACAAGGATTATTAAAAACCAAAACCAGGAAACAAACAAAATTTATATATACAAGAACAAAGTAATAATACTATTTGTATGAATGTATTTTTATTCATTATGTATAAACAAAGGATATTAACACTCACATATACAAACAAATCTTAAAGGATAAAGGAACGCATTTACGCTGAGAATTAAAAAATAATATAAAATTTAAGGAATTTATAGTGTTTTAGAAGATAATGAAAAAGGACATTTAGAAAATAAAGGACACTAAGAGAAACATTATATAGAAGTGTTTTATGAGAATTAATTTCATTAGTAACGATCAAATTAGAGTACTTTAATGTCCTTAGCGAAATTTGAAATAATTTCTAGGAGTTTAAAAAGGACCTGGTTCTAAAAAAACACTGATCTTTTAAAGCATTCTTATGAGCTTAAAAAGGACCTGGTTCCCAAAAAATGAAAAAAAAACTCTTTAAGACTTACGCAAGATCGGATTTCTGTTCCCAATCTTTTATAGCAGTCTTTTGAGCAAGTGACTGAGACCAAATTTGAACAAACTCTCTATAGTTGTTCATAAAAAGGGGTGTTGCTTACTCCACCTAAAGATTTTTGAAACATTAAAATTTAAACTTTTATAAAAAACAAAAATTTCAGCTGCTTCAAAACATCTGTAGATTAATACACAGAGTTTCGGGGAATCTTTCTAAAAGATGAACTTTTTACCGAATAAATTACGCAGTTTTACAGTTTAATCTAGAAAAAGTTGATATATGTCCAAAATTGTGAAAATGAATACAGTGAGGGAAAAAATAATATTTTCATTTTGTCAATATCGGTTCAGATTTTTTTCAAAAGAAATTTCCTAAAGTATGAAATGATTTAAAAACGAATAAAAGAAGATTTTAAATATTTTATTAGGTGTTTACGATTAATGGATAAAGCAATATTTGTTTATATTTTTAATATCGGTTCAGATTTTCTTTTAAATAGATTTTGAAATTAAGAGGATAAAACACGAAATATAAACTGAAATATAATTCGAATATTTAGAAAAGATGTATGAGTTTAACTATTATGGAAACATAAATGTTTTTTTTTTTTTTTTTTTAATTTCATATCGAGTCAGATTTACTTTCGGATGGTGCTTATAATTTATATGAGCAACTTCCAAAATTGTAAATAATATTTGAAATATATATTCAAATCAAATATTAAATGTAAAAACAAAAGTAGAGACTACACTGAATAAATATACATTTTTCTGTTTTTCACATCGGTTCAGATTTTCTTTTAAATGGACTTTGAAATTTGAAAGAATATGCGGCTTCTATAATTTATAAGTTCTAACTGTAAAATGAGTTGATGGGGTGTAAAATCTTATTTAAGATTATACTGTGAAAAACTATATTTAACAGTTTTCAATATCGAGTCAGATTTTCACATAACTCGAGTTTGAAATTTGAAAACATACAGAAATTAAAACTTATAAGAAAAATATGGATTCAAAAAATATATGACATAAACTATAATGTGTACAAATATGTTTTAAATTTTTCCATATCGGTTCAGATTTTTTAAATGGAGTAAGAAAGGATATGGAACTTGCAAAACTTTAAATAAAAACTAATATATGGACTAAAAAATAGAAAAGTAATGCTTAATTAGAGGCTATAATAAATCAATTAAATTAAATATTTTTAACTTTTCCATATCGGTTCAGATTGAAATCTAAATGGACTTTGAAATTTGAACAAAAAACAACATTTCAAACTTAGAAGTCATAACTGAAATACAGATCTAAATAAACAATGAGATATATACTAGATTCTACCATGAATATAAGTATGTTTTTTAATCTAATCATATCGGTACAAATTTTCCCTTAAATGGACCTTAAAATTTCACAAAATATACAAGTTTTTAAAATTGAGCAATAATCGTAATATGGATTAGATAAAAAAGATAAATATACTCTAAAGTATTGTGGATAAAATTATGTTTATAATGTTTCAACATCGGTTCAGATTTTTATTTAAATGGACTTGGAACAATTTAAGTAATAGCTATATGGGTATCAAATATTAGATAAAAATATCTTCAATATATTCATTATATTTATTCATCTTATAATTTATTTATTGCCTATAATTTACAGTTGATTTAAAGAAAAAATCTGACGCGATACGAAAAGGTTCAGAAAGCAATTATCAGCTCTGAAGTCTTTGATTTCATGTGTATATAAGATTTTGCAATTGTATAAATAATTATTTTTTACTTTAATTGAAAATATTTTCATTCAAATAGAAAAAGTGTTGTACAAATGAGTCCATACAGATACGTGACACTTTCGGGACACTTTCAGGACACTTTCACTTTTTTTGTGAATGTAAAATTACTTTAATTTTTCTCAACCCTTAAAAGCTCTATTTAACTTAACCTAAAATTTTAGGAGTGTTTTCATTTTAATCAAACAAAAGGGTACAACAAATGGGTCCATACAGATAAAAAATTGTATATCAGTTTAAAGTGCACACTTTTACCTTTCTTCTGATAGTCAAATTACTTTAATCCTTCTTGACGTTCAGAAGTTTTATTTTACTGTGCAAATAAATCTGCATGGAAAATATATTTACTTTGAAAGTAAATCCATTATAATTGCAAAAGTGTTAAACAAATGGATCCAAATAGGTATAAACGTATATATAAACTTCAAGAGGGCCCTTTAGCCTTTTTCTTGTTAGTAAAATATTTTAAATCGCTTTAGAATTTCAAAAGTTTTATTCCACTAAACTTGAAGTTTACAAAAAACTGTTGCTCTACAGAAAATACTTAATAACACGGTCCGTATGGATGCCCATGGAAAAAATCATAGCATTTCTTAAAGAGTGTTATCTGAGAAACTTTATAGCAAAAAGAACTGAAATTGCAGTTAGTATTTTGCTTGAAAATATTAAAGGTACTTTACAGTTTGTGGCATATTTTTCTCTAGCTTAAAGCTTTCTTATAGAAATCTCTGATTTTTTTCATTGCATCTTAAAAAGACCTTAAATAATATACACTGTACAACATTCCCACCGAGCCTTTGAAAAACTCTCTAAAGATGTATTTTTTCTCTATGGGTAAAAAACTTTCCGATCTCTTAGTCTTTCTCTCAAGTGCATTAAGCTTGAAGTGTCAATATGACGTTGAATATATATAAAGAATATAAAAAAGGTTAAAAGTGTCATGATTAATAAAATTTGTCTTTTTCTCTAATTGTAAAGATAACAATTTACTAAGACTGATATTTAATTAACCGAAAACAATTCGTTTTAAAATCTCATGGATTTTCTTTTTAATTAAAATAATAAAATTATGATTATTTTATGTTTTGTTTTATTACAACGACACAACAACTTGACATTGATTGATCTTGTCTATAATCCCAAATTGTATGACTCTTAAAGAAAAAAATTCCCATAATCCAGAAAATTTGTATTTAAATAAATTTCATAAAAAACACTTAAAAATTAAAAGAGGATGTAAAAGACTCTTAACGAAATAATATTAATTAATAAGAAAATTTAGAAGAAAATTGACTTGTGTAATAACATGGAGAGGATATAATAACTAGTTATTATCGATTAAAAAATAATTTGTGATATATAATTTTTGGGAAATTCAAATTGCCAATAATCAAATTTCCAAGTCGGCTTAATATAGCAAATGCAAAAAAAAATATCGTTCAAATATCGAGCCTGGAATTTTTGTGATCAAATTCACTGAACCGATTTTTATAATTTTTGATTGATTGCGCTCATTATCATGTTATGGTAAATTCTTCTTATAAATATTACATAACACCTTTATTTTGGGGGGTATCAAAATTTTGTCTATCTGTTTTATCCACTCAAACGATTTTTATAATTTTTGATCTAACATGATCATCTTGGAATACTATTTAAATCTAATTTCTATTATTAAAATTAAAAATGAATTAATCTCATTTGTTATTGGACCGATATTTCTGGCTTTAAATAGGCAACTGGTTAGGACAAGAATAAACAATTTAATCAAATTTTATTTAATACGGAAACCTACTCTGGTCCTGAAAATGGACAGACATATGGATATAGCTAAATTGACTTTAATGCTGGAATATTTAGTCTTAGATGAATCCCTTTTGGCGTTACCTATAAAATGACAAATTTAATAACACAAATTTGCAATGAAAAAAATCCAAACATTTTTCAATGAAAAGTACAGATTCTCTTGTAGAGCTCTAGTTGTCTCATCTATGTGTTTAAAATTTGCGCATATGCATTTAGTCTATATATTTTTCTACTGAACCGATTTTTATAATTTTTGATCAGTAATGATCATGATCATATTATGATTTAACGCTTTTTAAATCTAATCTTTTTTCTATTGAATTTTGAAGTTATCATAGATATCGGTGTATATTATATTTTTTATTGTATCGACATTGCTGGCTTTATATAGAAAACTGTTTAGGACAATAAGAAACAATCTTAGCAAAATTCATTTAATTAAATTTAATATCACAAATTTGGATTGAAAATATTTAATACATTTTTCAGTGAATTGTGCAGATCATCTAGTGGAGTTCTAGTTGTCTCATCACTGTAGTTTACTTAGTAGGGACACAAATGCTGTTTAACATTTCAAAAATAATTATTATTTTTTTCTTCAAAATGTTTACATTTCTCTTTCAGTTAAACCAAACCCCTGATGGTCAATGAATTATAATTCTAGACAACTTGCCGATTAGCAAAAATGTTCTTTAAAAAATTTAGCGCCGATTAAGATGTTTTCTGGAGGGGTCAGTCCCCTGATGATGTCCATCGACTTCTTGTAAAACATTTACCTTCAGGATTATAATATTTTGTTGTGGAGCATATTTCTTTGATATTTTATTTGGTAACCTGAACTGTATCAGGGCGGACACATAGATTTTAAAAACCTCCAGTAGGGCACCCAGAAAATTCTTTTCGTGGATTCTTGGCAGATATTTACCTTCAAGGGTATAATTTTTTGTTGTAAAGCAAATCTCTCTTACTTTTACCAGTCGGATGCTAGGAAAATGTAACACCTTTATCACAACTAAATCTCCTACTTTTTATTTCATAACATGATTAATGCGTGGGCGGGCATATAGATGGAGTTCTTTAAAACCTCCAATAGGACATTTATAAAATTCTACTTCCGGTTAACTGTGAGACATTTTGTTGTGGAGCATATTTCTCAAATTTATAATTTGATAACATGAACTGTGCGTGGGAGGGCACGGTATTCTGAAATAGATAATTTTGAAGATACAATCTTCCTTAAATCACGTTATAGTTCTAACATAATAACAATATTTTTTAGATTGAATTCTTACAAATTATATTCCTTTACCCATGTATTATTAATTATGGATTATGACTCTGGTATTCAGATTTTAATTAAATCTTCTCTGTTTTTTACCTGCATTAAAAACTCTTTTTAATATTTCACTCACAATACTTTTAATTCCATTCCCAATCCCTTCGAAAGCCCTTCAAATGCGCATTATTAAAACTTCATTTTTATTTTACCGCCATTAGAATATTAAACAAAAAACATTATATTATCATTTGTTTTAAAATATGTTTAACATTTAAATTTTAATACCATTAACTTATATTTACTAAATATTTCCCATTTTTTTTCTAGTTTTGCATTTGCAATTTCCCATGACAGTTGTCTTTACACTTTTTGACACATTTGTTAACATGCATTATGTAAGTGAGTACACATTTACATTTATGCAAGGAAACCGACACTTTAGTAGTTGGTAGGTCCCTAACCAGTGTTGCCAATTTGGAGATTATTTTGCTAAATCTAGCGATTTTGAAATGTTCATCGCGGGGAAAAAAATTAGTTTTAGAGGTTAGCGAAAATTCAAAAACAAAAAAATCAACACCACATTATTGATTGTAAATGTCTGTTAGGAAAAATTCATGAACGACCCTGTCTTCCTTATTATTTTTATGTATGTAATATATTATTTTGATACTAACATTTATGTGAAATTTTATGCGTTTTTAAAGGGATTTTTTCTGCAGTTATATGGGATATATAGGAATTATGGGAATTACAAAAAATTATTGACCGACCCTCGATAAACTTTGCGCAGCAGTTTCTCTATTTCGGCTAAATACTCTTACAACACACGTATGAGTGCGATTTATAAGTTTCAAAATGATGTTTGGAAGGGTGGTTGTAGCGGACCTATAAGAAATAATGGACCGATTCTTGTATAGTTTTAGAATATGATATGACTTAGTTTTGCAAAATTTCCCTAAAATCCTTTTACAATTAGGAATTTTATGATAATAGTACATATCAAATTTCTTTAAGATAACTTCAAAATTGCGACCTGTATTTTGCCAAAAAGCTGTACAGGGACGTCCAGCCGGATATACAGACTTGTTTAAATCGACTAAGGAAGTGATTCTGAGTCGAAAGGTACCTTTAAAAATCATCTGCCTAAAAGCAGCACCTCATATGATGCTGTAGGGTATAAATATCAACATGTTACAAAGAATCGTTATTAATAAATCCGTTACGTTTGATTTTGACTGGTTGATTCTGAGTCGAAAGGTACCGTTAAAAAATATCTTCCTAAACGCAGCACCACATATGGTGCTGTAGGGTATAAATATCAACATGTTACAAAGAATCGTTATTAATAAATCCGTAATGTTTGATTTTGACTGGTTGGATTCAAATGATAGCAGAGAATTGTAGTTTAATAACTCTAAAAGTAGATCATCATACAGGGTCCAAACACGATCCAATAAAATCAAAACTGCGTAAGTTGCGGATTTAGCGTTTTTCGAACGAAAAATTCCGCTAAATTGATGGAACATCATTAAAGACTGGCAACATTGTCTCTGACTGCCATTCACTCTCTTGATGTCTAGTTCTCTTAGGATAAACACAACAAATGTTTGAACAATAAATTCACTTAGAAATTTATGGTTTTTTCTCATCTTTAAAATACAAGAAATATATTTTTTTCTTTGCATTCATAAATAATAATCATCAGGAACAAAGTGAAGTAATACAAAAGTATCCTTTTGTTTAAATGCATATATACATATGTACATACACATATATGTATTGTATTTTGTAAATAGAAAATATTTCCCTTATGTGAACTCACGTTTTAGAAGAAAATCTCTCAGGATTAAGCTACAAAACAATATAATATATTTAAGTACATATAAATGTTTAAGCCTAAAATACGGAGACTACAAATATGAGCAAAAAATATAAAAAATAAAAAAAAATGCTATAATGCAGACAGCTTCATCAGCAGCATCAGTAATAACCGAAAGACAGACAGACAGACGGACAAATAGTCAGCTATAATAGTATTAACATTACCAGCACAATGTCAGTCACTTTTAGTCTAAAAACTCATAAAGTAAATGATTTAACATTATTTTCATACAAAACGAAATATCTTCTGAATGGGTATTTCCATGGAATTCATAAGTCTTGAATGGAAAAAATTCAAAAGTTCTTAGTTTTCAACAAAGAATTGAATAAATTAAGAAAAAAGTAGTGAAATATAGGATTTTTCTTTCTGAAACTGTTATAAAATTAGCATAATTTAAAATAAATTTTTGAAATTGAATTTAAAATATAAATTGTAAGAAATAATAAATTTAAATTAACAAAAAAATCAAAAAAGTGCATTAATAAATATCAATATTGATGTTCATATTACAGAATGCTTTTTGGGAATTAATTCTGTAATTTTCAAGATACCGCATATTTTTCAGTGAAACTGTACCAGAATATTTAAGAATTGATTTTTAAGTTATCTGCGGTGACAAGAGTTCTTATTATTAGCACCAGTGGACTGGACATGAATCTTCAAAGTTTGTCGCCCTAGAAGTGCTAAGTTTTTAAAAAAGTTTCATACATTTTTAAAGCTTTTTTTACTTTAGAAGATATTTGGACCTGAATAAAATGTTGTATTATTTTTAAAACCCCCCGCCACCGCCATAGATCATTAAAGTATTACCTCACTGGCAGAGGCGATTTTTTAACTGCTTTCACCACTTTCAACTCAGAATCACTTCATAACTCGATTAAACAGTATCCATTCAGCTGGCCGTACATTTAAAACTGGTGATTAAGGTACAGGTTACAGTTTTGAACGTGTCATGATGAAAATTGTTTTGATATTTCAGCTTAGGTACGGAGGTTGCTGAAAGACACTTTAATCGGTCCTTTATTTGATATAACCTTATAACAGTCGTAAATAAAAACGGATTCTAATTAAAATAAACTAAAATGTGTTTTGTCTATACTAAATTTTACGGGGATCTGTACATTATTTCTCATAGCTTCCATACAAGAACCTCATCTGAAATTCTCTTTAAAGTGCATAAATTGCGCATACGCGTTGGTTTTTTAAGTAAGTGATTAAGGCAGGGGATGCAGTTTTGAAGGTATCATGATGAAATTTTAAGTCGGTCCATTTTTTTGTATAGCCCTCATATAATTAAGACGGTGGTCTCAGTTTTGAAGGTATCATGATGAAACTTTCAGTCAATTTTTTTAGCCTTCTTATAATTTATTTCCTTAAATTGAGTTTTTAGCTAAAAACATTTCTAATTATAAATGAATTTTATTTTACGAGAATTTTTAAATTTTCCGAGGATCGTTCCATTATTTTTCATACCTCCCATGTAAGATAAACTTCCGAATATCGCTTGAAAGTGCAAAAATCTATCACATAAATGTTTGGTTAATTGGCTTAATTAATATAAATATACGCAGTAGGTCTAAGAGGGTCGGTCCATAGATCCTCACAAAAGAAAAATGCATAAATCTATCATAAATGTTAGCATCATAATAATGTATGTATTATACTATTATGATGGAATTAATAGACCATGGTCATTTCAGAATTTTTCTCTTTTTCCCTTCATAACCAATACCCAACAATTTACCCAACTATGGACATGTTTCTTAATTTTTTTTTAAGATGATGAATTTCGTTATAAATAAATTTCTGAAATATGCTCTGAATTCTGTAAAATATTCTAAACAATTTTTCTTCAAAAATCATTAACCTTTGTGGATCCAATAACAACTAATATTATTTTAAATTTGCAATTTTGAACAAAAGTGAGATTATTTCCGCTGTTTTTCCTCTGGACTATATTCCCGACCATATGCTAAATAAATTCGAGGCCATGGGGGGGGGGGGAATTTTTCCCATTAGACCCATCGCAATTGGCTCCTATTTTTGAGCATAACAATATACTAATATATATCAATGTAAACATATGTTTTTTAATTATCTGTAAAATCTGGAGTGGATCCCAGATCTTATAACAACAGGCTAAACCATTTACTGGAAGAGGTAAATTTTTGAAGCGAGCTTTCCTTGACTTTGAAGTTTAACTTTTTCTGAACACAAATATCGGAATCGGTTTATAGTTTTTCATTAAGGAATAAATTTCAATTATTATATCGGAATTTCATAATTATAACTTTAGTAATAAAGATTTTTTTAAGTTCAAATATAAGAATAAAAATTCATCTCACTTTTTCATGTATTCTATAAAGGACTGCTGCTCTCTTATTAAGTTGAGAAGAGTGAGCATTTACTCAATTCAATTTTTTATGCTTCTCTCAGACAAAGTCAAATGTATAGTAGTGTATGTAAATATTCCTATTCCAGAGAAAATTTCTGACAGCCCATTTATGCAAATTATTTGTTAATATCGCTCATTTACTGCAAAATAGTCATAACTCCACAAATCGCTATTTTCAAGAGACGTATTCTTAATTTTTTAGACAGTTACACATTATAGAAAAATCATAAATTAAGACATAAAAAGAGTTCAAAAATTTCACATGCTTAAAAATGCTTAATAGAACCAACCTACCTGAAATATCACTTTGTGAATTGGCACAATGTATTTTTTGTGTGATTCCATTTGATATATGGGAAGTTTATTAATAATTTTTTATACAATACTGATGTCAATTGAAAGTTGAATTCTTGTGAGTTATGACACACTTGCAGCCAATGGAAATATATTTTCTTTAGACTCCATTTAACAACATTTTCAATTCGTGTATTTGAGTCTAAAAAAAATATAAACATGATAAATATTCTTTACACATGCAGACACGCAAAACTATTTAGACATTCTGTGCTCTAACTTTTTGTCCTTAATCCAGAGAAATTAACACAATTTCGTGAAAAAAATAAATAAATAAATAAATTTATATTTAGAACATTAATTTATTAAATATACAAGTTTAGAAATATAACAACAAAGTTGCCTTTAAACCATTTTTTTCAATAAATCATGTCAATGTTAATTAAAAATTTAATTTTTAATTATATGTTTTAAAAACTAAACAAACATATTAGTTTTCATTAAAATTACAAAAGAAAAAAGAATACAAAACTAAATATATAATTATAATTTTAATTACTTTTTTGTTGTTTAAAAATTTTAATATTTATTTAACATAGAACAAATAAGAGTGCTATATTCGGCTGTGCCGATTTTTTAATACCCTCCACTTCGAATGCGTGTGAAGTACACAATCCCACAAGCCCTAACAGACTTATGAAATATAAGGTTTTCTTAAATATAACATGGAACACTTAATGAGTCAGAAAATTTGTTATATTTTTGGCTATAACTTTTTTCTACTGAACCGATTTTTATAATTATTGGAATGATAATGAAGTATATATAGCTTAATATTACGATATTTAATTGTAAATTGTCGATTTATAATTGATAATTATAATGAAAGTTTTTTGTTTGAATTTAGAGGTTGCCTCAGATATCGGTCTATATCTTTTAAAATACTAAACCGATTTGGGCTGATTTTATAATAAAAACTTTCATTGAGCTCTGTCAATTATTGCGGATGAAATCGTGCCACCAATAAACAAACAGATGGATTTAGCTAAATCGACTCAGATTTTGATTTAATATAAGAAGGTATTATGGGTCTGAGATGATTCCTTCTTGGTGTTACACACGGAATGACAAAGTTAATATATAATGTATACGTGTATAAATATACAATTATTAGATTCAGTAAAGGATTTTTTTCAGTTAGAAAAAAATATTTTTGAACATAAATATTTAATGATAAATTAGTTTAATTAGTTTTACTAAAACTTATTTGCCATTGAACATTTTTTCGAAATTAACTCTGAACCGTAATTCGAAAAAATAAATATGCATTTTTTTAATTAATAAGAGTCACTAACATAAACGAAGTTCTTTAAATTTTGATAAAAAATGAAGACATAATTAATTATCATTTGATATATAATATATACCAATATGATCAGGGAACATTACACTTCAATCAAATGCACAAATTGCAAACTGCATTAGAAAAGAAATTTTATTAACTTAAAACCTTATTCCTGTAAGGGACCTTATAAACAAGTTTTAATCAAATAAGGACCGATATTTAGCAAATCATTAACTTATATTTATGCCGGCAAGAGAAATGATTCCATATTCCAAATTTTAATGATATTTGTTCTTATGTAGGACTTAAAAGAACCTTAAACGCTATTCCCAGATAAGCATTTATAAGGTAACTAGGTTAAGTAGTGGTCCTAGAATAATACAAGTTTTTTCAATCGAATCTTATATATGCGACTTATATCGGAATATTAGCTTTAAATTTTCTAGCCATATGATTTTTGAGAGTATCAAAATGTTGCATATATTTGTCCATAACTTTTTATCTACCGATTTCACGATTTTTGGTACAAAATACATATCTTGTTGGTTAAATTTTCTTTAATATAATTTCTTATTGAAATATCGGTCTATATTTTTGTGATGTCAGTGATATCGCTAGTTTTACATCCGAATAAGTTTCATTGAATTCGGACATTAGTCCAGGCGTAAGAGTGATTAAAACAGACAGACAGACGAATATAGCTATTTGTTGCAAGTTTACAATTTATATAGTCTTTCTCTTTCTTGCCAGTACGGAATAAAGGACGAGCTTAATAATCTTTTTTTTTTCTGGTTGTGATGGTGGAGTCTGAATAATCCTTAGTGGAATTAAAACACCATATTGATCTATAACTCTTCGGTTTACGAAAACTATTTTTCCGATCCGCAAATGATGGGTGGTAAAGTGTCATGTGATTCCGTGATTTGCATTAAGAAGGAATTTTCCTAGACCCCATAAAGTAAATATATATTTTTGCATTACGTAAAAACTTGTGTCGCTTTATTTATGTTCGTCTCTGCATCCAACTGTCTGTTTCTACTCATGGTTCTAGTTCAATGCGATGGTCCCATCTGTGAAATTTGTATTTATGTGTTTGTTATAGGTGTATTAGAGTCTAAATGTGTAACGTTATGTGATGTATGTGGTGGTGGGTATAGACGATTTTGGTCAGACGAATATAGAAGTCTTAACTGTTAATATTTAACCATTTCGGAAACAGTTTCAGATTTTTAGGTATTTCACTTTTGATAATGATACGGTCATGTCGATTTTATCATATCTGTCAAATTTCATCAACATATAATTTAAATTTGATGACAGTGATCTAGACTTTGTGCTAATGTCATCAAATTATAGCAAACTACAGAGATTGCTCTTATCGGGTCAGTCTTAAATAAAATTTAGAACAAAAAGTTATAGAATTCAAACCAATCAAACCTCCATTTTTGGTATCAAATAGTTACGATTGGAAGAATATTTTAAATATGGTTCCGTGACTTTTATCAGCAAAAGAAAAGAAAACAAGGTCACATTTATATATATTTGAAAAATGACTGCAATTTAAAAACTTTATGGTTAAAATGACAAAAATATAATTAAACAAATTTCTGTCTTTGTCTCTTTAACTCATTTTGGGTTAATTTAAATTTATATACAAAACATTTCATGTGTGAATTTATTTCAACAAATAAAGAAAAACGTATTTTATTTTATAAAAAAATTACAGACAGAATTTAATTTTTAATTTTATTATTTTTATATTTTAAACAAAAAATCAATAAATCGTATATACGAATTATTGTTTTTATTGTGTCCATAAAAGCAAATAATTAATTTTTTTTGTCGTAAAGGGAATTACATTTGGGTTTAATAAATTTTATTAAAAACAAAAATTATACTTTAGAAATGAAATTATCATTAAAAATCTGGTTAATACGTTGCTTTCAATTGAAGGTGGTATTTAGGGGATATGGAAATAATTTATTTATTTTTAAAATATAATAACTATTAGTGGGAATTAAAGGTTTTAATATAAAATGGAATGAAAGGATTAAAAAAAGAAATAAAATCCATGAGAAAGTTTCTATTATAATTATTTTCACAATAAAACAAAAATACAATGCAATATATTTTATAATTTGAGCTGGAAAAAGAGTTAAGTCTTTTACAGCAAATTATTTCCTTTATCAGTTTTAAACCCTTAAAACTTCCCATGTCAGAAATATTTTTTGAATTTGATTTGAAGCGATTTTTGTGGAGCAATTGTTGATACACTAGAGGCCTCGACGAACGGTGGTACAGCCACACCAAATGAGATTTCAATGGTAATTAAATTAAAAGTAATCAAACTTTTATAGGAAGGGTTTAGAAAAAATATTTAACTTGATTTATAGTTCTTCTATAAAGCCGATATCTTTAGAAATTAGTTAAGAAATTTTATTTTTCCTTTTTCCTATAAAACCGATTTCAAGGAATTAAAAATAATTAACTTGTGGTTTCCAGAGGTATGCACAGACAGAAGGATGGACGGCCACTATAACATAACCCTTTCTTCGTAGTTTATTAAAACTAGTCCAATTTAAAATACCGTTAATTATCAATATTTAAACATCATTATTATTTCAAACAATTTATTTCTATTGATTAACATTTTTCTCCAAATTTAAATTTTCTTTATTCATTTTTTGCTTTAATAGAAAATTTATGATAATTTTTAGTTGTTCTGTTGGGCGTTTAAGTATGTATGTGTGTGTGTGCCAGTAATAACTATAACGAAGAAACAAATAAAGTCTTTAATTTATTAAAACGTAATTTGATATATTTGAATTTTTCCTACAAAACTGTCAACAGATTTTTTCTTTAGTTTTCATATGACAAAGTTTTAAAGAAATTTTTTATGAAACTTTTGTTTTTCAATAAAAAAAAATAGCAGGAAACTTAATAAAGCAAAAACGAGCTTTCTTTCTTTATGATTATTTCAAATTTATGAAACTTTTCATGCCCTTCACTATGACAAATGGTGAGGGAGGTATATTGACGTTGTCATTCCGTGTGTAACGCCAAGAAGCAATCATCTCAGTGCCCATAATGTCTATTTATATTCTTGCATTAAATAAAAATCTGAGTCGATTAAGCTATGCCCGTCTGTCCGTTCATCGATCTGTCCGTCTCTCTGTCAGTCTGTCAGTCCGTCTCTCTGTCCGTCTGTCTGTCCGTCTGCCTGTCTGTCTGTCTGTTTGGCCGTCTATGTGTCAGTCCGTCTGGTAGTCTGTCCATCTGTCAATCTGCCTGGCTGTCTGTTCGTCGTTCCATCTGTCTCTCTGTCTGTCTGTCTGTCTGTCTGTCTGTCTGTCTATCCGTTTGTTTGCTAGTCCGTCCGTCTGTCAATCTGTCTGGCTGTCCATCTGTCTGTTGTTGGAACGCAGACATCCGCAATAACTGACAGAGCTGAATGAAATTTGTCCTGAATGTTTGTTATAGTCCTGAGAAGTTCCCATTAAAAAATCGGTTGAGTATATTTCAGAAATATAGACCAATATCAGAGGTAAGCTTGAAGTTCAAACGATAATCTTTCTTTAAATTGTCAGTTATAAATCTACAAATTAGAACGAAAATTTGCCCAAATATTATGTTGTGTATACTTTATCTGTTGCTAAATTATAAATTTGTGTATGTATATGTGAGAGTGGAGGCTAGTGGAGGGTACTGAAGATTCGGCATAGCCGAACATGTATTTTTACTTATTTTAAAACATTTGTAATTTCAAGAAAATTTAATAAAACCCACTATGAAAGAAGACAGCTCTATGGAGGGCTATAAAAAACAGAGATTTCTTTTAATTTTTTTTTTGGCTTTTTAAGGGAAACAAATACAACATTTTGTTGTTTTGGATTAATTACCTTAATTTTAGGATTTAAGATCTTAATAAAAGTCTTAAATCTTCTATAAGTAAATAAAGAAAAAAATGCAGAAAAAATGTAACATTAAGAAACTAAAGAATACTGAATGAAAATATTGTGCCTCAAGAGACACACACAGCTACTCTATAGTAAGGAGTGAGATACATAGAATCTTATTACAATATATCCACATTTATTTTCTTCTAAAGAAATATTTAAATTTATTACATACTCACTCCTTATAACCTAAAATTTGTTAAAAGCACAAAGAAGGAATGAAAGAAATTGTCGGTCTTTCGTAAATATTTTTCCCTTGTTGTGGTTTATTTCTAATATTTTGACTTTATTTATTGTAATAAGTTCGTTGGTCCAGCCATATGCTTCTTTGCTTTTTCTTATTATTCCTCTTCCGTGAATCTACCACTTAAGTTTATGTTAAATATGGGTGATATTTTAAAACCATTTAATCTCTTGTGGCATTTAATAGCAAAATATTCTGTTGTTGCCTGTATTTGTAGATTTCACTATAAATTCTTGTAAAATATTCTTTTTAAAGTATTTTTGGTTTTGTATATATTTTCCGTTTTTTTAGAAAAGATTCGTATACTTTTTTATGGCATAATTTATATTATCTATTAAAATTAAGAGGAGTAAAAAAAATTTACATAAATTTCACGGAAATTATGGTAGAAAAATTACCTCCAAAAAAATTATATTATCGGCATTTTATTTTTTCTCAATTTGAATAAATTTATTTGTTCATTTACAAAAAGGTGTCTCAATTTATTAACATTTCAACAATTTGTTACGTTAAATGAAAGCAATTTCCTTTAGTGATCCATTAATTAAAATGTTTATCTCAAAAAAAACGAAAAATAATAATAATAATCAAATTAAATTTTTTTGAAAAAGAGGAAATTAGAAAAAATTTATTTTATTTATGTCTTAATTTAAACAGCAACATTTGATTTCAGTTTTAACTTTTCAACTTTGTCTTCCTTTGCTTTAAACTAATAATTATATAGTTTTGCAATCGAATCTAAATCTGAGTTGACTTAAGTCCGTATATCCATCCGTACAGCTTTCTATCTGTTTCATAGACACAAAACTATTGAAGAATAATTTTTCAATCTTATGAAAGATAGAAGTAGATATTTTTTTAAGCCCAGAAACATAAATCCAGTTGAAATCAAGTTATAGAACCATCTAAATCAGATTAATAAAAAAAGAAAAAGTTAAAATAATTAAGAAATGAGTTGTTACTCCAAGTCCAAATTTTGTATTTGTTATAGCCTCCCATATCACAAGAAGCAATTATCAAAGATCCCATGAATCGATTTTACGATATCTGTCTGACGGTCTGTTGGAAACATTGTCATGCTTAGTTTAATAGAAAAATAGTTAAAGGCCAAAATTTGCAAAATTTTGATACACCCGGAATATGCTTTCTAATTTTCATATTAAGACAAAATTTAACCGTAACATATTCTACTAAAATGTTATAAAACCATTTTCCACTATCGGTCCATATTAAGTCTTACCTCCCATATATCGCTCCTTTCCCTAATTTAAAAATCTGTAAAACTTGTATATAATGATGGATATATAAAAGGTGTGACGGCCTTCCAGAACCGCATATGACAGTAGCTCCAACATAGGACTTATTCCCATAATAGAGTATTCCTGGCTCTTAAATTTATTATAAATTCTTGAAAATTTTTCTGAATGGCAAGTGGTGGAGGGTATATAACATTCGGTACAGGCGATTATGGCATTGTTACTAGTTTTTTAATTGTCCAACTTTTGAATCTTTAAAATTCGATTTTAAGCAAAATTGACCCGATATTGAAAATATTGAAAATGTAATCTTTATCTCTGAAGTCTCTAATATCAATTATATATCGATTTTTATTTATAATAAAATAACTGTTGCTCGTTGTTATTTAAATCTTTATCTACCTCACCCACAATTCAATTTTGTTTTTGTTGTACAACAATTATCCAACATTTCAATTATAAATTTATAAAAAATGAACGTTTTCATTTAATTGATATTTCATTTCAAATTACTACATTTTCTGATACGTTGCCACACCTCTTGGAATTGTTTCATTTCAATACTCAAAATGTATTAATTTTGTATTGGTTTTTCCAAATGTGATCCAAAAATGTGATTAAATTAAATGTTCTTAATACTCTTTTTTTAGTTATTGGCCAAATATTAAGACAATTAAAATGAAATTTAATTTCTCTTATTTTTAGTTAAATGTAGGCAAATTAATATTTCGGATATTGGGTACATTATAGTAGGGAGTGAAATCGAAAAATTCTTAGCACACATTTTTCATTAACTAAAGTTTTAAACAAGTAAATATTTTCAACAAAACTTGCTCCTACAAAATCTTGGCCAAGCATTTAAAAGTCTGTTGTAAAACCGTTTCTAATATTATTAAAAAGTAACGGGAAAACTTTCCATTGACAGAAAATTTTGTGTATGTAAAAGTAATGGTCCACAAGAAGTTTCTAAGCTAAAAAAATAGAAAGTCCATTTCAATAGAGCTCACAACACATCCGTTACGATAACAGCCCGATTAGCTGGGAGTTCGGAGATCTACTTCGTACAAAAAAATTAAAGCTTATTCAGGTTTAAAAATATACAAGACTGAAAACATTCCTGATAGGAACTCTGGCAAAGAATTAGAGGCCAAAAACAGTGCACGGAATTTAAAGTCAAGTTTTCAAAAAATCAAATATTCCAAAATATATCCAAAAAGTTTTTGGTTTGGCAAGCAATTTGTAGTTGCGACAAAAGAGGACAATGATATATAATAATGGGCCTTAAAAATATCGAAATTACATCAAGGAGGACTTCATGATCTATCCACTTATATGTAGCCTGACTTGGTATCCTGAAAATTTGGTAGACAAGAACTTGAGTGGTACAAAAATAATAATGTGGTATGTGTACCAAGAGAGGCAAATCACTTAAACTGTCCTAAGATAAGGCCATTGGAGAGATATTGGGCTCATGTTGAAAGAGATTTGAAGAGCACAGAGGGGGTGTTGAAAAGTGTGGTAAATTTTAAACAGAGATGGACTACCTGTTCGAGCCACGTAACAGAGAGCACTATGTAAAAGTAGTTATAATTTCGTTTTTATATGTTAAGAATTTTTCGATCTCACTCCTTATTTTCTTTCGTTTTCAAAAACTGGTATTAATTGGAAATGAGTTAAGTAATTCAGATTGTCAGAAATATTTTTGATTTATAAGGTTACCGTTGTGGAAATTAAAGACATGTTTAAACCTATAATTTATGCCTTTTAGTTGATTACTAAATGGCCTCTATATAGTGGCCTTAATACTAAAATAAATATATAAAATAAAAAACTATTAAAACACCCTCTTTTTTCTTCCCTCTTGAGATATTTTTTACATTTTATTCTCTCTTAACTAAATAAATATTAGACTTACAATTAGAAGTTGAAAATCCCCCGAGACAGATTAAAAAAAAGGGACAAAATTACCACAAGTCAGACATACATATGTATGTTGGTAGTCAAACACATATAAATTATCGTAAAAGGTCTGAACTAGAAAAAAATGATTAAAATCCAAATCCACAGGCCATAAAATAGTTTAAGTTAAATAGAATTACTTTGCGGTTAATGTTGTCGTCATCGCCGTCCAGAGAGAGAGAGGAGAGACACACAGAGAGAGAGTGCTTAAGTACTTAAGCTTATTTATTTGCTTTCTACCTTCGTCTAGCCTCGTTTTTTTTATTTGTTTAAAACCCCAAACTAACTAGTTAAGCCATATTGGGTTAATCACCATAAATTATTAGAAAAAAGCATATAAACAAATAAAAAATTTGTCTGCAAATTAAAGTCATTTTTGCATATTGGCTGGGCATATTGTCTTTTTTCTAATACACCCTTATTATGAGGGTAATTTGTGGATTAGTTAAAAAAATGTGGTCGACAAAACTATACATTTTTAATATTTTTATTAGATAATTGAGGAAATTTATAAAGGATGGTCCAAAAAAAAAAATGCGCAATGTGAAGTTACCACTCTAAAGTGATTAAATCGATTGAAGTTTCATGTCAGTATGTTCTAAAAAGAAAACACTGTAACACCCTCAGGTATTTTCAAATTTTTCAGAGACTCGAAGATATCATCCATTCTGGACTTATTGGGTGATTTTAGTCAAAGCACGAAATTACCCAAATGAAAATTTCTGTAAATATTTATTTACATTCATAAAAAGTAAACTTTTCGATAATACAAATTTGACTGTTCTAGAATTTATGGAACAGAAAATATAATGTCGGTCCACAGATCTTGGTTTTAAAAAGAACTATTTTTTAACTAGCAATTTTCATAACGGATTTTAAGAATTTTTAAAATAAAGTTCTTTTGCTTAAAAATACACTTTACATGTGTAAAAATTTTATACTTCACAAATTTTTGAATCAATACAATTTCCTTTAAAAAAGTCTGTTCTGGTATCCGTACAGATCACGGCTTTACAAAATATGTGAAATAAGTGAATAAGAATGATTAGCTTCACAGTCGATTTTACTAAAACTAGAATGTATTTTTTTAAATAAAATTACACTTTACAAGTGTAAAAATATTATATACTAGGATTTCTTAAAGTTACACAAAACTTGTAAAAGATGTCCGTCCAGCTGTCTTTACTCAAAATAGTTTTGCAAAATATATAAAAACAGTTACAGAATAAGATTTTTCAAATAATGTTATTTTATTTAAAAATACACTTTACAGATGTAAACTCACTATTATTTCAATAATGTGTATATTTACACAAAATTTTATAGAAAATATCTGTCCAGATGTCTGTAATAATTATATGAAATAATTTCAAATCTACCGTTAGATATTTTTAAAATAAAATTATTTTGTTTAAAAGTACACTTTACAAGTGTAAAACAAATATATTTTAAAAATGTTTATGTTTTCACAAAACTTGTTTAAGATGTTCGTCCACATGTCTTTACATATCATAGTTTTGTAAAAAAGTAAAATATTCGATATTAGTAAAGATTTTAGAAATAATATGCTTTCAATTAAAATTACACGCATTAAGTGTAAAAGTTTTATACACCATTTAAATTTATTGCAATAAAAATTTGTATATATACTTGTAAATGCATCTTTTTAAATCTTTTTAAATTTCATAATATTTTTCTATTCCTAAATTCCCCCTTCTTCTCTAAAAAGGGATCCTTTATTTACTTCTAAAAATTTCCACTATTTACTCTTTATTTTCTCTTATGACGTTAAAGGTGGTTGGGTATTATGCATTTGTGCTGTTATTCGTAACATGCAGAAATAATGGCGTTGCACCCATCTTTCGAAATAGAATCGCGTTCTGAGTCAATTTAACCATGTCCGTCCATCTGTCTGTCTGTTCATTTGGCTTTTCATGTGAAAGTTGTGAACACTATTAAGGTCGAAATTTCTGGGATAACTTGATAAAATCCTATGTGAAATTGACTGTATTCGGTTCAATATTTCAGGTACCTCCCATAAAAATGCCCGTCCGGTTTTAGGCTCATAAAATTCTTATATATAAAGCGTTTTCAACAAAATTTTACAGAAATAAGTCTTATGATATTCTAATCGATATGCCCCACATTGTGTCGTAGCGTATTACACAGTTGGGATGGATCGACTATAACATTCGTACTTGTTTTTACATAAAATTATTTGAAATATAATTTGCACTGATGGTCGTTTGTGGCTTTAGAGAAATAAGTTTATTAGTGAATAATTTTTTTTCGCTTTTATTTTTTTTTAACTTCAACATAATTGCGGTTGTAATGCAGACATAAATTTATGGCTTCCAAATAAAAGGGTGTTAATTATTATGTTTTATAGAGGGTAGAATGACTCAATGTATAACAGGGGAAAAAATCCGAAAGATAAAAAATTATGTTAGTTAATAAATTTTAAAGAATTTTAAAAGACATTAAGATAAACTTCTCTGGAAAAAAAGTCAATTATGGCACTAATGGTGGAAAATAAAAAAAGTTGAGTTAATGATTTAAAAGTTTATATATTAAAGGCTTTTAGCAATCAAAGTTTTTTTGTTTTACCAAGAACTTGATTACGAAAACAGGAGATTAATTAAATTGAAGGATAAAAGTTTTAATAGAGTAAAGTTTATTTTATTTTTTTTTTGGAGAAAGAGAGATTAAGCACTTTTAGATTGTTTAAAATATGGCAAAAGGGATTGATTAATATTTTTTGTTGTAAAACATAACAAATGAAGCTTAAACAACATAAGGCTAATTAAAAGCTTTTGAAGCTTAGAAGGGTATTAGTATGGCTGAAGAATTTAAATTAAACTATTCCAACAGTTTTAAGAGTTTTACTAAAACTTGTAGCAAGATCAAGCTTTTAAGCTTAATTTTAATCTTAATTTTTCGATTAGCTATTTTTCTCTTTCTGGCCTAATCAAAGCACTAGCAATTTAAGCTCACATTTTTCTCAAAAAAAACTTAAAAAAATTGCAGCAAGTTTATAGAATGGTGTAAAAGCTTTATTAAGCTTTAATTTTTAAGCTTATTTTAGATTTATGATCTTTACTTTATTTTAAAATTATTAAAAAGCATTAAAATTACGTTAATTAAAACCTTTAAATGTTAAATACTTTCAATCTTATTAGAAGCTTTCTAAAATACTTTATGAATGTTTAAAGTTAAGTTAAAGCTCTTTAAGGTAATTATGATTAACAAATTATCTATGTTCGTATCTTCTAAATTTAGAAGATCTGTAATAAATTACTTTTAAAAAGATTTAATAAAACTTTGAAAAAGTTTAAAAAGCTTTGACAATATCTTTACTAAATGTGTAAAAAGACGCTCTCAAATCGTTTAACTGTAAAAAGATTTCCATTTAATCATAATCTCAGTTTAGCACGTTTTCATAAAGCTGTAAAAAATGTTTGCTATGAAAGTTTTTTAACCTTTTAAAAATATATTTTAAGATAATTTAAGATTATAATTTAAAATTTAATTTTCTTATCTCTCATACTAAGGAGATTATAAATCAATTATTTTTGTAAAAATTCAAAAATAAAATTTGAAAAGCTTTTTTTAATTAAATAGTTGCTTAAAACAGTCGAAACATTTAAATATAAATTAGTGTTTAATTTACGTTTAAGCGTCTTCACGTTAAATAGTTTTTAAACGTGCTTTTTAAGTTTTGAATTCTAGTGATTTATGCTGGAAAAAATAACAGTATTTAAATTTAATATTTTTAGTAAAATTAAAAAAAAAATTAATTTAATTTGTATTTGATTGCAGAGCTTTTTAACTGTATTTTAGCCTTAAAAAATAATTTTTAAAAATAAATTATCTAAGGTTGAAAAAAGCTTATATCATTTTGTTTAAGAAGCTTTTCAACTATTTCGTTCTTTTATATGCTCCCTCTCTGTCACTCTTGGGAAACGATAAATCAATTACTTTTATTTAAAATTGATGAGTTTTATGTTTAACTCCTTAAAATGATATATTAGGATTAAGGTAAAACTAATGCTAACATTTCTCTCACAAATGATGACTAATGGCTCTAAAAGCATTTTCTCCAAATATAGAATTCTCTTTTTTGGTCGTAAAATGAAATATAAATATTAACATGCAAAAGTACTTAAATACACTGCGAAAAAAATTGAAGGAAATTAAACAAAATGTGATCAGGACTTTAAGAGAGACCCAAGTTGCAAATATTTACTAATTAATTTGAATAAAATGAGAGACCAGAAAAAAGAAAGTGCTAAAATTAAAAAAATATTTCCAACAAAACCCAATTTGGTCCTATAAAAAGTTCTCTTTTTAATAGAGAATGGAATTTTGCTTCATAAATAACAATGTTAATTCAACATTGTTGCCACAGTAAATACAGTTACTTTCTTGAAATTTTATTATTGAAAAGTAAATTTAAAAAATTATTTCACTACAAACGCAAAAACATTTAATTTAAAATAAATGAAAAAATCGATCTCAAATTAACTATGTTCAACATTGATTTTGCTTCATGGTTTAAAACTTTCAATCAAATAAAATTGTAAGTTAAGTGGTTTCGTTTTTATCAACATAAATGTACGTTAAGAATTTTTCGATCACACTCCTCATAACATCAATTTTCTCTAAGTATATTATTCCCTAAAAATCTTCCCCACACCTTTCGTCATAAATTCATACCATTAATACCCAAATATATGATATTAGAATATTTCATTTCACTCGTTTTTTATTTATTTGGACTTAAAAACAAATATGCTAAAATATAAATTCATTTACACTTTTTTCTACCTTAATAAATAATAAATAAAAATAATAAAAATAAAATATTTTTCCTTTCGTTTCGTTTCGTTTATTTTTTTCTACATATTTGTTTTTCTATTCTATGGAATAAAAGTGCTACACCATAAGTGCCTGGGGGAATATAGTGAAATGTTATATAACGATTTCATATAAAATGTGTTATGGTATAAATGGATTGGTTCTGCGGAGAAAAATGGTACAATAAACAAATTTTTTAAATGAAAAAAAAAAACGTCGAATACTTTTAACATGAAATATTTTCATACAAAATTGTCATAAATTTTTTTTTTGGAAAAAAATTCACTAAACCATTGAAAAATATTTTAGACAATTTTGTAGAATAAATTTTATTTGTTTGTTTTATGTATTTTTACGCTAGTGAAATGTAAAAAAAATCTGTTACATAAAATATACATTAAAGATTTGTAGAAAAAAAATTCAAAAATATTGAAAATTCTTGTAAATGTAGAACCCTCAATAATAATTCCGCACACAGTGGGACCAGCTCGATTTTTTTCGAAAGAATATGGTAACTCTTGAACCGTCAGAGCTATTTTGACTAAGTTGCACAAAGTTAACTGTGAGAAAAATCCCTATCATTACAGTGGTGTAGTCGCTGACCCTCCAAAATTGTTCTCCTCTGATATGTTTATTTTGGAAAAATTCGCTAAAATTGCGTTCAAGAATTGAGACATAAAATGTTGTAAATCATTATAGAGACCTATAGTAAAGGGGGAATATGGCCCGGTTTTCGTTAAATAAGCAACAATGATGGTGCAGATATTCAACAGAATTAACTTTTATTAAATATTTTAATTATCTTAAAAACCTCCTCGAGGAAGCGCCCTTAAAAGAGAGCTGCAGTAAAATAAACACCGATATCGCAAATGAATAACATTATTTGAGACAACTTGAGGACTAATTATGGGGAATTTCAGTAGAATCGGTCTATATTTTACAGTTTTATAAGCTCAAAACCATTATCCAAAATATGGTTTCACAATCTTCAAATAAATAACATATATTTAAGATACTTGAAACAGTAATTGTGTTGAATTATAATGAAATCGTAATTTAAAGAGTTTTATAAGCTTAAAACCATATTCCAGAAAAGGTCCATATATGCGAGCAAGGTCAAATAATGGCTTGAGTACACACTAGTTTCTTTGGCTTATTTATTATATCAAAGTGAATATATATATATATTCAATATCAGAAAATTATCTTCAAAATTGCGACCTATAGGACACGCAAATTTTCGGGTGTATAAAAATTTTCGTTGAATTAGTCTATAACTTTTTTTCTATTGATCCGATTTTTATGGTTATTTGTAGGATGATGAATGTATATTATGGTGAAGCTGTGTTTAAATTCTGTTACCCTTTGTTGAATATTTAGAAGACATCCGTTAATAAATTGTTGCTAATGGAGCGATTTATCTTGTTTAAATAGCAAACCGCTTAGAACAACAACAAACAATGTAGCTAAATTTAATTTAATTTATTAATTTATTTAATTGCATTCGGACAATTATTTAAGGCATGAGAATGTTTTCAACAGACAGAAATCGATTCAGATTTTGACATGATGTGATCTTGTGCGCTACACACGGAATGATAAAGTTAATATAGCCGTACCACCCACTTGTGGAGTGGGTGGTATAAAAACAATAAACTTGTCGCTTCCAATTGCTATACAAAATTTTTTCTACCGGACTTCCCTTAACATGACAGGGTGATCATTTTAATGAAAAAAATTAAAATTTTCTGAAAATATGATTCATACAAATTGAGGTTTTGGGTATTTTCATGGAAAAGTGGGAATCTTTGAATTGTATGATTCATGGATAAAATTATATATACTGTATTAAAACCTAAATTATATATCGTTATTTGATTCAATTGGAATAAAGTTAAGACACTGTTAATTCGAAATTTTAATCACTTTTTGAGATGAAATGACATTCCATTTACATTTTATTTATTAGATTCTAATTTCGGAACTCTTTTAGTCAAATATTTGCCGAATAGTCATTTTTAGTGGATGCACTTGTGCTCTTATAAGTAAACTTGAAAACACCTAAGCTCTAATCACGTGAAATTTGATTAAGATATCTCTAATTGTGCAAAAGTTGTAAAGTTATATCCAAATCGTTTTTGACATATTGTACAGCTTTACATGGATCGATAGCCAGACGAACAGACATTAAATAAACTCAGATATTGATTATCAATATTTTATTACGAGGAATTTCCTTTTACGAATCATATCTATAAGTTGTAGTACTTAGGTCAAGCCTTTCTACTTATCGCATGACAGGTAACCGATTTCGTTTGTTTATTCAGATTTCGAACATTTTGCTTGTCGCAGATTATTGGATTATTTGATATCGCCATATAGAATTTATAGCCCTTAATAAAGAACATCCTTCATAATCTGGATGAGGCGAGAATAAAACCCAGTGGATCCAAAACTGTGTTATAATTTTTCAAGGCCCACAAATGTTTCTATTGTTAATGAAAGACCACCCAAATTCTCACTCCCTTATGCCTGACAATTACTGTCTAATTTAGTGTATACAAATTTCGTTTTGACTTTTGACAACAATCGAAACAATTCAATTCAATATTCTCCTGTCAGACATTATGTTTCCGAAATATATACAACTCTACATTTCCATTTTGGATAACATCAAATGATGACATGACATTTGATTATAAATGAGACATAATAACTCTTTGTTTATAGAAGAAATGAAACATTGAAACAAAAATTCAGAACAGAGAAAAAATATTGAATGAAATTTTATTTTTATTTACAAAAAACCAAGAAAAAAAATGTTATATAATGCATCACACACACACACACATACAGAAAAAGTAAACTCAAGGGATTTAAACAATATATGAAATGGGGGTTATATTTACGATAGACTCGTATTAGGAATAATACATATATTTTTGTTGTTTCTTATTTTTGTGTGTTTGTGAGAAATTCTACCAAAAAGGCTTTTAATCTAAACATCTTGCCAGCAAATCTATGGCTCTTTTCTTTGTTGTTGGACTAGTTGATGGGTGTTTACTTAGTTATAACGTCAGTTCGTCTGTTTATCTTTTAAGCGATAGCTCTAGTGGAAAAAAACCGCAGACCTGGTAAATGTTTTACAATTTATTTTGCGTTTTTTTTCCTGACTTTTTATAAAAATGCTTGATGTTGGGTTGGAGAATAATGTATTCTTGGTATGTAAATCGTTTTTTGGTTGTTGCTGTTAATCTGGAGGTATATTTTCGGGAGTTAAAATAAAATTATAAATATTTTTTTTAGACTTAAATCCCCAGTGATTTGTAAAATGCAGCATATTAGAAAACGAATTCAAATGGAGGGAAAAATTAAGGAAAATTTTAACCGTCTTAAAGCAATTTGTACACATGGAGACATTAAAGATCAAATCTGTATTATAATTTGCGCCAATTGTATTTATACATCCCACCATAGATTTTTGGATTAGTATACGTTAATGCAAATGTTCCTAACAGACAGCGTAAATATTGGCATCAGCATATTTAGAGATATCGTTCGACTCAGAAACACTTCTTGAGACGATACAACGATGTCCGTCCATTCTCCCAGATAATTAAAGCTACAGGTGACAGTTTTGAAATTTATCTTGTTAAAATTTGTTACATATAGTTATTTTTGCCTAGGACGAAGGTCGGTTTCATATCTCATATAGCCTCCATATTTTCCCGGAATGATAATTGAACATAAAAGTCTTTAACATAAAAATATTTTAATGAAATTTGCAACAATAAATCTGGTAATTTTCTTAAGCGATTCTAATACCTGTTACTTCCAATAGCTGCCATATAAGTTTCATTTCCGAAAAACACATAAAGAGTGAGATTGAAAAATGTTTAACAAACAAACATGTTAATAACAACGAAAGCAGTAAATCTATATCTTTCATTTTTAGTCTTAACAGGGTCCCTTTAATCTTAATTTTGGGCTCCTTTTTATGAGCCCAATATCACTCCAACTGTTCTTAGCTATGGGGAGTTTGAAGGACTTGCCCCTTTTGGTACAAATACCACATTATTGTTATTGTGCCATTCATAGTGACAGGATGCCAAGTCAGATGAAAGTCAGTAAGAAAACAAAAGGTCTGGCACATTGTTAACATTCTTTGATGTAAATTTCGGTTTAGGCTGTTGTAACAAATTGCCAAAGCAAGAACTTTTTGGAATACTTTGACTGTTTTCAGGTCCTTAATTCAGGTCCCTCGGGCATCAGGAACATAAAATTTTGACCAAAACAGTAGCGAAAGATCGACTAGAACATATACTTTGTCATCCATTATGCAGCAAGAATAGTTTTTTTTTAGAAAACTTGACTTCAATTTCCGTTCTCCGATTTTGGTTCCTAAAGCCTTGTATGTTTTTAAACCAGTATTGGCTTTAACTCTTCGTGCCAAATCACACCCTTTATATACATTGATAAATGTAAGAAGAAATTGAAATTCGTTATTTTACGGGAGTCAGACCATAACTCCCCACACACAGAAAAAAAATTAAAATCATATCAATGACATATAAATATTCGGATCAAAAAAAAATTCATTCCAGTCTTATTAATAAAAAAAATATACGGAAATCGTTAGTTAATATTTCAGAGGTTTTATTTTAGCTATTAGATTTCTCTCAGTGTTTGAAAATTATACATAATTATTTCACTTCAGTTCCTAATATATTATTTCAAATCTAATTCCAAAAAAGGATTCCTTTGTTTCTTTTTTTTCTCGTATAACAACAATTGCTATGTAAATGTATCACCAGGGATTTTTTTCCTCTCCAGTATTAAATATTTGTTTATAACAGAAAATTATATGTATAACATTTTTTTCATTTTGTTTAACCAAAATTATAATTATGTTTGTTTAATTCAAGTATAATTACAACTTACAAAATAAAGAGAGTAAAAAATACTCAAAGTTCAAAGGAAAAACAAATAACCTCCAAAAAACAAATATGTTGGGGTGGGGAAGAATTTAATTTCTTTAATTAAAAAGCTTAACAGAAGCGAGTCTTTTTTGGAATTCTTTAAAAACAAGTAAGAATGTATAGTTGGTCAAGCTCGACTATCTAATTCCCTATACTACATCGTCAGTTAAAAATGGCGGTTACGAAAAATAAATGAGCGACCCTCGCATAATTTCATTTTCTGATTTATTCTTAAGTTTGCAGTATATTATTGTGGATCTAATATTTATGTTAAATTTATACGTTTTTAATGAATTTTTCTGGGGGGGGGTTATTTAGGGGCTACAAGAAATTATGAACCAACCCTCGTATAATTTTGCATATCGATTTTTGCTTATATTTATCTAAATTTGATCAATTATTATTACAATACAAACGTATATGTAAGATTTTTGTCCTTAAAAGTGATATTTGAAAAGGCGCTTATGGGAATTTTGCTTATATTTATCTAAATTTGATCAATTATTATTTCAATACAAACGTATATGTAAGATTTTTGTCCTTAAAAGTGATATTGAAAAGGCGCTTGTATGGGAACTATGAGAAATAATAAATTAACCATCGCATATTTTGTCACATTGCTTTAAAATGCCTAAGACTTACAAGTGCCAAATTTCATTAAATCATTTTGTATTTAAGACTTTTATGACCTAAAACCCGAAGAACTCCAATTTCATTGGACTTTATCCTTAGGCCAAAATAATAATATGTAACAAATTGCATAGCGACATTTCAAAAATTGCGACCTGTAGACTGATCAAATGTTTACATATACAGCCAGACGAACGGACGAACATTGTTAAATCGTCTCAGAAAATTATTTTAAGTCAAACGGTGTACTTAAAGGTGGTTGAAGCACCACTTTTTTCTGCATATTACAGACATCAGCACAAACGATAATACCTTAACCACCTTCAATGGTGTAGGGTATAATTCAAATTTAATTTCACTTTTGACTAAATGCGGCTTAAAGATTTCCCACACTTTATTATGTCTTAAGTTTAAGCTTAATTAGCGATTTAAACAGTTGTAGTCTTAAATATCTAGAAAATTTTCTGTTATTTGAAGGAATGAGGATCCTGCAAGAACGTTTAACATTAAATTAATTAAAAAACCTTAAAAAGGAATTTTTCGAATTAATAATACATAAATTAAGAGTTCCTTAATGAATTTAATAACAGATGTGAAGCATTATTTTAAAATTTATGGATTTATTTTTTAAGAATTCCGGCTTAATTTCCTTGATTCCCAAAACGGGGAAGTCATATCTTGTAAAAATTTGCATGAATTGGACTTCGTCCTTAGGCCAAAATAATAATATGTAACAAATTCATCGCGATATTTCAAAAATTGCGACTTGTAGACTGATCACAATGTTTACATATACAGCCAGACAGACGGACGGACATTGTTAAATCGTCTCAGAAAATGGTTTTAAGTCAAACGGTGTACTTAAAGGTGGTTGTAGCACCACTTTTTTCTGCATATTACCTTAACCACCTTCAATGGTGTAGGGTATAATTCAAATTTAATTTCACTTTTGACTAAATGCGGCTTAAAGATTTCCCACACTTTATTATGTCTTACAATTTAAGCATAATTAGCGATTTAAACAGATTGAGACTTAAATATCTAGAAAATTTTCTGTTATTTGAAGGAATGAGGATCCTGCAAGAACGTTTAACATTCAATTAATTAAAAACCTTAAAAAGCAATTTTTCGAATAATAATACATAAATTAAGAGTCCCTTATGAATTTAATAACAGATGTGAAGCATTATTTTAAAATTAATGGATTTACTTTTTAAGAATTCCGGCTTAATTTCCATGATTCCCAAAACGGGGAAGTGTTAATTTGTCATATCTTGTAAAAATTTGCATGAATTTCCTGAAAAATTTTTCAATACCCAATTAATTTAAAAAATCCCTTAAAAGGGAATTTTCGTTATTGACTTTGGAATTAATAATACATAAATTAAGAGTCTCTTAAAAAATATGACATGATTAGAAGAAGCAATATGCATTAGTGTATTAAAAGCTCTGCCGAATATATAATACCTCAAATCCATTTTTTTAATTTCTAAACAAAGAATCCGCTTTAAAATTTTTACGAAATCAACAAACACACATACATCACTGATTTTTTTGTCTATAAAATGTTTTTTAAATCAAAAGCAAAATTTTCAAGAAAAAAATTAAGCTTAATTATAAAATGAACAACAACAAAAAAGCTCAACTCCTTAGTCGTCGTTATCCCCCTTCTCCGAAAACAAAAAATATCCTTAACCAAAGAAAATAATTTCACCTTGACTACAACTACTACTAAAAAATACACAAACACACAATCAATTTCATTCCATAAAAGAATTTGTTGTTATAATAGAGTTAAGCCACTAAATAAAGAGATGGATGAGACGAAGGAGAAAAAGGAGGAGGAGCAGCAAAACACGCAGGATTTCTTCAACAAATTTATGTTGAAAGAATGAAAAATAAAAAAGTAAAAAGTGAAAATTGTATTTAAAAAAGAAGAAGACAAAAACTTTTTACACGCATATTTAGTAGGAAAATTTATTCAAATTAACACTAGAGGCGCAATTAACGAGTTTAAGAAAAATTTATAAAAAAAAACTTTCAATTTTGGATTAAAAAATAGAAATTTATTTTCAATTATTAAAGTTGAATTGAGTTAAAGAGTCAGGGAACTACAGTAATAAAATATAAAAATACTATCCCTCGCTTATCAAGTGTCAGGTGTTTTAATTGTTAAAGAAGAAGAATAAAAAACAATATAAACTTTATTAAACAAAATGTGCGTGTCTATGTTGTTATAACCTACACCATTGTAGGTGATTTGGGATATTATGCATTTGTTTGTAATATAGAGAAAAACACCCACCATGAAGTAAACCGTTCGACTCAGATACATATTTGAGATACCTTCTTCTCATAGGTCCCATACAAGCTCACTTTGAAGGGCATAAATCGAACATATACTTTGGTATTGTAATAATAAGTGATCAAATTAAAATAAATGAAGTAAAAAACGAGCTTTCATTAACCCAAAAAAAAAATCATTTTAAAATTCCTAAATTTCACGTAAATCTTAGTTTCACACTGATATACTGTACACTTAAATTTTTCATAACTACAATTTATAACCAACATTCTGGTGTAGGGTATTACTTAGTCAGGCTTGACTGATTATAATATTTTTACTTGTTATTTTCTGTGTGTTTGCTACTTGTTGTTTTATTTTCATTTTCGTTGTTTCACTAGTATTTGTACTAAGTATAAGTTGTTAATTAAAAATTAAACCGCATAACCTCAAAAACATGACAAAATCTAATGAACGTAACACAAACACTTACACATAGACACTGTCAAATACATATACATTAACACTAAATGCAATAACGGCAAAATGAAACATACCGCCATCAAGACCACCAAACTAAAAATATATGTTTTAAATGTATGCGTGTATACAATGGGTTGGTATTACGGGTTTTTTTCTGTTGTAGTTGTTGTTTTTCGGGAGGTGTGTTAAATATTACCACCCATTATGTCTTTGAATTTTTTCCGCCCTAAATGTTGCCGTTTTTTTTTTTCTTTTCTTCATTTGTTTGTTTGTTTCTTAGTTGAAATGTATTTTAAACAGAAAAAACACCTAAAGAAAATTATGTAAAATGTCAAAACTATTTTATTTTGTAATTAAATACACCTGCATTAAGGTAATAAAAAATCTAAGATTCAATAAAATAATTACTTAATCGAATTGTTCCTCAGTTTATGTAACAAATATTTTTACACTTAGAAAAAATTGTTATGACCCTGACATGGGACAGCTGGATTCTCAGCTTTTCAGAAATGTATGGAAAATAGAAAAGTTGGTTTAGATGGAGCATAGTTAAAGTTGTACTTTGAGCCTTCATAAACAAGTGTTTCGCATCCATGAAAGTTTTAGATCCTGAAGATTAACAATTTTTGAGGAAAAAATAAGTGAAATGTCACTTGATGTTAAAATTTTATAAAAAAAGCTTTAAATTGAGATTTTTTAATAAAATCAATAACGATATTTATTAAAAAAATCACAAATTTTGTACTAAAATGATAAAACCGTCGTTATAAGGACCGACCGATAGAAAATTCTCTTTGAGTGTTATCTCGTATGGAAGAAAATGTGAAGCTGATTCGAGACTTGTAATTGTGAAATAAAATAAGTGTTTGTTTGTAATTGACCAATTTTGGATAGGGCTGCTTTAAAGATCTTCAACAGTACAACAATAAACTTATTGTTTGTTTTGGAGAGTTACTGACAATGCCCACATAGGCACTTGTATACCTCCAAATCAACTCGAAAGTTCCATAGTTGTAATCTCTTGAAATTTGCTTAAAATATCTCTAATGGTTCAAAGGTGACGGAATTATTTCCAAAAGGACCAGAAGTTATAGTCTATCAAGTTCGGCTATTTATTACCCTACACTACATCATTTGTTATAAATGGTAGCTTTTTGCTTATGATTATCTCAATTTTAATTGTAATACCAAAGCATATAAGAGATCTAAGCCCTTCAAAGTGATATTTGCAATGGTCTTCTAAAAACCTATGAGAAATCGCATAATTTGACAAATCGTTTTAGAATGTGATAAGATTTTGTTGTGTCAATTTCATTAAAATTGTTTTAATGAAACTTGGCTCCCATGATCCCATTTTGGAAGCAACACTTTATCGGAGCTAGATGAATAAGTGGACCCTTTATCAATAATTTCAATAGGTATTGTCCTATCTAAAATTGTGATCTGCATTTTGTTCACGAGATTAAATGGACAGTCAGATGAATGGACATCGTAAAATCTACTCAGAAAGTGTTTCTGAGTTGAACGGTATACAAAAAGACACAAACTTCTGCGCGAACGCATAATACCGCAACCAGATATGGTAGTTTTGGATACAAAAAATATTTTTGATACACTGTGCTATAGTGGTGTAGGGTATAAAGAGGTAGTCAACTTAGAAGACTAACAGAGTGGTCAGTCTCTTCCAAATTATTTAGAAAATATTTTACTATATCTTTTTCATTAAGAGATCTCTAACAGTCCAAATTAAATATTTCTCAGAAAAAAAAAATGATTTGGTCTAACTCTTTAATCTGTAACTTGCCACTTCGATGAAATTTTAGACAGTGATTGTTGAGTTATAACTTATGTAAAGTCCACTCCACATAACAGGGTTCAGAGTTTTAAAACTTATCAAAAACGATTTGAAAGATTTTTATATTCGTCGAGTCTTTAAAAAATCGGTTCATTGAGAAACGGTTAAACTATAAACTATCAAAAATTATTTTAAATATAGAATGGAATATATTTCCCCCCCTCTAATTATCGATGCTTTTACTTCTGATAACTATTGTTTTTCAGATAAAGTTTCATAACTTTTTTCTTGCTGATTCGAGTGAATCACAAGGCGACAAGAAAAATAAAATAGGGAAATAGAAATGGTTTCATGGAATCAGGGTTGTTTATCTAAAAAGAAGAATTTCCAAATCATGCGTTCGGTAAAACTTTTAATCAGCTCTGAGGTTAACTAAATCGTCTCAAGATTTATTTAATGGTTCTTTAATGATTTCTCTTGATATTATATATACTAAATAAAGAATTTTACAAAACCCCCATTCATCACCATTTCCTTTGAAGAGAAGGTTATAAAGAATACAAAGAAAAATATTTTCTATAGAAATGTAAAATGAATTTTTTTTATTTATTTAATGGTTTTTTGGTAAAAGTTTTCTCTTAAGTATTTATATTTAGAGGTACGTGTGTGTGTGTTGCATTTCCTTTAACAAAATGTCACACATGAGTTACATATCTGGGGAATAAGAACACAATTCCATTTCAGCTAATTTGATGGATTTAGCTTTAAAAATAAACACAAAAACTGAACGACATTAATAAATAAATATTAGGGTAGTTCATTATAATGTTATAAAAGGAATTAAACATTTACTTTCACTATCTTTAGTCTTCGTTAGGTAATGTTTCGTAGGGCACTCGAAAGGTTAGTTTGTGGTCAAAGTTTAGCTCTGTTATTATACTTATATAAGCCAATAGATAAACCTGATCTCCCTTTACTGTTTCTGACAAGTCCAGTCAAAATTGGAAATAAAAACTTAAAGGGCAGGTCCACATTTGATGAATGAATGGAAAAGCTTTCTAAAAAACTTCTTATTTTTCTTTTGAACAGATACTGTTAGAATCAATTCCATATTTTCATCGCCCTCATTGAGTGAGAACATTTGACATCATTAAATGTGAACTTGAAGTGCTAAAAGAGCATATCAAAAATTGTCAATAAAAAATGTATATATTTCCTTTTTTTAGCTACATAATCCCCGAACAAATATTTCTTTAAGTGTTGTGAAATTAAAGTTTAATTTTTGCTTAACATTATTTTCAACACCAACTGTAAAACATAACCTTTAAACTTTCAAAAGTTTTATATTTCAACACAAAAGCAGCAGCAAGGGATTTCTTTTGAACAAATGTATAACAAGTAAGAATGCTATATTCGGCTATGACGACTCCTCAATAACCTACACTACAATGTGTGCGAAGAAATACGTTATTTGTCATACATACACACACTTGCATACACCCACAGACAATATATGCACAGTTTTCTTAAATATTACCCGATACACGGAACACGATCATAAAATACGTTATATTTTGTTGGCCATAATTTTTTTCTACTGAACCGATTTTGATTATTTTGGAATGGTTATAAAGTAAGTACAGCCTAACACTTTGGATCAGATGCTGGTTTTAAATTGGTAACTTCTCAGAACTATAGCAAATGCTCAGGCCAAATTTCATATTGTGGATGCCAAATTTCATATTGTGGATGTCAGTGTGCCAACAACAGACAGACAGAATCGACTCAGATTTTGATATATACACTAAGATGATTCCTTCATAGCGTTACACTCGCAATGACTAATTTAATATACCTCTTTCATAACTTATGGTGGTGTTGGGTATAGAACACGAAATAAACATTTTTTAAGATATTTTTGTATCTTTAAATTGACCTAGAACAACATTAAGGTTATAATCTTTATGTAACTGTCTATTTACCATCTACAATATGTTTAAAGGTGGCAAGGGAGGGGGTGGTATGGTGAGATGGCTTTCATTGGCATTTTCGTTTCGACTATTACGCACATTAACAAATAAAAAATACACACACACACATACACATACAAAAATACTTTTAAAAATGGAAAAAGGTAATAGAAAAGAAACAAGGCTGTCAATAATGTCAACTATTTTTATGTTTTGTTGCTACTTTTTTTATAGCTTTAATAAACCTACAAAAGGTATTTGGCATAAATAAGGACATTATTTTCATATTTTGTCCTTTGTTGGTGAAACTTTATTTGCAAGAGAAAAGAATTTTCTGGTATCAAACAACTAAACAGACTTTTAATTATATTCTCTAGTTGTACATTAAGGTAAAATGATAGATGGATTAAACATATACCCACACATGTGTATTGTTATATATTTATACCATCACATACATGTATACATTTGTTAAGTGTATTAAGAGTTTTGTTTGTATTAACGAAATAATCCACAATATTTTTGTGTCCTTGACTTCATTTGAAAATGATACATGTGTTTCTGGGTATCGCAATTCTCTAAGGAAATGTCAGTTCTTAAGAATTCAAATAATAAGGTTTTGAGTTTTTTTCTTATTTCAAAATTTCCCAAAAGTTAATTAATAATTTTTCATAATTCAATTGGTCTACTTCAACTTGTCAAATGTTAAGATATTTGGAAAATGAATTTTTAACTCATAATCAATGTCGCCTGTAGACCACTTTAAGGAGACATTGGTTTTGAATTCTAAATCCTGGTTTTTTTAATTTTATTAAATAATTAGTTCTTGAAGTAAAGTACTTAAGCCTGGAATTTTCTATAAAAATAGAGGAGTTATTCGGGCAGGTCGAACTTTAAATAAGCTACAGTACAAAGTCTTCAAATTGAACTGATCCAAAACAGAACTAGTTACTGAACAAGAACCTAAATTAGAGCATGAACTTGAACTAGAAATAGAACCTGAATAAAAACCTGAATTAGAATCTGTTCCAGAACATAAATTACAACCTGAACTAGAACTGAATTTATTTCCAGCAAGACTAGAACTTGCACTATGACCAGGACTAGAACCTAAACTAGAACATGAACTAGAACTGAACTAGAACTGAACAAGAACTGAACTTGAACTGAACTTGAACTCAACTTGAAATGAACTTGAACTCAACTTGAACTGAACTTGAACTCAACTAGAACTGAACTAGAACTAAACTAGAACCGATCTAGAACCAAACTAGAACCGATTTAGAACTGATCTAGAAATGAGCTAGAATTGAACTATGATCGAACTTAAATTGATCCAAAAGTGTACTAGGAACGACATAGGAGCCTCTTAAATGCTGCCAGCGGAGAGATGACATTAAATAGGTTTTGCTTGTCACACATCGTATGGCAAACTTAATATACCTCAGCGAATAGTGAAATGAAAATTATTATTTTAAAACATCCATAATCATCTTATGAGAATTTTTCACATTTTTCCCCTTTTTTGTTGTATTTTGGAAAAAATGATGTTCTCAGGTTTTTTTTTCTCAACTTTTTAACAAATTGAAAAATTGTGTATATTTCTTGGGTTGTTTGTCAAAAATTACAAATACATTTTGTTTGTTGTTGTTTTTGTTTTTGTTATTATTATGGATGGTTTTTGGAAATTTGAAGCATAATGTTACACAAACTCATGAATAATGTTTGTGCCGAAATGGATTCAGTTCTTTTCTTGTATTTCATTCCATAATTCAAGTGCTTTTTTGTTAAGTGTTTGTTGTTGGTTTTTGGTTTTCCGTAAAGGATTGTTTGTAATGTTTGCTTTTGTTCTCCTTTTGTGTTCAAGGCAACATTTATCCTTATTTTCTTGACATTTTTTTTTAAATGTATGTGTGTGTTTTTTTTTTTTTTGAGATCTTATAATGGTTTTGTTGTCGTTGTTATTGTTTGTGTTTTTTTCTTCGCCATTCACCGATTTTTTTGTATATTAAACAAAGGTGTTGTTAAGAGAGAGAAAAGGTAGGTGGAAGAGTATTAAATGATTTTAAGGGGGAAAAAACGATTAAGGTAAATAAATTTTTAAAGCAGATTTATTGTTTATTGGAATGCCCAACAGCACGATTTTTAAAGTAGCAAATAAATAACTGTTATTTTTTTTAGAAAATCGTAGGTCGAAATGAAAATCTAGACTGGCAACCCTTGGGTGTAAGAATAAACATTTACCAGAATGGGATTGGGCAGTAGTGCCATAACTGAAACAGAGCCAAAATATAATAGAGCTTGAACTGAAACTGACTAAGATCCAAAACACTGGAATTGAACTAGAATTAAATTAGAACTACTGAACTGTGCCGAGTAATGACTTCAAAACTTTTGAGATACCTCCTCCTTTATTCCATATTTTTCATACTCTTCGTGATATCAGATTTATAATTTATTTTTTTTTTGTATATAAAGAAAAGGAAAACAGCTCTACAGTTGCTAACAAAATCAACACGTGTTGTTTATTATGATGATGTTTTTCCTACACAGATGTTTATATTACAATTTTTTTTATAATTTTTGTTTTTATTTTATCTGCATTTTTTATACTTTTGTATCTTAAGGGTATTTAAAATGACTTGTGTCTCTTTGTGTGTGTTATTGTTGAATAACGCATAAAAATATTATATAAATGTAAAAAGCACATTAATTCTTTTGGTGTTTGTTTTTCATCTTTATATATTTAACAATAACATAAATCATATTTTACAATTTACGTGATTTTATTTCTGCACCCTCCGCCTACACACGGTGAACGCAAGGTGAATAGGGGTTTGCTAGGGTAAAAGGCAAAGCGAAAAGCTATGCAGAGTACTTTAATAAAACCGCAGTACATAAATAAGATAATTCTCATTTCTATAAATATATAGACCGATATCTGACATAAACCTCCACCAACGTACGGTGAACGCATAGTGAATAGAGCTTGCTAGGGAAAAAGTCATGGCGAAAAGTTATGTAACAAAAGTAACAATGATCCACATAACATAGACCGATATCTGATACAAACTCAAAATTTTTATCCTTAACTTTGCTTATTGCAGGGCATTCAAAACACGATGTAACCGTGTTTTATATATCAACTTTTTTCTATTGTTTTTCATTATTTCCCAACCAATAAAAGCTTTCTTTAACTTTAATAATAAAATATTTGAATTAAACTGATTTTCTTTATTTTAACTTTATTTTCTTTACAGGCTGCTGTATTTCAAATAAAACTTTTTCACAATAAACCAATTTCTCGAGGAGAACGTGCTGCCAGTTATATACCAAATGTTGGCTAAGATGTCGCGGTATTTTGCATTATGAAATTTTTATTTCAAATTTAAATCATTTTGAAAATAAATCAAAAATTTTTTTCATTTGATTTCTTTTAAGTTCAAAAAATATTAAATTCTATAAAAAAAGATAAAAAGATAAAAATAGATTTATGTTATTGAAAATAATTAAAAAGAAATTTTATATTCAAAATTAAGAAAAAATTGCAATAAAATATTATAAATAATAATGTATTACCACACCTGGTATTATGTGACAATTGGTCTGATTATACATGGTTTTGGCTTTAAGGGATTACAAGCTGAACAACATCCAGCAACAGCAGATGAAGGTAAGTTTTAATAAATTATTCAATATTTTTAATATATACAAATTTATTAAGCAAATAAAACAGGGCAATTATTTATAGAGTTTTATTAATACGTTTATTCACTTTAGTTTTATTTAAATATTTAAGTGTTCTTTTTGTAAAAACCACCGTAAAAGAGAATAAAATATAATTTTCTGCATATTTACTGCAATATGTATAAATAATCCCTTTGTAATTGTACATAGATGGACTTTGTTTCTTCCAGCCATTGTAGTTTTTTTTTCCTCCAGTTGTTAATAGCAACTGAAATAAAATCCCAGCTCAATCATTTTCAATTAAAGGTATTTAACAAACATGAACACAATTGCAACCACTTCAATAAATGGAAAAAAGAAAAAAAAAACAACTATATCGCTTAAGATTAAAGCAATTAAACATTGTAACTGAAAACCATTTTTTTACAAAATTTGTAAGCGTAGCAAAAAAGCCTTAACATTTATACTTCAGAGATGATTATGACCAAGTTAAATATCGCTATTTCTGTTATTATGTAATAAAAAAAATGTCTCCCTAAAACTTGTGTTAGTTGAAGTGAAACAGATCTAAAACTGATCAGGTTAGAGTTTAGGTCAGAGTTAAATTCTAGTTCATTTCAGTTTTTGAGCAGTTCCAGTTCAGTTCAAGTTCAGTTCAAGTTCAATTCAAGTTTACTTCAAGTTTAGTTCAAGTTAAGTCTAGTTCAAGTTCAGTTCTAGTTCAGTTCAAATTCAGTTCTAGATCAATTCCAGTACAGTTCTAGATAAATTTTAGTTGAGTTCTAGTTCTGTTCAAGTTCAGTTCTAGTTCGGTTCCAGTTCAGTTCAAGTTCAGTTTTAGTTCAGTTCTAGTTCAGTTAAAGTTTAGTTCAAGTTCAATTCAAGTTTACTTCAAGTTCAGTTAAAGTTAAGTTTAGTTCAAGTTCAGTTCTAGTTCAATTCAAATTCAGTTCAAGTTCAGTTCAAGTTTAGTTCTAGATCAATTCCAGTTCAGTTCTAGATAAATTTTAGTTTAGATCTAGTTCTGTTCAAGTTCAGTTCTAGTTTTGTTCCAGTTCAGTTCAAGTTCAGTTCTACTTCAGTTCAAATTCAGTTCAAGTTCAGTTCAAGTTCAGTTCTAGATCAATTCCAGTTCAGTTCAGATAAATTTTAGTTAAGATCTAGTTCTGTTCAAGTTCAGTTCTAGTTTTGTTCCTGTTCAGTTCAAGTTCAGTTCTACTTCAGTTCAAATTTAGTTCAAGTTCAGTTCAAGTTAAGTTCTAGATCAATTCCAGTTCAGTTCTAGATAAATTTTAGTTGAGTTCTAGTTCTGTTCAAGTTCAGTTCTAGTTCGGTTCCAGATCAGTTCAAGTTCAGTTCTAGTTCAGTTCAAATTCAGTTCAAGTTCTAGTTCAGTTCCTGATCAGTTCCAGTTCAGTACTAGTTCAGTTCTAGTTCAAAATAGAACATGAATTACAAAATTAAGAAGAAACCTAACTTGAACCTGAATTACAACTTGATCGATTAAATTAAGAATTTAGTCGATCAAATATTTATTGTTTAATGCCACTGCTTAATAAATTCAAACTCCAAGTTTAAAAAAAATATTGCTTTTGTTATCCAAATGGACATTATTGAAGTAAATCCCTTTAGATGTAATCCATTTGTTGATCTAGTGAACAATTTCATAGATTAAATACCAAGAAAAACCAATACAAAGGATAATTTATTTTTTTACAGCAACAATTGAAATTTCCAAACGAAAAAGAAGAAAAAAAAAAAACAAATGGAAATAAAATAAAATAAAACAATAAAAATAAATACAAACAAAATTCCATGAAGTGTAATTTAATAAATAACCGAAAAAAAATCCCATTCAAGTGCAGATACAAATATATACGAAAAAAAAAGACACTTACACAAATACACTAACAATATATATTGAAAACATAAAAATTGATGTAAAATCAATGTAAACTCTCTCACACACACACGCACATAACAAAAAATATTTGTAACAGAATATTCGTTTAAATAAATTAAAAATGCTAAATATTGCGGGAATAAATGAACTCAGAGTGGAGGACAAAGAAAAAATCCATATGATGTCTATATGACGATCATTTGTAAATAATTGTATAATTTAAAGTGGTTGAAAATTTATTATCAAATGTAATTGAAAATAATCGATTTTTAATCTGATTTAAAATACTTAACAACAAAGTCATGTTTAGGTTTTCTTTTGTTTTTGTTTTTGTGTTTGTTTTTTTTTCTTGTGTAAATTTTAACTTTAACAAATGTTAGCAAAAGAGTATTAAATAAAGTGTAGAGAATTATATAAATAAAAAAAATCATGAATTACAATTGACAACTGTCAATATATGTATGTGTGTATTGTATATTCGGAAAATACAAGCTGTGTATAAATAAAATCCCACCACCCTTCAACACAAATACAGAAAAGAGAGAAAAAAAATAAAATTTGAATTTCTTTAGAAAGTTAAATTTATTATATATTGAATGTAAATGTTGAACTCTGAATGAGCCCAATAGGAAATTAAAGGAACTAGAGTTGAACTGGAAGTGAACTGAAGTAGAACTGAATTAGAACTGAAGTAGAACTGAAGTAGAACTGAATTAGAACTAAACTAGAACTGAGCTAGAACGGAACTAAAACTGAACTAGAACTGAATTAGAACAGAACTTGAACAGAACTAGAACTGAACTAGAACTGATCCTGAACTGAACTAGAACTGATCCTGAACTAAACTAGAACTGAACTAGAATTATTAATAAATATGAAAATAACTTTTTTTCCTTAAATTTCCCATGATTTTTTTTCTTTATTTTTTCAAAATATTATAAATTTCCTATAGGACTTCATTCCTTTTTACGCTGCTACATATAAATATCAAACACATGACTTGACTTAGAGGATGCTAAAAATGTGACACTTGCAGTCAAGTGTGTTATATAAAAGCGACATAATGACATTATGATTAACAACCAACCACTAAACAAATTCAAACACCCAGAAAGTAATAAGAGATGATCAACATAAATTTCAAATGGGGAAAAAATTGAACAAAAATTAAATATTGAAAATTTTTCTTTTCAATTTTAATGAAAAAAAGCATTAAAGTAAATTTTAATGCATTAAATTCATTTTTTATATTTTAACCTAAAAGGTTTTTAATTCTGCGCAAAAGAAGAAGTAAAAAAATGTCCAGCGAATGCCAACCAAATTATTTGGGTCATAAAAAGTAAAAAAAGATTAATAAAAAATGTTATTACTTTTTTCCGCCAGTCATTAACAATAATGGTGAGGACTCATGTTTTTTTATTAAAAATCAAATTACATATTGAATAATTTTAGTTATTTATGTGTTTTCTATATAAATGGATTTTAAGGGGTATTTTGTGATGATATTACTAAATAAGGCAATTGGACCCATGAATATTTGTAAAAGAGGGTCTATCAATGTATTAAACTTACAGTACAACATTTGACATTGTCGGCATCACTATTGGTGCACAACGAAAACAGAAGTTAAGACTTCATTTGGTATAAATTCTAGTACCAAATCACATACTAAGTCCAGTTCGTTATGTCCGTCCTTCTGTCTGTCCTAATTGACTGAGCTGTATAAATTTCTCAGCTCAAAAGAATGTATATCATTTCCTGCAAATTTTTGTTATAGAGGTTATTTTTAGATTTAAGTTATTTAGGGATAATTAGGAGACCATACCCTAATCATTTTCTTTATGTCTTTTTTAGAAGTCGCAAATTAAACATTTAAGGCATTTTAGAACAATATTCACAGAAATTATTGACAGTTTACAATTACACGAAGAATAGAAACGGAGAGATAGAGAGAGAGGGAGAGAGGGAGAGCAACAAAAAATTCAATATTTATAAATTTTGAATTAACATATGTAAACCTCAAAGCAATTGAGACTATTTGAACGCTCAGTGTATATTTACATAATAAAAATACCAAAATTCTAAATATCATATCAGGCCTCAGTGTTCTTTTTTAAGATCAGCCTTATTACTGTAGTCATTTAAGGTCCATTTATTTATTTTGTGCAATGAACTGAAGTTGAACAAATTTTTGTACATTAAGTGTTATTGAAATATTTTTTTGTTGTTTTGTATCAATATAATTTTACCTCGATTCACTATTCACTATTGTTGAGGTTTTTTTTTTCCCATATTTATTGACTGTTTGATTTTACTCTGTTTTGAATATAAATAATAACAAGTGAGAATGCTATATTCGACTATGCCGAATCTTTAACACCCTCCACAACATACATACTCACACCTAAACACACACACGTATAAAATATAAAATAGTTATTATTCAATATAAGACAAGAACATTTAATAAAGTTATAAAATCAGTTATATTTAAGCTATAACTTTTTTCAACTGAACCGATTTTGGTAAATTTTGAAATGGTAATGATGTGTATATAACATATAGAATTTCATTTATATAGATTTTTAATTGACAACTTTAGGAAAGTTGTTAGCTTTAACTTAAAGGTTGTGTCAAATATCGGTATCTTAAAATAGACTGAACTGATTTTGCTGATTTTAAATAGGAAACTTCTCAGGACTAAAGCAAAAACTCAGTTGAGATTTCATTAAGCTCTGTCAATTATTGTGCAAGTGGGCTTGTTAACAACAGACTGAAAGACGGATAATGAGACAGATAGGCAAACAGACGGACAGACAGACAGACAAGCGGACAAACTGGCAGACACACATATCTAAATCGACGTAGATTCTTATTTGATGCAAGAATTTATATATACATTATGGCATCTGAGACGATTCCTTTGTAGCATTACATACGAAATGACAAAGTTAATACACCCTCTTCACCACTTGTGTTGGTGTAGGGTATTAAAAATGAAAATGAAATTGAAAACCATTTGTTACAATTTTGTTGCTCTATTGTTAAACTTTGTTCCATTTTACAGCTGTTTGAATTTCCGTAAAATTCACAAAAAAAGGGAGTTCACTATTTACCATCTTTTCTGACTTTGGTCCCTTTTTTCCCACTTTTTTTTGCCAACAATGCCTACATTTTTCTATTATTTAAATTTTTCATTTATAATAATTTGAGGTTTTTCATTCATTGATTCGTTTTGTTGTTCGTGTTGTTCTTGTTTTTGTTGTTGTTGTTATTTAATAAATTGTTGTTTATTGTTACAGCAAAGTGTTAATGGTTCTATTTACATTTTTTTGTTTCCTTCCTTCAATGAAGGTTGTCTTATTTAAATCGCCTAATATTTTTCAAATTATCAGGCAGTAGAAACATTTTATCGGTTATAAATAAAAAAATTGTGTAAATTTCTCAGTTTTTAAAAAAATTGTTTAACAAAATGTTACAATTATTTATTTAAACTTAATTTCAATTACTAAATTAAATTTCTGTTTCTTTTTTTGTTTGTAATACATTTAAACGTCAACAACTGTATGTATACAATGCTATAAACATACATACATACATACATACATACATACATACATACATACATACATACATACATACTTACATACATACATACATATATACATACATACACATGTATAATTTTTCTTTTAATCTTTTGATATTGATTCGAAAATTATTTAAATAAACATCTGAGTTTATTTGGTCATATTTAATTTAATGATTAATATTAATTTTTGTAATTATGTTAATATTATGTTTTACATGTTGCGACATATTTTTCCATTAATTGAAAAAATTAATAATATGATTATACCCAGACCTTCGTTTGTGGTTGCTTTTGTACTGATATTTGTAATATGCAGAAAAAGTGGTATAAAACCTATTTTTAAGTATAGTTTTTGACTCAGAACTACTTTCTGAGTCTTTTTAATCATGTCCGTCTGTTTGTCGGTCTGTCTCTCCAGAGTAAACGTTGTCATGTAAACGTTGTGAACATTTTACAATTCGCTAAATTTGAAATATCTTAATGAAATTTAGTATATTTTTCATTATTTTTTTAAGCTTAAGGACGAAGACTATTGAAGTTGGTCTCATTCGGTACAATATTTCAGGTAGCTCTCATACAAATGTCCTCTCCGAATGGGGTTTTAATGTCGAAAAGTCCAAATATATAGCAAAAATAAGTCTTATACTATTCCAGATCGATGTGTCAAATTGTCGGTTCATTACTTCTAATAGGTCCCATACAAGTCCCCTACCAGATATCAGTAGTTATTTATATTGTAATAACTACTGGTCAAATTACGATATATAAAATATAAAATCGATGTTCGAAATTATATGAGGGTCGACGTATCATTCAGAAAAAATATCTTTCATATACAAAAATTTTACAAAACTGTTAATTTCATAATTATCTATATCACACTTAATCATAAATTGAAAAAGTAAATTATGCGAGGGTCGTTCGTAAATTTTTCGAAATTTTCATTTACATCTAACAATGTGGTGTAGGGTAGTACATAGAAGGGCTTGACCGATAAAAAATTTTTACTTGTTGTTAAGCTTTTTTTGGTATTGATAAAATAAGTAATAAAGGTTTTAAGGTTATGTTACTATTGTCAAGAGGAAATAATTCTCTATTTATGACATAATATGTAAATGTAGTTAAGGTTAAGCTTTAATAATATCTGTCCTCCAATCCATCCATATTTTCTTACTTTGTTATTCCGTATGTATTGCTAAGAAGGAATCATTTTAGACCCCATAATGTATATGTACATGCATCAAGTCAAAATCTGAGTCGATTAGTTGTGTCCGTCTGTGTGTCTATCTGTCTGTTTGTCTCTCCGTCTGTCTGATATTCACATATACAATAATTGATAGAGTTCAGGGAAAAACGTGTTGGTTTATTAAAAAACCTAGACCGATATCTGAGGCTACTTTTCAGTACAAACAAAGAACTTTCGTAAAATTGTGAATTATAAATTGACAAATAGAATGAAATTTTGCCACAATATTAATCTATATGTACATCGTTACCATCCCAAAAGTTATCGGTTGAATGGGAAAAGTTATATCCCAGAATACAACTCATTTTATGGCTCATTAAGTGTTTCGTGATATTTTTATGAAAATGTTTATATGTTGTATAAGTTTGTGAGTGTATATGTATGAAACATAACGTATTTATTTTACATGCATTTGTAGTGGAGGGTATTGAAGAATCGACATATACGAATTTAGCACTGTTACTTATAGAAATGATTTTTTTTCGATTTGACTATATATATTGTCTGTTCGTGCTAATATATTGAATAAAATTTTTCTTCGAGTTAATGAATTATTTTATTTAAAATATTTGTTAATTAAAAGTAAAGATTTTTCGTATTGTTTAATAGTATAAATTTCGTATTTATCGCTGTTTCTAAATTGGTCTCAAAATAGATTTAAATTTCCTTGTTTTCGTGTCCGTCCTTCTGTCCGCCGTTTTTTAAATAATTGAAAAAGGTTTTTTTTCTTTAAATGAGTCTTCAATTAAGACAAAAGATTTTAAGTTTAAAGGCAAATATCTCAAAATTGTTTATATTGTCGTTAAGTATATACAGTTAGCTTTTAATACGTAAATTTATTTGTTAAACATTTTGTAATATTGTCTCTATAACAATGTCCGTCTGTCTGTCCGTCCATGTCAAATTCGTTAATGGTTCATATTTTTTTATTAAAATTTCAAATTTAAATTTTGAAAATTTACAAATAAAATAATTAAAGATTTGTTTTATTTAAAATCATTTGTTTTAGCTATTTTTTCCATTACTATTATTATGTAATAAGTTTTTTGCAAATTGTTTTTTATTTGTCTATTTCCTAATTAACTATGAAATTAACTCCGTTTTTTCAAATTAAATAAAATTAAATTTTGTTAATTTTATGGAAAATTTTAAATTTTCCATGTTAAAAAAAAACGAAATAAAATTTTACTTAAATTTGAAAAAATAATGCTAATAATAGTCTGTAATGGTAAAAAAGATTTTAATGCAATAAATGTTTTTTATATGCAAAATATAACGATTTTTTCTTAATGTTTCTGACACAATAATGTTTTATAATTTCAAATTTTATGGAGACTAAGGAAACATGTGCAGTAGAGACAAGTAAAAATGGTATAGTCGATCAAGCCCGACTTTGTATTACCCTACACCACAATGTATGTTATATATAGTAGTTACAAAAAATTTATGAACGACCCTCGCATATTTGTATTTATGATTTATTCTTATTGTGAAACTAACATTTGTATGAAATTTTAGGGGTTCTAAAATGATATTTTCGGTTGGGGTTATATGGGACATAGAAGAAATTATGAACCGACCCGACTGTGATAATTGCAGGACCAAAGTATATGTAAGACGGACAGACATTGCTAAATCGACTTAAAAAGTAATTCTAAGTCGAACAGTTTATTTAAAGGTGGGTTCACAAACAAACTTGAAGCTTCTTAAAGTGCAAAAGTCTATCTAAGGGGGGAAAGAAATAATATGTACAATTGAGACTTAAATTTTTTGGAGGATTTCCCTCCCTAAAAACAAGTAAAACATTATTATTCTTCTACCACTTAAGTGCTGATTTACCATTGATTTTTTACTGATGAAATTTTTATGAAAACATCGTACATCTCCATTTAAAGTCTATCACACTTTTGAATATCTTTATGTGCTCTTCAAATCTCTTTTAACCAGAGCCCAATATCTTTCCACTGGCCTTAGCTCCAGGCAGTTTGGATGGTTTGCATCTATTGGTACAAACAGCATATTATTGTTCTTCAACCACTTTAGGGTTTGTTTTCCCAAGTGGCAGAATGTGAAGTCAGGCCAAAACTAAGTGGAGACATTATTAAGTCTTATGAATGGAAGCAGCTTTCTTGTAAACATTCTTTGTCGTAAATTTCGGTATTTATGGAGCTCGATGTAACAATTGATCGGTTTCTTTTATTGCAACTGCATATCGCTTTCCAAATCAAGAACTTTCACCTCGATCATCAGCAGTATACAAATTTTTATCAGGAAGAAGAACTTGCTTTGATTTTGTCCCCAGAATTTTAAGCAGCGTTCCGATTATAATGTGCTTAGGGCTGCTTTTTGGTAAATGTTTTCTATTCTATTCCTGTACTGTACCAGGTTTTCTACTAACAGGAAAGTTCTTTCGGTACTGTTCAATAACATTGGAAAGAGTTTGACGGCCAACTTCATATAGGACCATGTTAGCTTTTGCAAAGGTAACTTGATTTTAGGAAAAATCTATTACTAATTGGGTTAAAAGTTTTAATGAAAAACGTGTTAAGAATTTTTCGATTTCACTCGAAAATTTAAAAATCAAAATCTTCTTCTAATTTAATATCTTCTAAGAGTTTATATATTTTTTTAAAATGCCTCTATAATACCATTTTGATATTTCACTTAAAATTGTTGTAATGGAGGTTATATAAAATCGCTTATAGCTAAAAATCATTAAAAATAATGTTTTTGGAAAATTCTAGGAATATAACATCGAAATGATATAAAATATTAGTACTCATAAAATATTATGAATATAGGTTATGTTTATTGAACATACACAATCCATTTTTACTGCAAGTATTTATCAATATATATTCACTTATATTTTTATACATATACTTTCATTTCCCACCAAAAAAATCTATATAATATCGTTCCATAATATATATAAAATTATTGAAAATTTTCTCTCTGTCTCCCTCCCTCTCTCTCTCTTTCTCTTCTTTTTTTAAATTAACTGACAAAAAGAAGTCGTTACAGAATTTATTGGAAAAAATATTTTGAATACTAATTATTGGCGCCATTATTAAACTCCCTATGAATATTTAATTTCATATGGATTTTTTTTTATTTTTATTATTAATGTTTTTCAAAAAATTTAAATTTTCCAATAAACAAATATTTTTTTTAAGTTTATCAATTTAGTGTTAATATTAAATTTGTTTTATTTTGAAATAAAACTAAATACGTGATAATTTTCTGATTTAAATATAAATAATTTATTTGAACCAACTTTTTTTTTAAAATAAATACTTAATTCCATTTAAACTAAATGTTTTCTTTATTTATTATAAATTTAAAAATTTTTTCGAGCAGAGATTCTGGGAAAATAAAATTCCAATTTTTATGAAAAAAAATTAATTTAGTAAAAATGTTACAGTTGGTCAAGCTCGACTTTGTAAAACCCTATTCCACATTGTTGTTTATAAATTTCTGTTATGAAAAAATTATAAACGGCCCTCGTATAATATGTTTTCCTTATTTGTGCTTATGTAAAAAATATATTATTATGATACAAAAATTTCTATAAAATTTATGTGTTTTAAGGGAATTTTTCTGTAGGGTTATATCGGAATTAGAAAAAATTATGGATCAACTCTCGTTTAATTTCACTTTTATTTATCTTAATTTGTGTACACATGTGTATCTGGGATTTATGAATTTGAAAGTGTTATTTGAAAGGGATTTTACAGCGATCTGGTAAAAATTGTTTTATATTTAGGAATTTTATGGACTGGAAACATTATTCTAAAGCCACATTTCAATGGGGCCTATATGAAATAATGGACCAATTTGAATAGACATCGTCTTTGGGTCAAAATAATAATACATGACAACTTTGATTAAGATATCTTAAAAACTGCGACCTGTTCTCTGCGAACATATTGTATATGGACAGCGGCGCTTATCGGTCTAAGGAAAGAATAGGCAGATTTATAGCCAGACAGAGAGACAGAAAATAGACAGACAAAAAAATATATAGACTTATCAACAGTAGATAGATAGACTTATAGGCAGACAGACAGATAGAGAGACAAATTTACAAACATATATATAGTCAAACACGTAGACCTACATACAGACAGATGGACACACAGATATATAGACATACAAATTTACAGACTTTTTGATCCATAAATTTGACAGACAGATATATATTCAGACAGATAGACAGACATACAGACCGATTTTATGATTCCTAATTACTATAGGATTTAAGAAAGTAAGATACTAAAAACGTTTTCTCGTCCATCCGTGTTCTCGTCCATCCGTGTTGGCTCACGCCCACTTTAACTATATAATTGTCGTGATTAAGAAATTATATTTCAGATAATATCAAAATTCACGTGAGGAATGGTTATTTTGACACTGAAACCAAGGAAAGTTGTATTCTGAAAATGAAGTGTTTTCTCAACGAAGATTGGATCTTCATTTAAAAGCTTTAAAATATATAAAAATAAGAAATTTTGATCCCTATTGCGTTGAAGCCTTTAGACTTTGAAAGCCGATTTTACTTGATGGAAATTATACTCAAGTGCAACAAAAAGAATTATTTATTTAATACTCACTATTTGGTGAGATCAGAGGGTCCTTACAAAACACAATTTATTCATTAGAATAGATTAATGACTTTTCTAAGAACAAGAGCATAATCTTCGAACGTGAACAGAAAAATTTAAATGGGGTAGTTTGGATCTTTAAAATATTTCTATTTTTAAATAGTAAAATTTTCAATAATTACAAAAATGTTTCATTATCCAAGGGATATCGTAAAATGGGCGTATTGAAATTTTACAAAAAAGTCACAGTTGGTATGTAAATTTAAAATTAAATATATAATTTTGTATATATGATTTTGGGGATTAAAGTGATTTAATATTCACACCTAATTTTTTTTAAACATATAACGAAATTAATTTATGTTCCCTTCCATTTTCAACCCCTTTCATTTTTCATTCAATAAAACAAGTCCGACCATTTATGCCCTACACCACATTGTTACAAATGACAGCTTTGAAAAATTTACGAACGATCCTCGTATAAATTGTTTCTATGATTAAGTGTGATATATGTTGTTATAATACTACAATTTGTGGGAAATTTTTACGTCTGAAAAGGATTTTTTATGTGGGTTTATATCGAAGCTATAGGAAATTAAGCGTCGAATCTAGTATAATCTCGATCATCGACTTTACATTGTATAAATCTTAATTTGACCAGACATTTGTATTGGAACAACATAAAATATTGGATAGAAGATGACTTGTTTCAATAGATTTCGTCCTTGAGGTAAACAAATAATATCTATCAAATTATATATCTCAAAAATTGCGACATGTAGAGTGTTCACTATGTTTACGTGGACAACCATCCGGACAGACACAAAGGCGAGTGGACGGACATCATTAAATCATCAGAAATTGATTCTGATTTGAACGGTATACTTCAATGTGGGTGTAACATAATTTTCCTTACATTGGTGTAGGGTATAAATATTTAAAATAACAATAATCAAATGTATTCAAATCTTGTTAATCTTTATTAAAATCCCTTAAATAATCTGATTTCTGAATGTAAAAACACATTTCAAGATTAAAACATAAATATTAATTTTTATTTCAATTTAAAAGTTTTCTTTCATTTAAACATTTTTCACTAATCTGTTTTTGACACATTTTGGCCATATGAATGATAAACAGGTATCTTTAATTTTAGTCTGTTTACAAAACTCTAATATATTTTGTTGTTATTTCTTGGTATTTTGTATACTTTTTTTTGTAATTAATTTCCAGTCATTTTCTGTATATTAATCACTGGATAATTTTCGTTTTTATTCCAAATAGCGTTTTCATTCACAGTGACACAAGATTGATTTCCGGCAGTGAATTTGTCTTTTAATGCAAAGTAATTAATTATGGTACATTGGCCAGCCAAACAGCCAGTGTTGCCATTAATACATGTTTGTTTGTTGTTTTGTGTGCTAAAGATTAACAATTAATTACGACAGCTGATGATCTAAATTGAGGGTGTTTAACACACTATTACAATAGTACTAAATCTCTATATCTCTAGTAGTAAACTGCTATTTAGCTGGTATCACAGAATTTCCCCATTTTTATCTTGTTTAGAAAATTTTATACGTTTTTGCTTTCTGTTTCTTTCGTTTTAGTTGTTTTCTTGGTTATTAATGAGTTTCTAGCTAAACATGACATGTTTTTGTTTTTATTTTGTTGCTTTATTTTTTTTCTATGTTGAAAATGTCAAATAACAAAATATTGTTTATTTAGAGATTGACACACGACAATTTGGAAATTCAAAATATAAACAAAATTTTCCTAAATTATTTCAATTTTTATTCCCTCCACCGCTACAAGTGGTGAAAATGGTGTATTACTTTGTCATTCTGTGTGTAACGATGAAAAGGAATTATCTTAGATACTATAATGTGTATATATTATATATCCGATCTGTAATTGACACGCTCACATCCACAATTATTGATAGAGTTAAATGGTCTAAATATTTGTTTTAGTCTGAGAAGTTTCCTATTTAAAACCAGCAAAAGGGGTTCTGTATATCAAAAGATATAGACCGATATCTGCGACAACCTCTATAATCAAGAGAACAACTATCATAAAATTGTTAATTATAAATCGACAAATGAGAATAAAATATTTCTATAATATTAGGTTTTATATATTTCATTATCATGTCAAAAATAATCAAAATCGGTTCAGTAAAACAGATATATGTTTATGACTCATATCATTATCTATTCTATGTGTTGGTGAGTGTATATATGAATATGTATGTTAAAACACTTCACACGTCTTCATGGTGAAGGGTATTAAAGATTCAGCATTGCCGATTGTAGCATTCTTCCTTGTTTTTCCTTCTCTAATATTTATGTAAATGTTGTAGTTTTTTTTTCAATATTAATTTTTTCGGTTTTTATGTTTTGTACTTAAAACATGTTTTAGTGTAAAAATAACATTATTTATTTAATCTTTTTTTTTCTGTTTTGTTAACTTAACAAGAGTCTAATATATACATACGAATGTGTGTTTATATGTTTTAGTATAGAACTAATAAAATATGATTTAATATTAAAATATTCAATAAATTTCTATTTTTCTTTGAAATATGACATTTATTATTTGTAGGTGTAAATATAAATAATAGTTTTATGTTTCTATATAGTTTATGAATCCATTATCTGGTGACATTTTCTTTTTTCTTAAAATGAAATAAAAGTGTTGAGGAATTTTTATGATATTTTTTTCATATAGGAACCATGACAAATGACAAATAATAATGTTATATTCGGTTATGCGTAATCTTCAACACACTCCACCATAAATGCATGCGAAGTAAGTACATTTTGTTTCGTTCATACACACTCACACATAAACTCACAAACGTATACGATATATAAACACTAAGTTCTACTGAACCGATTTTGATAGTTTTTGGAATGGTTAATGAGATACATACAGCTTAATTATATGACAAAATTTCATTCTAATTTATCGATTTATAATTGATAATTTTACAAGAGATTTTTGCTTGAACTTAGGTTGTCTCGGATATCTGTCTATGTCTTTTTACATAATGGAAATATTTTGCTGGTTTTAAATAGGAATCTTCTAAGCACTATTGTTAATACTTAGGCCAAATTTCATTTTGCTCTGTCAATTATTGTGGATTTGAGCGTGCCAACAGACAGACGGACATAGAGAAATCGATTCAGATTTTTATTTGATGCAAGAATAAACATTCATTATAGACTCTAAAACGATTCCCATTTTAGGATCTATATGACGGTATGACATAGTTAACATATTGTCTTCACCAAATGTGGTGGTGGAGTTCTAAAATGGAACACTAAAAATATTTCCCATTGTCCGGTGATTACTCATACATATCAAAAATTGAAATTGTTTCTAAATATTGAGAAATGTGGCATTTTGCTTGGTATTTAGGAAAGATTATTAAAAATCCTTGTAAAATGTCCCTTTAACGACTGCATCTACTGTATTCATTTGGTAATCAGGAGAAAATAAATATAATTAAAGGAAATCTTAAAGTGTCCTCTTTATATATATTTGGATCCATTTGTTTAAATTTTTTTTCCATTTCAATGAAAGTACTTCCAAAACCCGTCAGATGATGGAAAAATGAACAGCATTTTATACTGAGGATTGTTTGTATTCGATTGTTAATCCTTGTTTCGGGTTTGAGATATATATATATATATATATATATATATATATATATATATATATATATATATATATATATATATATATATATATATATATATATATATATATATATATATATATATATATATGTGTCAAGAAAATATCAGATACATAGATTTGAAGTGAAATACATTATGTTAGGGCATACTTTATTTTGAAATGAAGTATAATTCTGTAAAAGAGTTCCAAATTGATTTGTACGTACGATACTCAGTAAAGGCGTCTGAGTCCCATTTTTTCAATTAATGTTTCAATTAACGTTTTCATTATATAAGTGATTTTATTTCCGGTAATTTTTCGTTGATTGCCTCCGTTATGGCACCAGAAAATTTAGAGCAATGCCTGGACTTCAACGATATTTTGCTTTAACGTTAAGTCGTCTGTTCGGTGGAGTTTTTGTGCTTGAGATTACCGTAATGTATTTAAGATGGATCTTATAAAATGTGACACAGGGTTGTCATGATGAAACACTGATTGCAATGTTTGCCTTCGTAATAGGTCTTAATGATCAAACCTAATATTAAAAAAACCTTTCTAACGCCAATTAATTCTGGGCATTGCCTTGATGTCAAGTGATTTATTTTTTAAGATTTATCTGCTTGGTTGTGTTTCTGATGGCACTTGTAACATGCGACCGAGATCATATAATAGACCTTTCCTAACATCGGATAATTCAGAACATTATCTTGAAATCTGGCTTTAATTATGATTTTTTTCTTTGAGTTATGCTGATCGCCCAGTCCATGTATAAGCCACTGAATTGATATACAACAAACGCGAGCTTCCAAATTTTTTACATAAGCACAAGAGATCATGTTATCGCATGGTCAAATGATCAAAATTCATTACAACGCGATCGAGTTTTGAACTGCGCTCTATTCAACTGTGTGCAATTGCTTTCCCACAATGTTGGTATATAAATTCATTTTGATTTCATTTTCAATGTCATATAAATATTCACCTAAACGTCTGCACACATTTAACTACTTCTTTTTTTATTTGTTAACAATTTAAATAATCCGGTTCAAATAACAATTTTTATCAAAGAATCATAAATTCTTAAGTTAACCGAAAAACTTTTGCTACTGAAATATTATAGCATAAAGTACTTGAAATAAAATTCAACTATTTCTTTGTAAAATATATATGTATATAAAAACGACCATAAAGCTAAATAACAAGTACTAAACTGGCTAAAAGGAATTTTTCCATAAACTTTCGAACCACTGGACATTATGATTTTGCTTTTTTTTATAATTCTTATATGTAACTTCCACTTATGTTTATAAGTGGCCGGAGAAAAAACGAATTTTATTAGGAAATAACACAAGTCAAGGCCAGTTTTGTAAGCGTATAAAAATATATCAAGTGTTACTTTATAGTTCACAATGAAAGCCACTCTAAGGACTGTATATTTGAATTTCCTAGAAAAGGTCAAAGGAAATTTTAAAATAAATTTGAAAAATGTTAAGTGGAACTTCTTAACACATTAAAGATTGAAGCCTAAATAATTCGGAGAAATGTTTTATAAACTGAATTATTGTTTACAAAATATTAAAGTTTCTTAAAGAGCTAAATATTTTGAAAATATTTTAATAACCCAACGAATAAAATCATATTCTAACAATTATTCTTGGTATTAAAATTATAATTTGAAATTGTATATCTCTCGAAGTTTGTTGACAATAAAGTATTAGTATAAGACATTTGATCTAGGACACAATTTAGTATAAGACGCGTTTATTTTAGACATTTGTATCAGTAGAGTTTTTATAAAATAGTTTATCTCAGTTTATGCATTCGAAATTTTGTTTCAGTATATGACAAGAGATGTTGTATAAGACTTTATCTAAAACCAAACATCCCCAAAAGGAGGAACCTTAAGATGCAATTATTAAAACGTCATTTTATTTTGCATATTTGCATACTAAACTAGAACTTAACTAGAATTTAACTAGAACTAAACTAGAACTAAACTAGAACTGAACCAGAACTGAACTATAATTTAATTAGAATTGAGCTAGAATTGAACTAGAAGTGAAATAGAATTGAGCTAGAACTGAACTTGAACTGAACTAAAACAGATCTAGAACTAAAATAGAACTGAACTAGAATTGAATTAAAATTTAACTAGAACTGAACTGAACTAGAACTTAACGAGAAGTGAACTAAAACTGAACTAGAACTTGAAATGAACTACAACAGAATTTTAAATTTTTTGTATAAGAGTTTTCAATGTAGAAGAATTATCTATACCTGTATATAAACTATAAAAAGTGATATAAATTGTGTTGAAAATTTTAGTGAACTAAATGGAGTGAAGTTCTACAAATACGATAGAAGCATAAGATGAATGTATAAGAGTTTAAGTGTAGTATTAGATAAAATATATAAGTACAAAATACAAATGCTTGTAAGATATTACCACATGTCTAGAGATCAAGTTATAAAGCATGATTCATTTTAGTATAAGAGTTTATTCTATTGTGTATAAGAGTTTTAAATGTTCGATTTTTTACTTCTCAAAAATACATTTGTTGGGTTTAATTTTACTCTAAAACAAAAAACAGCAACCAACTGACCATTAATGCTCTCATACATGAACACAAAACTCATGTTACAATAAAAATATGTTTTAAATGTGGAAGTATATATTTCCTTTCTCTTCCTCTTTTTTTTATTTTTAACATAATTTCAACAATTTTGAGGTTTTTTGTAATTTATTTTCTAGTTCTTTTTTTTTCCTTTATTTTATATATTTTGTACTTTAAGTGCGCTCTTAAAACTTTGGCTTACAAATAAAGTTAGTAAAATGTACATAATAATAAAAGGAACACAAAAAAAAAAGAAGAACGGCGAAAAATATACCCTTGCACACATAAACACACACGTACCCATACAAACAGAGAGACAGAGGGAGAGAGTACAGCAAACAGAAGGAATACTTGTTTAATTTATACAACAAGAGTAGTGTTTGTCCTTACACACATGAGTTGAAAATACAAATTGATTTGGGTTTTAGTTCGTTTTTTCTTTTCATCTTGGTTTTCGGTGTTTTTCTACAGATTTCGTAGTAAGTTCTAAATGCTCGTGTATTTTATTTATAACGGTTCTTATAGTTTCAGTTACAACAGAGATGATAGTAAAGGTATTTGAATATGAAGTGAGGAGGGATGGAATATTTTTTTCAAAAGAATTTCTAGAAGGTTATTTTGAAGGATTTGAAGAACTTTTTGGTGGGCCCTCGTTTATGCTCGGAAAATTTTCTTATTAACCTTGTTTGTTTTATTTAGGTTTTTATTTCGATTTCGTTAGTATTTTTGTTTATTTGATTTCTGTTTAACCAAGAGGTTTCAAATTTACATGAGAAAATAAGAGGCAGAAAAAAAGGAAAATTTAGTAAAAACAAATCTTAAGCAAACGAAAAATGTGGAAAGAAATAAGACCAACAAAAAAAAAAAGAAGAAGGATATTGTGGTTGAGTGACTTCTTAAGTAGTTTTGTTGATTTTTTGTTTTTAACATTCAACTTGTAAAATAAAATCAAATACTTGATGTTCTTTGTTGATTTGTTATACCTCCCCGGACCAAACTCTTTTTTCATTCATGTTTGTAAGGAGTGTGACCGAAAAATTCTTAACAAAATTTTCAATCTTTACAATCTCCTTTTAAAATCTCTCACACTATTGAATACCTTTTTCGAGATCTTCAATTTTCTTTTAACTTAACTGGTCTTAGCTCTGGGTAGTTTGGGAGATTCGCCTCTCTTGGCACAAATACCACATTATTGTTCCTGTGACAGGATGCCAAGTTAGGTTAAATATAAATTATAAAAGTCTTATGATTGAAAACAATATTCCTGGATGTAAATTTCTGTATTTATATAATCCGTTGTAATAAAGGATTTTCCTCATTTACTGGAACTACATATTTCTGCTCATACCAAATTTGAAATAAAATGTTTGAGCAGGAAGTTGCAAATTATGTACCAGAACATACGGTCCTGGTACATATCTGAATTATGTAGCAGGAATATTTTTGATTTGACTTCGATTTCGGTAATCTGTTTTTAGCCTTTTAATTTTTAACAGCATTGCTGTCTGAGATTTTTGATCCTTCTACAGCTTTAACTTTTCGTTTAAAATACTTCGAGCACGTGCTGCTTCCCTACCGGAGGTGTTGGAAGCTGTTTTAAAAATGCTTTTCTTTTTTGGCTTTAGAAACATTATGGGGACCATACCTTCTAACTGAAATCCTCCCAGTACTGTTTAATAATATTGACACAGATGTATGAATGATTGACCTATTTTTTGATATTAACCATAAAATCGGACTGGTTTAACAATGGTTAACAATGTGATTAAAGAAAATTAAAGTAGTATTTGAAAAATGAGTGTGAGGAATAATTCAATTACACTTTTTACCATATACATATAAAAATATACACAGAGAGCGAGAGAATAAAAGACACTTCTAGGCAACAGCTGTATTTGTATGTTTGCAAAGGAAACGGAAATGCCAGTTGGTTACAAAAATTGCTATACAACAACTATAAAATTTAGATATTTTTTCATTTTGTTTCTTGTATTTTTTTTGTTAATTTTCACTACATGGACATGTGTAAGTGTATGTGTGTGTTTTTTCTGTAAACAATTGTGTATGTGTTAAACTTATTTGTAAAAATTAGTATTTCTGTTGTTTCAGTTGTATAGAAACTAATTTCTTATTATTGCATTTGTTGTTGTTAGTTTTATTGCGCTAACAGTATTGAGTGAATGTCAATCAGTTAAGACTTAACAGAGAATATGTTGGAATGTTCTGTTTTCATACTTTTAGGCGTTAAAGAAACTTCAAAATTAATTGTTAATGAGTTTGTAATTACTACAACAAAAAACGAATAAAGAAAGAAAAGAAAAAGAAAAACTAATACAATTATAAAGAAAACTTAAGAATTTTTAAATAGCTTAACTATTTTCCTAGAAAAAGAAAATAAAACTTATTTTGTTTGAAAACCTCACGTATATCCTTTATAAATCGTGTTTTCATTACAAATATCCTTTTGTACTCAATATGTGTGTATAAGATTTCTTAAGGTTTTTATTCCTTTTCATATTTATTTTGTTATTGATATTTTTATGCTTCTGGTTTAGTTGTATTCATTTCTAGTTTCTACACGTTTTTCCTGTTTTTTTTTTTTATTTTTTCTCTTCCTTGATTTTTCCTCATTTTTTTTTTGTTATTTTCTATTCCAAGTCCTATTTGTTTTACATATTTAAGGATTAAATTTTAGTTGACACAGCTGTTGTTCTAATTTTTTTTTCTTTCGAAAAAAATCTATTTTTTCTAAATGAATTTTGTTTTGTTTTTATTGTATTTTGTGAAATTTTTAAGCCAAAATAGAACTGAAACAAAAACAAACAAACAAACTAAAATATTTTCACAAAAAAAAAGCAAGAAAAAAACATTTTTATGTTTGGCCAAATTAATACTGAAATTAGTCCAAAATAAAAATAAATATTTACTACATATTTATTGTGAACAAAATAAATTTTAACTTTTAGTTTGTTATTTAGTAGCGGATTATATTTTGCCATAAAAATCTCTAATAACAGCTGCTTGCTAAATAAATAGGATTTGTTTTAATATTATATAATTTTTAACAATATTTTTTTTCTTGTTTTTTATAAGTTTGAATTATGTGAAAATATTATAATTAATGAAATTTTTTGGAGAGACAGAAAATCGGTAATAACTTTTCCTAAATTAAACAAAACTCAGTGGTTCCAAAACAACTTATTTCGATATAATTCAGTAACCTCCGAACCTAAGCGTATAACTAAATAAAATTTTACTCAGCTTTAGTTGAGGTGATCACAAATTAACTTTGAGGTTAACAGGCCTCCAACTGGTCGGAGTTCTAGTGAGTAACCTTTTCAAATCGATCATTTCACACACAGAAAAAAATCAATGTAAAATTAATTAAAATAATAAATAGTTTAACTTTTTGGAGTAATGACTTTGCTTCATAGTTAAGAAAAATGTTAATTTAACATTGTTTTACAGTAAATTAATTTCTTGAGAATATTCTTGAAATTTTATTTAAAAATAATTGCAAAAATTTATTGTTGTACAATTTAATATATTAATATTGAAAAATTCTTATATGTACGATATTATTTCACCACAAACGTAAAAATGTTTAATAAAGACTCAATGAAAACTCAATGAAAAAAATTATTTCTTCTCAAATCAACTATGTTCAATGTTGATTTTGCTTCATGTTTTTTTCCTGTGTGCGGGTATATAAATTTTTAAAAATTCATCAAAAATATGAGACAAAATAATTGTTCTTACAATACAAACTAAAAGTACGTTTACATATTGTTCATTTGCTGCAAGATTGTCATAACTCAAAATTTGCAAGTTTCGATTTAACATCAATAGTGCATAGTAAATAATGTATATCATAATCATATACACTATTTACTATGCACTTGTCAATAATAAACAGACAAGATTTCAATAAAAAATATTATACAAATTATATAGTTTATTGATTATTGTCAGAAATAAAGCTTTATGCGAAAAGTTTTCATTCCTGAATATCAAGAGAGGTAGAGGGAATGGTCCACATGATGTTTTAAAAGTCAAAATTGAAAATATAATTAAAAAGCTTCTAACACACAGAGGGAAAGCAGACGAGTTAGATCAGTGCTCGGACTCTTTGATAACACAAGGTTCAGGAAGTTCCTGACAGGAACGCTGCTTAAAATTTAGAGCCCATAGCAGAGCACGAAAATGGAAGTCCAATTTTCTTAACAAAATATTCTTGTTTTATAATGGATATCAAAACGTATGTGCTGGCAGATTTATCGCAACTTCCTTTTCAAAGATGTTGCTGATGCTGATACTCAAGTTTATGTTGGAGAAAAGTTAAGGAACCAAAAGCAATCAAAAATTTCGAAAAATCATATTACTTGGTATGACCAGCCAATCATTTGTTTCAATGAGCTCTATAAATATCGAAAACTGCATTAAGGGATGTTAAACAAAAAGGTTGCTCCCCTTTTAAAGAAAAGGTTGCTTTATAATGTGTCCACTTATTTTGCATTGGTTAACCAGCATATCATCAAAACTGCTCGGAGCTACAGCAAGTGGAGAGATATTGGCTCTTGACAAAAGGGATGGAAGAGCACATAAAAGGGTCCAAAAATGTGGTACACTTTTAAGGAAAAAGGGTTACCTGTTCGAACAAAGTGATAGAAAGCTCTATAAAAACCTTCATGGAAGGGTCATCACCTTAATGGAAGGGTCATCACTAGTGATTAAAATGATAAAAGTATTTGTTTTTTTTTTTTTCTTTATAAATTGTAATCATAATTTCACTCAAATAAAAAAATGAAAACTGCATGCTAAGAATATTTTGATCTCGCTCCTTAGATCCGGTGTGAGCATACCAATAAAGAACAGACGGACGGATGGAAGGGCATTGCGTATTTCGTACGCTTCTCCTTCATATTTAAAGATGGTGGATGATATAAAAAAATAAATCAGAAATATATATATTTTTTACAATTTTATTTTATAACCCTCTGGGAATTATCTGAATTATAAATAAAATAAATTTGACTCTTAATTAATATTTATTTTTATAAATTTAACTATTAGTTGTAAATTTTTTTTATCTTAAATCTGATTGTCATAATTAACAAATAATTGTTTTTGTTTTTTTGAAACATTGAATTTCATTTTTAAAGTTATTATTTTTAACAGAATTTTAATTCAGTTTCATTTTTGTTCTGGTCATGATTCGTATCAAGGAAAAACAAACAACAACAGTTAACTGAAAAAGGAAATGAAAATAAAAAATATGATTAAAAAAAATACATTTATAAAAATATAAAACAATAATAAAAAAATATATTGTAGCAAATAAAAATCTCTCTTTGCTATCATTTTGTTAACGGACACAAATATGAGTCCTTGGCAGGATTAAAAAACAAAAAAATAACAGAAAATGGTTTTATAGAAAAATTTTATGAAATATAATAAAGGTAATTTTATCTTTGTTTTTATAAATTTACATAACATATATCGCTCATTTGCAGCAAGGTTGTCATAACTCAAAATTTGCAAATTTCGACCACTTATCACCAATAGGTCATGGTAAATAATGTATTTCATTATCTGGAAAATTTTGTGCACATAAAACATTCATATATCAGATAGGATTTTAACAAAAATGTATTATGTCAATTATGTAACTTAGTGATTATTGCTAGAAATAAAGCGTTACTCCGGCTGTACTTTGGTTGTTGTTAAGCTTACATTACATATTATTTTGTACAAGTTTGTAAACTAATCAAATATAAAGTTTTCATTCATCTAAAACTAAAATCTAAGTCTAATAAAAATATTATTTTTTGAGTTATGACTACCTTGCAGCAAATGAGCCATATATCCATATATATATATATAAGTTTTTTATTTAGTTTTATTGTAACAACTACTACAGCAATAATGAAAAAGTATGGTAAATTTTTACACATACATACGTATGTATGTGTAATAATTATAAATATGAGTTTTTAATTGAATACAAATGAAATTCAGTAGTGATTTTTTAACGGAAATTAATAACAAAACTTTCAACATATTTTTAAAATATTTATAAAATTTTAATAAATAAAATAAATATTGATGATTTTTTTTGGGGTTTTTGCTTTAGAGCTTTTTAGACAGAATTTCTAATAATAAAATAAAATTAAAAATTTATTATTACAACAAAAAAAATCTGTATTGTTAATAATAACAAAATGTTTGCAAACAAAATAAATCTAATTAAGTTTGGTGAAACATCAAGGATAATTAATTTACATTAAAATAATTTGAAATGCAAAAAAAGAGATGCTTATATATATGTAAGGAGTAAGATTGAAAAATTCTTAACATATGTCAATAATATTACAATATACAGTTTTATATACGCTTTTATTTACTGGTAACGAAATTTTTAACCTTTTGCGGAAACCACTGTGATTAAAATTTTTATAGTACGTGACAGAAAGCACTTTTTTCGAACAGGTTGTCTCTATTAAAAATCTGTTACATCTTTGGACACATTTTTAGTACTCTGCAATACTTTTTTAAGAAGGGCCCAATATCTCTTCACTGGTCTTAGTAATTTGAAGGATTTACCTTTCATGTTTAAAATGCCACATTATTGTTCTTATACCACTTATGGACTTGTTTACCATAGTGTTAATGGATGCCAAGTCAAGCCAAAAATTAAAGGACCCATTCTAAAGTCTTATGAAATCTTTTTGTACAATTCTTTTGATGTAAATTTTGGTATTTATAAAGCCCGTTTTAACAAATGATTGATTTCTTTTGCATACTGTTTGCGATATACTTTTTGGTCAATTTTTACTGTTTTTGTCTCCTAAACTTTTTTGTAGTATTCCCTCGAGTAACAGCAATATACAATCTTTGTCCAGGAAGTTGGGAAAGAATCTGCCAAAACATACGTCTCTGGCAGATTCGTCAAGAATATTTTTGGACTTTAAATTTTCAGAATTATTTTGAGTCTTGAATGTTTTTTTAACCTGCATTAGCTTTTACTTTTTATATCAAATAGTCCGCAGCACTAAATAAACCAGACTGCTCTTATCAGGTGTATTGGTAGCTCTTTTAAAATGCTTTTCTATTTTTTTACTATTTTTTGACACTTTCTACCTTTTTTCTATCAATCGACTAGTTCTGTCCGTACTGCTTAATAATGTTGGGAATAGTTTGACGACTGACCTTTGAATGCTTGATCAACTTTTTGTTGCAACAAGTTGGATTTCTTGAAAATATTTAATAATTTTAATACGAACTATTTTCTGGTCACTCATTAAAACCATTATGTATTAAAAATTTTAATGAAAAACGTGTGTTGAGAATATTCCAATCTCACTACTTAATTTGTATACATTTAGTGTCCGAATATTTTAGAAAATATTTATGAAATTTTTGGGAAAAAACTACTTTTTGTGTAAATTTTCACAATTAGTTTAATGAAAACTTTAATAGACACGCATTTTTGCAATTTGCTGTTCAGGTTAACAAAAAAAACTTAAATTAAGGTTTAATTAGCTGGTATTTTTTTATTAAAAATTTAATTAAAACTATAACAAACAATATGGTGAATTAAAAATTATAATTAATATGAAAAATATATTATAGATATTAAGTGAAAAATATTTAATAATATCGTTCAACCCATATTCGTGGCGTAATTACATGAATGATGGGATTTTATAGATCTTAACTATATTTATTGCTTGCAAATCGAATCAGAAGGGATTTTAAAGATTCAAGTTTTAAAAAATTAAGGACTGAATGTACATATCATATCATCCATATTAAACACAAAATAAGAGTATAAGAGAAATATATTTTTATTTTGAATCTTCTAAGATAATAAGCAGAAAAATATTTTGACGCGATTTAGAAAAGCTAAGTTATCTCACAAAGAAACACAATTTTGTAAAATTATGAGGAATCATTATAACCTCCAATTATATTTAATTTTTAATGACAAAAATACAGAAGTTCTTTGTTCTATTTTAGAGGTTGTATAAGATTTCGGTATGCAATTCTTTTTGTATAAGAAATAATATCGTCTGATACATAAACTGACAGGTGGACTAACGGTCATAGCTTTCATAAAGAATTCAGATTATTTCACATGCATAATGACAATTTTAATATACCACTATTTAGTTTTAACAAAAATCGTAGTATAAGAGAATTTGTATAATGAAAACTTAACGAAAACTTTAGTCTCATTATAGGATTTTTATTAAGGAGGAAATAATAAGTAAGACAAACGTCTTAATAAACAGAAAATTTTTATATAAAAAAGTAGCAAAATGAGAAAAAATTAGGTAAAAGATAGTAATATGTGGCAAAGAACGAAGCATAGCAGTTTTTAATGGCTCAAAATTTGTAGTCTAAGAAGTTTAAAGCAGACAATATAAGTTATTGGTTCTCAAACACTTCTGGCCTTTTAATGTGCTCTTCAGTTCTCTTTTAACTAGAGCCCATTATCTTTCATTTAGCCATAGAACACGGCAGTTTGGAAGATTTTTCTCTCTTGGTATAAATTCCATATTGTTTTTCTTGTAGTCAAGGGCTTCTTTACTATAGTAACAGGTTGCCAAGTCAGGCCAAAATTAAGTGGACACATTTTGAAGTCTTATGAATTGAAACAGCCCGTTGTAACAACTGATTGGTTTTTTAATAATATTAGTGCACATTTAGTTTTTGTCACTGATTTTAATCAGATTAACAATTTATTTATTTGTCTGACAATAAACATGTTCTACAAAGGTAACTTGATCGAAAAAAATAATTCTTGTGTTAAAAGTTTTAATGAAAAACCTGTCTTAAGATTTTTTCGATCTCACTCCTTATGATTTTAGTCTTGGTTTCTTAACATTTCAGTGTGTTAAAATATTTTCATATCTTCTTGTTGTTATTATTATACACCAAATAAAATTGTATATCATTTATAAATAAGAATATTTGTGTACAAATCATTTATCACAAATTTATCTTATTATCACTCTTAATATCGAAATGATAAATGTTTTCTATTTTTATAAATTTCGCTATTTTACTGGGGGTGGTTCTATGAATCTACAATTTTTTTTAAGAAAAAACTGTCTTTGATTAAATGTCTCAAAATATATAATATTTCCTAACAAGTCTGATATAAAGAAAAGTAAAACATATACTTAAATGCCATTCAAGGATATTACAACAATTTGGGCACTCAAAATACGTTAACAATATTCGTAAGCAAAAGATTTCAAGAAGTGGCAATTTTTTCAAATGACACAGCCAAAAACTAATAATTTCTTAAAATGATGTATTGATTTTAGATTGACATCGGTAAGAAAAATTGTATACATCATGACCGCAAACTTTAGTTTCCCTTTTTGTTATGATGGCCACTGTGTGGGGGGTAAAAGGAAGAGCAGTATTGAGAAGAAAATAGAAAATAAAATAAAACATTAATGGAAAATTTTTGATAAGTGGGTTTAAAGAAATAGAAAAAAATAACATAAATAAAAGAAATAAGAAATGAGATTTTGGTATATTTAAATGAAAGACATAATGATATTTCATAAATTTAACCCATTAAGTGGGATATGATAAATTTTAAAAATTGATTAATTTTTTAAGATGTTTAATAAAAACCTCATCTCTCAGATAAAAAAATCATGGACCATATGCCGTACTATATTTTCAAATTTTCATGGGTTAATTTATGTGAAACCTAACGCATGTCCTTGTTAATATTTGAATAACATCGTACTAAGTTTTCTAGTTTTTCTATTTAATCCAAAAATGTATATCGTTTTTACAATCAATCAATTTGCTTTTGTGAAGTCTAAAATTTTATAAAATAAATTAAAAATGTTTTTTCTTGGTCATTTAAAATGGAAATTGAAATTGAAAGAGACCTAAATAATTTTCACACAAAGTGAAAAGATTCAATTTTGAAAATTTTATTTGATTGAATGTTTTTAATTAATAGTCGAAAGTTCCTTTTTTTTGGTTAAGTGACACTTAACCTGAATATGAAATGTTCTGTATGCTGCACAGTGTGTCTAATTCGATTAATTTTGAAAACGATAATTTTATTTTTGAACCATAAGAGATATTTGAATTATATTTCACACAATTAGAGTTGATGAATTTTGATTTTCACGAATTATGGCGCAAGTAAGTCTTACAATATTTTAATGTCTTGCCAATTTATACGAGGATCGGCCCACTTTTTCTTAAAAGTCCCGTAACAAATATCACATTGAAGGGCTTTAATTTCACATATACATTGACATTGTATTAAGATTTTTTCTAATTCCCATATAGGAAAGTCTGCGTATAAGACAAAATATTAAAGTATAAGATATAAGAAATCTTAATATAAGACCAAATTTTTAGTATAAGACAAATAAAGATTATTTACAATCTTAATATAAACAAACGTTCCGTATAAAATAGAATAGAAATCTTAATATAAGACCAAATTTGTAGTATAAAACTTGGGACAAAATTAATAAAGAAAATTTACGTATAAGAGAAAATACTAATTAAATGGTTATAGTCTTAGCATAAAACACAAGATTCAGTATAAGATTAAAAATAAGTATAAGATATATAAAAAATCTGAGTATAAGAAACTCTATGATGGAAGTTGAATCATACTCATACATTTAATGAGATGATAATTTGTTGTAAGTACTTAAACGTATAAACAAACATGCAGAGAGGTGGACGGACATAGCTATATGGATTATGGAATTTCTTATTTAATTACTCCTCCAACTCAAGATGGAACCTAATTGATTTTATTGTATCAATAAATTTTATTAATGATATATAATTTCTTTTGCAAACTGTTTGGCCATAAATAAAAATTTCAGTTTATTTTCTTAATTTTATTAAAGTTTCGAACTTAAAATGGAAACATTTCTTACAAAAACTTTATTTTGTTATGATAATTATAATAATTATTATAAATCGTTTCAAAACTTTTCTTTAGAGATGTAAGTTTAACACGCACATGAGAGCGCTCTTATAAATTCATATAAGTGTTATATTTTGCTCTTTTTTTTGGAAGAACTCAAGAATGCTAAATTAGGTTATGCCGAATCTTTAATACCCTTCACCATAAATGATAAATTTAAAAATTTTTGGTAACGTTTAGTTTAATTTCTTTATTTTTAATCGACAATTTTACGAAAGTTCTTCACTTAAACTAAGAGGTTGCCTCAGATATAGGTCTATATAACAAAATATATTGAACCGGGTTTGCTGGTTCTTAACAAAAACTACTCAGGACCATAGCAAGCATTTGTGATAAGTTTCATTGAGCTCTGTCAATTATTGTGGATGTGAGCATGTCAACAACAGAGAGACAGTCAACTAAGATTTTGATACGATGCCAGGATACATTACATACATTATGAAACCTGTTTTTTGGCGTTACACACGGGATGACAAACTTAATATACCCTCTTCACCACTTGTGGTGATGAAAGATATAAAAACACCCGCAACTAAATTATTAGCATAATTTTTCTAACACCCTCTCTAAAATGGAGCATAATTTTTTGCACTTTTTTCTCTTATTAAAACGCTGAATTTTTGGTTTACGTTCCTCCAAAAAGCTTTATTTATTCTCATATTATTTTCGTGTTTGTTAAATAAAATCAATAAAAGAAAACTTAAAAGTTTGCATGTCTTTTAGCAATTTATTACTAAACAACATTTATAAAATATTCTCATTCTGATGTTGTATTTTATACCCTCCATCATGGCAAATGGATATATTCATTTTCTCATTATGTGTATAACACTAAGAAGGAATCATCACTCATAATGTGTATACATTCTTACATCAAATCAAAATCTGTGTCGATATAGCTATGTCCGTCTGTCTGTGTTTCTGCCACGCTTACATCCACAAAAATTGACAGAGCTCAACAAAATTTGGCCTTAGTATTTTCTATATTTCTGAGAAATATCCTACTTAAAATCAATCAAACCGTTTTAGTATATCAAATGGTATAGGCCGACATCTGAGGCAATATCTTAGCTCCAGGGGAGAAATTAGAATAAGATGTTGGCAAAAGTTATATGAACTTTATTATCTTTCTAAAAATTATTAAAATCCGTTCAGTAGAAAAAAGTTATAGAAAAGAATATAACCAATTTTATGTCTCATTAAGTGTTCCTTCATTTTCATTTTTCATTTAAGAAAAATGGTTATATTTCTTATACATTTGTGAGTGTATGTGTGGGTACTTACTTACTCATTTATGGTGTAGGATATCGAAAATTCGGCATAGCCGAACATGACATTCTAACTTGTCTATTTGTTCTAAAATGTTCAACTCTTGTTAGTGGTTTGATTGTAAAACCTAACATAACAATACAAAGAAAGGCTTCTTTTGCCTTTCTCCTTCTTTTTATACCCTTTAACACCACAATTGGTGAAGAGGGTATATTAACTTTATCATTCCAAGTGTAACGCTTTCGTAATTATTATCAAAATTGTATAAAATTTTGTCATAGCATTAGGCTTCTTCTTGTACTTCTTTGCAATTCCAAAAATTCACAAAATCGGTTCAGTAATTAAAAAAGTTATAGCGGAATATGTAGCCAACTTATGACTCATTCAGTTTTTGCGTGTTATTTTAAAATATGTGTGAGTGTGTATGTACGAAACATAACGTATTTCCTTCACACGCATTTCTGGTAAAGGGTATTGAAGATTCGGCATTGCCGAATATAGCATTCTTACTTGTTATCAATTTATTAAATTTAACACCACAAAAAAAAACACAATACAGTGTGGCTCCTTTAAGTAGGCAACACAAAAAATTAAATAATTTAGTTTTCTTCCTTTTTTATGGTTTTACGAATTTACAAAAATCATCATTATAATCATTGATTACGTTATTATAGGATTTCTTATATTTTTTTGTGCTGTTATCATTATTAATGTTATATAAGACATTTTGGTTACTGCTGATGTTATGGTTGTTGTTTGGTCATGATGGATATTATCATCGAAATGTGTGGGAGGGCGTTGTTATTATGGCAAAAGTTTGAGTGTTTTCCTTCTTTGATGATTATCGTTTTTGTGTTAGGCTTTTGATTCTTTGAGAGAATTTTGGGCATTAAAAGATGATTGCTAATTATACCAGTTATAATAAAGTATTAAAAGATGATAAGGTGTTTTTGCTTCTCCTTCTTTGCGGAGGGGTATGATATGGTAAAGAGGAGAAAATGTTGTTTAAGCATAAGCGAATACTTGAAAGGACACACTAGAAAACTTTTTAATTTGAAATAAAGGAGTGATAATTTGTTATTCAGGTTCCTAAATTTAATACCCAGAATTTGACCTTTTGAACACTGTGTTATGATCAGTGATCTTTTTTCTAAAACAATGATAAAATGAGTTTCATTTTGATATTTTGCAACAAGTAAGAAAATTTCAGACGATCAAGAGGGACCATTTAATATCTTTTCGATTATCTTTAAAGCTCAGATCAGATTTATCGGAAAAGCGTTTTTCATGAAATTCTCTTAAAAAAATTTGAAAGATTTATGACGGTAAACTGGATATAAAATAATAGATTTGCCGCCGCAAGTCTTGAAGTAGAAATCATTGCAATAAACTCCATCAAAATCTAAATTGATTTAGCTAAGTCAAGGCATTCAAATTAAATGAAATTTTCCCGAATTATTTGTTGTTGTTTTAGAAAGTTTCCTGTTATAGACTGATATCTGGCACATTTTAAAATTTAGGCAGGAAATATTTCTCAATGTTTCAATAAAAAGTAATTGGTTTTGAAATAGATTTAACCTCAACATAAATGGGTTAGAAGAAAAGACATTTTGATAACTCCCGATATAAGAGTTTCATATAAGACCCTTGTTTTCATAAAATTGAACGACTCAAACAAATAACTTAATTATGTGTTTGGATATTTTATATATTTTAAATTTTTAAATTCTTAAAGAAAATCTGATCCGATATGGAAGATCTGAAACCACATTTCACTCTATTCACTGCTAACTTATGATAGTGAGAGAAGAAGAAAAATGAAGGTCTAATTATGTCTTTTCTTTCTCTCTATAAGTAAAGAGAATAAGACAAACTTTTGTATTTTATTTTTTTGGGATCAGATTTTAAAAGTCCAAGTAAAAGAGAACTTGATATGGAAATTTAGAAATCATATTTCACTTATTGTTGGGTCTACTTATATTTCTTCTAAGTGCAAACTGCAGAAAGAGAGAAACTCTATTTATTACTTTTTTATCTCTTTCTCTCTCTATAACTACAGATAAAAATAGAATATTTGTGCTTTCAGATTTTTCCACACAGAATCAGATTTTTAAAGTTAAAAAGTCTATTTAAGGTACGATATAGACATATATTTTTCTAGTCATGGGTATTCTGGATGCAAACTGCAGTAAGAGCCAGAGAGAGAGAGAATTAAAGATTTAGTTATTACTCTTTCTCTCTCTTATTGCAGAGAATAGGAGAAGTGATTCTAATGTTTATTAAAGAGGATCTGATTTTGTCTTATAAATAAAATTTCTTTAATAAAATTATGTTCTATTTTTTTCAACAGTCTCAAATCAATTGTTAAACAAATTATGATGATTTTGTCTTTAGTACTACCCTAATATTAATATGAAATCTAAAACAATAAAGTGTTTAGTAATCATAATGAATGGAATTAATATTAATTATACTGAAATGGAAAGAAATTATTCATTTTCACCAAAACTCAAAATATTAATAAGGATTAATTTCAATTATAATCGTGATTTAATACAAACTTGATTAAGAATTAACAATTAATAAAGTATATATTTTCCAAAAAAAAAGGAAAAGAGAACTAATGAAAGGTAACAGAGAAAGGTAACAGAGAATAAATAAAATTTGCACGAAAAGGCGGTAACAACTGAAGAAAAAATATTAATTATTCGAAAAGTAAGATAATATTCAGGATTTTAGTTTATTTTTCGTTTATATAAGATAATGAAGTATGAGTTCATTCGCATTTTTTCGAAAAGCATAGTAAATATTATTTTAATCCTTTTTATTTTAAATTTTTTTGTTTTTTTTTTCATTTTCCTTTTTTGTTCGTTTTAATACAAAAGTTTATCTATCTATAACATCAGGAGGGTTTTGGTTTTGGTTCGTAAAACTTGGTATTATAATTTTCCTCTTTCTAGTTATTAGGGAGAATAAAGTGGAAAAAAGGTATGTAAACAGAAAAATAGAAAAACATATGAATAATTCAGATTTCTTTGTAAAAGAAATGAACGAACATACATTCATGTTATTAAACGATAATTTTGTGGTGCAAAAACTATATAAAAGATTCATAACAATTTTTCTTGTTCTTATTATTCTTAACATTATTCTAGTCTAGTATTATTTTGTACATATTTTAGACAAACTTTTACTTTGGTTTGTTTTTTTTCCTCTCTTTTGAGCTATAATTTATACATGAATGTGAATATGAAGAATATATTGTTATGGTAATATATACTTACTAGATCAAATACTCTTCCTAAATAAATATTCAGAGAAAGGATGAACCTTGCAAAGAACTTTTATAGAATATCAGAAAACTGATAATTTTATAGAATAACAAAATTTCAAATTTTATTGACCTGTAATGACCTGGTATATGCTAAATATGGGCGTGGCGTGTTGTTAAAATTTTTGAAAATTGGCTCAAAAGTGAGTCACTATTTCGGCTAAAAAACTTTTCTCAATGGACTCAATCCAAAAGAGATCCAATTCTTTCTATAGGGACTAAGGAGGGAGATCCTTAGTCCCTATTAAAACTTTTAACCCAGATATTATTTGATTTTTTTAAATCAAGTTACCATTTGTTAAACATGTCAGTTTTATGTTTAATGTCATGTTTTTGGTATGACAAGAAATATACAGTTGTTGCAACGGGTTCCATAAATAATCTTAACAATAAGACTCATAAGACTCCAAATGTGTTCACCTCTTTTGGGCCTGACAATCTGTCTCTATGCTAAACCAGCCCTTCAGTGGTAAAAGTTTAATAATATGACATTTTTACACAGAGGCAAATCCTTGACCTCTTGTTGTAAGAGAGTTGAAGAGCACAAAAAGTTATCCAAAAGGTTGGTTTAAAATCGTTTATGAAAAGGAACATAAAAAGAAAATTTCATTACATATATATACTGACCATTTTTCGATCTCACTCCTTATAACTCCTGCATTATGGAGTGTTTTTTCAGATGCTTTATATTTTTTTATCAAATTTAAACGTTCGTTATACAAAACTTTTTAATTTCAAAAGGCATTTTCTGTATGTCTCCATTAATAAAAATGTTTAATTATTTTTCGTTTAATGGGAAACCCTTGTGCAAATATACAATTTGATAGATAACTTTTATACGCCTTAACTTATGCAGTTTGTTTTTAAACACAATAGCATACAAGCACGTTTACCGTTAACCTAAATACTCACACAAGTAAACAAATAACTCTCTTATTCATTTATTCTCTTTAACACACACATTGACACGTATATTAAACTCTATAATATCCCCGTAAAGAAAAGTCGTTAAAAAACGAAGTTTAACAGATACATTACATAATACATTACCACAACATGACTGAGAAACCATATTCCAAAACTTTGTTTTTTAAAGTTAAAAAAAAGGAAAAAAAACTTTGTTTTATATATTTTATTTCTGAGTAATTAAAATAAAAAATTGTTTATTCATAAGTAAACTTAATTAAAAATTATTTAACAATTGTTTTCTTTCATTTTCTTTTTAGGTAAGTTGAAGTCACTGCAATAATACCGCTACGCCCTCTCAGGTTTTTAAGGTAAAATTTAATATATGTTATGTGTTCAAGTCGGAAATATGAACTGTAATCAAGGAAATCTTAACATGTCAAGGTTTAGACAGTTAAAATTAGAGGGTTCTGAAAAAAAATTAATGTTTTGAAATTTTTTATTAAAAATATATTTTTGACAAAATTTTCTCTTGACAAAAAAGTTTTTTTCACACAATTTTCTATTGAATAGAAATTTTCGACAAAATTTTCTATCCAAAGAAACTTTTTCATTTTTGACAAAATTTTCTATTGAATAGAATTTTTTACAAAATATTTTATTAAATAAAATTTTTTGTACAAAATGTTCTATTGAATAAACATTTTTGAAAAAATGTTCTATCGAAAAGAAATTTTTGACAAAGATTTCTATTAAATGAAAATTTTGACAAAATTTTCTAATGAAAAAAAAAAAATTGAAAAAGATTCTCATAATATTTTAGACAAAATTTTCTATTGAGAAATACTTTTTTGCAAACTGTTCTATTGAAAAATATTTTTACAAAATTTTCTATTGAATAAAAATTTTTTACAAAATTTTCTATTGAAAAGAAATTTTTGACAAGGATTTCTATTGAATGAAAATTTTGACAAAATCTTCTAATAAAAAAATCGAAAAAATTCTCATAATATTTTAGACAAAATTTTCTATTGAGAAATACTTTTTTGCAAACTGTTCTATTGAAAAATATTTTTCACAAAATTTTCTATTGAGTAAAAAATTTTGACATAATTTTATATTGAAAAAAGTTTAACGAAATTTTCTATTGGATAAAATTTTTTACAGAATTTTCTATTGAAAAATATTTTTCACAAAATTTTCTGTTGAGTAAAAATTTTTGACAGAATTTTCTATTGAAAAATATTTTCACAAAATTTTCTATTGAATAGAAATTTTTAACATAATTTTTGGTAAACTTTCTATAACGTTGAAAATTGTTGAACATTTTCTATAAAGTAGAAAATTTCAAAACAATTTCCTTTAAAGTAGAAAATTTTGAAAAAAAGAAAATTTCCTACAAATTAGAAAATTTTGAAAAAAATGTCCTATAAATTAAAAAATGTTAAAAATCTTTCAATAAAATAAATTTTTAAATAAAGTAGAAAAATTTTGAAAATTTTCCCTTAAATGTAGAAAATTTTGAAAGAATTTCTTGTATATAGAAAAATTTTGAAAAATTTTCCTATAAATTAGTATTTTTATAAATTTGTATCTCACTGTTTGATTTTTATAAAATTTTATTTTTTTAGAAACTTTAAAATTATTTATTAACGGATATTGATTATTGAAGTTTTATCGAATACTCAAAGATTCGACTGTTGAAAGCTTCAAAACAATTTTAAGTAGGTGCCCCTTATACACATCCGTTTGCCCACGTTTTCCCTTTAATTTTCATTTTATATGAACTATGTATGATATTTTTTTCTTTTTTGAAAAAAAAATATAGATTGAATTTCTAAAACCGTAAAAATTGCGCAGTTTTCTATAATTTGTTGTTTTTATGGTAACATGAAACCTTAAATAAATTAATAAAAAAATATTTTGATGAAAATATGTTTGTTTTTAATAAAAAATAATAATACTGAAAAATAATAATACTTTATTTCTAACCCATATATATATTTATTTATATATGTACAATAAAACAACAAAAATAATAAACTGAAATTTAATATATTGATTGTCAAGCTATAAAGGTAGGAAAATAGACAAGGACTAACTAAATGAGTAACTGACTGACTGCCTGTTTATAATCCCAGTTCATTTTTATGCCATTGTGAACATATTTCAGAAAAGAAAGAAATATTGATGAATTATTATTATTTTTTTCGTATTTATACCTAAATATTTACGCCTACAAATAACCTATAAAATAAACTGAATAAATAAAATAAATATTCTTCTTAAATGTTAATTTATGTTCATACATATATGTGTATGTGTGTGTGTGTTTGTGAAAAAAGAAATCAAATCAATTGTTTTATAGACCACTTATAATATTAAACAAACAAATAAATAAAATATATACAGGCCCGTACAAAATTATTGGCCCAGCATGTGTAATTTTTTATTTCAATTTTCTAGTAGCTTTAAAGTCTTTTTACTTTATAACTTCATCTAAGCCAATAAATAAATTCCGTTCTTCCTTAAACGTCTTTTGAAAATCAGATTAATTTGAATTAGATCACTTGTTGGCCTGTTTGTTCTGTTCTTTCATAAATATTTAATTGGTGTGGGGTGCGATAGATTATGAGCCATATTGTAAATTAACATATAAAGATCATGGGCTGAATGTTTTGAAACGCTTTCTTAGAATGTGAAACTTTTCTGTATATTTTCCTTTTAAATATTAAACAAAAAACTGTCTTATCCATAATGCCGTCTATAATAAACAGCTCACCGGCAGCCCACATTATTGCACCCGTTTTGCCATATTTATAGCAGGATAAAAACTTTATTTTTCATATTCTGTATAGGACTTTCTGAAAATGATAATTCGCCCTCAATATATAATAAATATGCTTTCATCGGAGAAAAGCACTTGATTCCCAAATGTAAAAGGTTTACTCTTATACTCTTACGTATACTCTCATGTCTCGAGTATTATAACCAGCCTAATGGAGCACTCTACGTACAGTGATGGAGTGAATAATTTTTTATATTCCTGTTGGTGGTCAGCTGTAATTTTTTTTGGTCGTCCGGTTCTACTCGAACTTTGGAAACCTGACTATCCTTAAACCATAGGATAATGGTAAAACATCTCTGTTCCAGTATTTGACCTTTGCAGGTACAGTACAATTTTTCTTCAGATTCGTAGCGAAACAATTTCTTTCATGGTTGCAAGATTTATGAAATTTCAAAAAAATGATCATGAACTTTTTTATTTAATTTTTTTGTGTATTTAGCAAAATAAATGTTTGTATCAATTAAACCACTTATGGTTGTATTCAGTGTTAACGATTTTCTAGTCTTAAATTTAGTTATAAAGACAGAACAATTAAGATAAACATAAAATGCTTGCTGTGCCAATAGTTTTGTTCGGAACTGTATAAAACGATTTCTATTAAATTCTTGTAAAAGTATTGGAACAAATAAACATAAACGCAGATTTCAAAATTCTTTGAATAAATTGAGAATTTGTTCATAAATACACAGACTCATACACACAGTGATTTAAAATAAAGGAATTTATATATATTTTTGCCAATAAATAAAATCCGTCTATTGTCATATATTACATGCCTGCTCCTTGTCTTCGGCTCATGGTGGATATTTGAGTCAAAAAGGGGTTTTTTGAATATTATTTATAAAATCTCAAAAGAGAGAGAGAGAAAATAACGAATAAAATATAAACACAAAAGCAGCAAAGTGTCAAATTTTAGCATTGACAAGTGTCTATATACATGTGTTTATTATATAAACACAATCACATTAAAAACGCTTGAAACTGTTTCACACATGTGAAAAGGAATTTAATTTTATTTTCACATATCCCAACTGTCAAAAGAAGAAAATGATAAGGTACAGTTTTGCCATGGTTTATTAAGAAAAAAGTTTGTGAACTAAAAATAGAATCCGTAAAAATTCAAAATAAGAAGTTTCCTAAAATGTATACACATTTTAAAATTTATCGTATAAATTGGAGATATAAAAAGTCACATGTTTTTTTAATACTTTATTAACATGATGAATCTGTCCTTCTTAGGCCAAACAATATGTATTAAAATCTTAAAACTCATAGTAGGAAAACTAAATAATTCTAAAGAGTGTTTTCTTAATTAAACTGATCCTACAAAAGCGCAGTGAAAGATCTGCGAAGCCTTCAACTACTTTGGATTTCAGTAATAAGGCTTGCAAGTGGATTTGAATAAACATGCAGCTTCAATAAATATTTTCCACGTATTTTCTCAAATTCTTCCTTAACCACTGGTATTTGTGTGTTGTTATTTCTAATACTTCAAATGATTTTATTGGACCTCCTGTTTAAGATCAATGTTTATACTACTCCCATAGTTGCATATCATGTGTTCATACTGGTATGAATACGGTTTCATACAGGATGACTTTAATGCAAAAACTATGAAGATTGGATGATTTCCCTTTCTATAAAATAGGATAAAAATTTCCTATAAAGAATAAAACTTTCAAAAACCTTCTATAAAATTATTTTTTATTAAGAAAATTTTCTGTAAAAGAAAAATTCATTTATATTGAATTTTGACACTTAAAAATGTTTGCTATAAAAATGTTTGCAATATTTTGTATGAAATAGATATTTTTTTTAATTTCCTATAAAATAAATATATATTTTTTTTTAATTTCCCATAAATTAAATTATTTGCTAAACTTCTTTAAAAGAGGAGGTTTTTGCAAAAAAAATATCATTAAAGAGTATTTTGGAAAAATTTCCTATAGAAAAGAAATTTTTGTAAAATTTCCTATAGAAAAGAAATTTTTGTAAAATTTCCTATAGAAAAGAAATTTTTGTAAAATTTCCTATAGAAAAGAAATTTTTATAAAATTTCCTATAAAAAAGAAATTTTTGTAAAATTTCCTATAGAAAAGAAATTTTTGTAAAATTTCCTATATAAAAGAAATTTTTGTAAAATTTTCTTTAGAAAAGAAATTTTTGTAAAATTTCCTAAAGAATAGAAATTTTTGTAAAATTTCCTATAGAAAAGAAATTTTTTTAAAATTTCCTATAGAAAAGAAATTTTTGTAAAATTTCCTATAAAAAAAATTTTTTGTGAAATTTCCTATAGAAAAGAAATTTTTGTAAAATTTCCTGTAGAAAAGAAATTTTTGTAAAATTTCCTATAGAAAAGAAATTTTTGTAAAATTTCCTATAGAGAGGAAATTTTTGTAAAATTTCCTATGGAAAAGAAATTTTTGTAAAATTTCCTTAGGATAGAAATTTTTGTAAAATTTCCTAAAGAATAGAAATTTTTGCAAAATTTCCTATAGAAAAGAAATTTTTTAAAAATTTCCTATGGAAAAGAAATTTTTATAAAATTTCCTATACAATAAAATTTTTTGCAAAATTTCCTATAGAAAAGAAGTGTATAGAAAACATTATTTAAATAGAAAAATTTTAATAGGATTTTTTTTTTTTAATTTTTTATAAAATATTTTATCTATTTTGAAAAATTTTCTATTGAATAGTTTCTTTCCAAAATTTCCTTTTGTATAAAATTTTGTTTAAATTTCCCTAAAACATTGAAGTTTTTGTAAAATTTCCTTTAAAATAGATATTTAGAAAAATTTTCTTATTATTCAAATTTTTGAACATAAAAACGCTACAATTTAATGGAACATCTTAAAAACCGACCCTTAATAATCAAACTCCAGTCAAACCCTCTTTAAGAAATATTAAGATTTCAGAGAAAAAACAACATGAAATACAAAAATCGGTTTAATAATTTCTGTTTCATACACATTTCCCCAACAACTTCTGTCAAAGTCTTTCAATTTCTGTCGGCGTTTTGACAATGTATGTGTGTGTCTCTGTCTTAGTGTTTTCCTTGTTTAATATCCTCTCAACAACATTTTTTCGTCTTATATATTTATTGTGTATATCATGCTGTTGTTGTTGTTTTTGGTTAAGACTGTTAGTTTTGCTTGTCTCCTTTAGCAGGTTGGGGTTTTATTCTTAAAGTTTTTATTTCGTTTAGTTTTATCCCTCCACCACTTATCTTCGAACTCCAAGTGGTGAAAAGGGTATATTAACTTTATCATGACGTATGTAACGCTAAGAGGGAATCATCTAAGACCCCAAAATGTATAAAATCAAAATCTGAATTGAGTTAGCTATGGTCTAAGTGGCAGAGCTAACTGAAAATTGGCCCGAGTTTATTTTCCTGAGAAGTTTCAAAACCAGCAAAATCTGTTCATTAAATTAAGAGATATATAGGCCGATATCTGACGCAACATCTAAGTACAAGCAAAAGCTTTCGTAAAATTATTAATTATTACTATTAATCGATAAATTAGAAAAAAACATTTTGCCACAACATTATGTTATATTTAAGTCATTATCAATCCAAAAGTTATCAAAATCGGTCCGATGAAAAAAGTTATAGCCGAAAATATAACTAACGTTATAAGTTATTAATGTTTCTATGTTGTTTGTATATACGTGAGTGTATATATATACACATATATACATACTGTATCTAGAAAACATAACGAATTTACTTCAAACGCATTTGTGGTGAAGGGGTTTGAAGTTTCGGCATAGCTGAATATAGCAGTATCACTTGTTTTTGTTTTTGTTTTTTTTTTGGCAATTTCAATATATTTCGGTTTGAAAATGAAGTCATTTTCATGTTGCGAATTACTTATAAACTTTGACATGATAAACGCATATGTCAATTGTGTAAAAGAAACAACAAAAACAACAATATTAATATCACACACACTCACACACTTTAACACATAGAAAACAGTGCGTGTTATTTTATGTTTTAGTCAGTTATAAACACAACACCATTACAGAATTCTTGTTTATATATTTCTATATAAAAATATTTTTTATATATTTTTGTGTAGATTCTCTTTTCCTGTTTATTTTTTCCTCTTTCTTTTTTATGAAGAAGGGGGTCAGAGGGAGCCACAAGACTATTGTTTCAATTTTTATGCCATACAATTTCACACTGTTCCCTTTTATATATATATTCGTACATCATGTATAAACACTTTATATTTTGTATTTTTTATGGGTTTTGATATGTCTGACTAGCTGAATTGACTGAAATGAAATATAAAAAGTTTATTGAATATTTGATTTTATTTTGTTAACAAAAACAAAAAAAAAATAATAATAAAGTAAACTGGGGAACAGAAAAGAGTAAAATACACTATTATTAGATTGAATATTTAATGAAAGTAAATCATATAAATTGCTGGTGTGATTTATGGCTTAAATATTAAGTTCAATGGGATTTTTTAATGCATTCAGCTAGCTGAATTGGTTTATGGAGAGAATTTTTAATGATATTTTTTTTATATGGATTAATATTTTTATGAAAATGAGCTAGCGGAATTTAGTATAAAATGTTAGAACCAAGTAAATGAAAGGAGTAAGATCGAAAAATTCTCAAAATACATATAATAAAAACGAAACCACTAAACTTATTAAACTTATATTTTATTTTTTTATAACCACCACCACCACAAGTGGTGAAGATACCATAATGTAAATATATACTTAAAACAAATCAAAATCTGAGTCGATTTAGCTATGTTCGTCTGTCTGTTTTTTTGGCACCCTCACATTTACAGTAATTTATAGAGATCAATGAAATTCGGCATAAGTATTTGTTATGGTTCTTAGGAGTTTTATATTTAAAATCATTAAAATCGATTTAGTATATCAAATCATATAAATCGCCACTGAGACAATTTCTAAGTTCCAGTGAAGAATTTTTGTAAAACTGTCAATTAGCAATCGACAAATTAAAATAGGATTTTGGCATAATTTAAAGTTGTAGGTACTTCATTATCTTTCCAAAAATTATCAAAATCGGTTCAGTAGAAAAAACTTATAGTCCAAAATATAACTACATTTATGACTCATTAAGTGTTCTAGTATTGTATTTAAGAAAAAATATATATTGTTTAGATTTGTGGGTGTATGTGAGAGTGTGTGTATACGAAAAATAACGTATTTACCAAAACGCTTTAGCGGTGGAGGTATTGAAGATTCGTTTGCCTCTCTTACGGACTTGTCTCTCTTTCTGAGCCATGTATGTTTTAAAACCTTTATTGGCTCTAAGTTTTCTTACCAAATAAGTCCGTGCTAAGCTAACTGGGCTGCTTTACTATCGAATGTGTTAAGATCTCTTTTGTAATGCTTTTTATTTTTATGATTTGGACACATCATGTGGACCATTTTTTCTACCTGAACCAAATTTTCTTAGTATGCACAAGTTCTCCAGGTGCTGTTTACTTACATTGGAAACAGTTTGATATAGACTTTCCAGATCAAATCTGTTTTAGTAAAGAATATGTGCCCTTTTGTGCGTCCTTATAATTTTTTATGCAAAATTAACTGAATTAGAAGGTTTCTCCGTTTTCGAGTTTAGTATCGATTTATAGCATAAAGGATTTTTTATAGTGGAAGTAAGTCCATTCATCCTTCCTTATTTTTTTAAATCTTCTTAAATAAAATATCTTACAATCTTGATTTTAGATTCGATTTATTTGTTCTGCAGTCGGTTTTTTCTTTATTTTTATAGAAAATCCACTTAATTAAAAGATCTACCCGATTTTGAGTTTATATTCGATTTATAGCTTAAGACCGTATGCTATTAAATTTCTTTATAGCTGAAAGTATGGAACTTATTTTATGCAAACTCCATGTGAAAGTACTAGTGAAAAAGAGCAATCTTGCTTAGGTTGGTAGCACCTATTTTCCCTTCGTCTTTAAAATTAAATACTAAATTATTTATAAGAGAAATTTCCTCTCCGATACAACAACTTAAATTTTTTCTAATTAATTATAGAAAAAATTTTTAACAATTTCAGTTTTAATCAATCAATTAATTTTGATTTTAACATTTCAAAATTAATGACAATTTTGTTTGATTACAAAAAAACATTAAATATTTATAAATTTCATAATGTTTTTTGTTGTTTGTCCTCATTAACTAAATGCAGCTACTGGCATAAATTATAATTTTAAAATAAAAAAAATAAAATATTATAAATATTTTTATCTTATTAACGAGATAATAAAAAGAAGAAAACTTGTTTACAATTTTATGCTCTCCACCATCACAGGTGGTGAAGAGGGTATATTAACTTGGTTATACCGTGTGTAACGCTAAGAAAAAATATCCCATAATCAATAAATATTCTTGCAACAAATGACATTCACAATAATTTACAGAGATCAATGAAATTTGACCTGAGTATTGGCCATGGTCCTGAAAAGTTTCCTTTTTAAAATCAACAAAATTGGTTTAATTTATCAAAAGATATATCCCTATATCTGAAGCAACCTCTAAGTTCAAGAGAAGAACTTTCGTAAAATTGTTAATTATAAATCGACAGATCAAAGTGGAATGACAAAATATTACGTTATATATTTCATTACCATTAAAAAAAAATTATCCTAATCGGTTCAGTAGATAAAAGTTATAGCTTAACATATATTTCATACGGAGGGTACTGAAGATTCGGCATAGCCGAATAAAGCATTCTCACTTGTTTTAAAAATATTTTGACAGAAGTAAAGAAAAAAAATGTCTCAAAATCTAGTTTACTGTCTGCCTGACTTCACTTTTATAATGACATTATGATGAATTACAATTTGTTGGGTACAAATAGAAAATGATAGAAAATTGTGTAAAAACATTGAAAAAAAATTGTTTAAATGTTTGTTTATGACATGATGTCACTATTAAATCCGTTTTGGGGTTTTTTGCCTTTATCTCAGCAATAATGTATTATTTTTTCTATATTTAATGCAGTTATTTGTGTAGAGAAAATATATAAACGTAAAAGAAATGACAAATGCAATCTTATCGTTAAAATAACCTAAATGCAAGAAACGACAAAAATTTTAGACAAGATAAAGAAATTTGATTTTTTTTGAAAACTATTGAAAACATCAGCAATATGGTTTTGTAATAGAGTACTTTAAAAAATTAAATAGATTCGAAAGGAGTTAAAGTCAGATTAGACAAATATTTGGAAACAAATTTTTACTACGGCTGATATTAATATTGGATAATATTTGTTCCTTGAAATATGAAATATTAAAATTTATGCAGGATTTTTTAAATATGTTTAATTACAGTCAGATTAGGCAAATATTATAAAGAGAATGTGATTGAATTAAAGATTTCTTAATTTAAATAAAATAAAAAATATTATTACAAATATTTATAGTATTTCAAATTACAGTCAGATTAAGCTAATAATAAGAACAAATATTTATGGAAAAAATTAGGGAATTTTAGGTGAAAGTCAGATTAAGCAAATACAACATTAGATCAGTAAATAAATTAAGATTTTATATATAAATTTAGCCTGTATTTTTTAAATTTATAGAGAACATATTTTTAATAAATTTTAAATTACATTAATTATTTTTACATCAACTTTTTTAAAGGTCAAATATTTTCCCAGTTTGCCTTTATTTTTTAAGGTAAAAATATATCTCAAATTTTGCATTATCTCTCCATTAAACTCTATTTTATATCTCTTACAATTTTCAATATAAACAAGATATATTTGTACCCTCCATCACCACAAGTGGTAAAGTGGGTTTATTAACATTGTCATTCCGTGTGTAATGCTAAGAAGGAATTATCTCAGATCGCATCCACAATTGATGAGAGCGCATAACGAAATTTGGCCTGAGTATTTGTTATAGACCTGAGAAGCTTTTGCAGTCTGGGTTTATTATATTAATAGATATAGACAGATATCTGAGGCTACCAGACGAAGAACTTTCATAAAGTTGTCAATTATAAATCCATATGACATTAGAATGACATTTTGCTAATAATATTAAGTTCTACGTATTTTATTATCGATCCAAAAATTATCAAAATCGGTTGAAAAAAAGTATAAATTTAAGTTTATCACTCATTAAGTGTTCCTGTGTCATATTTAAGAAAAGAAAACGTATTGAATACGTTTTATAGTGTACAAATACACTACTCATACCGTATTTACTTTGCATGTAGTTTTTTTTAGGGTATTAAAAATTCGGCATAGTCGATTATAGAAATTCTTACTTGTTTTCTGTATAATAAAGTTATTCAAACATTTAATTTCAATATCTGTTTTACAATTTTCTATCAAGATAATCGTCGTATTTAATATTTATTTATGTTTATAACAAATATCTCCTTTTTCTAGCGATGTAAACTAAAAAAGACGCCATAAATTTATTTGATTTTCAAATGAACCGATTAGGCCTCATAAATATTTTCTTTTCAAAAAAATATTTGTTTCGTTGTGTTTGTTTCTCTTAATTTTCCAAATAATTTATATCGTTAAAAAACGTGACTTTTTTTCAATTTTTTAAAAATTTTTAAATTTTAGAAAAAAATTTTGTTTAAAACAAAACTTAATTTGGCCCAACAAAAATTATTTGTTTATTTCGTTTCCATTTTGTATTTAATTCTTCAGTTTGAAAATGTTTTAATTTTACATGCAGAAAAAGTGGAAAAAGGACAAAATCGTGTGCGATTTTCCAATTTGTTACATATAAAGTTTGAAAAAACACGTACAAAAATCATAAAAATCACTTGTCTTAATATTTAAAATAAAAAAAAAAAAAACATTAATACATTTGCCACGCAAATTAACTTTTTATTTAAGTCTTTTCTTATTTTATTTAACTTTTAAAGGTGGTTCCTTTGTAGACATTTTACGGTAAATTATTTTGAGGTTATTAAGGGAAATAAACAGAAAATTTAAGTACTTGAAAATAACTAAGAAAATTTATGGTTAATAATATGCGGTTATAAGGACTGTGATTGAAAAATTATGAACAAACGTCTTTCGTTGAAAAACGAAATACGATTTGATGTTTTTTAGATCAAGTAACCTTCGTAAAACATATCAGTTATTATTAGTGTATTAAAAATCGTCATTAACAGGAAACCGGTTTTCGAGTTATTCGAAAATTGTTCTTTACAAAAAAAAAAAAAAAAAAAAAACGTTTTCAAATACGTTTTTAAGTAAAAAACTGATTAATCGGTTTTATTTCATTATTATAAATTTAGAGAAAATAAAATTATTTATTAGAAATTTGGAGTTTAGTCGTTACCGTGATAAGCGCCTTTGTATATAAAATAACGTTTTTAGATATTTCGGTTTTATTTAAATTCATTATCCTTTACGTTTACAGAAATCCTTCTTTAGTTTCTGAATTTATCTATGTTAATGGATAAAAGATCTTGTAAAATGTCATTAATTATTAATAACATAACATAATCGATTCAGGATATGAGATCCAATAGTTGCAGTACTTTTTTCATGTTGCACGCGGAATAAAAAAATTTTAAAATTATTATTCATGTCGGAATGTACAAAAACAAAGCTGAAAATTCGTGTGAAAACGTTAAAGACTGCTTTCCATTAGAAACCACTGAACCGGCTGAAAAAAACCTGTCATGTCGAATAATTCAACAATAGAAATTAGTCGAAACCGGGAGATTTTTCTAATATTAAAAAAACAGTTAACCGGTTTCCGATTTCCGGTTTTGAAATACACAAGTTATAACGTTTAATTTCAAATAAATCTGACTAAAATGGGTGACCAGAAAAAAGTGAGTACTAAAATTATTAAGTATTTTCAACAAACTCCGATTTGATCCTACAAAAATTTAGCCAAAAATTCAAAGATCTGTTTATAACGTTTTTAGACAATATCGCGAAATATTAAGAAAAAATCTGGTTCAGGAAAAAGAAATGTTTCACATGATCTTAAGATAATGCAGGGTTTAAAATATACAAGATACAAAAAGGGCTCAATTTGTACTGAAATTCACATCAACCAATGTTTAAAAATAGACTGGTTCTATTCATAAGACTTCCACTTATTTTTGACCAGACCTATGGTAGACAAGTAAAAGTGATTGGAAAAAGGACTGCCCGAAGCTAAGGCGGTTGGAGAGATATTGAACTTTTGTTAAAAGAGAATTGAAGAGCATAAAAATGGTGCGCAAATGTATGGCAGATTTAAAACCTGTTAAAGCAAAGTGACAGAAAGCGCTTTAAAAATGTTAATGGAAGGATTTTCTAAAAAGGTTCAAAATGTTATCACTACTGATGAATATTTTTTATTACAATAATTTAAATCAGGTGAGAAAAGAAATATAACAGTAGGTGAATTTTTCGATCTCAGTCCTTAATATTTAAAACACGTAATATAAAGTTTAATAAAAAATAATATGTAGACATAATCTATTTTTTATCTAAACTATATTTACTCCCTAAATAATGTCTTTTTATTATTTTTAAAACATATTACAATTTTTATAGGCTTCCAGACAAATGGACAGACATCATTATAATATTTTATAAAATAATTAGTAAAAAAATTTTAAAGTTTTCGAATGTTAGAAAACAATATTAATTATCGTTTATGTGAGCGGTTTATTAAAATAATTATTATGTCATAATAAATCCTTTTTTATGTAAACCAATAATTAAACAATTGTTTGTTTTCGAATTTTATGTAAAAAGTCAACTACAGACAGACAGAGGGACAGACTTATTTACATTGATTTAAAAGTGGGTTTTTCTGTAATTAAAATAGAAACTTAAATTATTTAAAATGTAAGTTATTTTAAAGGCAGAACAAAATAATTACATACATATTTAAGGTTTTCTAAATTTCTTTTAAAATTTTCATGAGCATTTTTTGTCAAAAATTGTTAGTCAGATAGACAGAAGGACGGATGATTTAAATTGATTCGTAGAAATATTTTCGTAAACATTAAAAAAATATTTGGACAAAGATTTTATTTTAATATTTCCTTTTAATTTAATTTTCTGTTACTTGAGGTAGTTATTAAGTTAAGGGGCTTCTTATAATATTATTATATAAATGTAATCCAGTCGGATTATATTTGCTATATATTAAAAAAAAAGAACAAGAAAAAATGCTATATTTGGCTATGGCGAATCTACAATACCCTCTAACACAAATGTCTGAGATGTAAAAATGTTATGTTCCGTACATAAGCAATAACACATACACTCACAGACATATGCAATACATAAAAGTTTTTCTTAAATGTAATACGGAACGCTTAATGAGGTACAAAATTTATTATATTTTTGACTATAACTTTTTTCTACTAAACCGATTTTAATTTGTCTGCGGGCGATCCTTTGAATGAAGGGGGGATCATTTCAGTGAAAAAAAAGGAAAATTTTTAAACATGATTTACACGGATTGATATTATGGGTATTTCAGCATAAAAAAGTGGGAATCGTTTCAGTTTTCTAATTTATAGACAAGTTCATATATATTATGCTGAAATATCAAATGAATATCGTTAATCGGTTGGGAAAGAAAAATGTATAGTCGATGAAGCCCGACTATCTAATACCATACACTACACTGTCGGTTAAAAATGGTAGTAACAAGAAATTAGTGAACTACCCTCGTACATTTTGATTCTCTAATTTAATCTGAATTTTTCTGGAAAGGGGGCTTATATGAGCACTACGAGAAATTGTGCTCATATTTACCCTTATGACCAGATATATATACAATACTAACCAAATGTCTGAAAATTATATCCTTAAAAGGAATATCTTGAAGGGGGTTTAAATGAGACCTATGTGAAATAATGGACCGACCTTTGCATAAATTAGCACATTATTTTAGAATATTGTAACACTTACTTGTTCTATATTTAAGACTTTTATGATATTAAAAGTCAATTCCGGAAGGAACCTTTGTATAGGAGGTACCTGAAATATTGTACCGAATGTGTACCGAATTGTACCGAATGTGTACCGAATTTCATCATTTTCATCAGAAAATGATTCTGAATCGAACGGTAATGTTATTTTTTTTTGCATGTTACAAACATCAGCACAAAGTAATAATACCAACCAGCCACCCACGGTGGTGTAGGGTATAAAAATTCTTGAGTTTGGGTGTTGTCTTACATGTGGGTTACTAAAGCATTTTAGATGATTTTAACTAGCCAACTTCTCAAGACAACAATTAACAATTTGGTAGAATTTCAATGAAGTCAGAAAATAATTTCGAATGTGAGCCTGTCATCAAGGTGGACAGGTAGACGGACATATTTAAATTGACCAGACTTTTATTTGGTCCAAGTTCTTAGATAGTTTTTACTTCGCGTTACATTCTACTACAACCAAGATGGTTTGTGGAGGATTTAAAAATTCTATATAAATACTGTTAAGATTGCAATTAAGATAAGTATGGTCCCATTAACTACATACTGGTTTGATGGTCCATTTTCATAATAGTCTTCAAGAAACCTTATAACTAATGTTTGAGTAGTAAATAAAGCCTTATTGATTTAAACTGAAATCCTTTATTCATTATCATGTTATTTTGAAAAATCTCCATCTCTATTTTCCTATCAAAATTTCTTGCTGTGTCAGTCAAAAATTCTATTTTGTATTAAAAGCCTTAATTAATTAAACACTTTCATTTTCTTAACACATTCAAGATATTTTTTGAAAAATTATGAAAGAAGGGAAGGATCCCAAATCATACACTTAATATCAGCATTTATAATTAATTACTTACGTTATGGTTATTTTTCTTTCTTTCCCTCCTTCTCTCTCTCTCTCTCTATTCATTAGAAAAACATGTATCATTTAACAATCATTATTTAAGTAAACAATTAATTTTCTGCTTATTTTAAATCAAAAAACAAAAACAAATAACATGAAAATATAATTAAATAAACAAACTGTCAATTTTGTATGGAAAATGAAAATCACAGTATGTGTAAACACTGGAACATTTTTCTTATTCAGTTTATTTGGAAAAAAAGTATATGAAATAAGCGTGTTAGGGAAGAATGAGAGAAGAAAAGTGTTTACAATGACTTTTCATTGGGCCATAATATTTTGACAAATTGGCCAAATAAACAACCGTTTAATATTAATTGTATTTGAAATATAAATTGTTTATTTAGTATATATTCATGTTAGAATATTTCATTTAAAAATCAAAAGATGTTAATTTTCTCAGTGTCTGATATTTTGAAATAAACTGACATATTGAATGATGTGTTTTGAAGGGAAATCATTATTTCAGACATTTTGAGAGAAATATAAATATTTCAGATATCTGGCAAATAATCTTATGGTCTATTTGAATAATTTATGAAATAAATAATTTTTAAGTTTAAGTGCTACCTGCAGTTTAATTAGATTTTGCGCACAGCCGGACAGGTGGACAGACTTAATAAATTTTTTTAAGGAAAAAATTCTATATCACTGTAAAGATTTTATGCATTTGATTTACGCAAGAACTCGTAAACTTTATAAACAACAAGTACGAAAGTTTAAGTTGGAATGACCCAACTATATAATTGTATTCTTAGGAGTTCTGTACATTACATAGTAGGGTGAATCGAATTTTTGTAAATAAATCTGTGGTAATTGATCGGCAGCATGGATTTTGTATGATTTCATCATTTCTATCTTATTTGTCCCTTATAGTTTTGGAGTTAAATGCATATGGATTTTAAATTTCTAAAATTTTGCAAATTCTTGAGTCAGTATTTTAATATAAGAAGAAACAAAGGAATGATCTTCATATGATAGCACATCGTGTTAAAGTTACTTTATATTTAATTATATTTAAGACGCCATTCCGGGGGAACATTTGTGTGAGAGCTATGTAGAATAATGATCCCATCATCAACAAGTTCAATAAACATGTTCTAAGGCCAAAGTAAGAACACGTACCAAATCCAAGACATCTTCATTTTGCTCATACAGTTTAGAAGAACAGCCAGTCAAATAGATGGTCTTTGTCCATCGACTCAGAAAATAATTCAGAGTCGGGTATACTTAAAAGTGATGACAATGTTACTTGATTTTTTGTGCGTTATAAACATCTGTACAAACGCAACCACCTATATTGGTGAAGGATGGAAATCTATATATCATAGAAATATCTGGAAAGTAGATAAGTATGGCTAAAGGTGACCCTAAATCGGATCTAGAAATTGTAAAGGAAAATTTAGTGAAATGGTGATTGATGACAGATTTTCTCCAAAACTTGAAATTTTGATTTTTTCAGCGTTTTTTAAAAGTAAAATTTATATTTGAATTATTATAAATTAGATACCAATACAGATATATATTTGAAATTTCACTATAACATATATAAAATTGTCCTCTTATCGGAGTATTGAAAAAATGCCCACATTTTTTTGTAAAAATACCAAAAATCGTAATACGAATTTGATTTTCTTTTTCAATTGAAAATCCCTCTGTCGTTATAATTGTTGTCCGGCGGGATATATATTTTGGGGTGATAACCCTACATGCACAGCTTTATATTAAACAAAATCCATAATGCCACTTTTGCGGTTTAAGAACTTATTAAAAAATAAACATTTGTTTGTTTGTAACACTTTTTTGCAGTCCAAAAGTTACAAAATAATTTCGAAAGAAAGGGCTTAAGAATCACTGATTCCTATTAACTTATATTATGAAATACATCATCTGTTAATCTTAAAATTTATATTATCTAAAATTAAATATATTTACTTACATTAAACAATTGTTTCATCAATATTTACATTTTTTTGTTTATTATTAAAATAATATATTTCACACATAAACATTTAAACTTCAACCAAAAATAAACCTTGAAAAATAATTAATTAATTTTTCAAATATAATTTATTTAATTTAACATCGTCTCAAATACATGCATGTGCATATGTATTTGTGTAAAATCTTGCCAGAGGTTTCTAAGGATTCATTTTAAACAACAACAAAAAAAAACAAATATAATAAAAAGAAAGGGAAAACAAACAATTCATTTTTCACATGTTGTTTTATTTTCCTTAAAACTCATCATCTTAGCAATTACACACATACATATATTGTACATGAAACCCGACAAAGATCTATAACTTTGATTTGTTTTTATACACTCCATCACCACAAGTGGTAGAGAGGGTATATTAACTTTATCATTCTGTGTGTAACGCTAACTGGGAATCATCTCATTAATTCAAAATCTGAGTAGATATAGCTATCTGTTTGTCTGTTAATGACAGAGCTCAAGGAAATTTTGTCTGAGTATTCCTGAAAAGTTTCCTATTTTAAACCCACAAAAACGGTTCAGTATATCAATAGATATAGGCTGATATCTGAGGCAGTCTTTATGCTCCAGCAAAGAATTTTCGCTGGAACTTAAAGACTGCCAAAAAGATTTTGGCGTTATATAAAGTTATATGACTTTATTATCATTCCATAAATTAGCAAAATCGGTTCAGTGAAAAAAACTCATATATTACGTACATTACATACGTTTTTGAGTGTGTATGTACGAAACAAAGTATTTACTTACACACATTTTTGGTGCAGGGTATTGAAGATTCGTCATAGCCAAATAAAGCATTTTTATTTGCTTTTTTTTCTTCTGTTTGGGCTGATATTTAATGGGTGTAATAATGATGGCGCCAAACTTTATAACATTTAAATAAATCAAAACTGTGAGAATAAGATACAAATGATAATATTGTTACATAAATATATGTATATTCACTTGTTGTTTGTTGTTGTTGTTGTTGATATTAAGGATGATAGAATACATAAAAAAATCTTAGCTAGCTGATGATATATAATAGATTTGTTATACAAATATATCTTTCTAATAGGAAATGTTTGTATTACGTATGGAAGATAAGGTATGGGCAAAAAAAGATGTATGGAATATTTAATGATACTTAAACATCGTGTAATAACAATTTTACAAATCGATTCAAATTTCCAAAGAAAGTATCAATCTTTGGAATTTCAACATTAATATGATAAAATAATCTTTTTTAATTGTAAACCCTTTTTTAAGGAAAATCGGGTCCGATATAAGCCTATTAAGACCAATTAAAATATTTTTCACCATTTAAAAGAAGTATTTAAAAATTTTGTCGTGACAATTGTATATGAAACAAATTTATACTATTTGATATCATTTTCGGAAGTGGAGGTAATAGACAGCAATTTAAGACGATTTAAGTAAAGTTTGGTACAATACTTTTCGGTTCCATAAATCTTAAATATTCTTAATATTATAACAACACTATTTTTTTAATATTCGTGAATTTATATGAGAGCTACTGTCATATGTAGATCCATCATGTTAAAAATTGTCCTAAAGCACATCTTTAACAAATTTTATCGAAATATCACTGTATATAATACTTATAAAATGTTTACAACGTTTCATGGACTGCAGCCATCCAAGTGAACGGAAATGATCGGAATACTTAAGAGTGGGTGAAGTTATATTTTTTATTCGTTAGATATCTACACGACATAAAAATGTAGTGATAAACCATTGCAAATATCCCAGCAGTTCTTCGTATCTGTACATAAAATACACGATACACCTTATTTCGATCAAGTGGTAATACTAGATTTCAGAAAAAAAAATCATAAATGGCCACGTATATTACAAAAACATGCAATACAGATTAAGCCAAATGGGAAGATATTCCCCGCAATAGTTCTTCAGATATTCGGTTACTAATATTAATTATTGGGTCTTATTTCAAGAACTCTAGATGTAAAAATTACTTAAATATTCGCCAATAAATATTCACATTGTATGGAGTGTACTTGTGCCCTATATTTTAACGCTAAAGCCATTCTTTAAGATACTGCAATAGTTCTACAGATAATCGATGATTAATACTTTTTCCTTGCACTGCATTTTGTCCGGTAAAACATTTTCTTGTGAAATCGATTGGGACCAAATTTTAAAACTCTCGCTTCCCCTGATCCTACAAAAATTTATTATAGTCTATGTTACTTTCGGATATATTAGGATCATTCAGTGAAAATTTCAACAAAATCGGTCCAGTAGTTAAGTTGTCTATAAGTCTCAAACAAGCACATATTCATTTTGTGGTTATAAGAGACGATTAGTTTACCATCTGACTTTATTCAAAGGGAATTTTTTAATATTATTTCAAAATTTTCATTTATTTATTTTTTACCCATATATTATATGGGTAAAAAACCCAATAGTATATTATAAATCTAAACATTAATTATAACTTTGTTGATTTGGCAATAAAATTTGTTGACTTTTTTGTTATATTTTCTTCTTCTGAAAACAAATAAAAATATATGTTACATCCTGCAGACACTCACCACACATACACATGTAAAAGTGTAAGATTTGTTACACAAGTAATTACTCAAAGGTTTTGATTTTTTTATGAAAGAAACTCTAGATGTAACTAAGTGTAAGTGATATATTTGTATTGATAATATACATCTTTAGGTTTATAGATATTTTCGCCTCCAGCATTAAGGTATTACTTGCTTTTGTAAGTAATATCAAATATTTTTGTAACTGTATGTGTATATTTCCTTTTTAGTCTATTTATTTTACCATGTTTTATTATGACTATTTATTCTGTCTACTGGGCTCATAATATATGTGTGTAAACACATACAATTACAATTTTTTTCTGGAAATTAATTAAAGTAAAATATTTGACATTTACAATTTTGCAAACAAAACAAAAAATATGTTTATGACTGTAATTGTATATCTGTTATGATATGTAATCATACATCATAACTTCAGGCTGTCAAGTTTAAGGAAGATGTATGTATTTATGTTTAAATTAATTTAATTAAAAATTTTAGAGAAGGAAATTAGAAAATTCTTAACATAAATTTATGTGAATAAAAACGAGACCACTAATCTTACAGTTTAAATTTCTTTAATTAATATCATTATTGCAATTTACAAAAAAAAATATTTTTAACCACTAGTGATGAAATTTTGAACCTTTTTCGGAAACTTTTCCATTAACGTTTTTTAGAGCTTTTAGTCATTTTGCTTGACTAAGTAGTCCATCTCCGTTTAAAATTTCACACGTTTGTATACCATTTTGTGCTCTTTAATTCTCTTTTAAGAAGAATTTAGATGATTTGTCTTTCTTGGTACACACGAGGGCTTGTTTACCATATGGACATGTTGTCAAGTCAGGTCAAAAATAAGCGTACATATTATGAAGTCTTGTAAAAGGGAGCAGTATTTTTTTGTAAACATTCCTCGATGTAAATTTCGGTATTTCTAGAGCCCGTTGTAACAAATAATTGGCTTCTTTTGACGCAACTGCATATTGATTGCCATGAAAAGAATTTGTAGGAAATTTTGACTTTTCGTTAATATTCAATCGAGCATCAGCAACATAAAATGTTTGACCAGGAAGTTGCGAAAATCTGCTAGAACTCACGTTTCACCGTCTATTATTGAACAAAAATCCTTTTTTAGAAAACTTGACTTCAAATTTGGTTCCTACATTTTTAGCAGCGTTCCTATCAAGAATCTTTTGTGCTTTCTATTTTTTAAACCAGAATTATCTTTTACTTTTCGTGTCAAATAGTTGGAGCTCTGATATAACCGGGCTGCATACCGAATGTGTTGCTAATGTTTTGTGAAGCTCTTTTAAAATTGCTTTATATTCTTTGGCTTTAAGAACATCATGTAGACCACTCCTTCGACCTGAATCCGGTTTCCTATTAACAGACATGTTTTCCCGGTACTGTTTAATAACACTGGCAACAGTTCGATGGTAGACTTTTGAATGCTTCACCAGCTTTTGTAGAACCATGTTAGGTTTTGTTGTTAATATTTTATACTTTTAGTACGTACATATTTCTGGTCACTCATTTTAATCAGGTTACAAAGTATGTATTGGTTTATTTGGCAAGATTTACAAAGGTAATTTGGTCATAAAATAAATTAGATTTTACTTATGTTAAAACGTTTATTAAAAATTTTTCGATCTCAGCCTTTAAACATAATCTTTACAGATATTTCGATCACTATATATTAAGAATATTTTTTCGTTATTTCATAAAGAATTTTCAACAAATTTTAAAAAAATCAACATATCGGGGTAGCGCAAATTTGAAGGATTAGCAACTTTGCTCTTGATCAAATAAGTTTTCGTAATTTTCCAAGTTTAGTTGAAAACACTTCATCTCCAACTGCGTGGAATTTAATTGAAGTATTTTCAATGGTTTAGAATATATATAAATTGTTTCCAAAATATCGGTTGGGACACACTGTGTTTTTATGGTAAATTTTCCCTTTCTACCTTTAACAAATTGATAGTAAAATTTACATAAATTATCAATTAGCATTAAATTAAAATCCCTTTTTCAATTATGTGTAAAATTTGTTTTTGTAATAAAAGATATATGTATATATATGTATATAAGTTCAATTACCTCAGTGACATCTTTTCCTTTTTATATCTTTTCTCCTGGTCTTTGTAAATGACTACATTTTAATGATATAAAACTGGATTCTTTTAAACAGACTTATTTATTCATTTAAACCTTTGAAAAGAGAAACAGACATCAACGAAGAGTATTTTACATACACATACATATATATAAGAAGCGGATATCTACATTGAAGGGGTACCTATACCTTAATTTAATAATGCTCCAATTATTCCTTTTAGCCAGATTTTATTTGATTCTTTTTTTTTTAATTTCTTGTACATTTATAAAAAAGCATAAGAATCAACCGCGAATACATAGAAAAAGACAAGTTAAATTACACAGGCTGTCAAGTTGTTAAAGTCAGGCTTTTTGTTATGAAAACAAGTAAGAGTAATATATTCGGCTGTGACGAAGCTTCAATACCCTTCGCCACAAATGCATTTTAAATAAAAACGATATGAAATTTTTTTAACTGAACCGATTTTGTCTAATTTCATATTAATTTGTTGCCTTGGATATCAGTCTATAACTTTTAATATACTAAACCGATTTTTAATATGAAACTTCTAAGGACTAGAACAATTACTTAGGTGAAATTTAAATGAACTCTGTAAATTATTGTAGATGTCAGAGTGCAAACAACAGACATACACACATGTACATTGTTTGGTCTGTGATAATTCCTTCTTAGCGTTACACACGAAATGACAAAGTTAATATAACTTCTTCACCACTTGTGATGGTAGAGGGTATAAAAATAAAATAACATAAAATAAATAAAGCGGGAAAAAAGGAAACTGGGAAATTTTATATAGATTTTTTTTGTGTGCAAAGAGATTAAAAAGCAAAATTTAACGCCCAGATTTTTATGTACATATATTTGCTGAAGGAACATTGTTCAGTTATATTTTGTATTAAAAGGAATATGAAATTAGTTATAGACATGATTTTTTTTCACAACAAAAATTTTATATTTAGATGTCCTACATCAGAGAATGAAGGAGTATTGAATTTAGTCGTTTCCTATGTAAGACTTGAAGAGATCTATTAAAGACCGCATAAGTTTTGAATATACTTAAATCATTTTAGAATTTAAATTGATTTGCTAATGACTGATAGACTGTCTGTCCGTCTGGTTGATGTTGGTACTAACTCTGTATGTTTTGGCCAGATTAAATATAATGAAAAGTATATTTTTCCTTTTTTTATGAAAAAATCGGTTCAGAATAGAGAAAGTTATAGACCTAGAATTAAGATAACTTCTAAATTGTTATCTTCAAAATGTATGTTATTAATGGCGAGATATGAATTTTTGTCTTAAACGACTATAGTTTTCTTATTTTTTCGAAATATATTTCATATTATAAGGAGTGAGACTAAAAAATTATTAACACAAGTTTTTAATAGGACTTTTAACCCAAGTATTATTTGATCTTTTTTTGATCAATTGATCTTTGTAAAATATATCAGTTATCCTATTGATCCAACTTCGTTCTACAAAAAACTGTTTCCAATGTGAGAAATTGCTCGCTTTTAGAAAACCTCGTCAGGTAGACAGGTAGCTAAAAATCAGTTAGACCGGTTAGTTTAATGTTCGGACTAATTGGTATGAAAAGTTAAAGGTAATGTAGTTTTAAAAACATACAAGTTGCAAAAGGTTTCTAGAAGAAATATTTCAAAAATTTGAGAAGCCAAAATTGGGACAGGGAAAATGAAGCCCAGTTTAAAAAGTACATTCTTGCTGCATAAGGGATGATGAAATGTATATGCTGGCAGATTTTTCCAAACTTTCTAGTTAAAAATTTTATATTTCTGATGTTCGAGTGATATTGAAGAGAAGTATAGGACTCAAATTCAGTCAAAAGTTTTTGGTATGTTAATCATTATGGTGTTGCAGAAAAATAATCCAATTATTTGTTACAACAGGCTCCAAAAATTCCGAAATTTACATCTAGAAAAGTTGACGAAAAAGGCTGCTTCCATTCAAAATATGTTCGCTTATTATATTGGCCTGAGCTGTCATCCCTTCACTATGGTAAACAAGCCCTTGAGTGGTACAAGAAAAATTAAATGGTATTTGTGCCAAGAGAAGCAAAATCATCCAAATTGCCCAAACTAAGGTCATTGGTGAGAAATTGGGATCTTCATAAAAAAGAATTGATGAGCACAGAAAAAGTGCTCAACAGTGTGGTCGATTTTAAACAGAACTGGACTATCTATGGGAGCAAAGTGGCAGAAAGCTGTATGTGGAAGGGTTTCCTAATATATATATTTTATATATATTTTTTTTGAAATATTTTCATTCAAATTAATACTGTAAGTTTAGAGGTTTCGTTTTTATTAACAAGTATATATTTAAAAGAATTTTCGATCTCACTCCTTAGCTTTCTCAAAATTCCAAATCACTGAAATTTTCTTAGATTTGAGTTTCCATAAAAATTTTCAGTTTTTTATCTTTTTTGCATTCATTATACTGCATTATTATAATTCTGCTTCACTGCTCATTCAGCCAGATGTTTTCTTTTAAAAAATATTTTAATATTCAAAGTCATTTTACATCAATCATCAAAAAGAAGAAGAATAAGAAAAAAAAAAAACCAAAATTCATTTTCAAATCTGGGTTAAAGAGATCAAAGTGATAGAAAAACGATAAAACTATGAATTTTTAATAGAACAAAAATTGTTATTTTCATTCGGCTGCTATTTTTTTTCTTCTCCTCCCAACAATTTGACATAAAAGTATCTAATTGATCTTTGTTCTTTGGAAAAAAGACAAACAAAATAAAATAATAAATAAAAATTGATTGAGTAATAATGATGAGAAAAAAAAATCCCTCCCAAAAACAAAAACAGCTGGAAAAGATTTCTATTTTTTTCACTTGAAGTCAAAAAAGGGGAAAATAATTTGGAAATGTTAAGATTTGTTTTGGGGTCAAAAATTGATTTATTGTAATGTAATAAAATGCTATTAGAAATCAAATCATATTATATTTATATATAGTTAATTAAATTTTCCATATGTTGGCATTAATAAAAGAATTTTGTGGCAATAATTTAGAGATGTTTTTATGAGCAAATATTTTTTGTTTGGAAAAAAGCATAAATTAATTTGAATTATTGCTTAAAAGTAAGCTTAATTAAAGACATTTTACATAAATCAAAATCAACTTATTAGTTATACCGTACACCACCTCAAGTGGTAAAGAGGGTATATTTACTTTGTCATGCTAAGAAGAGATCATTTCAGAGCAAAGAGTATGTATATAGTATTGCATCAAATTAAAAACTGGGTTGATTTACCTATATCCGTCTGTCTATCTGTCCGCTCGTCTATCTGTCTGTCTGACTGCTATTGGCACGCTTACATCCACAATAATTGACAGGTCTCATTGAAATTTCTGATTGAGTATTTACTTGAAAATTTCCTATTTAAAACAAGCAAAATCGGTTTAGTATATAAAGGGACATAGTCCGATATTAGAGGCAACAGAAATTATTATTATAAATTGACAAATTAGAATGAAATTTCGGCATAACATTAAACTATGTGTACTTCATTACCATTCAACTTGTTAATTTGTTGAATCGGTCCAGTAGAGAAGAAGTTATAACCAAAAATATAAATAATTTTATTACTCATTAAGTGTTCTTGTGTTATATTTGGAAAAACACGTGATTGTGTTTTGTGTATGTATGTGGGAATTTACTTCACATAATTTGTGATGTAGGGTATTAAGGATTCGGCATTGACGAATAAAGCATTTTTATTTGTTATAATAAATAATGTATAAAATTTAAATCGTTAAAAATTATATAATTTAAGACTGTGTATTTGCTTCGCACGAAGTACACATGTTCTAAGTATATTTGAAAGTCTATTATTTCAAAGACCCATTTACGTTACGTTCTATTTTCCATTCTATTGAATGGTAAACTGGAAGGTGTAGAGTCGGTCTTTGCTAAATTAAAAATTCTTTTTTTTATATCTTTAGATTTTTTTATTTTTCTTTTTTAAATATGACAAATAATGAATAATTTACTTTATTTTTAAATACTTTCAAAAGGAAGAGAGAAACATTTTGAGAGCAAAAAACAAGATACTCCATTTTCGTATCTTTTGGCGTACTGAGATTAATGGCCTTTTTCAAATGAAATGCAGTGTGTTTGATTGATGTCCTTAAAATGTGGTAAGAAATGTAACTGTTTCATCAGTTAAGATTATTCGTAAATATCTTCTAGCTTCAATAGAAAGAAAATACCAGAGCGTATATTCCAATCTCGATTCTTTTGGAATTGAAAGAGTAATAGATTTTGTAAGAACTTATATAGTTCACACCAGTTTTTAGTTACAAGAGAAAGAAATTAGCAGGGAGTACAGGAAAGGCATTTCACTCTCGCTTCGTTTAGAAAAGAGGAAATGTGAACTTGATTAAAACGAGTGACCAGGAAAAATTTAAATTCATGTCGGTCCTACAAAAAGTTTTCAAAGCATCTAAAGGTTTCCAATGTTATTTAATAGTACCGGTTCGGGTAGAAGGAATGATCCACACGATGTTACTAAAGCCAAGAAATAGAAAACATTTTCAAAAGACCCCTCAATACACCCGGTTGGAAAGCAAACCGGTTAGTACTCGGACTATTTGGTAGGAAAAGTTAAAGTTAATGCAGGTATAAAAACATTTAAGGCTCAAAAAGTCTCTGACAGGAAACCTCGCAAATTGAAGTCAAGTCTTCATGCACATTTCCTCGCAGATTTTTCGCAACTTTCTGGTCAAAACTTTTATATTGCTGATGGGGAATGTTAGGGAAAAGGTTCCCAGAAAGTTCTTGGTATGACATGCAATATGCATTTGCGACAAAAGGAGACAATTATTTATTTATTTATTATTAATCGGGCTCTATAAATATGAATGGTTGCTTCCATTCATAAGACTTCGTAATGTATCCACTTATTTTGTTCTGACTTGATTTCCTGCTTCTACGGTAAACAAGCTTTTGAAAGCTACAAGAGTAATGAAGTGAAATTTGTAACTAGATGGGCAAATCACGTAATTAATACCAGTGGAGAGATATTGGGGTATAGCACAAAACAGGCGTCCAATATGTAGATTTTAAACGACGATGCAAAGCGAAAAAATCGATATATTTAAAACTAAAATCGAAAAAAAGTAAATTCTGTATTTTTCATATCGATTCAGATTTATTTTATTTGAATTCTCGACCATGAATTCTCAAACTAGTGGAAATGGTTCTTTTAATCTACCACGAGTGAAAATATATTTCGATGAATTCATCCATCTGTCTATCTATATATTCAATAGTAAACTAAGTTTTTTATTTTTGTTTTGTGTAATAACTGTTTAAAATTACACTTTGGGTTGAAAATAATCGTTTTATAAACTATTAAAAAAATCATTGAAAAATTATGTAAATTTAACTATATTTTTTTGTAAAAAAAGACGCATTAAAAACTAAACATTAATGCAATATTTTTATAAAAATCAACAATATCTTTTGTGTAAAAATGCATATTTTGAATTAGTTTAAATTGTTACAAAAAAGTCTCTAATAAAATAACACCTCATCTAGTCACACATAATATCTGGCACACTTTTTAACACAATAAAAATTTCTACAACTCCCCGGCCATACTCATCGATATATCTGTAGGTGCTGATAAGAAGAAGATTTTAATAATTATATCAACGATTTTATAAAAAAAGCATCAATAAAGTCACTTCATAGGGAGAGAGATATGATTTTATTCATCAATTTTTATTGAAAACTCAAAGAAATAAAACAAACTGTCAACAATAAAAAAATATAAATAAACAAAAAATAATAAAAAATAAAAAATAAAAAATAAAAAAGAAGTAAATATAATAAAATTAAATATAAATAAATACTTTTTATCGATAACAAGTGGGCGCAAACAGTTTCAGCTTATAATACAATCAAATGATACACACGCACACTTTTATTATAAAGTCCATAAATTTCTTTTTGTTTTTTGTATTGTTTGTTTTAAATGTCACCATTTAAAATGACATGATTTGGTGTCATCACATAGTCCATATTTCTATACCCTTCAGTACCAAAAGTGGTGAAGAGCGTATATTAACTTAGTCATTTCGTGTGTAACGTTAAGAAGGAATCATTTTAGAGCCCATAATATATAAGAATGCATATTCTTGCATCAAATCAAAATCTGAGTCCATTTGGCTATGTATGTCCGTATGTTTGTCTGTCTGTCCATTTGTCTGTCCGTCGTCCTGTCTGTCTGCTGTTGTCACGCTAACATCCACTATAATTGACAGAACTCAATGATATTTGGCCAGAGTATTTGCTATAGTCCTGAAAAATTTCCTATCAGCAAAATCCGTTCAGTATATCAAAAGATGTAGACCGATAGCTGAGGCAACCTCCAAGTACCAGCGAAAATTTTGCGTAAAACTGTCAATTAGAAATCGACAAATTGGAATAAGATTTCGGCATTAGATCAAATTATGTTTACTTCATTATCATTCTAAACTTTATTAAAATCGGTTCAGTAGAATAAAGGTGAAGTCGTAAATATAACAGATTTTAGGACTCATTAAGTGTAACTGTGTTGTGTTTAAGATAACGATTATATGTTTGTGACTGTATGTGTGAATATGTACGTACGAAACGTATGTACTGACTTACATACATTTGTGGTGGAGGGTATTGAAGATTCGTCGTGGACGAGTATAAAATTCTGACTTGTTGAAATAATTTTTTTCGTTAATTTTATTGAATTTTCAACGACAAATTTGAACCAGAAAAAATATATTATGGGGTTTATTTTCAGAGCTCAGGAGAGAAAAAGGGAAAACGAATTAAAAGGAAATAAAATTAAAGAAAATTTTGTTTATTTATTCTTTTAATTCAATATAATTTTATTTATTTTTTTTACTAAGGAAAGAGATCAGAAAAATTTTCGAAAATATAAATAATAATTTTTATGTGGAGGCGAAAAATTCGATATATTTAAATAATAAAATCTGCATTTTGCATATCGATTCAGATTTATTTTATTTGAATTCTCGACCATAAATTCTCAAGTCCTGTATCAAGAGAAAAGTCCTCCATGAAGAATACTGTCAAATGTGTTTTATAGCTTTAATTTTCAGAATTTTATTTGAATACTTTTATGGTAATAAGTTTAAAAAACCCGTATTCATGGGTGATATAGCCAAAGTGTACTCCGATGATTATGAAATTCGTCTAATTTTTAGGGTGCTAAGAAATATTAATGTATAGAAATTTCATTAACGTGATATTCATTTTCTGAAACTGGTCTTATATAGAAGCTACAGATAATCCAAGATATTCTAATAATCCAATTCCTGTATGGAGGAGTTATATAGGTGATATAGTAAAATATGAACCGATATTCAAGAAACTGATAACAATTTTAAAGCAAAGCACATATAATTGAGCCGATTTCGTTCGTACCTAAGAATTTTATAAATTTTGAGATCTATTCAGGTACTGGACCTTATGATAGAGATATTTGTCGAATCAGTTATTTTTATAAAAGAAAATTAGGTTAACAAATGTGCCGAATTTCAGAAGAATGGGTATTTGTATAAAATTTTAAGATTAAATTCATAATCCGAGAATGATGTATATATAAGAAACAATAATTCCAGCAAATTATAGAAATTCTGCCCGTGTGACTTGCTATGCTTGAAAATAACAAAATTTTGACTACTTCAGCCAAACACATTTTTCTAAAAACCCGATTTCACTGATTTTTTTAAACTTCGTGGAAAAAATTAGGGACGTTTTTTAGTTTTGTGATTATTTCAGATATTTAACGTTTTTGTTATTTTGAGTGAAAAACTGGTTGGGACTATAGCAAGTAATATAACCGAATTTCATTGAATTGTAACTATTAGTCTAGTAACGTTTGCAACAGACAGATCGACTATATTGACTCAGGCTTTGATTTCCCTCAAAAATATAAACTTTATGGGATTTTAGTTGATTACTGCTACATGAAAATTATGACTATTAAATGGGTATCAAGTCACGGACATATCTCTTTCACATGTCTTTTCCAAATTATAGAAACATGTGGTATCAGCGTGTACTTTATTGCAGTGAACTTTTTCCTCTAAACGTTATAGACGTTTACCGAATTTTGAATATCGATAAAAGATCACTTTTAAAATTATCCTGTTTTATTTTGTTTGTCTCAGATATCTGTCAATATATTTTACTGGCCAATATTAACAGTTTTGAGTAATGGCTGGCGTAGAAATGAATTTAATTGTTGTGATCGTAGAAATATTAATAATAGCTGGACAGACTGATAGACTTAGATATGCATATGGACTTAGATTCATCCATATATAGACCTATTTCCGAACACAAGGTCCTCAAAGGTTTATAAATTTCCATTGTGAGCTTAAATGATACGATTTAATTTATTTCGTTTTTTGTATAGTTTGTGCATCTGTTTAAAAAAAATTCTTAAGATTTTTTTCTCTCACTCCTTATATGTTCATATGCATGTGTATTTGAACATGTCCCTATAAATATCTCTCAAATGAATACCAGATAGACATGACTACGGGTGTCTTCACTCACTTGTCATATGTATTTCTCACAAATAGTGTAAATCCATATGTTTGTTTATATGCATGTGTTCACCGTTCGCTTAAAATGTATGTACATACATGTGTGTGGATGTATTTTCTCAGTTCAATTGATGTTAACTCAAGCTCAGTAATATTGTTGATGCTTATTTGTATTCCAAGTTGTATTAAAAATACTGTTGTTGTTACTGATGCTGGTGGTGGTGCTGCTGTCGCTGTTGCTGTCATTTGCCACTTGTTGAGTGTTTGCAAATTGTAGTTATGTGTTGCATGCATTCCAATTAATTAAAGTGCATCATCGTCATTTTCATCCTCATCATCTTCATCATCATCATCATCGTTCTGATTGTGATCATCTTTAAGTTTATCATTTTCTTTTTCTACGCTTTTGGTTCTTAATCGTTATGCTGGAATGAATTTTATCTGTATATTGAAGTTTATTTAAAACTGCAGATCTTAAAATTAAGGCCTTTGAGCACTTAAAAAGCTAAAAGGAATTTATTGCATATAACAACAAAGAGATCATAATATATTATGTGATACGATAATATGATAAAAGCTGTGTCTCTTTTTCCTTATTTAAGATTTTGTGTAAAATGTCATAAGTGTTGAAATTAGGGTTTCTTCACTAGACAAAGTTCTCAAGATTTTTTCAAAATTCCTTTTTTGTAAATCTCGAAACATTGAAGTAAAGAAGGCATAATGCTTCCATGTGTAACACCAGAACGAATTCAATGAAATTTGACCAGACCTTTGACCTCTCCAATAAAACTATATAGACTGAATTAAACCATAGCTGCAGAACCAGAGCTGCATTTGACCCCATCCCGGAAAAGGGGGTTAACCTTAAAAAACTCTATAGTGTGGAATAATTATAGCCAAAATTCAACATTATTTTTTTCTAGTTGTATTATATATAATAATAATGTCATTAATGTCGGTTCTTATTATACCAAACTTCATAAATAATGCTCCATTTTCTTGAAAAGAATTTAAGCCAATAAAACTCTTAAATATTTGTATTTCAATGGAATTTGGCTAAAATAACTTAAGATTCGGCAGAGCCGAATATAGGACTCCTACTTGTGTTCCCTTGAACAGAAAATACTTCGGGAAAAGAGAAACCCTAGTTTAAAATTTATATACAAAAATTTCTATCTCCAAAAACTAAGGACTAAGTAGGCATTTTTATATATCACTTAAGACCTTTAATTCCCCTTTAACATTGTACAGATAAAGTTACTTTTATTGTATATTTTTTCTCATTTAATTTTATGTTATAATAAATTATCTATTTACATACTTATTGAAGTGAATATGGCGTTCTCTGGAATATTTTTGAAAGATGTAAAATGAAAATTGTTTTTTCTTTTAATTTAATTTCAATTTCTTCTTAAAGTCTTCTTTTTTTCAAGTAAATAAATTTTAGGAAATTTTTTGAATTGTAAATTTTATGAATAACTACTTCCGTTTCCTTTAGAATTGTAAAAATGTAGGAAAATAATTATAAGCAAAATATGTAAATATCTACAACCCAATGAAAAATTCTGGGAATATTTTTTTCTAATTGTTTTGCATACTTTAAAATTTAATAAAAATTTACAAAAAAATATAGTTTTAATCACTTATGATGAAATTTTGAACCTTTTCGGATGCACTTAAACTCACGATTTTTTAAAGCTTTCTGTCATTTTGCTCAAACAGGTTTAAAACATGCCACACTTTTGGACAATAACCTAATATATATACACTTGCATTAGCTCCGGGCAATTTGGAGGAATTGTCTCTCTGATTTTTAGCAGCATTAATTTCGGGAACTTTTTTAAACTTGCACTTTAACTTTTCGTACCAAGTAGTCTACATACTGACCTAACCGGATTGCTTTCCTACCGGATATGTTGGCAGATCTTTTGAAAATATTTGCTATTTCTGACTTTAGATATATCGAACGGACAGGGAGACCTTGTCTCTGTTTAAAAATATTGGAAACAGTTTGACGATAAACAGAATACTTGGCCAACTTAAAAGAAATCATTTGAAACTCATTGGTATATAATCAAAAATAAAAGTCTAAGAAGACTTAATATTGTTTTTATTTGTCACAATTACATCCAAATTAATTTTCAAAGCTTGAAGAAATGTAATTGTTGTTCTTTGAGATGATTTTGTGAAGTTCACTATTTAAAACCAGAAAATCGGTTCAGTTAATAAAAAATTAATTTAAGACTTAAACCAACGTCTTCAGTTTATAATAATTTCTATTAAGAACATTAAAAAAATACCTTTCTAGGTTCCATGTATAATAAAGATATTAAGTCGTTATTGGAAAAAAGATTACAAATAGGCTTAATAGGTGGTAATGTATATCTGAGAACCCGTCCAACAGTAGAAGATCTTACGAAAATCGCTCGTGGGCTTAGAAAGCAATTGGAATTGACGGTTCTCTTCTAATATTATGACGTATAATATCAATATTTTCTGCACAATAAGACGAGTGAACTAGCAAAGGTATTTTCTCTCTACAAATCCTACAACATTCTCATATTGGCGGTTATTTTCGCATATAATTGCGGACCATTTTCCTAATAATTAACTGATTGGTCCGCAATCCTCCATGACTGTCTTTTTGCCCTAAAATCTGAAATTTTATTTATTATAAGTCTCAAAAAATTTCCCTCCTTTTCAAACTGTTCCTTTCTTAATCTTTTTTTTAACTGTTCAAAAATCTTAATTTCATTAATGATTACTTCTTGTTATATCGATAATTTTCCTTTATTATTCCTTTTTTTATACAGACATCTCAAATTAACAGCTTTTTGCTTTAAAACCTTAGTTAGCTGTTAATAAACTCTTAGTTAAATAATAATTTAAAACATCCGCTTATAAATAACGAATTTCAATTAAACTACTAATGAGTCGCATATTACACTGTCTTTTGTTCTAGACAATTGACACCAAAGACATATGAAAATGATTTACTGGGTATTGGATTGAATACTTCCTTGCATTGGCTTCATGCATAAGTCCTTCTTGTAACTCTGTTTTTTTTTTAAAGTTTTATCTATTTGTTTGTTTGTTGGTTGTAATTCTTTTTATAAATTATTCAATTCATATACTTTAAGTACTCAGTACATACACATATACAGGCAATCATGCATACATATATTTCTACAACTTTTTTTTATTCATTCATTCATTCACTCATTCTATCATACACTCATTCATGTATTCATTATTATTATTTTCTTTCAATTGTAAGTGCAGCAAGTGACAGCAAGACAAAAGCTCACTTCTCAACACAACTTGTTATTTAAAACTCAAGACAAGTCAAGTTGTTGTTGGCTTATATTGTTGTTATTTGATTTTTTTCATATTGTAGTTGTTGTTTATTTACCAGATATATATATTTTATTGTACATTCACACTATTGGAGTGTTAAGGAACTGTTGCAATAATAACATCTGGGGAATTATATAGTGGAAATATATCGGAAAAATAATTTGAATATCTTTTTGCAATTTTCCTTAAAACAATAAGAAGACAAGAAAATAAAGTAAATGAATAAGAGAACGATAACAACCGATATATATCACATGGTAGTGCCTTCGTATAAGAATAATAAATAAAATTAAAAATATACAATAGAATACCATTTCAATGAGATAGATATACATTAGTATACCTTTCCAGTAAGATAAAATTTGAAGTCAGTTATTTAACTTAGTTTCGTACAGTAAAGAAAAACCTTCAAAATCGTTCTAAATTCATTCCATGATAAAGGCTCTAATTTTCAGAATGTAGAATTCTAGTTTTCATAAAAAAATCATTAGCAAATTCGAAACTTCCAGTGACTTTTTTCCAAAAACTTTTCACATATTCTGTAGTTTTAATATCAAAAAAAGTCAGTAGTCATGAATCAAGTAGCATATGCCCTCCAGTATATTATTATTGGAATGACTGACATTTTTGTTGTTTAATCTGAAACAAGTACCTCAACTCTATTGTAGTTTGTTGTTGTACATCAAGTTTAATATAAAGTTAAAACTTGTGTACCCTTCAACATCATTAAGAAATATTTAGTTTGTTATTCCATATGAAACATATTGAAAATCCCATTATTGGACTTTAAATTCTAATACGATTTGAGGGATGTACACGACTGTTATAAATTGATATTTTCAGAAATCTTAAGTGCTTGTCCTATTGTCCAGAGTCTTGATTTTATATATAAAAACACCATGTTGGAAGTCCTAGCTGTAGGCAGAATCAGATTTTTGGTAATTATTTAGACTATATCTTGACTATAGCCTTAATTATAAATTAGACTAAGTACAAAGTGATTTCTAGACCACATTTTGAATAAAAGACCAAACAAATTTCTAAAACCGTCAATACTATAGATGTTACTATATTTTCAATTATAATCTATTGAAAACTATTATGGATCATAGTACCCTTTATACTATATAATACTGGTTTGATTATAGTCTTGACTATAGTACAGATTATAACCTTAACTGAAGAATAAACTGTATCTACTTCTAGAGTTTAGAATAAAAAATAAACTTAATATTTGATTTTAATACCTAAAGTGAACTATGATTATCACTTAAACTATATTATCACTTTATTATCGATTAAATTTTTGTAGTTTCCATTATAAACTATACTAAGTACTCGACTATTATCTAAACTATCAATATATAACAGATAAAACTATATTTCAGATTATTCGCTATAATGCATTCACGACTGTACACGTTTCTATTAATCGGACATCCTGAACTGCAGCTCCAACTATAGGCAGTACAGTATTCTGAAAGCTTAACTATAGATTTTATTTTACAGTCTAAATTATATATTTCTTACACGATATAATAATGATGAATCATATTTTTCGCATTTCCTCGTACAAATGTTGCACCGGGACAAAGTTTTATATAAAATAGAGGTAGGGACTGGTCAAACTATAAACAAGACTATCTCTTTCTGAGACGATTTAACAATATTCGTCCAGTTTTGACGGTTGACTAAGATGTTGTTAATGTAAACCCAGTAAATTTTAAATATACCACGAAAAAATTGAAAATTTTTCATTATATAAGTATTTTCCTCCAGTCCCCATACAAATGTTCCCAGAAAATGGGATTTCAGATTCATAACTTGTCTAAATTCGTATATATTTTTTTTTATTTGTCACACATGAATTGTAGTTTGTATGAATTTCCATAGGTCCCATCTATAACCCTCAAAATGCTATAGGGTGTATTATTATCAGCCATGACCTATTATAACTCTCCTCCTTTTTATTATTGTTAATATTTCTATACTTTGTACTTGTATCTCTTAAAATTCTGTCAGCCTTTACTCTCTTTTTTTCGGAGCCACTCACTTGTATTCTTTAGATTTTTTTTGTCAATGAAGTGTGTCGTCTTTTTACATGAACCTTTAAATGCGTGCAAAATTTATATCTTTTATGCATGAAAAACACTTGTCAAAAGATGTTTTTTTCTGTTTGTTGTAGTTGTTGCTTTGGTTCCTGTTGCAAGTCGGGTTGTTGGCTGATATTAAAAGATGCTTAAAGGAAGAACTTAAAGAATAGGCAGAGAGGGTATAAAATCATATACAAGCAAGTGTCCAATTGTTCGCATGTGCAAGTATTTTTTTTTTTTTGATGTTAACAAGCTTTAGAGTTTGATGAATTTGTCAGAGATGGGTTATTTGTTAAAACTATAACTTTAGATTTAAGATCTTAAAAAATATGTTTTAACAAGCTAAATCCTAAAATTATATAGCACAGACCTGTTTTAGAAAAAGGGGAAAAAAAAAGAATCGCAGCAACACGTCCATGTATAATTACACACATCTGCTTAATAAATTCAACTAAAAACTTGGAATTGTGTTCTTGTTTTGCTTTTGTTGCTTTTTTGCCAGTAATTTCTTATTATTTATTTTTAATAAAAAGTTAAAAATCATGCAGGATATTATACAAATCCCAAAGGGGTAAGACACACTTTAAAATTTCAAAAGCTTAAAAACAGGGGACTTACTAAAAACCACCTTAATTGGTAGCACTACTCGTTTTGCTGACTATCTCAGCTATTAATTACTTTTAAACATTTTGTTTGTCTGATTTATTATTTTACTGGCAGAAGAAAAAAATTTCAACATGGTTTAAACATCAGCTAAATGATCTGCAGCCGATAAGGTGTGAGATCGAAAAATTATTAACATACATATATGTTTATAACGAAACCATTTAACTCTCAGTTTTAATTTTTTATTTGATTGAAATAATTCTTACAATTTACGAAAAAATCTATTTTTACAGCTTTAATCACAAGTGATGAAATTTTGAAGCTTTTCCGAAAATCCTTCCATTATCGTTTTTATAGTACTTTTTGTAACTTTGCTTGAACAGCTACTCCATCTCTAATTAAAATCTACCATACATTTGAACGTCTTTTTTGTGCTCTTTAATTCTCTTTTAAGAAGAGCCCAGTATCTCTCTACTGGCTTTAGCTCCAGGCAGTTGGCATAAATACCACATTATTGTTCTTGTACTATTCCACGGCTACTTTACCATGGTAATATGATTCCGAATCAGGCCAAAAATAAGTGGACACATTTTGAAGTCTTTAAAGCGTTTTTAAAACTTTCCCTGGTGAAAATTTCGGTATTTATAGAGCCCGTTGCAAAAATTGCCTTCTTTGCTTCTTTTTAAGCAGCTCCGTATTATTTTTTATACTAACAACTTTTTGGAAATTTTTTACTACTTTTCGGCGCCAAACTTTTCTTCAATATTCAAGAAGATACGTCTCACCATCCACTATGCAGCATGCAATTTCCATGCTTCGTTTTTGGCCTCTTTCTCCCTTTTTACCACCTTTACTATTAGGACCTTCTTGAACCCTGCATGTTTCTAAAGCTGCATTTTCGTACCAAATTGTCCGATCACTAAGCTTACCGGGCTGCATTTTTATCAGATGTGTTGGGATCTCTTTTAAAAATGTGTTTTATTTTTTTGGTTTTAAAACCATCATGTGGATCATTCTTTCCACCTGAACCAGATTTTCTATCATTGGACAAGATCTTCTGGTAATGTAATTAAATTACTTTAAAAAAATCTGACGTCAGAACTTTGCTTGGCGAACTTTTTGTGGAACCAAGTTGGATTTTTCTTGAAAATATTTTATAACTTTAGTACGCATTTTTTTCAGGCCATTCAGTCTAATCAGACTTGCTTGACATGAAACATATTAACTGACATGTTTTCATAGGTAACTTGATCAAAAGAAAAAAATTATTCTGGGGTTTAAAGTTTCAATGAAAAACGTGTGTTAAGACTTGTTCGATCTTACTCTTACTTGTGATTTTGAATAAGCAGCCGGTTTAAAGTTTTAAATTTTATATTTTATGATTTTTAATTTCTTCTTTTTTTTAATATTTAAGCAGATATGGCGTTTTTATCTTTACGGCGCTAGCAATTAACTTAGTTATTAAAAAAATGTGCAAAATGAAGAATATAATTTTCTTGATGACTAAAACAACTTAAAATCTTATGTTCGGTTATGTCGAATTTTAATACCCTCCACCACAAATGCTCACACATATAATCGAAACTTAAACAATATGTAAAAGTATATGTTACTTAATATTAGAACAAAACTTTATTCTAATTTGTCTACTTATGATTGACAATTTTACAGCAGCTCTTTGCTTGTACTTAGAGGTAACCTCAGATATGGGTCTATATATTTTTTGTATTGAAAGAATTTACTGGTTTTAAATGGGACACTGCCTATGACAATACTAAATACTCAGGCGAAATTTTATTGCGCTCTGTCAATTATTGTGGATGTGAGCGTGCCAACAACAACAGACAGTCAAACGAACAATCGGGCTAATATAAAAAAACGGCTCAGTTTTTGATTTGATGCTGGAATATGCATAATTTATGGTTTCTGAGATAATTTTTTTGCGTTGTATACGAATAACAAAGCAAAAATACCACTTGTGGTGTTGGAGGGTATAAGATCTCAAGCAAAATTTAATCCTGTTTGTAATGCCTGTGATAATCTTCACCAGAAATTGAAAATACAAAAAAAAAATTAATAACAAATTTCAATTAGAGAAAAAATGTTTAATCTTATGTTTTTAACAACAATATTATGATTAATTTCTTTTCTCAACAGCAGTATTATCAAAAATGATAAAAAATAACAACAAAAAGTAATAAAAAATTCAAAAAATTTATATAAAAAAAAACCCAACGGTAATTTCAATATTTTAAAATTTCAAATTGTTCCTTTAATTACATATTTTTTTCTTTTTTTTAACTCATAAAACCAGCAAAAAGTAATAAAATTTAATTATTTTTAACCAAATAACGGTATTTGTTTTCAGAGTCCAAAACTAAATTAAAAATATTTAATTCAAATTTTTTTGATTTGTAAATTATTTACATTTTTATTAAATCTATTTAAAAACCATTAAATTTTATTTTTATATTTATTTAATTATTATTAAATGTAATCAAGAAAAAATTTAATAATCATAAAAAAAATTTTAAACAAATTTTAACTACTTCCTTCCGTTGAAACCAAGTTTATTGGTTTATTAAAAAGTTATGGGCGCAATATTTCTTTAAAGCAAAAAAAAAGAAAAACAGAAAACAAAAACTAAACTTAAACGTGGTACTAAACAATCACGTTCATTGTCACTAGTTAAGTCACATAATATATCACTAACAAATCAAAGTCACAGCAAAAGACTATAAAGTGTTTAAGGAAATTTATGTAGATATAAAAGAGAATAAGAGAGGAACCAGAAAGAAGATGAATAGAAAAATAAAAACTTGAAAAAAATGATAAAAGAATAAGACTGAGACAAGAGTACAGATGTGACCATGAAATTAACAAAATATAGTCTTAACTATAAAATAGTATAGACTATAGGATTAAATAAAGGATGGACTACAAACTAGACTAAAGTTTAGATTATAGAGTATACTATTTGGACTGAGATCTAAAAATTCTTAACTCACGTTTTTCATAAAATATGGCATATTCTTAATCTGATTAAAATGGATGATGAGAAAAAAGTGTGTACTAAAATTATTAAATATTTTCAATAACGTTCAAGGCTAAAAGACTTCTAGACAGAGCACTGCAAAAAATTTAGAGGCCACAAACAGAGCACCGGAATTAGTCTGGACTTTTGACTACTGTCTTGACTATGGAATGCATTATAGAATAAACTATAGTCCTGTCTATAGAATACTCTTTGGTCTTGACTATCAAATATATTTTGGACTGTAATCTTAACTATAGTCTTAACTAATAATGTCAACTATATTCATTACTATAATTTTCATTTGAAGAGTGTTATATTGTCTGGATTAGCCTATAGTCTTCTTTAGTTAAAATAATTGAAGACCTATTTTAGCTGTCTATTATATTTTTAACATATAACATTCTTCCCGTTTTTCTAATATTTCCATAAATTCTTTTACATTAATCCCTTGAAAACAAATCACACATTTTAAAAAATAACTAAAAACTTCCTCAAGACCACAATTTGTAATTACAATAAAAGAAAATAAATTAATAATGAAAAAATATATATTAAATATAAAAAAATAGCACGCACTTGAGCAACAAATGTGGCAAAATGACTGACGCCACATTGAATGGCAAATGTGGCCATACTTCAATTATATGAAAAAAAATAAATAAAATAATCATAAAATAAAACTTTTTTCCTCCCATTAACACAACTTTACAAATGTACTTATACGACTTGAACTTTTGCAAAGTCATAGAAAATATTCTAACAAATTCTACTCAAGCAAATGCTATAGAAAATATTGCTGCAAATATGTATATAAGTATGTAGATAGTCTACGTGTTTACTTGTGAATATATATGAAAGTATATAGACAAGTAGTGTTATAGTAGTATTTGTGCATTATAATGATACTTCACTTAAGACTAATACAACAAAATGACAATTACAATAACTTTGTTTAAAGAAAACATTAGCAACAATAACAAAAAAAAATGGAGAAAGAAAACAATAAAAGGAACAACCACAACAAAAAATTACAAAAAAAAAGAGAAAAACTATGAAAATAATAAAAGAAAACTATTGTACTCGTGCTATTTTCTTAAGATTATTATTTTAGTGTTTTTTTTAATTCTTTCAATTTTATTCGATTCTTTTGCTATAAAGTTATTGTTTCTATGGAGAACGTGACCAAAAGTACACTTTAACACGTACCACTATTACAACTACAAATATTTTTTTGTAGCAAACACACACACACGTATACACGTTGCACATTGGTATAAATTGCAAACATGTTGTTGAAAATTTATATCAAAGAAAATTGATTGAATTGAGTGATATGGGAAAAATGGACATAAACTATATGTTTGGATTAAATGGACTGTATTGATAGGTACCTCATGACAAATGGTGAAGTTTAAAAAAAAAACAACTAAGAATGCTATATCCCGCTATGCCAAATCTTCAATGCCCTCCACCCCAAATGCTTGTGAAGTAAGTACATAATGTATAGTACATACAGACTCACACATACACTCACAGACCGATTTTAATAATTTTTGGAAAATGAAGTGCATATAACTTAATTTTAGGGCCAAACTTCACTCTAATTTGTTGATTTATAACTGAAAATTTTGCGAATGATTTTTGCTTGAACTTAGAGGTCTTCCGATACCCTTAGTATACCGATTTCGCTGGTTTTAAATAGAAAAATCCTCAGGACTATAAACAATACTCAGGACAAATTTGAATTCTAACTGATATTGTGGATATAAGCGTGCATACAGGCATAGAGTATATCGACTCAGATTTTGATTTAATGCAGGAACATATATACATTATGAGGTCAGAGATGATTCTTTCTTAATTAACCCTCTTCACCACTTGTGGTGGTGGAGATTATAAAAAACATTTTTTCCTGTCTCTGCTTGTTGAATTATATCACCACAATTTCAAATGCGAATTAATCCCTTTTCATGCCACTGTTCACGTTTACTATATTTTTTCCACTTTAAAGAGCTGTAGTAAAGTATCAGCAAATAGCACAACACTACTACAAGTAGACTAAAGTAATAACATGAAAACTTTAGTACTGCAATGCAGCCAATAGTTAAGACAAAGTATTAAATGTATATAGATTTTTACTGATACTTCAGTCCCTAATACCAACTTCCTCTCATACTCAACATTTGACATGTATTGTGTGTATGTATGTGTTTGCATGCTCTATATGTTATTAATAGTAAGAAAAATTTAATTGATTCTATTGATTTTAATTAAAAATGTGTTTATTTTTATTTCTCTTTCAGTTCTTTTTTATTCTTTTATTATTTCTTTTAAGAAGATTTTTATTGTTTACAAATACTATTTCTATATATAAAATTTGCGGTCTTGCACGTGTTTGCGGTTTTTAGTTTTGTCTTATGGGTATGTTTCTTTTTTCTCTATTTTTTTTGTATTCAATAACTGAAAAAGCTTAATAGAGTGCTGGTATTTTATTTTAGGTTTAAAATTTAATTATAAAATATTTATGCTTGATTGGTCATTTTGTAGGCCAGCTAATCTGGTAATTAAGTTAAGTATTAGTATGTGGACTAGATTTTAGTTAAGGCAAAAAAGAATATTTTTTTAGACTATAATGAAGAGAAGTTGTGGTTAAGACTTAAATGAGTGTAAAGTTGAATTTAATTGAGATTATGGATTAGCTATTTAACGTAGTCGAAGCTATAGCCAGCAATATAGTCTAGTCCGAAGTCAAGATTATAGTTAGTACTATTTAGTCTAGTCTGAAGTTCTGTATAGAAGGCTTTAATCGAGTCTTTAACTAAGTCGAGACTACACACTAGTCTGTAGTTGAAACTAAGTCGAATATAAATTAGACTTAAGTTTTTACTATTGACTATACTAATGGCTATAGAACAAACTCTAAAGCAGTCAGAATACTATAGAATTGACTATAGTTCTGAATTCAAAATTGACGTTAGTTTTGACTATAGAAATGACTACAGTTTTTAATATAGAATCTAATAAAGTCTTGATTATAAAAGTGACTATATTCTTGACTATAGCATATATTGACATTAGTTGACTATAGTTTTGACTATAGAATAGACTATAATAAAGACTACGGAATAGACTGTAGAATAAACTATAGAATTCATTATAGTCTTGAATATAGAATGGACAATGGTCTTGACTATATATATAAAGTAAACTATAAGTGAATTTACAAAAGTCTAAGACAAGACGAGAATCTAGTTTGCAGTAGGTACTATAGTCTAGCCTGAAGTCAAAATTATAGTCTATTCTAAATAGTCGAGACTATATCTTAGTTTGAAGTTTTAAATATGGCAGCATTTATGTTCGCTTGTATTACAGCTTGCAAGGAAAAAAGGGCTTGATTTATATATTGAATTGAAGTGTCGTTCATTATTTTATTTAATTTTTTTTAATATCCATTCAATCGGAAAACAGTTATAGTCATATATATGTACCGACCTCAAAAATTAATGTAACTATTTTGAAAAAGGAAAACGATTAATAGATAAATAAAATATTATTAGTACTAAAGAGATTAACCCGCTTAATTCTGGGAAAAAGTCTTAAATGGAAACTATAGTCTTTCACAAAATAACAGTTTCAAATCTAAGTAACAGTTTTATTAGTCATAACCTCAATAACGAAGAGGGAACTAGAGGTATTGAATAAGCTCCCAGCATAAATCTAATTTTTTAGGGTATAAAATTTAAAAATAGAAAAATGCAAAATTTTAAAGCATATAAAAATTGATTTTTTCTTTTAAACCACATATATTTGAGGAATCTGAACCGATTTTGAGATATAGTAGAAAATATTGGTTTTATGAAGTATTTCTTTAATGATTATATATGGTTTTCTATGTGTTGAAAGGGCAGTTGCATGACGAATTTAACTTAATAATAACAGCTTTTCTTGAGACAATAATAATATCTCAAAACTCCCTAGTAGTTCAAAATAGTTTAGGTCGGTAACGAATAGTTTTGAATTGGTTAAATGAATTTGTTTCACATTATTATATGATATTCTAATTCTATTTTAAATTAATTTGGGAACATGTAAATGTATACATAAAGAAGGTGGAATTGGTTCTAGAAATCTTATTGCACAAGCTTTCATGACAATTTTATTTATAAAAACAATTTAGTTAATTTCTGTGAATTTTAAAATGTAAAATCGCATTTTAAAAAATTTAAAAGATTTATTTGATTTGTTTCCATTAACTGTTTTTGATTAAAATTTTATTAAAAATTTCTATGTTTTTCATATTAACTACAAAATATCTAAATTCTTTAACATTTAATTAAAATATATATTTTTATTTATGATATTAATTTTTCTGACTCTGTTTTTTCTAAATTTCATATTTGATATTCACATCTCATATTTTTATAAAATAAATGTACATATTTCTATGAAATTTCATGATTAAATGAATTTCTATGAATTTATACATATGAAAACAAAGGAAAAAATTATTTACAAAAGTTACACATTATTGACGTCAATATAACGCCCAGTTCAGCATTTTAAATAAAAAGTTCACTAACATTGATTCACATGAATATTCATAGATACATACATATACATATGTATGTAAGCATATCTACAGAGAATTGTATATGTATAGCACACAAATAACCGAATACTAATCGACCTTTAACTCATTCACAATTGGTTACACGCACCAAAACATTGTCCATTAAATGTGCCTTTTTAATGATATTAAATGGAATAACAAATTATGCGTTTGAACGATATATTTTTTCTTAGATTTTTTTGATTTTTTGATTCAATATTTTTTTTTTCGATGTTTTTTCTGGTCATAAATTATTGCCGCTTGTGTAACTGTAAAAATAAGGGGAATAACTTTAGGGTTCATTTGCAGTTAATAACAGAATATTTCATTTACATACTTAGGAACAGATATACAAACATGGGGAAGATCTAACTATTTAATATGTATAGAATGTAACAAGTCGTTTGTGTCACTTTAAACTATTAAAAATGTGCTTATAACTGTTATTGTTGTGGCATGTTCAAAATTATATGGTTTCTTCAATATCAATATGTATTCACTTTTAATTCATTCGGGTGGGGAAAATATTTTATTTAACCAATTTTTTTTGTATTCAAAAATAATTAGCAGGCGTTTTGTTTACATTTCAAAGAAATTTTCTTTTCAAAAGAATTTTTCACTTTTTTCAATAATTTCAATTAATTTTGAAGATTTAAAGAAAATTATAAAAAAAAATTTTAATAAAAATCATATTTGTAATATTCATATCAAAAACAGGTCAAATAAGACCTGACTAGAAACATAAACGACTAAATCTCTGTTTTTATAAGAAATTAATAACCGAAATACGGTTCGTCCCTGGGCTAAATTGTCTAAATTTCAGCAAAATATCTTCATATCAATGACCCGTACTTTTACCCCGCAATTTTACATTGACAGCAACCATACGAAGGTATGTATATCGTTAAATATACTCAGGAGGAGATTCTGTTTCGAATGGTGTAGTTTTTAGCTGATGGCACTATTTTTCTATTTGCACAAACGCATTTTATCCCGATCAAATATGATAGTGCAGGATGAATATTCTTAAATTAAATTTGTAGCCGAGTCGATTAAACTATATCCATGTGTCCATTCATTAGTTTATCTGAATGGTACATTAATACAATTTATTGTTCGTAGCATATCGCAATTTAAAACCAATAAAACTAATTAAGTACAAAAAAGTTATTGACCGATATATAAAAATTCAAACAAAGAATTCTTCAAATTTTTAAAGTTTATTTCATCAATATGTCAAGATATATCTATATTGGTTCAGTTAGAGTTTACATCGAAAACGATGACATACTTTTTGGCTGTCAAATAATAAAAACAGCTGCATAAGAAAAAGAATTCGAACTTTTTTCTTATGCAGCGATGATAACGAACATTTGAGAGTACAAATGTGGCATTCCAAGTTTAACGCCATAAAATATGGATCTAAAGCGATATAACTATGCCTGCCATCTGTCTGTTGGTACGCTTACATTTAAACTAATTGTTTGAATGTAATAAAACTTGGCCAGATCACTTTTTGTTTAGAAATATTTATTATTTTAAACCAGCAAAATCGGTTCAGTTCATAAAATTTAACAAACCGATATCTAAGTTAACCACAAACTGCCTTGGCAATATTTTATTGAATTTTAATGGATTCAAAAGGTTGCAATACAAATAAAGAAAAACAGTTATTTGTATTGCAAGTTATTTTAATCAGATCAATCATAATCGGCTTAATTTATCTTTCGCGATTGAGTCCATGCCTTAATCTACTTACAGGCAATATTACTATAATACTCACCACTACAAGACTTCAATCAATTTTGCCGAATTCTTGATTTTTTTGTACACTATTTTGGGATTTTTAGACTTCTTTTTGTACTCCCCACCACAACATGTGGTGAACAGTCAATTTAGCTTTGTATATCTGTCCGTTTTTCTGTTGTTGGCACGCTCACATCCACATTAATTGAGAGAGCTCAATGATATTTGGCCTAATTATTTGTTATAGTCCTGGAAATTTCCTTATTTAAAACTTGAAAAATCAGTGCAGTATATTAAAAGTTATAGACCGATATCTGAAGCAGCCAACAAGTTCAAACAAAAAATTTTTTTTAAATTGTCAATTATAATTTAACATTTTCGATGTAATTTTGCTATAATATTAAGTTATATGAACCCATTACAAAAATGATCAAAATCGCTTCTAATTTTTTAACTCACTAAGAGTTCTTGTGTTATATTTAAGAAATACGTTTATACCCAATAACCACTGAAAGTTCAAAAATTCCAAGGATGGAAAATTTTACTTGAATTGGGCATAATTTAAACTGTATATACAGTTTACACATGAAATATCAATTGAAAATTTATAAAACTTGAATTAAATTTCCTTTTAACTGGAAAATACTATTGAACAAAAGTGTAATATAAGTTATTTTCAATGCTTGAAATTTAATTCAAGGCTGGAAATACATTTGATCTAAAATTAAATTCTAGCAAAATTGCTTATTTTGTATACTGCATACATTTGTGTGTATATATGTGAGTGGATACGTACATAGATTCGGCATATTCGAATATAGATTTCTTAATTGTTAAGAATTAAAATCTTTTCGATGAGCGATAATAATAAATATGTTTTTAAATATTATAATACTCGAAGCCAAATAAAAAAAAAGAGAGAACCATAGTCTGGGATTTAAACTCTATTCAAAGTTGTAGTTGCTTTAATTCAAAAGACCTTGTTAGATATTATAATTATATACAATTATTTTCAACTTTATTTCCATTCTATTAACCCTAATTTGTTTCTCATTAATACGACGGACTTATTCCAGCTAAATCAACACACACCTACTTTTAGAAATTTATCATAATATTAAAATCTACTTTTATTATAAAGAATACACTTAATTATCTTCTATATCGCATAAATAATGATCAAACTTTTGGGAATTACATTAGACTTAATAAAATTACATGTTTGCGGCTAAAATCATCAAATATAATTATATTTCTTTTCCAAAATCCTTTAATAGTATTAATAATTATTATATCATTAAAATCTACAAGCATATTAACACAAATATGTATGTATGTATGTGTATTATTGTTTATATATATATATTTTCGATTAAATAACATTTTCAAGTCACGTTATGACAATCAATTTTGACATTTTTTAATTACTATTTTGTCGGTATTTGTCTTAACAAACTTTTTATACTGCCCAGTAGTTTATGGTAAATAAAAATAATTAGTTAACTGAATAATTTTATTAGGAACTGCATTATAGTCCAGTAACTGGGTGCTATAAAATGGGGTAGTCTTTAGGGTTTAATAACGTTAGTAATTCGGCCTAACCTGTGACTAGTTATTGTACTATTAAACTAACTACATAAAACTGAAGTTTGTCTGTTGATTGGTTAAATATAACTAGACATCTCAAAAGCTGTTATGTAATCGGAGGGTTTAGTATGTATAAGTGTGCGACCACCTGTGGACACTTTTTAACTAAATCTTACTGTCTCTCTTTTTTTAAACCGCTCGATATTGACTGTATTTTCCAATCCGTATGTAAGAAATTTGATTTTGGAATTATTAGCGGCTTTTATACCCACAGGTGGGTAAGGTATGGTGCGTTTGTTTAGATGTTTGTAACATACAGAAAAAATTATATAACACCCACTTTTAAGTATTTCGTTCGACTTAGGATATTTTCTGAGTCGATTAACGATGTCTGTCTATTCGACTTTCTTCTTTCTAAACATTGTCAACACTCTACAGGATGCAATATTCGTTGCAATTTTTCAGTAAACTCCCATACAAATTTTAATCACAATTTTAGATACGATTTTTGGGCTCTTCAATTCTCTTTTAACAACAGTCCAAAATCACTCTATTGGCTTTAGATCCATGCAGTTTGAAGAAGTGGTCTCTCTTGGTACAAATGGCATATTATTATTTCTTTACCACTCAATTGTTTGTTTATCATAGTGACGGAATTCCAAATCAGCCCAAATATAGTCGACATGTTACGAAGTCTTATAAATAGATACAGTTTTTTTAATCATTCGTTGATAATAATTTCGGTATTTACAGAACCCGTTGTAACAAGTAATTGGCTTTAACTTTCGTGCTCTCATTTTGGCCATTTAATTTTTAGCAGCGATCCTGTCAGGAACCTTTTGAGCCTTGTATGTTTTCAAGGCTGTATTAGCTTCTTGAACCAAACTGTTCGATCACTGGAAATGATGGATACACTTATGAAAATGTTTTCTATTATTTGGCTTTAGAAAGATCATATGGAGCATTCCTTATACCTGTAACTGGTTTTCTATCAATGGAGTTTTAAGGTCATAAAAGTACCAAATATTAAGCGATTTGAACGATCTTCAACAAAAGAAGTCCTATAGTATTCCTAATCGATGGGCCAAATTATGAGAGCGTCGATTCATTCCTTAAAATCTCCCATCTACATTGGTGTTGTAATTAAAATTTGCCAAATTAAGATAACTATAATTTAAGATCGATGTTTGAAATTATGCGAGGGTCGTCCTTTCATTTCTTCAAGCTCCGATATAACCCCTCAGAAGACATCCTTTTCAAATGGATACATTTAACATAAATATTAATAAGAAAAATAATGTACATTCTATTCAAGTAAATTATGCGAGAGTCGTTCATAAATTATTCGAAGCCGTCATTAACAACCGACATTGTAGTTTTGGGTATTACATAGTCAGACTTGGTCATCTATAAAATTTTTTCAATTGTATATTAAAATTTTATAACGTACACTTTACATGTGTATGTTTGTTATATACATGGACATATTTATCATTTATAACAAATATTTATAAATAAATAAGTGTGTAAATTTTGTTTGTATAATTTATTAATTAATTAGGCAATTTGTAATGGTTTATTAAGAAAACATTTATGGTTAATTAACTAGAGTTTAATAAGCATTAAAAGCTATAACTCTTATCTAAATAAGTATAATGGAAAAAAGCCGTGTAAACGTTTTGTAATTATGATAATTGAACATAAAATTGATTTGTAATATGTTGAATGCTTTCTTTCTTTTGAAGGTCCTCTATCGGAAGTACAAACAGCTGTGGGCTTAGAGGTGGCTTTGCCCTGTGATCTCATGCCGGGTACCATGATAGCAGATAAAGTACAATTGGTGATATGGTATCGTCAGGGGAATGTTAAACCCATATATACGTAAGTTTTTCCAAAAGTTTTCAATTTCAGATTAATTCCTGTAGAGCAACAATTAATTAGGAAATAAATTTTTAAGGCGTATTTTTCTGCTTTTTTCTGTTTTGTACTTTATTTAAAGCCATTTGAGGTCTAAAAACACAAATGACTTTAGTAAATTATAATCGATTACTCAAGTGTTTAATGATTTATAACAAAACAATAAACATTTTTCCTTATTTCATTGTTTTTGATTTCCCTCAATGATTGATGACAAATTTCTTAATTGTTTTTTCTTCTCTGTTTTTCCAAAAAAAAAATTGAAATGAATTAAAATGCTACATACTGGGAGTTACTCCCCTTTTTTAATATAATTAATTCAAATAAAAGGTATTTTAAGTTTGTTATATTGTTAGTAACATCACTAATAAAAAATTCTTTAGAATGTAATAAAGAAGGAGACCGAAAAATGCAGTCATGACTTTGCTTCACAGATAAAAAATGTTAATTTGACATTGTTTGATAGTAAATACAGTTTCTAGAAAATTTTCTTAAAATTTTAATATTAAAAATTAATTGAAAAACTTTATCGTAATATAAATTCCATTAAGAGTTTCATAATGCTTTCAGTCACTTTGCTCGAACAGGTAGTTCATTTTCGTTTAAAATCTACCACAGTTTTTGTGATCTTTAAGTATCTTTTTATATAAACATTCTTTAATGTAAATTACCGCAATTACTGCATAGTGCTTGTTATACCAGGAACTTTTTGAGTATTTTGACTGCTTTTGGGTACTAAACTTTTCTTCAACATTTCCAATTTTTGACCAAGAATTTTCGAAATATCTTCCATTGTTACCCACTATGATGCCTTTAGTAGCTTCCTGTTAGAAACTTTTCAGCCTTGGTATGTTTTTAAGGCCGTATTAGCTTTAGCTTTTCATACCAAATAGTCCAGTTTGATGGCAGACCTTTCAGTGCTTGTCCAGTTTTTTGTAGGACCAAATGGTTTTGTTCAAACACTTTTTTCTGGTCACTCTTTTTAATCAGATTAACATTTTTTATAAAGGTAATAATATCAAAATAATAATAATAATAATAATAATAATAATAATAATAATAATAATAATAATAATAATAATAATAATAATAATAATAATAATAATAATAATAATAATAATAATAATAATAAAATAATAATATTAATAATATTAATAATATCAGGGTTAAATGTTTCAATGAAAAATCTGTGTTTAGATGTTTTTGACTCACTCTTTTCTTAAAAAATGTCAGTTATGTCCTTACATCGGCCTTTCCCAGCTTTAAACTTATCAACCGATTTTAGCGAGAATTACAGAAATTGTGTGTTATTATAGTGGAATTTGTATAGATAGAACAAGAAAATAGTAAAAAGAAAATAGTCAGATAACGTCCCGACCAATAATCCAAATTTCATAAAACTTTACCAAAATATTTTCTATTATGTTGGGTTATTTCGTTTCAAATAATTAACAATATCGTAGTAGTATTCTGGAAATTACATCCCGATGTCAGGAACAATCACTAATAATCAATTAGAAGAGATATATCATACAAATAAAACATTATTTTGAGTTCATATATCTATGAATTACGCGTTATTCTTAGAAAAATTTCCTATAATGTCTTGCTATAAATGTTACTATAGGTTATGAAATATTCCGGTTATTCAGAAATTTATCAAAAAGGTTTGTTCTTTAAAATATCAAATCAAAAAGATGTCTTACATCGTTATGCGGAGGATTTGATATATAATTAACTATAAATATCGAACCAAAATTTAAGAAATTCTATCAGCAGAAAAAATTTGTTTAAAAACAATTTATACTAAAACATCTTTTTTATGTAACGAAGGGTATTTAAAATTCATTTTAACCACATTTTTTTCTTATTTTCCATAACTTTGTTTTTCCCTCAATCACCAAATATTGCAAAATACTAAACAATATAGAGCATATACTCCATGGGGGGTATATGTAAGCGCCATTGTGAATGTATTCCCCTTAGAGTTTAGGTATTCTTTAGAAAAGTTGTCGCTTTATTTATTTGAAATATGAATGTGTTTTTTTGAAAAAATAAATAAATTTTGGAAAATTTGTTTAAATTTCAAATAATTTTCATTGAAAGAGAAATTTAATTTTCAAACTCTCAAACTTCTCTTACATTAATAATCACAGTTAATTAAACAAATTGAAAACAAAAGAGCTTATTTTGTTGTTGTTTTTTCCATTATGATATATTAAAAATAGAAATATACACTTATTTTGTGATGTGGTGTCGTTGTTCGGCGCTTAATAGCAATAAATTTATGAAGCATAACAAATGTTATTAGAGGCGCCTGCTTAGAACACCAACCGTCAAAACGACTATAACGTACCACTTACATTCCGCATTTGCCACAACTTCATAACAAAATCATAATAAAGTGAGCATGAAGAATTCATTAAAATGATTAACAAATTCATACATATAAAAACAATTAAATGCGGGTGTAAATAATGTTTTTCTCCTTTGTGCTGTTGGTTTAGTGTTTCGAATGATATATTTTCCTTAAACAAGTAAAAATTCTGGTACCAGAAAAAAATATAAAAATCGGTTTAAAAATAATTTTTTACAAAAAGAGAGTCACGACTTTGAAATCTACTTTATTGTGACAATTACATAATTTATGTAAATAATTAAAGTACATAAAATATTCAGTATTTTTTTTAAGTTGCTTTGCAGCCACATGATTTAATAAGATTTTTAAAGCCAATTTAAAGCTCTAAAAAATTTGCATTTGAGTTCTGATTTCTGGTGATCAGTAGAAAGGGTTAGTGGTAGTGTTATAGGGATCATGAGTTTAAAAACATTTGCCAAATTTAACATGATCATGGAGTGAAGGGGATGTTATTCTGATAATATCTATATAGACATGTGCAGATATTTTTAACTCTGTCTGGATGATTCTTCTTTTAATACCTGTTACCAGATTTGACGATTATTCGTCATTTTGACGAAATGGCATATTGACAATTTTTCAAAAGCATAAAATTTTGAATATTATATTTGTTATACAAGGTTTTTATAAAATCTTTTATCTAAGCTTGGTCTGATTTGAAATTTTCTGCCCAATTTTTATAAACTTAATTCAAAAAAAAAAAAAAATTACACAAAGCCCATATAAAACTGCGGGTACTTCAAGGTGCAAAGAAAATGTTGCAGCATACTTTTCAAAGATAATTTAACCCATTAATATAATATAATTTGAGAAAATAATTTTGAAATGATGTCTCTGTTTATTAAAGACTGAAGTCAACAGAGGCCTCTTGAACTATACTGTGCCATTGCGTTACCTCAAAAAGTCTTCAGTGTGTTAATAAAGATGTCCAGCTAAGCCAATTAAAAGAATTGAAAATCGAAGACAAACCTCTTTTGTTCGAGACAAAACTATTTGTTCGAATCTTTTTGGGAAAACAACCATATTCATAAGACATTTTTTATGTTGACGATTTTTTGATAATTTCCAAATGTAAATTTGATAATTTGACGATTTTTTTTCTATTAAGTTTAACGATTTTTGTCAAAATTTATCTGGCAACTATGCTGTACACCAAATTACTTAGTCTTCTTTTTTAAGTACACAAACCAATTGCCGATGAGGTAGAGGCCGAAAAGCACAGCATGCTGCTCAACCAAAATCAAATATTCTAAAATTGTTATAAAAAACGCCTGTTTGCTACAGAATAATTTTTCGAATAATTAAATTTTTTAAAGGTTTAAAAAATTAAAGAACAATATAATAAAAACTTCCGAATATTAGGAGATCATAATTTCAGTATACTAGATTTATGTTGAACAATCTAACAATGTCTGTTCAGATGTCTGTTTTATATCCAAATATATAATTTAGTATATATAGAGTTATAATTGATTTCTTGATCAATCTCAACGGAGTTTTGATCGTGAAACTGATCGTGAGCAAGCTATTGTGTTAAGCTTTCCGAATAAGTAACTCATTTATAGCTTGTATTAACATGTCCAATGATCAACTTATAGTCTATAAATTAATCCAACAAATTTTCTTTATAATTAATTAAAAAAATTCGATCTTTTCAATAAAAAAGTTAACATTGATAAAAAGTTACTTATTTTGGCTTTCTAATGGTATATAATTAATTTTTCTGTAACATGGGAAAAGAATTTCAATTTCTTGTGATATAATTCTAAAAATGTCTGTCCTGTTGTCTGTCATAATAATAAAAAGTTAGTGTGTGAATGAGTGCAGACTTCAATTAGCTTTTATAATTTGAAGAAAAAGTAGTATCACTGTTCGAAAGCTTTTATTCTCAGCTTTCATATGATATATAAAATTTCATTTAACCATGTTTGTTTCGATGTCTGTCTATGTGTATAAAGAAATTATTATATTAAAAGAATTTTTGAGGTGGTTTCAATACGAGTACAGTTTGAAAAAATTTATAGTGATATTATTGAAAAGCTTTTGCTTAAAGCTTTTACAAGAAATAGTTATTTGTTTATAGTGTTTACTTAATTCGATTAAACCATATCTGTCCGAATGACTGTCGGTATATAAAAATACATTTTTACGTTGAAAGAAAATTTTAAGTTCGTCTCTTTACGAGTACAGAAAGTTTTTTGTAATAATACTAAACCGTGTCTCTCTAGATGTTTGGCTGTACGTTTAGTTTTTTCCTATTCATTAAGAAACATTTTAACTTAGTCCCTATACGAGCACAGATTTTAACAAGTTTTTAAAGTTATGCAAAAATAGTTACATTGTTGGAAAACTTTTGCTTCAGGCTTTCAGATGAAATTATGAATTATTTTATAGTGTTAAACAGAATCAAACTATGTCTCTCCAGATGTCTTTCTCTAGGTATAAAAAAGTTTTTGAGTCTCTACTCGATACAGGCACATCAATAGATACATTATAGAGAAGCATTTGCTTTTAGCTTTCATATGAAATAATTATTAAATGTCATAATTTAATTAAACCGTGTCTGCCTAAATATCCGTCTATACCCCGAAATATGCATATTTACTTTGTTACGTTCCAATTTCCTTGTTTTATATTTTAAAAATAAATTTTCTTTTAATCTTTATATTTTCCAAATGTTTTCTGACCACAATGACTGCAAATCAATCTGTCATATTTGCAAACTCCTAAAGGGTTTTGTCATTTTCATAAATTCACACGCACATGATGACTCCTAACATTAAATCTAACAGCTGTATTGGTACCGGAATATATACAGCATTACAAATAAACATCAATATAAAGTTAATACCACAAAACTAATTTTATATTTTACTGTATATTTGCTAATGCTGACATTATGTCACTGTGTTGTGGCAATTGTCAAATGAGATCTGTCAAAATGTCGTATATGGAATTTCAATGAAATAAAAAATTTCCTTCAAAACTAAATTATAAACATTTCCACATGAATTATTTGATATACAAAAATAAAGTGTAAATTAAATTTTCTACATTCATGTGTATAACAATTTTTATTGTTTATATTTTTAAATTTTTTATTTATAACTTTAACATCTGTTCATGTCTGTTGGTGGTTAAAGGAAAAGAATTGCTATTTTTTTGCTAATAAAAAAGAAATTATTGCAATATTTCAAACAATAAATTCATAAGACATATTTTAATTTAAAACAAAAAATTATTAACCCTTAAAGAGAATTGGGGAGTTTTAAGGGCATCATTAAATATAGATTTTTTGTTCTGAATTTTGAGCAGGAATTATATTTCCTTGTATTTTGTAGATGAGCAAATAAATTGAAAATGGTAATGTAAGGAGTGAAATCGAAAAGTTCTTAACTTACATATATTTTGAAAAAAAATCTTAAACGCAAAACTTTTCTTTTAATTTGATTGAAATGATAATTATATTTTACAAATAATAATATTCTTATAATTTCAGTCACTAGCGATGAAATGAAAAATCTTTTTATGAAACCTTTCCATTACTGAACTCTGAATTTATAGCAGCGTTTTGCATTATCTTCAAATTCTCATAACCGAAAAGTCCGAGCACTTAGGTTTCTTACCGTATGTGTTGGGAGCTCTTTTGAAAGCACTTAAATTTTTGGCTTCAAAAATATCAGTTAGACATTTCCTGCTAACTGAATAGGAATTTCTGTCATCACACAAGTTCTCCCGGTAGAGTGTAAGAACATCTGATACAGTTTGACGACAAAAATTTGAATTCTTGGCCAACTTTTTGCAGAACACCGTTAGGGTTTGTTTAAAATATTTATTAATTTTAGTACGCACGTGTGTTAAGAATTTTTTGATTTCATTTTAGTTTTGCTTTCTATTTAGTTCCTTTCTGATCCATAAAGAACGAAAACTTCTTGAAAATATATGAGTTAAAGTAAAAAAATTATGAAAAACTTTAATTTTTAACCATGCAGCTCATCTAGGGTTAATTGTATACTAATACATGTGTATAGGGTAGGTGTTTGAAGAAATCCTCAAGGTTTAAAGCAGTTTCCGTTTGTTGTGCAGGAAAGGGAAGGAAACAGAAATACAAGAATTCTTTTCTTTTGTTATTTCAAGGGTTTTCTTTTTATACCCTCCACCAACACGAGTGATGAAGAGGGTATATTAACTTTGTTATTCTGTGTGTGTAACGCTAAAAAAGAATAACCTTTGAACCTATAATGTATATATATTCAAGCATTAAATAAAAATCTGAGAAATACATTAAAAGAACAAAAGAAATACTTGTAGCATGTTAAGACATATTTAAAAAAAATCAGTCAAAGATGAAAAATAAAAGGAAAAACTATATTCACATTAAAGTTAAATAGAAATACAACAACAATTGAGAAAAATAAATAAAATAATAAATTTGCAATTTAATTTTTAGTTTCCGCTTCCTTTGCCACAAAAACTTTTTTCCCATACATTTATATTTCTTCCATTTCTAAGTTTTTACTTCCTTTTTCGTTAACATTAAAACTATTTTTAAACTCCTAATTAGATTTTTGTTTTTCTTTAATTCTTTTTTATCAAAGTATGTTTTTTTCTCTTATTACTCTTAATAACTGTCACATGTCTCAATATGTGTTGACATTTAATTGACAATAGAAATTTCCAAACAATTTTACATGACACTTGCTAAGTATATATTTTGTATTCAAATTGTTGCACGTCAATTGTTAAAGAAAAGTCATGAAAAATCATGAAAAATACTAAATTTATTTAGTCATTTAAGTTTTCTAGGTAACAAACAAAAAATTCGAAACTCCCTAATTTAAGTTTTCTTTGTGGCTCTTAAATTTTTCCCCCAGGAAAAAAATGTTTCATAATAAAACTCAACACTCAGCAGCGTATTGATGCATAATATTGTTAGTGTTTAAAGATGTCAATATTCTAAGTGGTGCTGTTGTTTTTGTTGCTATTTCGAGTGCTGTCATCATGAGTGGTGACGTTAAAGTTAATAATATATTTGACATTAGGCATAATATTACAGTGGGCATTAAAAAAAGTACATAATGAAAATGAAATATAATTATTTGGGAATTGTCTAGAGGAATGACTTTTTTAAAAATTATAACAAGATTCTTAACTAGAGGAATTAGTTGCAGAAACTCATAGTATATTAATTCAAATCTATTTTAAGAGGATCTTTATAGTTTTTCGAACACAGCTCCTCACATCTCTCTTATAATTTCCTTTTCCTAAAATCATGTCATAATGTATAAGTCTCAAATAAATTCGACCACCCAGATCACATGATACACAAGCATATTTGAAATAAACATTAATAAAATTCTACGAGGGTCGGTCTATATATTTTTCACTAAATCGTTATCAAGCTAATAACAGTCGTACAGAGGCTCCATAATGACATTTCAAAATAATGTTGTAACTTTGGTCAGGGGTGCTGCTAGGTTGCTCCTCAAAAACTGATCATTTCAGGTATCATAAATGAAACTTTTTATGTTCAATGTCAAACAAATGAAGTGAAATGTGAATATGACTAAAATGTGTGACCAAATTTATTAAATATTTTCAACAAAACTGATCTACAAAAAGTCGATCAAGTATTCAATGGTCTGCCATCAAACTGTTTCCAATGTTTTTGAATTTGTCCTTTGACAGAAAACCTGATACAGGTTGAAGCAATGACCTACATGAACAAGAAGGCATTTTCCAGAGAGCTCTCAACACATTCGTTAGGAAAACAGCCAGTTTAGCTTAGTGCTCTGACTATTTGGAACGAAAAGTTAAAGCTCAGAAAGTTCAAAAGTTCCTAACGGGAACGCAGCTAAAACTTTACTGACCAAGAAACAGATCACGGAAATGGATGTCAAGTTTTCTAAAAATTATTCTTGCTGCTAAACTGATGAAATGTGAGTAGTGACAAATTATTCTCAACTTTCTGGTCAAAAATTTTATGCTGCTGATGTCGACATTTACATTATGAATTCATAACATGTTCACTTTTTTCATACTGACACTATGATAAACCAGCTCTTGTATGGTACAAGAACAATAATGCAGTATTTGTACCAAGAAAGGCAAATCCTGCTAAGTGCCTGGAGCTAAGAACAGTGAAGTGATATTGCGTACAAAACGGTGCGAAAGATTTTAAGCCGGTATGGAGTACCGTTTCGAACAAAGTGACAAAAAGTCCTATAAAAACGTTAATGGGAGGATTTCCGAAAAATGTTCAAGGCAATATTTTTTCGCCGATAATTTCTGGACTTTAAATTTTTTTAATAATTTCCAAAAATCTTGATGAGTTTAAGGCAAAAAATATTGAAAAATAAAAATTAACTGAAGTCCTCAAATCAAATCAATGATAATAATAAGTTTTTTTAACACGTTTTTTAAGTATGGAGATTTTGGGTATTATATATAAAAAAGAGGGAATTTAAAAATACATTAGTTTATAATAAAATTCAGTTTTTGAAAAAACTCAATAAAAAGCGAAATTTTATGTTTCGCTTGAAATGACTTTTCCTAATTTCTTCGTTGCAATTTATGAACTTTTCCAGAGATTTCTAAGGTTTTAAATACATGCCTTAAATTCAACCTGAATAAAGCTATTTTTAGGCACATTATGATATTTTTCATATTTTTCATCACTTCCAGTTCGTAGGACTGTTTGATTTCATGTAAAATAATCTTCATGAAGTCGTAAATATTTTTGTAAATCATTCATTTTTAAATTTTCTCTTATTTCATTTAATAATGTTTTTTTATTACTGCATTAATTTTGTAACCCACTGTAGCTATTGTCTCTTCATGCACTTTTCAAGGGCCATTTATTTGATGATGTTGTTGTAAAAAAAAGCACACATACACTTATTAAACATTTTATTCCCTTGAAATGGATATAATTCTATGATTGTATCTGTAGCATTCTTAAAGTTTGTTCTAGAATGACAGCTAATAAAAGTAAATTAAACATGTCACATTTTACGATTTCAATTCTATTCTCTCAGTCTTTCTCTCTCGTATTTTATTATGTGTTAAAGTTTTTGTTGTTGTTGTTATTATTATTTTGGTTGGTTTTTATGCCCTTTAGATGGGAATGATAGATATATAGAAGGTATTTTTATATATATTTTTTATTTTTATTACTTTTATTTGGTGTATAAATTGTAACACCTTGATGGAAGACAAGACAAATTTCAGTTTTTCTTCTGTTATATTGCAGCAATTTGGTTGTTGCTGCTGTTGATAATGTTCACCATCGGCAACAATAAAATTTCTATGTGATGGAATAATAATATAGAAATGTTTGCATATATATACAGCAACAAATGAGCAATTTAGTGGGCAAGAAATAAAATGATTGTGTTTAAAGCTTAATAAAAACGTACATACATACAAACATTTTTATGTTAAGATATAGAAGATATGAGAGCACAGGGACTTTTTACTTTAAAGTGGCAATAGGGAGGATTTAAAATTTTAATTAAAAATAGGGATTATATAATTATTCTAAGGTTTTACGGATGAAGTCCCACATGACATTGGCATTGGTTCTGGTTTGAGGAACAAACATAATTTTAAAGAAATTAATTTTGATTTACAAAATTTTAGTAAAGACAGACGGAAGGATGGAAAGATGGCTTTAAAGGAACTTTATACCTTTTCAAACTATATAGAATTAACTATTTTTAGAATCCTACACCAATATGGTGTGTTTATACTGTTTAGGTATAAAAATCGTCGCAAATTACTTTCTTAATAAAATTAACAATGTTCTTCTGTCCAGCTGCCGATCTAGCCCAGAGCTAAACTTATTGATATTGATCATGATCAATTCAATTTTATAGTTCTGGCAAAAATGTCTTCCATAAATGTGATTTTAAACTCGTAAATGTATTTTAACAAAATTCAGCACGAATACATTTTCTGTTAGTCCAAATCTACATGCCGAATTTCAAAAACGTGAATTCAAGAATGCCTCCATATAGGATCAGTTCTTAAAAGCTCTTAAGAAAACGCCTTAATAGAACCCCTATTTTCGAAAATCACCTCAAATGGGATGAATTTCTCATATATGTTTCAGTGTCATGACAATAACTTATTTTATACAAGCACAAATCATAAAATCAAATTCTACAAGGGCCGATCCTTCATTTTTCATGCCTTTAACATGGTATAGGGTAGTACTTAATCGGTCTTTACTGACTTTCAAATAATTAATTGTTTAATTATTACAAAATTCTTTCATTTTAATTAAAAAAAATCAAATTTTGTAAAGTTAGAAAGACAGAAGGACGGACATGATTGTATTAATTGTGTTGAAGCCTTTTTAAGAGATTGAGGGCTTTTCGAAAGATATTCCTTACACTATGATAAACCTGATGAAATTTTGAAATTACATTTAATATTTTATATATAATTTTGAATTTTTTAAATGCTCACAATTCATTTAAAGTATTAAAAAATAATAAATTTTTCTCTAAAGTAAAATGGACGGAAAGACGGACAATATTAAGCGAATATAGAAAAATATTTGTATAATAACAAGATATCTTATTAAAAAAATCGCTTTTTAAAAAACAATGTAATTATCTTTTTTTCAAAATTAAAAACAGACTAAAACGATTTAATTTCAATAACGAATAATATTCAAGTTAGATGGACAGAAGGATGGACATTGTGTCCATAAATATAAATAATTTTATACCCTCCACCACCACAAGTGGTGAAGAGGGTATATTAACTTTGTCATTCCATGCAGAACGCTAAGAATAAACTATCTCAGATCCCATTAAGTATAAATATTCCTGCATTGAACAAAAATCTGATTCAATCTGTTGTTGGTATGTTCACATCCTCAACAATTTGCAGAGCTTTATGAAATTTTGCCTGAGTATTTGCTATAGTACTGAGAAGTATCCTATTAAAAACTAGCAAAATCGCTTCATTATATTAAGTGATATAGATCGATGTCTAGCGCAATCTCTAATTTCAAACCAAGAACTTTCGTAAAATTGTCAATTTTAAATCGATAAATAAGAATGGAAGTTTGCCATAATATTAACTTTCCAAGTTCTCATTACCATTGTTTTGATTCTTATAAAATTTTTCACATAGAAAATATAAAATTCATTTCTTTTGATTGTTTGTTATCTTTTAAAGCCAGACAAAAGAAGGGATGGACATTTTAAAATGGAATTAAGTTTTGTTAAAAACAAAACATCTTATATTATGGAAGTTTTTCAAAAGTTGGTATCATTTATCAAATTTTTATAAGATTTCTCTATTTTTTTAAAAGTTTAATACGTGGAATTTTTCTTTTTTAAGAAAGACAGACAGAATTTAAGAGAAAATTTAAGTAAACGTTTCATATTGGTTTCAAACGCATATTATTTCATGAAATCATTTAAAAAATTCTATTAATTTTCCAACTTTGTATTATTTCTCTTAATTTTTTTAGAAGTTTTTAGAGTGTTGACTTCAGATAGACAGAAGGACAGACAACTTTAAATTAGAAATTTTGGAGTTTTCCTAGTCGTTATATAATTTTGCTGAATTTGTTAAATGGCGCCGATTTTGTTAATTTGTTATAAATTATTAATTACAAATTTTGCAGTAGAAAGAGCCGGACAGACAAAAGGATGGACTTTCTTAACTAAATTTAACAAATATTTTTAACAAATTTCTAAATTTTATAAAAATATATTAAACGGATCCATTAACGTTTTTATAGTGCTGCTTTAAAAATCCATCATATTTGGGACATATTTTTGTACTCTTCAATTCACTTTTAAAAAGAGCCCAATATCTCTACTGTGGGCCTAACTCCGGGTAGTTTGGAGGATTTCTCTCTTCGTACAAACACCACATTATTGTTCTTGTAACTCTCAAGGGATTTTTTACTATAATGACAGGATGTCAATTTAGGCCGATAATAAGTGGGCACATTATGAAGGTCATATGTTAATTTTGGTAGTACATTTCCATACGGGATGTTTTTACTCCGTTTGTGTCCTAAATATTTCTTCAACATTCTCTCAAGCATCAACAATTTAAAACCAGAAATTTGAGAAATATTTGGCAAAACTTAAGTATCGTCATCCGTAATACAGCAGGAATATTTTTTAGAAAACATTACTTAAAGTTCCGTGCTCTATTTTTGGTCTCGAAATTTGTTGCAGCGTCCCTGTCAGAAACTTTATGAATGTTTTTTAATGTTTAACTTCTCGTATCAATCAAACTGAGCTAACCGGTCTGCTTTCCTAACGGATGTGTTAGGAACCTTTTATTTTTTGAATTTTGAAACATAATGTAGACCATTCCTTCTACATGGAACATGGTTCGGGTTTTCTTCAAACGGAGAACTTCTCCGGATGCTGTTTAAAAAAAGGTGAAACATTTTGATGGCAGAATTTGTATGCTTAGCAAACCTTTTGTAGGACCAAGTTAGAAAATATTTAATAATTTTATAATTATCTTTTTCTGGTCACTCATTTGACTGACTCCTTGTTTGAAGCGAGATTTTTTATAACGATTTTATGGTTTCAATAATAAAAATTTCTTGCAATTAAATCTTTTAAATAATTGTAATAATTCCCTTAATTTTTGTCACTTAAGTTCTAAGCCATTTAAATATTATCATTCTTTTATTCTTTATTCTTTTTTTAATATCATTTTTTATTTATTCTCACTTTTTTAAAGAGAAATAAATTTTCCTATTTAACAGTTTTCTAACATTATTTTTCACTTAACTGTCTTTATAAATTATATTATCAAGGTTTTTTTTATAATCTTTTTCTAAACACTTGTTTATATTTGCTTTTAGTAAAAGTTTTCCATTTTTTATAATTTTTCGTAAATTTTTTCTAAAAGTTAAAGTAACTTTTTTATAACTTTTTATACATTTTTTTCTAACGTTTTCCTTCTTTTATTTTTATACTTTTTAATTTTAATGACCTGCATTTAAAGCTTTGTTAAGTGCAAAATTTACTATAATTAAAGATGTAAGAAAACAAGTAAGAATGCTAAATTCGGCTGTGCCGAATCTTCAATACCCTCCATCACAAATGCGCGTGAAGTAATTATATTATGTTTCATATATGCACACTTACCCATATACACGTTGTGTAAACGTATATAAAATAATAGAAAAACTTAATGAGTCATAAAATTAGTTATATGGTTTGCTATAATTTTTTCTACAAAACCGATTTTGATAAATTTTGGAAGAGTAATGAAGTACATATAATTTAATATTATGGCAAAAAAACATTCTAATTTGTCGATTTATAATTGTTCTTCGCTTGAACTTAGAGGTTGCATCAGGTATCTATATTTTTAATCTCCTGAACCGAATTTGCAGGCTTTAAATAGGAAACTTCTCAAGACGGTAAGAAGTACTCGGCCATTAAGCTCTAAAAATTATTGTGAATGTGGGTATGTGAAAAACAGGCAGAAGGATAGAAGAAAATCGACTTAGATTTTGATTAAATGCAGAAATATGTATAGATTATGGGATTTATTTTTAGCGCAACATGCGGAATGACAAAGTTAAAATACCCTCTACACCACTTATGGTGGTGGAGGGTACATAAATTCTGGACTTTTATGTATTTTTTAAAAAATTACAAGTTTTTTTATTAAATAAAACGAATGTAAAGAAAATTAGGGATAAACAATTCCAGATTCAAAATGCTTTTTAGATGAACTTTTTGTGTTCTATTAATGATTCACTCTTATGTGCTCTTTAATTCTATTTTAACAAGAGCCTAATATCTCTCTACTGACCTTAGCTCTAGAGAGTTTGAAAGATTTACCTTTCTTGGCAAAAATACCACATTATTGTTCTTGTACGACTCATAGTGGCAGGATGCCAAGTCAGGCTATAAATAAGTCGATACATTATAAATTCTTATGAATGACGCTGCCTTTTTGGAAATTTTAATTGCTTATGGGTTATAAACATTTCTTCAAAATTCCTTCAAGAATCAGCAACATAAAGTTATTGGAGCAGTAAGTTGCGAAAAATATGTTTCATGATCCATTATGCATCAAGAATTTATTTATAGAAATCTTGACTTCAATACCCGTGCTTAATTTTTGGTCTTATGAATAGAAGCAGCATGAAAATATTGCGTGATGAAAACTTCCTTTTATATAGCTCATGTTGATAAATGATTGCCCTTCTTTGCAGCAACTACATATTGCTTTCCGTACCGAGAATTTTTTGGGACATTTTGACTGCTTTTCAGTCCTAATCTTTTCTTCAACATTCCAGTAACATTAAGGCGGTTGTGAAAAATCTGCCAAAGCACACATTTCGTCATCCATTATACGGCAAAAATGCAGCAACATGCTCTGTTTTTGGCTTCTAAATTTTAAGCGGTCTTTCTGTCAGGAACTATTTGAGTAGTGAGTGTTTTCATACCTGCATTAACTTTATCCTTACCAAATTGTCCGAGATATTGAGCTTACCAGGCTATTTTCCTACCGGATGGACTGGAAACTCCTTTGAAACTTTTTGGTTTTTAATTATTGATTTAAAAAAACATAAGGGGGACGATTCCTTCAACCTGAACCAGGTTTTATATCAACTAACAAGTTCTTCGGTATTATTTATTGACATTTGAAACAGCTTGACGGCAGATCTTTACATGCTTGGTCAAACTTTTATAGGACCAAGTTGGGTTTTGTTGGTAATATTTAATAATTTTAGTATGCATTTTTTCCGGTCACTCATTTTAAAATCATTGACAATATATTCACTGGTTTGACATTAAACATAACAACTGACATGTTTAACTAATAAAATAAATTAATATTTTGATTAAAAGTTTGAATGAAAAACGTGTATTAAAAATTTTTCTACTTTGTAATTTAATTTATGCTCTTGGATTATAATGTATTTTATCAAGGACGGACAGAAGGACAGATATTATCATAATGATTAGAGAAAGAATTCTTATTTGAAGTAATTAATGCCTTAGTGGGTATTTGATGTGAAATATAAATATTAATTAATTAATTAATTAATTAATTAATTAAAAATTAATTTTCAATATTACTAATCACAATTTTAATTGAATTCTATGAAATACCATTATTACTCATTTTGGCTTCCTCTTTAAGGATGAACAGAAGGACGGACATAATTAAAGGAATTCAAAAAATTATTTTTAAATTTAAGTTATTGTTGATTTAAAAGAAATTTTTATTTAATTTTATTCTACAATTTTAACTTTAATAAATAAGCGAATGTACTGTTATGCGATAAAATATCAAATTGACTTTCAATATCATAATTTTGCATTATCAACAATTTCTTTTTAACAATTATTTTCATAAAATTTTATTTTAATTAATTTCTTTCTCCTTTATCATTTCAATAGTTCTTCGATTTCATTTTAATGTTTTCCTTTTTTCTTTTTGATTTTTTTGTAATTTTCCATCAATAACCATTAAATTTCCACTCTTTTTAAGAAATTCTATATTTTGAGGGTCTCTTAAATGAAGGAAAGTTCAAGCAATTTCTTTTATAGAAATTTAATTTTTATACCCTTCACCTACACAAGTGGTTATGGTGATATATTTTCCTTGTCATTCTGTGTGTAAAGCCAAGAAGAAATCATTTAATACATATGTTTGCATCAAGTCAAGATCTTAGTCGACTTTGCTACATTCGTCTGTCTGTTGGAAACCTTTTCAAGCTTGTTCATATTGTTTGTCGTGATAAAAAGTTATAATTCGAAATCTGAGAAAAACTCAAAATTCCGAAAAAAATTTCTTCAAAATTGTTCAGCAAATATTAATAGAACTTAAACAGAATTTAGCGATAACATTATCGCTCAAAAATGATCTAATCAAATAGGCTAAAATTAAAAAATTTTGATACACCTTTAAATCAATGTTTCGCAATTCGCCACATATATTTATTTTGTTATTATTATAAACAAATAAAAAGTAGATTGCGTCATAGCCATTATTTAACATAAGTCCCATCTAAGGCCTCTTTCCGGAATATGATTTTCAGCTTATAAAATTCTTAAATATGAACCATTTTTATTGAAACTTGGAACAATTGTTGATCTTCAAAATATGTTATTAATTTGACTTATCTCGGCCCATATTTAACAATAGCTGCTATATAAAAATTTTTTTCGAAAACAGTTTTCTTAAATATAGACCAATTTCATTGAAATTCAAAACAGTTGATGATATAAGTATTTTGAAATCTTTTTTAATTTCAACAACATCGGTCTATTGGTGCCATAGCTGCCATTTTAGGAAAATGGATTTTAAGCTTGTACACCTGTTAAATTTTGCTAAGGTTATAACTCCCTTATAAACCCTTCTTAATACCAATTCCATTGAAATTAAGGTATTTATCTAAAATTGTTCAATATATGGCACCAATATTTATCATATCTAAGTGTAGTTTTTATACAGGGACTTTTTTCGAAATCGGTGTTTAGGATTAGCTTATGCGAATGTAGTGGAGGGTTTTTAATGCAAGTAGCATTCGTACTTGATATATTATCTTCTTTACCCTCCAAAACCACAGGTGGCGAAAAAGGTATATTATCAGCTTAGACCCCATAATGTGTATATATTCCTGCATCAAATAAAAATCTGAGTCGATTTAGCTATGTCCATCTGTCCATCTGTCTGTGGTTGGCTCACATCCACAATAATTGACAGAGCTCTATAAAATTTGGCCTGAGTATTTGTTATAACCCTAAGAAGTTTCCTATTTAAGATCAGTAAAACCAGTTAATAACATTAATAGATATAAACCGATATCTGAGGCATCATCTAAGTTCAAGCAAATTTGTCTTAAAATTGAAATAAGAATGAAATTTTGCTATAATAAAGTTAAATATATGCACTTGATTACCATTCCGATAATTATTAAAATCGGTTCAGTACGAAAAAGTTATAGCTAAAAATATAATTAATTTAATTTAAGAAAAACTTTTATATATTATATACTTCTGAGAGTGTATGCGTGAGTGTTTAAGTACGCTCTTCTTTACATGCATTTTGGTGGAGGGTATTTAAGATTCGGCATAGCTGAAAATACCATTCTTACTTGTTTTAAAGATTAAGATTTTTTTTATTCTCCTACATTTAGTCAATTAATTTATCTGTTAATTTATGTTATGACCTTTAAAAAAAATTGCTGGATTCGAAAAAATGTACATGAATTTTAATGGTCCAAATAAATTAAAATATATTTTTGAATTTAGTTTCCGTTTTTTTAAGAAAAACACTTATTTTGTCTTGTTTATATGAAATTATAAAAAATAATAATAAAAGTTCTTTCAATATCTTGTAGTCGTTTTTGACATGATTTTATTATCTCTTGTGATTATTGTCATGTAGTTTGTTTTTTCCGTTGTTTTGAGGAAAAAGAAAACGGAAAAACAACACATTTTATTGAACATTTTCTTAAGGGGGGAACAAGAGATTATTTCAATATCTTAAGCATACCTGAGGGATACATATTGTTTTCATTTCTTTTGTTGTGTATGTGTGTAAGTGTGTGTATCTTAAGTATCTTAAGATTAACACCATAGTTTTTTTTTCGATTTTATAAGAGTTTGGATATTTTATTTGAATATTTTTCATTTATAGCATATTTATAGCGTATTGAACATTTTATGTTTTTTAACATAAATATTTTTCTCAAAATTTAATTCCAATATTGTGAGATTTTTATTATTGGTCCACTTGTAATGTTCTTAAGATTAATTTATAATCGTCTTGTAATATAAAGTCTTTAATGTTTTTTATGAGTTTCAATTTTTTCCTCTTTTGAAAATTTAAAACTTTTAATTTAAGTATTTGATTTGTTGTCACAACTAAAAGTATAGAGATGAACATATTTATGATTTGCTTTAGAAGATTAAGTCCAAATAAAAAAATTATGAAAAAGAGATCAAATAACAGCTTAAGCTTAAAAAAAAATTAAAAGGTTAAACCCAAACAGAATTAAAATATATTAAAATTTAGTTAGGGAGTGAAAGCAAAAAATTCTTAACACATGTTTTTCATTAAAACTTTTAAACTTTAAGCCAAGTCTAATTTGATATGGTTTTTGAACAAATTTAATGTCAAATAAATGAAAATCTTACTAAAATTTTTGACCAGAAAGAAGTGCGTACTAAAATTATTAAATATTTTCAACAAAACCCAACTTAGTCATAAACAAATGTTATCAGACAAGTCCGAGAGAACTTGTCCGTTGATTGAAAACCTGTTTGATGGATATGAAATAGTTTACCTGATGTTTTTAATACCAACAAAATAGAAAGCATCTTCAAAAATGCTCCCAACACATCTGTTAGTAAAGCAGATTGGTTTGCTCAGTGCTTGAACTATTTGGTATGGAGAGTGAAAGCTAATGCAGTTTTACAAGGCTCAAAATATCCCTGACAGAAATACTGTTTAACATTTAGAGGCACAGAACATACCACTTTTGCTTCTCTTAAAAAAAACTCGTTCCCCAAAATCTTAAAAATATTTTCCAAGATTCAGTTCTTTTTCCTTTTTGTCTATAACTCAAATTTCAAACTCATAAGGTTCGAAAGTTACAGATTTATTTCCACTTCATTTTCCATATAAAAAACTGTGGGATGGCGAAAATAACGCTATCGCCACTTTTATGTATAGCGTCCGTCTTAGACTAAGTTAAGCATAAGTAATCTTCCGTCCGTCTGGCACTGAACATTACTCTAGTTCAAAAATATTTTTTTAATTTGGTGATGTTGTTGTTATTTTATATATAACCTGAGTGCTTTTCTTAAATTTCTCAGTAATGCTACATACAAGATAGATTTGTTAAACAGACTCTTGTGTATAATAAATATAAAGTATCCCATAATTTTGTATTTTTTTTTTTAACTCTTTAGTAACAGTATGTAAAATTTATAAAGGTACCGTTGTGTAGCAAAAAGTCCTTTTAGGATTCAAAATATAAAATATGATATAATTTATACAAAACGTATTTTAGATTTTAAGGAAACACGTTCTTTAAAAAATTAATATCTTTCTCAAAAATATATAATTGAAAAAAAATTCAAAGAATCATTTCAAACCTTGAAGTTGGTTTAGGGTTAAATATTTTCATATAAGAATTACTAGTTACTTTTAATAAAATACATCAAAGTGTTTTTATAATTTTTAAGGTTTAGTTTGAAATCTACTTTGATTTAAAATATTTCCTTTAATATATTAAAAATTTTATTGTTCCTTGTTTAAAATAAAAAAAAATATTTTTTCCAGTTTCTTTTTTCTATTTAAGCTTTTAAGAATTTTTTATATTTTTTTTCTGGGAAATTTGAACAATTTAACTATATGTTTTAACATCTATATTATATCTTTTTATCATTATATAAAGAGTGAGATCGAAAAATGTTTAATGTATATAAATTTCAATAAAAACGAAACCACTAAATTTTGTTGGAACAGGTAGTACATCTCCGTTTAGAATCTGTCACACTTTTGGATGCCCTTTCTATGCTCTTCAATTCTCTTTTAACAAGGGCCCAATTTCTCTGCATTTGACTCTCTTCGTACAAATACCACATTATTGCTCTTGTGCTACTTAGGCGCTTATTTGTCAAAGAGACAGAAAGCCAAGCCGGAACAAAAATAAGTGGACACATTATGAAATCTTATGTACGGAAGCGGCCTGTTTTGTAAACATACCCAGAAGTAAATTTTGATATTTAAAGAGTCTTTTATAACAACTAATTGGCTTCTTTTGCAGCAACTGCAAAATTGCTTGCCAAAACAAGAACTTTTTGGTAAATGTTGATTGTTTTTGGTGTACTGTAAAGTGTAAAGTGTACTGTGCCAGAACATACACTTTTCATCCATTAAGCTGCAAGATTTTTTAGATAACTTGACTTCAAATTTCTTGCTCTGTATTCCTCCTCTTCTTAAGCCTTGTATTATTTTAGACCTGCATTAGCTCTAACTTTTCATACCAAATATTCCAAGCACTAAGCTAACCGAACTGCTTTCCCATCGGATATGTTGGGAGCTCTTTTGAAAATTTATTCTATTTTTTGGCTTTAGAAACATCATGTTGACCACTTCTTCTACCTGAACCGGACTTTATATTAAGCAACTAGTTTAATTACATTAGAATCTATTTGACGCCAGACCTTTGTAGGACTAAGTTAGGATTTATTGAAAATATTTAATAATTTTTGTAGGAACTTTTTTCCGGTCACTTATTTTAATCTGATTAACAATTTCTTTGATATTTAACATAAAGACTGACATGTCATTTCACTTAATTAAAATAAGTATCAAATAATACATGTGTTTCTTTAAACCCAACGTGTGAAAAACGTGTGTTAAACATTTTTCGATCTCACTCCTTAATATCTATTTTAAAGTTTTCTAAATAAAATTTAAACAAAGAGAATCTTTTTATTTTGTCACCTCATAAATTTGATACACCTTTAAATCAACGTTTCGCACTTCGCCACATATATTTATTTTGATATTATTATAAACAAATAAAAAGTAGATTGCGTCATAGCCATTATTTAACCTAAATCCCATATAAGGCCTCTTTCTGGAATATGATTTTCAGCTTATAAAATTCTTAAATATGAACCATTTTTATTGAAACTTGAAACAAATGTTGATTTTCAAAATATGTTATAAATTTGACTTACCTCGGCCCATATTTAACAATAGCTGCTATATAATTTTTTTTTTCGAAAACAGTTTTCTTTAATATAGACCAATTTCATTGAAATTCAAAACAATTGTTGATATAACTATTTTGAAATCTTTTTTAATTTGAACAACATCGGTCTATTGGTGCCATAGTTGCCATTTAAGGAAAACGGGTTTTAAGCTTGTAAACCTGTTAAATATTATTGAAATGTGCTAAAGTTATAACTCCCTTATAAACCCTTCTTAATACCAATTCCATTGAAATTAAGGCATTTATCTAAAATTGTATATGGCACCAATATTTATGAGTATTTTATCATATTTAAGTGTAGTTTTTATACAGGGACTTTTTTCGAAATCGGTGTTTAGGCTTAGCTTATGCGAATGTAGTGGAGGGTTTTTAATGCAAGTAGCATTCGTACTTGATATATATTATCTTCTTTACCCTCCAAAACCACAGGTGGCGAAAAAGGTATATTATCAGCTTAGACCCCATAATGTGTATATATTCCTGCATCAAATAAAAATCTGAGTCGATTTAGCTATGTCCATCTGTCCATCTGTCTGTGGTTGGCTCACATCCACAATAATTGACAGAGCTCTATAAAATTTGGCCTGAGTATTTGTTATAACCCTAAGAAGTTTCCTATTTAAGATCAGTAAAACCAGTAAATAACATTAATAGATATAAACCGATATCTGAGGCATCATCTAAGTTCAAGCAAAAATTTGTCTTAAAATTGCAATAAGAATGAAATTTTGCTATAATATAGTTAAATATATGCACTTGATTACCATTCCGAAAAGTATCAAAATTGGTTTATTAGGAAAAAGTTAATGCTAAAAATATAATTAATTTTTATTACTCACAAAGTGTTACATGTTTAATTTAAGAAGAACTTTTATATGTTATATACTTCTATACATTTAGTCAATTAATTTATCTGTTAATTTATGTTATGACCTTTAAAAAAATTGCTGGATTCGAAAAAATGTACATGAATTTTAATGGTCCAAATAAATTAAAATATATTTTTGAACTCAGTTTCCTTTTTTTAAGAAAAACACTTATTTTGTCTTGTTTATATGAAATTATAAAAAATAATAATAAAAGTTCTTTCAATATCTTGTAGTCGTTTTTGACATGATTTTATTATCTCTTGTGATTATTGTCATGTAGTTTGTTTTTCCGTTGTTTTGAGGAAAAAGAAAACGGAAAAACAACACATTTTATTGAACATTTTTCTTAAGGGGGGAACAAGAGATTATTTCAATATCTTAAGCATACCTGAGAGATACATATTGTTTTCATTTCTTTTGTTGTGTATGTGTGTGTGAGTGTGTGTATCTTAAGTATCTTAAGATTAACACCATAGTTTTTTTTTTCGATTTTATAAGAGTTTGGATATTTTATTTGAATATTTTTCATTTATAGCATATTTATAGCATATTGAACATTTTATGTTTTTTAACATAAATATTTTTCCCAAAATTTAATTCCAATATTGTAAGATTTTTATTATTGGTCCACTTGTAATGTTCTTAAGATTAATATATAATCGTCTTGTAATATAAAGTCTTTAATGTTTTTTTATGAGTTTCAATTTTTTTCTCTTTTGAGAACTTAAAACTTTTAATTTAAGTATTTGATTTGTTGTCACAACTAAAAGTATAGAGATGATTTGCTTTAGAAGATTAAGTCCAAATAAAAAAATTATGAAAAAGAGATCAAATAACAGCTTAAGTTTAAAAAAAAAATTTAAAGGTTAAAGCCAAACAGAATTAAAATATATTAAAATTTAGTTAGGGAGTGAGATCAAAAAATTCTTAACATACGTTTTTCATTAAAACTTTTAAACTTTAAGCCAAGTCTAATTTGATATAGTTTTTGTGCAAATTTAATGTCAAATAAATGAAAATCTTACTAAAATTTGTGAGCAGAAAGAAGTGCGTACTAAAATTACTAAATATTTTCAACAAAACTTAGTCTTATAAAAAGATGGCGAAGGTTTGTCGGCAAACTATTTCCAATATAAGCAAACAAGTCCGATAGAACTTGTCCGTTGATAGAAAATCTGTTTTACGGTGACGGAATGGTTTACATGACGTTTCTAGTGCCGACAAAATAGAAGGCATCTTCAAAAATGCTCCCAACACATCTGTTAGTAAAGCAGACTGGTTTGCTCAGTGTTCGAACTATTTGGTATGGAAAGTGAAAGCTAATGCAGTTTTACAAGGCTCAAAATATCCCTGACAGAAATACTGTTTAGAGGCACAGAACAGAGCACTTTTGCTTCTCTTAAAAAAGCTCGTTCCCCAAAATCTTAAAAATATTTTCAAGATTCTGTTCTTTTTCCTTTTTGTCTATAACTCAAATTTCAAACTCATTATGTTAGAAAGTTACAGATTTATTTCCATTTCATTTTCCAAATAAAAAACTGTGGGATGGGGAAAATAATGCTATCACCACTTTTATGTATAGCGTCCGTCTTAGACTAAGTTAAGCATAAGTGGCCTTCCGTCCGTCTTGCACAGTACATTACTTTGGTTCAAAAATATTTTTTTAATTTGGTGATGTTGTTGTTATTTTATATATGACCTGAGTGTGCTTTTCTTAAATTTCTCAGTAATGCTACATACAAGATAGATTTGTTAAACAGACTTTTGTGTATAATAAATATAAAGTATCCCATAATTTTGTATTTTTTTTTAACTCTTTAGTAACAATATGTAAAATTTATGAAGGTACTGTTGTGTGTACTGTATGCATCCTTTTAGGATGCAAAATATAAAATATCCTTTAATTTATACAACACATATCTTAATTTATCTTATTTTAAGGAAACACGTTCTTTAAAAAATTAATATCTTTCTCGAAAATATGTAATTGAAAAAAAAAATTCAAAGAATCATTTCAAACCTTGAAGTTGGTTTAGGGTTAAATATTTTCATATAAGAGTTACTAGTTATTTTCTAATAAAATACATCAAAGTGTTTTTATAATTTTTAGGATTTAGTTTGAAATCTACTTTGATTTAAAATATTTCCTTTAATATATTAAAAAAACTATTGTTCCCTGTTTAAAATAAAAAAAGTTATTTTTGCCAGTTTCTTTTTTCTATTTAAGCTTTTAAGAATTTTTTATATTTTTTTCTGGGAAATTTGAACAATTTAGCTGTATGTTTTAACATCTATATTATATCTTTTTTTCATTATATAAAGAGTGAGGTCGAAAAATGTTTAATGTATATAAATGCCAATAAAAACGAAACCATTAAGTTTTGTTCGAACAGGAAGTACATCTCCGTTTAGAATCTGTCACACTTTTGGATGCCCTTTCTATGCTCTTCAATTCTCTTTTAACAAGGGCCCAATTTCTCTGCATTTGACTCTCTTCGTATAAATACCACACTATTGCTCTTGTACCACTCAGGCGCTTATTTGTCTTAAATACAGAAAGCCAAGCGGAACAAAAATAAGTGGATACATTATGAAGTCTTACGTATGAAGTAAATTTTGATATTTATAGCGTCTTTTATAACAACTAATTGGCTTCTTTTGCAGCAACTGCAAAATTGCTTGCCAAAACAAGAACTTTTTGGTAAATGTTGATTGTTTTTGGTGTACTGTAAAGTGTAAAGTGTACTGTGCCAGAACATACACTTTTCATCCATTAAGCTGCAAGATTTTTTAGATAACTTGACTTTAAATTTCTTGCTCTGTATTCCTCCTCTTCTTAAGCCTTGTATTATTTTGGACCTGCATTAGCTCTAACTTTTCATACCAAATATTCCAAGCACTAAGCTAACCGAACTGCTTTCCCATCGGATATGTTGGGAGCTCTTTTGAAAATTCTTTATATTTTTTGGCTTTAGAAACATCATGTTGACCACTTCTTCTACCTGAACCGGAATTTCTATTAAGCAACTAGTCCTCTCGGTACTGTTTAATTACATTAGAAACTGTTTGACGGCAGACCTTTTTAGGACTAAGTTAGGATTTATTGAAAATATTTAATAATTTTTGTAGGCACTTTTTTCCGGTCACTTATTTTAATCTGATTAACAATTTCTTCGACATTTAACATTAAAGACTGACATGTCATTTCACTTAATTAAAATAAGTATCAAATAATACAAAGTGTGAAAAACGTGTGTTGAACATTTTTCGATCTCACTCCTTAATATCTATTTTAAAGTTTTCTAAATAAAATTTAAACAAAGAGAATCTTTTTATTTTGTCACCTCATAAAAGCAACTGTATTACAATATTTTCCATAAAAATTCTTTATCTTTTGTTGTAGTTAAATGTTTCTATTGTTTGTAATCATTTTCATTTTAGTACACTCACACACACACACACACACATTTACACATTTCTCTTTAATATAAATGTTATTTAATATAGAAAATACCAAAACTTTATGATGCCCTGAGGTAAACTTTTGTTTCCTCCCCTTCTTTACTAAGAAATTTTAAAGGAAAGAGAATCCTTAAATGACAACAACAACAAGATGTAGGAAAAATAACAAGAAAAAAAATCATTTATATATCTAAGATTGTATGTGTTAATATTTTTATGTATATGTACGCATTAAATTTATGTATGTGCATGTAAAATATGTAAATGTATATTCATTTGTTGTCAGTCGTATTTGATGTATTTAACATTGATATTTTTATTTACACATACCAACATACAAACAATGACTACAACAGAAATTCCTTTTTAATGGGGGAAGTTCCATTTTGTTGTAATTGGTTTTTTTAAATCGATTTTAAGAAATTTTAATTGCGCCTTAAAGGAGGCGCAATTAATATGAAACTTACAAATGTTAGCAATTTTAACGTGTAACTTTATAACGGGAATCTAATAAACTTGTCTGTATAATCTAGTATCTGTTCCGATGTAAAGGTAGACTTTTCTTTGGTAATTATGGTTACTTTTATCCTGTAGTTCTTTAATTTGTAATATATACTTTTATTTAAAATTTACATTGCGAACCTGCTGATAGTTCCGACATTAATTATAGTTCTTATGTTGCTTTATGGTGCTTTCAAAGAGGAAGCAGTTTTAGATCTTCCCTTAAATTAAAAAAATGCTTTTCTGCATACAAATGTCCTCCTTTCCCTCCGTCCGTTTTCACCAATCCAAGTTTGACACTTATACATCATTTGAAATCTTTATTCAATAGTCTTTCCTACAACTGATTTTACACGTAACTATAGCAATCTTTAGTATATTTTTCAGGCTTAAATAAATTTCATAAATTTTCGGTGCACAAGTTTCCGGCCTTCTGTCTGTTTATAAAAATAAAGGATATCACTATTTCAAAGAATTATATATGAACCTGGTACAAGAATGTAGTTTTTCCAATATTATAGGAATAAATCGTATATTTTGGATAATTAACAACTTTTTATTTTGAATTCAAACTAAATTCCAATATTATGTCCGTCCTTTCGTCCAGTTTAGTGAATATTAAATATACCCTTCCCTATTTCTGATATCTGATATAGCCTTCCCTATTTCATTTAAATTAAATTTTTTTAGAGCTTTGCAATACTCTATTCTGGGAAAAGGCCATATTGGTGTTACAGCCAAAAGGGGCACTGTTATTTGAAAATTCGTCACTCTTTAATTTACATAGAAACTGAAGTTAAACGGTCAATATATAAAAGTATTTTAATTTTAAATCCTATTCAGGGCTTAGGCCCCCAAATGGGAGCTGTAGTAGAATAAGGAATGATGTGTTTAAGATTCAACATTTAGCCCAAGTCCCAAATATTTGAAATACTTAAAACCCCTATTCAAGGAAAGGGCCCTATATGAAACGTAGAACCAAAAATAGACCGATATTCGAGAAATTTATTAAAATGTAATTGTGTATAATTTCAATAGACTTTAATGGCTTAATAATCTTAAAACCCTAGTGAACCGAGCAGAACCCACATTTTTCCAATTTATATTTATTCTTTTCAAATCCAATTACTTTTAATCGAATTCTGAAATTGGTGGTTTATTAGATATCAATTTTTAGCCTTTTTGTTATAAGACGAATACAACTAGTTTTGAATTTCAAGGCAGGCAGATATAATAGGAGAAGGACATAGCTAAATTGGCTCAAATTTTGATTTGAATATATATGAATAAGAATATATACATAATTCCTTCTAGGCGTTACATACAGTAGTGGAGGGTATAAAAATCTTTATAGATATAAAATTGAAATCCATATTGATCAAAACTGAATTCAGATGTTTTGAGTCAGATGTTCTTTTAAATTCACATTAAATCTTGATGATGGATTTTCATCAAGAAGCTAGTGTATTCGGTTAAGACCGACTCGTATAATATAGTGTTCTAATTTCTACTTAAAAGAGCGATATATTATAGTGAAACTGACATTTATGTGAAATTTGCGGATTTTAAAACAATTTTTTTTCGAAGCAGATTTATAGGAAATTATCAACCATCCTTCGCACTCGAACATCGATTTCTGCCTTTATTTATATTAATTAAACCCAATGCAGTTTAAAGTGACATTGGGCAGGGGCTTTGTAAGGGAGTTATAAAAAATCATTTAATAAAATCGTTTCTTAATTATTGAAAATGATTCTTAATTCAAGCAAACAATTTATTTTTTTGCACTAATTAAGAAAATAATAAATTCTCCAGCATCATGAAGGAAAATGGAGAAAAATGTAATCAATTTTTCTTTTATGAAATTCTCCCTATAAATATGGAAAGAAAAATCCATTATATAAACACTCAGGAGTCATATACATATTTTCCCCCTTTTTTCTAGTTATATCACACTGATGTGTCTTTTCTGTTTGTTATTATTGGTGTTAAAGTGATAAAACAAGAAACAACACTTTTTGTTGTTGTTGTTTTTTCTTTAATATACCTTTCTCTCGTTTTCCCAATGAGGGAAAATGACAGCTTTTGCTCCCTTTATCAAACCATATAACGTTTGTCAATTATATATTTGTTGTTGTGCTCATCATTTGACTGTTGCTGTCGCTGGTATTCTTAGTGCTGCTGCTACTACTTCTGTTGGTGTTGACGTTACTAGTGTTGTTGATACCGTTGTTATTTAGCAATGTTTATTTAACATAAACATGCGACAACAATAGAATTTTTAATCGAATTTCAGTTTGGAGCAAAAAATAACAAATCGTGTCATTTTTACATACATGAAGACAATGAAGCTGCTGCTGCTGTTGCTGATAATGATGAAAATGAAAATGAAAATGAAAATTTGTGTTTTTCTTTACTTTATTTTTAGTCTTTTTTCTTGCTTTTTAAAAAATGAGTATTGTGTTTTTGCCATCATTAACATGTTTTAAGTAAATCGACATAAAACTTAAATGATAAATTAAAGAAAAATTAATTAAAATAATGAAAAAAAAAATAATTTTTAAAGTTGTTTTTAACTTTGGTACATTTAATCCCTTAACTTTTCCTTTAACTTTATTATTTTCACATAAAAGTTTTGTAAAGTCATTCTCAACGGTTAATGAACTTTCCCATAGTTAAATTTGTAATTTTTGAAAATTTACCCCAAAAACAATTTCCGTTTCCTTTTGCTACAACTGCCCACCAATCGACCACATATATTTAATAATACTTTAAGCTAGCAGAGGGAGAAAGGAAAGGGAAATGAAACAAATAAGAACATTATTATAGGAAATGAAAAGTCTTAAATACTTTCCACCAAAAATTGAAGATAACCCTACAAACATTTACTAAATAATATTTAAGATTATTCTGAATTTGATGCGATTAATTCTATTTTACTTTTAAAGCTTTTTCCATTATAAAGATTCAATTTGATATTATTAATGGCATTTAGAGGTTTTAAAGACGAAACCACTGCAAAAAAGATTAGACATATTGAGTCAGAGTTTCTTCTTATTGAAGAAGAAACTCTGAGTCCTCTGCAAATGAGGAAGGAGAAATAAAGAGTTTGTCATTCTGTGTGTAACTCTAAGAAGCATTCATTTAAGATTCCAAATATGTACATATTTAGGTAACAAATCTGAGCGGATTTAGTTATGTCCGCCTGCCTCCAAACTTCATGAATTTTTATTTACCTAAAAAAGTTATAGGCCGATATATGAGAAAGTCCCAAATTTTCTATTTAACATATTAAAAAACTTATTTGACTTAAACCAAATTTCGCCATAACACACAATTATATAAGTTTCATTATCGGAACCAAAAATCTTCAAAATCGGTTTAGTAGTTAAAAAACGTATAAACAATAAGACGAAAAATTTACTTCAAATTAAGGATGTCAAAGGACATATTTTGTGTATAATAATTTTCAAAATTTTTCAAGTTCTCATTTTTTTGTAAAAAGAATGGAAAAAAATAGTAATCATGCTTAGACGAAACCTTAAATATGAGTCCCCGAATCGAGTTTGTATGTACCAGTTTATTTGAAATTCGGCACAATTATGTTTTTAATAATATTTAATAAATGTATCTAACTTTGCGAATATCGGTTCATCCCGTGTAAAACCCATATCCGGAATAAACATATATGACTACCTCCATCGCAAACAAGTTGAAATAAAGTGCAATTATGATTTTTGTTATAATTGTATCTAATTTGGCAAATATCTGCCCATATTTATAGCTTTCTTTCTGGAATGTGGATTAAGTCTTATAAAACTCTTAAATGTCCAACAATTCTCTTCAACTTAGTCATCTGGCAGTGGATCCTACATTGGGTTTCTTAACAAAATAGGGCTCCTTATTAAAAAAAATAAAAAACGGAACTAATAATTTATGCTCAGTAATAATATGTGTGAAGATCACTTTATCTTAAAATAGTGATTTTTTGCCAGAATCGGCTTTTATTCGTTTTATAGTCCCTACATACAGTGCTTTACACCATGAAACAGTTAAATAAAATTATATGAACGGTCAGTCCGATTTCATTGAAATTTCACATAGTTATAGATAGAAGTGTAGGTGTGCTAAAGTTGTGGGTTTGGCCCTTGTGGAACTAACGGGACAATTTATAGGATAGCAAAGTTGGTCAACTTGGAACCGATTTTAGAGATATATAATTTGCTTTCACATTTTTATGTGAAGCTCAATGATTTTGATTTTTAATTTGTGTTTAAAAAAGCCTTTTTTTGATACTCCCATATATGAGAGATTTATGATTTATGTCATGTGAGTCGAATTTAGGAAGTGATTTTGTTTTAGAAAATTACCTATAAAATTTGAAGGAGTATTTTCTTTTTAATTAAACCTTGAACATACGAATTTTATTGAACTCAGATAATTTGTTCATTTGGTCTTGGATAATTATTTCTTGGTGTTAAACATGTATTTATATAGTTAATAGAGGTGCAGGGGGCATAACAATCTGTAAGCTATAAAATATAGTTAATCCCCCTTGTCATACCAATATTAAAAATGTATAAAATATTATTAAAATACATATTTCAAATAAAATTAATAACAAAATTAATTTCTCTCTTCTAGTAAAACCATTATTAAATACCACAAGTTAGTTTGAAATGAAAATATTACGTACATATTTTCATTTCAAACTAACTGGTAAACTAATATGTAAATGTTATTTATAAGGGAATACAAAATTGAACTATTTTAATCCTCCCTTATTTATGAAGATCCCCAATCTTTACCTTCTGTTCACAGTTAAGTTTATATATGTGGAATTACTAATCAACCTAATAATAATTATTGTTTCTTACCATAAAGATCCCTAAAGTGTTTGTAAACTAAATACAAACAAATGTGTATATGTGTGAGTGTATTTGTAACATGTATTTATACACATATACATATATGTATTAAAAGACCATGTGCATATTCAGTTATTAATTGTAATAATTACAAACCACATGTGATTACCAAGCCCATTTAATAACATTGTTGGTTTGTGTATTGTCGGTTTGGACTTGCTAGTTAAGTCATAAGTGTTTCCATTTATTTAGTAGTGTAAACAAAGAGGTTTTTGTTATTAAACAGTTATGTTAATAAAATTAGTGATACATTTTGGTAAAATTTAATTACAACTCATATATTTTGTACTGAAACAAATTTAAAATTCATATTAAAAAGTAGTGAAAACTTCCAAGGTTGCACAAATTTACACGAAATATATGTGAATTTGAACGTCTTGAAAAAAGCATAGACTATCATTACTCCAATATATCCACAATCATACTCAAATACATACACTGATAAATTGAGATTTTTCTCAAATAGTGAAAATTTTTATATTAAGTGTCCTATTTTGGCTACCATTTTTTTCTTCTGATCCGATTTTGATCATCATAATAATGAAGTAAACTAATAGTATACTATGACATTTGTACACCTATACTCATATTCGAATACACATGCACTAATAAATGCCATTTTTTATTATACAGCAAAACTCTTATAATGGGAGTTATAAAATGTGTTATATCTTGGGTTATAACACTAGTAAAGAATAGTCTAGGACCCCAAAATGTATAAACATTTTTGCATCAAATCAATATCTGAGTCGATTAAGCTAAGTACCGTTGTTTTGTATAGAACGTGTAAACTCCATATATAGTAGCATATCTTCTATATATACATGTATGTTATATATAGACTCCAAAACGGCTGGGCCAAATTTTTACAGAATAATTCCAGTATACCTCCAATAACATAAGTTATAAAAAATTCCGATAGGACCAGGGGGAGGGATACCACCAAACAAAGCAAATATTGGTTATCGGGTATCTAAAGAACTATAACAGGGAGAATTCTCAAATTTCTTCCCAATAATTCCCTCAAGGAGCTGTTTTTCTAGATAAAACGTCGGATCGATAGGACCAGGAGAAGAGGTACCCCCTTTACAAAGCAAATATTGATTTACAAATATCTAAAGAAGTACTACAACGAAAGCTCTCAAATTTTGGTGTCAAAAGCTTCCTCAAGGGACTGTTTTCCTGGAAAATATTGATTATCAAATATCTAAAATAATAAAACGGGAAGAGTCTTAAAAGTTTGCCGGATCTGCTACTTCATATATATAGATCGATATCTGAGGTATCCACAACTTCAAGCGGATAACTTTTTAATTATAAATCGTCAGATTTGAACAAAATTTCGTTATAATATTAAGTTTATTGTACCTCATAACCGTTCCAATATGATCAAAATTGGCTCAGTTGGAAAAAAGTTCCTGACAAAAATATATCTTGTTTTTTTGTTGATTTTATTTTGATCTTTTCCAGAACGGTAGCGATGTTACTATAGCTGCATATTTGAACCTAAATTTGTTTAAAACCATTCAATTAAATGTGTTACATTTAAACAAAAAAATTAAGGTCAACTTAATCGATTTTATTGGTTTTAAATATCAATCAGATTTGGATCCGTATGCCGATGTATGTATGTACCTTAAGTATTTTATCACTTACAGTGGAGTATGAAAATTGCTTCTGAGAAAACAATATATCCATTGAATTTTACCCAACTTAAAAATTCTTTTTTAAGGACTATTTTCAAAAGCCTAATTAAAGCTTTGTCCCATTGTTACCCATTTAATACTATATTCATTAAATATACTGTAATAACAAATATACATACATTTTAATTGGAACATGAGTTTATACTCTGAAAACACATGTATGTATATACCAAATACATATATAAATGTAAATTTACTTATTTATATATGTAAGTATTTCATTTTCGACCATAACGTAGAACTTAAACCGGAAAAGTATTAAAATACAGTTGTATTGTTATATTCTCAAAATATAAATAATTAAATATTTGTGTTTTACATAAATGTCCATCATCATTTTCATTATCAAACAACCTCCTTTATTCATTTATTCATTCGTTAGTTTGTTCATTCATTCATGGTTTATGTCCGTACTCAAACTCAAATGAATTTTACTTTAATATATATTTGTAGTATGTTTGTATGTATGTGTGTGTGTATAAAAAGCGTTTTGATATAAATCAGTATTTTATTATAATTTTCCATTTTTCGGTTTTATATTTTTTTCATTATAGATTTGATGCCCGAGGTCGTTCATTACATCAAGGTATACCATGGGCTGATGAGAATGTTTTTAAAAATAAAGCACATTTTTATTATGACTCAAATCCGCCAGCTTTAAGGATTAAAAATATACAAATAAGTGATGCGGGTCTATATAAATGTCGGGTTGATTTTCATAAATCACCGACACGTAATTGGAGAATTAATGTAACGGTATTGGGTAAGTAGATGACTTATTTTTTTTTTAATTTAAATATTTTATTTCGTTTTTAACTTCAAAGCTTCTTTTTGCTGGGGGTTTTAGGTTTTTAAGAAATTTTTATTTCATTTGTGTCTGGCCTGATTATTACAGTTGAAGAAATTTTTATTATAAAAACATTTTTTTTTGCAACAAAAACAATTTGTTTTGATCCATAAAAAGATTTAACTCGTAATTTTCGTCTTAATAAGGGAATATAATTGTCAAGAATTTTAAATGAAATAGAAAAACTGTGTATTCGGTGTCTTTATGTAAATTTATTAAGATTGTCTAGTCAATATGTATTGACAACTTAAATTGAAAATGATATAAATATTTGATATAAATAAACTTTAGGAAAGTTTTGCTTAAAAAATTACTCGATCGATAAAAAGCTTTAAAGGTACCAGCAATTTAAATACCATGGGACAGACATTTTTTCTAAAGGAAAATTCAATGTAGAAATGAAATTGGAGTTATCATCAAAGCTCGATTTAAAAATTTTAACAATATATATTTTTAATATACTGAACCGATTTTGAAACTTTTCAAAAAACTTTTCTGAACATTTGTTATTGTTCAGAAAAGTTTTTTGAACTCAGGCTTAATTTTACTAAGCTCTGTCAGTTATTATGGAAATAAGCGTGCCAACAACAGACAGACAGAGAGACAAGGGTACCCACAGACGGACAAAGCTAAATCGACTCAGATTTTGTTTTGATACAAGGATATATTTATACTTTATGGGGTCTGTGATAATTTCTTCTTAGCGTTACACGCGTTATGATAAAGTTATTGTACTCTCTTCGCCACTAGTTGTAGTGGAGGGTATAAGATCTAAAAACACAGATTTACTCGCATCACGTCTATATCGATTTTTTTGAAGGATTGGAGGATATCAATATATATTTAACTTATAACTGATACAAAGACCCAAAACAAAGCTTTTTAACTTAAATTCGAGATTAAGAATTAAAAAGAATAACAAATTAAATGTGTGAGAGTATCAAAATTCTCTGATTATTTTATGACTGTTGTACTGCCAGTCCATCAAAAAAAAGCAAAAGTTAATTTTAGAGAGTAAATATCGATAAATTAAGATTCTTCTGATTATTTTTTGACTAATGTAATATCAGTCCATCTGTAGTTCAAATATTTAAGGAAATCCTAAATTCATATCTAAAAGTATGCGAAAGTCCAAGGTATGTGTGTAGTCAATGTGTACGTCTTTCTGAAATAACAAATTTTTATAATATGTTTTCCCGGTAAATTGCAGTTCGAGATATTTTTAAGAACGTCGTCAAAAGAAAACAGAAAGGTTCTTACTGAAGTGATATTAGTTCATCCGCTCTTCTTTACAAGGTCATTATCGATACAGGAAGTATTTACAGATTACTTTGTAACTTACATGATGTCAGTTCATCCGTCCATTCGTTTTTAGTGTCAGTAAAATTCACGGTAAAGTGAAACCAGAGTGAGAGCAAATAACATAGTTTTCAAGAATTGAATGTGGATCCTATTATATAGTCCGACTATTACAGGCGTAATTGCATTTGACTGAAGTAATTTCCGTCATTTTGGTAATTTAATTTCGAGTCTTTGAATTTTGTGAAACGTGAAAGTGATGTTTAAGTTAATGATCATTGGAGATCGCAAGAACTTTAATCGTTTGTAGTGGTGTCCATTTTTGGTAATATTTTGATTAAGAATTGATACTTCAAAATTAGAGAAAGATACATCGATGTGTTCTAAAAAAATATCTAGCCCCTAATATAGGATGAATAAGTCTTGCCATTAAAGAAGTAAGAAAGTTCTAGTCTATTAAGCCAATCTATGTTGGAGACAAGTAGAACCAAAGAAAAATTATCGAACGGCCTCTGCATAATTTTGTTTTCTGATTTCTGTATGAGGGTCGTCACAATAAAACTATAATAAACAATTTCAATCGGCATCTTCACTAGGCCAAAATAACTTCAAATGCTAAATTACATGTAGTTAACTTCACAACACCGATCTGCATTTGATCTGAAGCTCCCCCTCCGGCTGCCTATAGGAGGGACAATGTTAAACTGACTCAGAAAGTGACTCTGAGTCGAACTTTAAAGTGGTGACAGTACATTTTTTTAACCTAAACCACCCCCTCCCAATATTATTTTCAGTTTTTTTGTTTCATTTTTAAATCTATGATGAATTTCCTTTAATAGTTATTCCTCCATTTATATACTTTAGTTTGTGTTTAAACCATAAAATAGTTAATCATTTGTTAACGCCTGCTGGTATCCGTTTTTCCGTATATCAAAATTTGAATATTAGTCATACAGCTTAAAGCTATAAATTTTTTTGTCAACGGTCCTAGAGTTTTGTTGTTTATTTACTCTTTTTGAAATTTATTTTGGCCAAAGAGAACAAATAAAAATATAAATCCTTGTCTCGAATTTAATGGGTGTTTTCACTTTTGTATGTCCTTGCAAGACCGGCAATATTTTTTTTAGAATCTCTGTCCTTATTTTGTTTTTTTTTTTTGCATTATTTTTTTCCAAAAAAATCTAACTGCTATCTAACCTTTATGGTTAATAATTTATCTTAACTTGGTTTATTTTATTTATGTGTTAGATTTTTTTTAACCTATTCTCTCTATATATGTACGTATGTATCTGTAACTATGTATCTAGATATATGAATAAATTTTATTGTATTTGCCTGTCGGTGTTTCAATACATTTTCGTTTTTCTGTTTGCTTTTTTCTTTGTAGTACCACCCACACAACTGACAATATTGGATCACCATGGTGCTGCTGTAAGAGACCAAACAGCCGGTCCCTATTTGGAAGGTGACAGCATTAATTTAACATGTTTATCGAGTGGTGGCATACCACCACCACGTGTTTCATGGTGGCGTGAACATGCTTTGGTCGATGATACATTTCAAGTGCTACCAGATGGTACGGTGCGCAATGTGTTGCATTTGAAAAATATTTTACGCAAGGATTTATTAACGGTAAGTTGCTGTTCCTATTTTTCTTCCTTTTTATTTGTATATTCAAGTTTTATTATTCTATTTTATTGTTGTAAACTTCGCTATTTGAGATGGGCATATTAAGTTTATTATTAGGTGTGTAACTGCTACAGACCATTTTAATCTTTATTTAACTCAACGCAACAATGCCTAAAACCTTAATACGAATTTATTGAAATTTCGCTAGCCTTGAACTTAGTGGCCCATAATGGGTATTTTCTTAACCAAACAAACAAAAGTGTGTAATAGACATTTTCATGATAAATATTTATGAGATTTTCGTGATTTTCTGAATCGGGGATTTCATGGGAACTAAAGGAAATTATGGACAAACTATTTCTTACGATGAATTTTGTTTATATAAATCGTAAATATAGGAAACAAGTGATACTCGGAAATGGGTCTACGATTATTTTCGGTGGGAGCTACAAGTCAGTCAAAAAATAAATTGTATTGAATGAAATAATATTTATTTATATCTGTGTATTTTATCAGCTTAAAGGTCCAGTTGGAAACTTCATTTCTATGGTAGGTACATGAAATATTGGACCTATTATCACCGATTTTAACAAACATATTATTTATACCAAAATTCATCGAGTTATCTTTAAAAATATTTACAAAACATATGACTAGTCGTAATGGTTATATCAATTAAAAAGGTGATTATAAGTTGATCGATATACTATAAAGTGGAGAATCCATTTGCACAAACGTCCTACATCCAATGCTGGTGTAGGGTATAACATCGTTCTATGCTGGTGATGTACTGAATATTATAGTGTTATTATAGTGTTCCTATCCATATATAACGTTTATGTGGCAATTAAATGAAAAAGTGAGGCGGGCCTAATCAAGTTCAGTTCCTAAAGTTGCAAAGCATTTTTTTTCAAAATATCTACAAAATTAAAAGCCGGTTTACTCTTGTTTAAGCTAAGTAAGATATTCAGATGTTCGAATATCATTAAATCTAGTACCATAACACTCATTGCAATAAGGTATTAAAAATTCGGGGTTAATTTTCATTTTCGCTTATTTCTGTAAATATTTCCTTTACACCTTTGAATGTGTTAAATATCGTAGATACTAAGGAGTATACACACCTCCTTTGCTGAATACGTGTTTATATATTTATTTATATTATTGTCTGTCGGTCTGTTCTTCCTTGCGTCTGTTTAGTCTGTTATCCTTAAACTTAACGAACTAGAATAACAAAGGAATATCAACATCACCATCAGCCATGTTTTAGGGCCAACAACCATCTAGTTAAATATAAAATGAATACTCATTTTTATTATTTTTTATTATTTTATTTTTATTTCCTTTTCCACTCTTATTTCTGCTTCTGTTTCTGTTTCTCATTTCATATTAAGTATTTTCTTTTGTTATTATTTTTATTATTATTATTTTTCAGAATTCTTAATATTGAATAAATTGTATCTAATACTCGTACCATTACCAGAAATACTGATTTCATGCTTAAAATTATTCAAAGACTTACTAGTGCTATTTAGTTAGTCTCGGGTTACAGCTCATTCTATTCTAAATGATAAAGAAATTTTATGATTTATTTCTTAAATGACTATGATTTTCGAGAAAGATAAATGCAATACTTTAATTGGACTTTGAATGAGGAAAGTCCAATGAGAAACTGTTGATTTAAATGAAGAAGATGGTTGTGTACTCACAATCATCTTTTTCATTTGTTTTGGTACGCAACGGTGTACGCCATTGTCCGGCTCGCTGAATTGTGGTCCTTGTGAACACCCTAAATTTTAGATATATCTTGACTTAATTCTGGGCAAATAATTGCCTTGAACCAAAGTCATAGTCTATTGAAATTCATGATAATCGTTGCAATATTTCACGCATCCCGCAGACCTTAAGTGCTTAAGATCATGAAACACACACATATGAAGGTTTTTTATTTAAATTAGCACAATTAAATTTTGTAATAGATCAAATCCACATGCTAAAATTCCCGAACTCCTTCCGTCCAAAAATTTCAAAGGAAAAAGTATATATTTTTTTGATAATATCTCGTATATTAAAGATCAAAGCAGGAAATGACAAAACAACGTTTACGAGGATCGGTTCATAGTTTCCTATAGCTCTTTTACAACTCTTTGCCCGAATATTATCACAAATATCATAAATCCCATCTGCATCAGTATCATGAAAAAATTAAAATGAAAAACAATCTTAAAGTACAATTAAGTAAATCAAATCGTACGAGGGTCTGTTCAAAATTTTTCAGTGTCATAGAAATTCCATCAGAATAATTTAAAAATTGCGATTTATGTTAACAAAATTGAAATGGTTTAAACAGACAGATAGGCAGACAGACAAAGAGATGGGCAGACGAAATAACGTGGATATATCGATTATTGATAAATCTATCGCCACAAACAAAAAATTCTTCTTTTCATTAATTAAGAACCGCCAAAAAACCCAAAACCTAAAGATCCTTGAAAACCCAAAAATTTTGATTTGTATTTGTTCAAAATCTGAAGCGATTTATGTCCATTTCAAGGTCACTTCTTAACTAATTCCGAGTTTTGTAAAATTTGGCCTTATTATTTGCTGCTATCAAGAGAAACTGATCAATTGAGAGAAAGTCATAGTACGATATCAGAGAAAAATATTGCCTTGAAATGTTTCCTATTTTAAATTAGTAGTACGGATTTACTTGATAAATAGCTATAGACCGATATTTATCGTTTACGTTTTTATAAAACTAACTGTTAGAGATCAAAGAAAGAGACATCAACTTTTTACCACTTAGATCTCGATCACGAGAGGATGTGGCTGAACATATTATATTCCATTATTTTACTGCCCTTTTATGGTCGTCAGGGACGTTTTTTGCGCACCGTTTCCTCACAATGCAACTGGTGAAAAAGGTGTTTAGAACACGTAGGGACTTTTTAGGTTCCATGTCTTTTTTAAGTTTTAGGTATATGGATATTTGTATTTTTTTAACCTCCGGGACGAAATTCCACTAAAATTTCATTGACTTGATTTAATTTAGTATTAAGATTTTTTACCTTAATAATTATCTTATATCCTGAATATATCAGAAATATGATAACTTTAATTTTCCACTTCGCAAAAAAATTCCACAGCCATATGATTTTTTCTCCCCACCCCCCTTTCACTATTTGTTAATATTACAAAAGGTAAACGTTTATTGTTACAGATTTCAGTTCTTTTAACGTTTACCTCTATTGCCAGGATTTTTCTTAGTTATTCTGCCAAATACATATTTCATTTATCAATTTTAACCTTTAAGGATAATAAGAAGAAAATAAAAAGAATATTGTATTGGAAAAAACATGAAATCGCAAACAATAGGCCATCCATAACAAACCATTTTTACTAAATTTAACAATATTTAAAGGACATTGATAACATAACTCTCTTTTATGTAAAGGCAAAAGAGAGGGAAGAGAGCAACTGAATGCCATGCTGTGCAAATGTTTGGTTGCTGTTTGTTATGGTCGTTGTTGTTAGATTTTTGATATATGTACCTATTAAGTTTTACGGTTTTGTACCTTTTAAATCACATTTTCCCCCGATGAAGTATGGCTGGCATTTTAACGTTTTTTAATATTTTTTCATTTTACCTTGTTGAATAATACCAGAGAAAAGGAGCAGGAAAGGAGAGGAAAAAAAATAAAATATTTAAGTGTTGGTAATTTATTTTAAAATAAAACAGCTATAGATTTTTTCTCCTAAGGAACTTTAATTTTTATATAACATTTAACAATAAAACAAAATAATCTAAATTTTTTTTGCGATTTAATAAAATAACTTTAGAAAGGACAAGTATGAGGGCAATATTCGGCTAAAGTGAATCTTAAATACCCTCCAGCACAAATGCCTGAGTAATAAATACATTAAGTTTCGTATAAACGCACTCACATATACACTCACAACCACTTATAACTGAAAATTTTATGAATGTCCTTCGCTTGAATTTGGAGGTTGTCTCAGATACTGGTTACAAAGGAAACTTCTCAAGACAACAGCCAAGAATCAAGCCAAATATCATTAAGCTCTGTCAATTATTGCAGTTGTGAGCGTGACAACAACAGACAGATAGAGAGACATTGCTAAATCGACTCAGATTTTTCCTTCTTAGCGTGACACACACAATGACAAACTTAATATACTTTATTCACTTCTGGTTGAGAGTTTAAAAAATGCGGGAAGAAATAAAACTAAACTAAATCCTGGTGATAATTTTAATAAAAAAAGTCCTTACAATTTTATATTTTCTTAACTTTTATTCACTGGTATACTAAAGTCATTCTGTGCGTTAAGTCCTGTTTTTTGCTCTCTTTTTTAAGTTGGCAGGTGGTTTTATTTTTCTTTTGTGTGTGTGTCTGTGCGTGAGTGTGTTGTTTTGTTCAACAAGAAAATTTATTTGTCTTTATTTAGAATCATTAACTTTTCTATTATTTTAAATAAGGTGTTTAAATTTTTGTTACTTAATCACTTTTTAGCAAACATCACTCTGCTCTCTTTTAATGTTATAAAAACTGTATTAAGTTCATTTCTAACATTAAATTACATCACATTAATATTTAGTTGTTTTGTTTTCTCAACAAGAAACAAAATAAAAAATTAAGAAAAAATTATTTCGGTTAAAAAATCCAAATGGTATTTTCGACTGTAATTGTTAGTATTTGAAATAAAATGAAATGAAGCGAATAAAATTTGTTATAGTTCGTAATGGATTTTGCTCACACTACATGGTAGTTTTTTTTTCTCAGTTCTTTGGCTGCATGATTTTTATGGCCAATTATTTTTGTTAAAAAATTTTATAAATTGTTCAAATAAACAGAAACCGGAAATCTTCTCAAAATAAAAAATGATGAAATTTAAGATTGTAAGGATTACAATTGAAAGAAAATGTACCTTAAATAAATGAATTATATTACAAGTAAGAATGCTATTTTGGGCTATGCCGAATCTTCAACACCCTCCACAATTAATCTTTAAGAAATAAATATATAATGTTCGTACATTTACATATAAACACATACAATACATGAAAGTATTTTTTATATTTAACAAAGAAACCTTAATTAGTCATAACATAAGTTATATTTTTGGCTCTAACATTTTTTCTACTTAACCGATTTCGATAATTTTAGTTGTAATAAAATACATATTTCTTTAAATTATGACAAAATTTAATTTTTATTTGACGATTTGTAATTGTCGGCTTAATAAAATTCTTCATTTTAATGCAGTAGTTGTCTCAGATATCGGTATATATCTCTTCGCATATTGAAGCGGTTTTTCTGGTTTTAAATAGGAAACATCTCAGGACTAGAACAAATAGTCAGGCCAAATTTCACTGAGCTCTGTCTGATGTAAGACAGTCAAACAAAAAGGTGGAGAGACAGACGTAAAGAGCTAAATCGACTTTGATTTTGGTAACATGCAAGAATACATACATTATGGGGTCTTAGATGATTCCTTATTAGTATTACTCTCTTCACCACTTGTGGTGGTGGAAGGAAGAAACATCGGTCAAGACTGGTTAAGAAATGGAAAAAATATCTTTACGTTTATAGTAAAAAAATTAAAGCACTAAACTTAGGATTTTATTATAATAATTATTAATTTATTTGTTGAAATTATTATAACAATTTACAGAAAAATTTATGTAGTTGTAATTACTAGTGATGAAAATTTGAACTTTTTTCGGAAATATTTCCATTAACATTTGTATAGTATTTTCTATCACTGTGTTCGAACAGGTAGACCATCATCGTTCAAAATCTACCACTCTTTTGCACAACTTTTTTGCATTCTTCAATTCTCTTTTAACAAGAGTCAAATATCTCTCCACTGGCCTTAGCTTCGGTCAGTTTGGAGGATTCATCTTTGTTGTTACAAATGCCACATTATTGTTCTTATACCACTCAAAGGCTTGTTTATCATAGTAACATTATACCAAGTCAGGCCAAAAATTAGTGGGCACATTACGAAACCTTATATTGAAGCAACCTCTTTTGTTAACATTCCTCTATGTAAACTTTGGTATTTATGAAGCCTGTTGTAACAAATGATTTCACACTTTTGCCGCAACCGCATATTGCTTGCAGTACTAAGAATACTTGAGAATTTTTGGCTTTTTTGGATGCCAAACTTTGCTTCAACATTCCTTTAAGCATCAGGAATATAAATTTTTGACCAAAATGTTGCGAAAAATCTGTCAGAAGAAAACTTGATTTCAATTTTCGTGTTCTGTTTTTGGCTTCTAAATTCAGTAGGGTGCTTGCCAGCAACTTTTTAGATTTTTATGTTTTAAAATCTGCATTAGCTTTTACTTAGCAAATAATTCGAGGACTGAGTTCAACGAGCTGCTTTCTTATCGGATGCGTTGGAAGGACTTTTGGAAATGCTAATTATTTTTTCGCTTTTGAAACATCATGTGGACCATTCCTTCTACATGTACCAGGTGTTCTGAAAAAATTTGAATTTATAATTTTTTTTAAATAAAAGAAGAATTATGATTTTTTATAAATCATTTTTAATAAGAATGAAAAGTTTTCACAAAATTGCTGAATTTAAGAAAATTGATTTTTTAAATAAAAATTTTATTTTTTATATGCTTCTGATATAAATTGATATAATAAAAATAATAATAATAATAATAATAATAATAATAACAATAATAATAATAATAATAATAATAATAATAATAATAATAATAATAATTATAATTCGCTTGTGTAGTTATTTAAACCAGAGGCAAATCCTATCAATATTATGGATTATTTGACCATCATCCTGTTTTCCCTGTTAATAATTTAAGTTTTGTTAAAATCTCAAATTGAGCAAATTTTCCTGTTTTCAAAATGCCAATTTCCGGAAATCACATTAAATTATAAAAATCTCAATTAAACGCAATTTAGTATACCGTTTCCAATAGTTTCCATTCAAAATGAAAAATTATTTTCCTCACTTAAAGAATGCGATGTAAATTGATTGCAATAAACTAAATGGATTATTAATTCAAATTTCGCTTATTTTTCAAGAACCTGATGAAAACTACTATGAAATCAATTTAATTTTTAGAGTTAAAGTTCTCATTCATGTAATTTTTTTTTGCTAATAACCCTTTCCTTCATTACCTTATTGCAATGATTCAACAAAAATTCTCCCCCTTAGAAATAATAGCTCAAATTTATATCGCAATATCAAAACTCCATTCGAAATTTTTAACACCCTTTTGCACAATAATCACATAACTATAACTATGACATAACAACAATTTCCAAAAACAATTTAATGCACGTGTCAAATACATATTTTAAATATTCCCAACATAACCTCAAAAACACAAAAAAAGTCCCATAATACGTATTAAAACCAAATACAAAAACACATAACAACTAATATTAACAAAGAACAAAAAATCTAATAAATTTGTCACAAAATCTAATGTTACACACACACACAAAGAAAACTAACAAGAAAATTAATTCACAAAAAATACAAGAAAAAAATAAAATCACTAAAATTATGGTTAAAATCCATGAAAAACTAACCAGTTACACAAAAAAGGTACTTAAAAGAAAAAAGGAGCCAAATACGAGAAATGGGAAAAAAGGGAGGGTTTTGAGTGAATGAGTGAAAAAATGTAATAAACATAAAAACCAACTTAAACATGTGTTTGGTCATTGAAGCAATTCGAGAAAAAAAGGTCTTAAATCAGGTGTTTAAATTAATTAAAATTATGTAGACGAATGTGTTTCTGAATGTGTGTGTGTATGTGTCACATAAAACATAAACAGCCCAGCCCTTGATATAATAAACTTAATATCTTAAGTACTGAAGCAGAAAAGTAGCATATTGTCCAAACATATTTAAATTTCCGAATAAATTTATTCTAATATTTTGAACATTCAAAATTTTTACAAGTAAAAATGTTATATTCGGCTATGCCGAATCTTCAATACCCTCCACCACAAATGTGTGTACAGAAAATACGTTATGTTTCGTACATATAGACTCAGAGATGTATACAAATATTTAAAAGTGTTTCTTAAATATAACATTGGAACCCTTAATGATTCATAACATTAATTTTATTCTAATTTGTCGCTTTATAATTGATAATTTTACGAAAGTTTTTACTTGAACTTAGAGAACTTAGAACTTAGAAAACTTCTCATACTCCGGCCATACTCATTGAGCTCTGCCAATTATTGTGGATGTGAGCGTGCAACAACAAACAGTCATATATACAAACGCTCATAGCTAAATCGACACTGATTTTAACTTGATGCCAGAATATATATACATAATGGGGTCTTAGATGATTTTTTCTTAGCGTTACACATGGAATGATAAAGTTAATATACCCACATCAGCACTTGTGGTGTTGGAGAGTATAAAAACTTATTACATATTTTTCTTTTTTAATTTTCCCCATTTTTCCTTTATTCTCTTGAAACAGTATGTAGTTAAAACGTTTTGAAATTCTCTTTCCAAAACTTAAAAGAAGAAAAATTGTTGTACCAATTTAATCCGATTAGTAGTGATAATCATGTTTACATTCCCCTAAGTTGAGAGTTGATTGAAAACGATTCAATATATACTTTTTTCTTCTTCCTAAATAGAGAACGTATTTAACCTTTTGGAATTGTTGTAAATTGGTATTAACTGATGTTCGTTATTTTAATGATTTTTCCAAGAATTAACTAGAAATATGTTGAAAAGGGGGTTTAACTTAAATAGGTGAAAATTTAAGAGATTTAAAAAGGTAAGAATTATATAATGGGCGGGAACGGGTATTAGAATTATTCTTCAGTTTCCATTTTATAAAAATAGCACGAAAAAAAATTCACTTTTTAACCTCAACTCCGATTTGGAAAAAAGTTTGATATTTTTACAAATTCTCACAAATGTTGAAACCGAAAATCCTTTTGCGGAAAGGTGCCTTATATGGATGATATAGTTAAAATCGGAGTTTTCACCTTAACTCCGTTTTTTGGAAAAAAATTTGATATTTTTACAAATTCTCACAATTGTTGAATCCGAATTTTTAAACTTAAACCCTTTTGCGGGAAAGTGCCTTTTATGGGTGATATAGTTAAATGTGAAGCGGTATTCATGAAATGAGTTAAATATTCTAAAGACCATAAGAGAAAAGCACATAAATACACTATTTATAGAGTCTTTTAAAAATTCGATCAAATACTTCTGATTCTATTAACATTAAAATATATTTTTCTCCACTTTTTGTATAACCCTGTTTAATTATTTTAGATCAGAAAAATTCTTGTTTCTAAGCAATAATATTTCCGATTGATTTTTAATACATTTTGAAGAGATTATATTTTATAATCTCTTAAATATTGCTATAACAACAACATTCTTAATTAACATTGTGTTCAAAAAATAATCAATAAAATAAATTTTGGTTATTATTTTCACCCACGTGGAATAAATTCTGCAAAAATCTAAAATATTACGTCTTTAAGCTAAGATCTGTAGTATATAATAAAGTCTGTTAACAAAATGGCATTACTATGTCCGTCCTTCTGTCCACCCATCTTTGTTTTTAATTTATAGAAATAACAAATAAGGATGCTAAATTCGGTTATGCGAATCTTCTATACCCTCCATCACAAATGCTTACGAAGTAAATATGTTATGTTACGTACATTCACACTCACATATGTAGACACAAAAACATTAAATGAGTCATAAAATAAGATATATTAATACCCTACACCACCGTAGCTGGTTGGAGTATTATGCGTTTGTTTATAAGATACAGAAAAAAAGATGTAACATCCACTTTAAAGTATACCGTTCGTAGAATCACATCTGATTATTATTTGGTTCAATGTTTCAGGTAGCTCCCAAAGAAATGCCCTTCCGAAATGGGGATTTTAGATCATAAATGTTTTTAATACAAAGCGATTTTAGCGAAATTAAAAAATATATGTCTTATAGTTTAATAAATTATTGATGCGCCAAATTATGCGAGGGTCACCCCTTACTTCTCAAAGGCCCCATACAGAACCCATTCCAAAATTTATTTTAAAGGTCATTAATGTCGCATAAACGTTATTATTGCAATAATAACTGCTCATATAAAGAAAAATATAATCTAAAATCGATGTATGGAATTATACGATGGACGGTGCATCATTCCTTTAGCTCTAAAAAAACCCTTTCAAACGCATACATTTTACATAAATGTTAGTATCACAATAATGTACTTCACACTTCATTATAAATTTGAAAAACAGGTTATACGAGGGTCGCCAATAAATGTTTCGTAGCTGTCATTTACAACCAACAATGTGGTGTAGGGTATTACATAGTCAAGATTGACCGATTATAAAATTTTTATTTGTTTTAGCTATAACTTTTTTTTCTGCTGGACCGATTTTGATAATTTTAAGAATGGTAATGAAGTACATACAGCTTAGCTCGAACAAGGAGGTTGCCATAGATATCGGTCTTTATCTTTTAAGATACCGAACCTATTTAGCTGGTTTTAAATAGGAAACTTCCCAGGACTATAACTAATACTGGGGCCAAATTTCATTGAGCTCTGTGAGTTATTGTGGATGTAAACGTGGCAGCATCAGACAGATATAACTAAATCTACTCAGATTTTGATTTGATGCCTGAACATATACACATTATGGGATCTGAGATGATTCCTTCTGAGCGTTACATACAGAATGAAAAGTTAATATACTCACTTTTCCACTTGAGGTGGTATTTCTCAGTTTATTTCTTGATTTGTTTTAAACTCAGATTGCAAAAAAATATTAGTCTCTTAGGTCCAAGGTTAATAATACGACCTTAATTTTGATGATTTATGTAAATTTCACTTCCATGTTTATAACATTTCTTTCTTAATATTTTTGCCATAAATAATTTTAATAATTATTTAAGCTTATGATCCCCTTTTAATGAAAAAGTATTTAATACGTTCTTTTTTGCTATCAATTCTTGGAATAGACGTCGTGTTTATAAAATATCTTTAATCAAAATTCTTCATTGAAACTTTTTTGAAAGAAATAATCAAAATATTTTTCTTTTATTGATGAAAGAACTGTATAAAAACTTTTTTCTTTTACAGGCGTTTCTGGTAAAAAGTAAAAGATTTTTATGTTTTTTTATACCCTCCACCACAACAAGTGGTGAAGAGGGTATATTAACTTGGACATTTCGTATGTAACGCTCAGATCACATAATGTATACATATATTGATACATCAAATCAAAATCTGTGTCGATTTAGCTATGTCTGTCTGTCTGTCTGTCTGTCTGTCTGTCTGTCTGTCTGACTGTCTGTTATTAGCATGCTCACATCCACGTTAATTATTAGAATAAGATTTTGGCGTAATATAAAGTTATATGTACTTCATTATCATTCCAAAAATTGGCAATATCGGTTCAGTAGAAAAATTTTATGACTCATAAAATGTATCGTGAAATATTAAAAAAATGATTATTTTTAATATTTGTGACTGTGTACATACGAATCAAAATGTATTTGTGGCGGAGGGTATTGAAAATTCGACATAGCCGAATATAGCAGATTTTTCACTTCCTTATTTTCTTCTGCATTTATTAGTAATTGTTTTGTATTAAGTATAGACTGTTTCTTATTACTTTTCAAATAAAAAAGTAAAATAAAGAAAAAAAAACTTTGTATTTAGTCATCTTATTTTATGGGAGTATAATTTGTAAATATATAAAAATGGGTGTTTATAGGGGAGGAATTTATACCCTACATTGTTATGGGTGCTATTAAACCATCTTGTATTTTAGATAAAATATTGATATCTAAATCAATTTAATGAAGTCTCTCCCTCCTTCCGACTGGTCTCATTAGATTACTATTACAGATGATTCCTTCTTCACACTAACGGTGGTGGGTATAAAAATCCAAATTTAAAGGCGATTAGACCAATGAAATAGATTTACTCTAAAAAAATCTTATTAAATTAAGTTTTTGAAAATCTATTTCAAATCCCTGATTGGAATAAAATCTCACATTAACCTTAACTTTAATCCCTCCTTAATATGTCCCATTTAAGGCGAGTTCTACCTTATTTATACAAAAAACATTATATGATTTCAACAAGATGCCACGCCCACATTTATTAGTATTTAATAAAAAATTGATTTTGATCTCTTACTCAATTTAATAAAGTCTGTGTCCGTCCGTCTGGCCTCAATGTATTCGTTGTATATTGGTTCGAACCTAGTTTATTGGTCAAAAATTTGGAACTTTTGAATCAATGATGACTGTTTTTCTTGAATAACGGGGAATTCAGATCAAATGATGGCTAAACATAATAAAAATTCTTGGGTGTATTCTTAAACAAAAATAATTGAAATTAAACTCTGAAATGACGAACTATAGGAGTCACAGCTTTTGGGAGGTATCGAAGTTTTGCATATTTTAATTTTTATTGAAAATTTTTAAAAAGTTTTTTTTTGCAATTTTAATGTTGTCTCGGATATCGATCTTTAATATTTTTTGAAAGCGCCTTATATGGAAGATATAAGCTAATATAGATCTATAATCGTTTAGCTAATTACATATTAGAATTGGTTCTTATTTAAAAGATTCGTTAGCTCAAAACCTTATTCCGGGAAAGGGCTTTATATTGGAGTAATGTCAAATGATGGTCCCATAATAATCGAAGTCTTTGAGTTTTTTGTACCAAATTAAATATATGTGACAAATTTTTAAAAAATTGTTTCTAAAATAGCAGAATATGACGCACTACTTTAGGGAGAGGGGGATGTATCAAAATTTTGCATATTTAAGTTAAAACTTATATTTCGAAGACTTTTGAAACCGTGATAAAGTGTGTGAATTATTGAAAAATTCAGAAAAATTTTTTGCTGAAATTTTTAGGTTGTCTCAGATATTGGGCTATAGCATATATGCAGTTTTTTGAAATAGCAAATATACCCTCTTCACTATGATGGTAGTCAGTGCTGCCGTTGGTGCGACTTTTTCAAATGCGTGTGAATTTTTGTGTACTTTCCCTTTTTTTTGTGAACTATAAAGTTCACATTTTTGGCAAAAAAATTATGCATGTCAAATTTAGGTGGAGGTCATTCCAAGCACAAATTTATAAATATTTTGACCCATCATTGTGACTGCATATATTTCAATCTACTTATCATTGAATAACGTTCAAAATTTGGAAAATATTTGTTCGATAATGGTGATGAAATGAGTCATGAAATGAAGGAAATATATGATAAGTTTTTAAGTCCCAAAATATAGTGTAGTGCATTATATAGTCAACCTGAATCGGTTTTAATTTATTTATTGTTTACATTATTCAAATATTTGTATGTGTTTGTTTGTATGTATTAAGTTAACATTAATTTCCATTTCTATTGAACATTATTATCATTTATTTAACATTATTTTAGATGGTGGAAGTTATGTCATACAAACACACATATACACATACACATCTACATAGAGGCTGATGTCTGGGATTTAGTAAACATTTTTATTTGATTTTTCTTGTTCATTTTCTCTTACAATTTAAGTTTAATTTTTTATTCTTCTTTTCTGTGCCATTTGATTTTTCCTTCTTCTTTATGTTTAATTTTGACTTTTTTATTTTCGTCCTGTTTTTTAGTATCTAAAGTACTATTGATTCTATATTAAATCTGGGGAGGCTGTTGATGGTTAGGGCTATGAAATATTAATATAAACAAAACATATGTATATATCTGCTTAAAAAGGTAAAACAACATAACTCATTTTTTAATTTTTCAAGTAACATTTTTGAACTTCGAAATGGAGTATGAAAAATGAGAAAAGTCTTAACTAAACATAATATTATTGATAAATCAATGTATTATATACGTTGTAAAAGAAATTACTTTTGCATTTTTATTCTTCATTTGAAGAATAAAAATGCAAAGTAATTTCTTTGAAGTTCAAAAATGCACTATGAGATTTCAAAAATTAAGTTATGTTGTTTTCCCTTTTTGCCATAGATATGTATTGGAATATAGATTTATACTTAAGAATAAATTATGGATTCTATGACAAGAAAATGGAAAATTTTTTTTGTTCATATTATTACAGAATGGAAAAGGTAAATAAATTATTTTTTAAGTATGAGCTTTAATGGCAGGATATAATACAGACAAGAAAATATCTACATATATAAATATATTAACATATTTATTTACTTTTACCGTGCTACTTTCCTACACTTATACTAATTTGTTAATATTTTTATTTGTATTCAACTTAGGGTTTCCCTTTTCCAGCCTTTTTTATTCCCGGGAGTAAATTCAAATATTATATATTCTATGAAACTAATATTTAAATACCTTCCTAAAAATGCTTAAATTATAGCAAATCAAATATTAAGCTCTAACGAATCTAAAAATTTAAAATATTAGGACCATATAACTCTATTTCTGGTAGTTCCCCTGATCTGAAGCTGCAATTACGGAATTCTTTTCTCATATGAGAGTTATAGCAAAATGTGAATTAATGTTCTTAAAGTTATTTTATTCGAATTCAATTGATATATTCAGATTTTTATCAGCTGGATAATGGAGAATTATATAAGCTATAGTCTAATAAAGGGCCGATATTCATAAAATTTTTATATTTTAAACAATTAGAAAAAATTAATGCAGAATTTTAAATGAAATTTTTCCTAACCCAAGAGTTTTTAATAGTTTAACCCACTTTCCCGGGCAGGGCCTAATGTGGGACTTTAACTAAATATGGAAAAAATATCAGCTAAATTAATAGCATATCTTAGAAATGTAAGAATAATAATGCCGTATTTAAAAAGAACTATTCCATTGATAAGAGTTTTATATACTTAAAAGCTTATTCCGAATAAGGTTATGGGATTGGAGCTACATCAAAAAACTAAAAATTTTTTGAGGTTATATTCTTTTACGAAAATAAGTGCATGTGAAAAAAAATTCAAAAAATGGTCTTTCAAGTAGCGATTAATATTATACACTGATATGAAATGAGTTTTAATTTTTTTTTTTTTTTTAATTCATCTCAGATATCAGTCTATAATTCAGTTTCTATCGATCATCATTGAGTTCTCAGATGATTCCTTCTGGAGTTATACACGGATGCTATATACCTTTTTCAGTTAAATTACTTTCTAAAAATTTCCGATAAAAATATCTCGGAATTAAGAAAAATTAATCTACCGGGAAAATGTTCTGCAGAGAACCCCTAATTTAACCTAAATAAGATAAATGTGAAAAATATTGGAAAATCTTTAAATAATGGAATTCTTGAAATTTTCTTTTAATTTGTAACAGAAATTATTTTTCACAAGAATTTTAAAGGAAAAACAGGAAATTTCATTAAAAAACGAAATTTTATTTAAGAAAGAAATGTTCTTTGAACTTCAGAAAAGTCCCTGAACTTTTAAATAGTTTTTGAAAATTTCAAAGAATTTTTTCAATATACTGAATATTAAAGCATTTTCCGTTTATTCACAGCAGTTTAAATTTGACAGAAGAATCCAATAATTTGGCCTAATTTGTTACAGAACAGGCAAATAATTAAGTACACAGTAGTAAAAGCACTTTTCTATATCTCTAGATCCACTGGAGGTTTTTTTAATAATTTATTCGGAAGATTACAAGTTCTTAGTGGGTGCAGGAGACGTTTGCTGGTGTTCCAGATTTGGTCACCTTGAGTATTGTAATTTTCGTTAGAACCTTAAATAAATACCGTAGTCTGTTCTTTGGCAATAACTCTGCCACTCTGGAACTACTACATTTTTTAAATGACATTTCACACAAATACTCTACAGGTATTTTTCAATTGATTTGGAGAGCACGAGTTCTTACTGGGTCCGTAAAACAGGTGTTCAAACTTCAAATTTGGCCATTAGAATATTGCAATTTAAAAAAAAAACTTAAAATGATTTTATTTTCGATTCGTTGAAAAAGAAATCTCTTCAAAAGTCAACTATTCTAGATGTATCTTATATTAAGACCAGAGTAAAATTATGACTCTTTATGATGATTCCAAAAAACTTTTCTTCACAATAATTCTGTAACTTTGGAACTACTAAATCTTTTTTAAAGAATTTTCGTATGACATTCAGGATATATTTTGCAATAGATTTGAGGGATCGCAATTTCCAAATGCTTCCTGGAGATGGGGATACGCCAAAGTTGAAAAAAGAGCTTTCGCCAAAAGAAAACTATTTCAGATATCTCTTAAAGTCTTAGAAATATTTAGACCAAAGTAAAATGTTGACCTCTTAAAAATTAAGTATTTTCAACAAAATCTTACTTAGTTCTACAAAAAGTTGCTTCAGGTAGAAGCATATTAGACAAGAAGTTTCTAAAGCCCAAAAATAAAAAGCATTTCAAAAAACAACAAAGCATATACGGTAGCAGCCCGGTTAGCGCATGGCACTGACTATTTGGTACGAACGTTTTTGACAGGAATGCTGCTAAGAATTTAGAAGCGAAAAACACAGCACGGAAATTGAAGTCGAGTTTTCTAAAAAATACTTTTGCTGTATTATGGATGAAGGCATGTATGTTCTCTCAGATTTTGCGCAACCTCCTGGACTATAATATTATATTGCTGATTCTCGAGGAAATGTTGAAGTTTAGAATCCAAAAGCAATAAAAAGTTTCCCAAAACTTCTTGGTGGGACAAGAAATATGCAGTTGCGTCAAAGGAAGCCAATCATTTTTTTTTGCGATGAGCTCTAGAAATAACAAAATTTAGATCAAGGAATGTTTAAATAATTTAATATGTCTACTTGACTTGGCATTTATGTCACTTGACGAGCAAACCCTTGAGTAGTACAAGAACAATAATGTGGCATTTGTTTCAAATCCTCCAAACTGCCAAGAGCTAAGGCCAGTGGGCAGATATTGGGTTCTTATTTAAAGAGAATTAAAGAGCACAAAAGAGGTGTCCAAAAAAAGAAGCAGAAAATACTTTAAAAGCTTTAATGCGAGGGTTTTCGATAAAGGTTAAAAATTTCATCACCAGGGATGAAAATTTAAATCGATTAGAAAAATTATGACTCCTAAGATTAGTGATTTCTTTAAAATCTGTATAATAAGATCTTTATATGTGATTCCTTATTTGTAAATTCCTTAAAATTAATTATTTTATAACATAAAATTTTTAAGTTGAAATCACTTTTCCGCATAAAAAACCTTAAACGAACAAATTATTTAAATCATTTCTGTATGTCCAAAACGAAAAAACGTTAATTAATTTTAGTTTTTCCTCCCTTACAATACTTTTATCCACCATATTTCATTATAATTGCTATAAGTTCGGAAAAAATATTTAAATTTCCAACAAAAGTGCGTTGATATGTTAACAGGAAAAGTCAGAAAAAAATTCAGTTTTATTGTGGAAAAACATACTCCCTGCCGATTTTCAACGACTTTTAACACAACTTCAACAATTATCATCATGTTTTTTATAGGACTTTTATAGATTTTTTGTTACTTTTTTCATTGTTAAAAAATCCCAATATATATTTGTATGTGTGTGTGTGAATGTGTTTGCGTGTAAATGTGCATACATATGAAACACAACATGCTCCAATTAATTAATCAACATGTTAATAATATTCCAACACAAAAAAAGCAAAAACATATTTATATTTTTATTTTGCCCAGCTGGAATTTGCATTATAAATGTTATAAAAAGCCTAAAATTGAAATTGTGATCATAATAGCAAAATATATATTTATGTTGATTTTATGACACTTGTTGGTAGGGAGATTGAAGTTAAGCCTAATGTGTGATTTTATTAAGAGTTTGGAGTTGAAATAATATTTTATAAGTTTCTTTCTTCCCTATCGCATGATAAGGATTTAATATGACTTGAAGGGTTTAAATATCTCCAGCAGTGTTTTTTTCTTTGATTCATCATAATAGTCATACTGTGACCATAATATCTACTATAATAATTGAATAGAGTGAAATTAATTATACTTTAAATAAATTTATAAAATGAATATGTTTCAAGAAAGCAAGACATGAAGGGTTTCAGAATGGTATATCAATTAAAAAGCCATATGAATTTGAAGTTGTAGCTCTAAAAAAAGAATTAATTTTGCAATTTTTATACCCTCTACAACAAGTGTAGGTGAGCAGGGTATATTAATTTTATCACTTAGTTTGTAACCCTAAGAACGAATCATCTCAAAACCAATAATGTATATATAATCTTGCATCAATTAAAATCTGAGTCGAATTAGCTTTGTCCATCCCTCTGTCTGTTGTTGACACGCTTATATCCACTATAAATGACAGAGCTCTTGAAATTTGGCCCGAGTATTTTGCTAAAAACTTAATAAGTTTATTATTTAAAACCAGTAACATCGGTTCAGTATATTAAAATATATATTCCAATATCTAAGTCAACCTCTATTTTCAAATGAAGAACTTTCGTAATATTGTCAATTATAATTTACACTTAACTTAATATTCTGGCATAATATATAGTTATTTATACTTCATTACCATTCCAAAAATTATCAAAATCGGTTCAGTAAAAAAAAAGTTATAGCCAAAAATATAACTGATTTTATGACTCATTCCTGTTTTATATTTAAAAAGACTTGCAGTGTATGTTCACACTTCACATGTATTTGTGGTAGAGGGTATTAAAGTTTCGGTATAGCCGAATGTAGCATTCTTACTTGTTTCTACAAAGGTGGCATATTTATTCTCTGAGAAAACCAATTTTTGGACTCTAAAATTTACTTGTTCTGAAATTATATTGTTTTATAAAGAAATCTTCACAAGAGTGCATGGAGCCTGCCCGTGGACCTGCCCGAAATCTCCATCTATATTTAATCAATGTATTTTTTTAAGTTCTTAAATCGCAAAGTTGAAATTTTTAAAATGTTATATATGATATGTAGGGTAAACACCCTCCTGGATGGCCCATATAGCGATAGGGTGACCATTTCTTCGAGTTAATTTGAGGAGCTGTACTCCTTCAAATTAACTCGAAGAAATGCTTTAGTTCCATATTTATGAAATGTCATAGAATTATTTAAATAATATCTATTTGGAAAGCGGGCGGAATGACGGAGGGATGTAAACAATTCAGACGATAAAAATTTTGACAAGAATTTAAGACGTGCATACATGTAGGGGAATTGAATAAACTTAAAGGCAGTACTGCTACCGGAAACTAAAACTAGTAAAATTGTTTTAAGTTCGAATTATGATATATGTTCCGATAGCCGGACAGATGTATTCAGCGTCATATGGACCTAAAATGTTTAAACTTGATTTGAATAATTTTAAAAAGTATTGCATTCACTGGGAATTATAAACAATATGGATAATCGGCTTGAGTTTTCATTATCCATTATAAACAACTGGCTGACGTAAAGACGCTCAGACTAAGACATTGAAAATAATTCTTACTGTGACGTGCCTAAAAAAGGGAAATGTGGCTAACGTAACGACGATCTACCATTGAGAACTATAAAAACTTTTTCAAAATTTCCTACGAAATCCGATTATTGTTTGGACATACGAATACATATTTACCCAACAAGCGGACGAAAAGACGGACACTTTGAAATAGTATAATCGTCTCAGATTGCAATATTGAAAATATCCCAAACGATTCAAATAGAATCATTCTCACACTCATCATTTGGTCCTATAAAATTATGTATGAAAAGAATTAAAAATATTGTCAAAATGATATACTATTTTCTTTATAAATTTATGTAGTAACAGTAGAATAATTATATTAATTATTTATTATTTATTTTTCCACTTACAGGTGTATACATGTCAAGCCAGTAATGGTCATGTTGTGGCAGCTTTAACTAAAAAAGTTATATTGGATATGAATTGTAAGTGAAAGAAATTACCATAGAGGAGTTTTTGGTATAAATTCTAAATGACTTATAAATTATTAACTTTTATATATGTATCAAAATCAGTACATATATGGCTTACATAAAATCTATAACCAGGTCCAGTAGTTGCCCTGAAAAATATTTTATTTTGTCCGTCCATCCGTCTGGATATACGAAAAAATCGTTAGCAAGTAATGTAATGGGATGTTTTATTAAATTTATATATTGTTTATTCCAGTATGAGATATTTTATAATACCGATATGCTGTCAATAACGATATTTAGATATATCAGATTTGTTTTGGAATTGATTTGGTGGAGTAGAAGGCGAGCGATCCTCTAAAGTTGGCCACATTGCATATTAATAAATTATTGTTTTTAAAATATTAACATACTCGATTTGGTCAAATTTAAAGGATCACTGACTACGCTCCTTACCAGATACAATACTGTTACCCTCGTAATCAACTTGATGGCACCTCAGCACTAATCATGTACTTTTTATTTTGACATTTCTAATAGTTTAATTGCTTCAGTTTTATTTCCAAAAAATACATCGATTTGGATACATTGCAACCTGTCCTGTTAATTTTTCTTTTTTTATTGTACAGTTAATTTTCGATTTTCAAAAATTAAATACATAGAAATAAATGATCGGCAATGAGTCACCAAATATCGAAGTTATTCGACCGTTTACCCAAACATAAAACGAACAGCAATACTCTCAGCTTGGAAATTTAAAATGAGAAATATTCTCTCTTTTTAACTCATGTACGCAACATGAAGTCTTCAGTTATTCTAAATTAATGTTCCCTATTGATGTCTTGCTCTCCCTCTCTCTCTCTTTGTTTCTCCTCTCCTGTACAGGTCTTCCTTATATTTGTATACAATTTGAAATCTCTCCATAGCGTAGCATAAATACAGTTTGCATTCATATTATTACCCAATTTCTTTGTAGTTCAAGCCAACAAAAGCAACATTAAAAATTCATAATGCAAATATCCTGTACCGATGTCCTTGTGCTCAATGCATATAGTTGGTAGTTATAATTTTTCAACAAGAGGTTAAATAACACAATAAAAATATGAATAAATTAAATTTTGCATTGTGAAAGTGAATGTTTCTTTATTCAGTAAACACAAGGATATTTGTCAATCAAGGAGAAAATATTAAAAAAATATAAGAAACTAGCAATTATGACAAACAAATATTATAAAACAAGTCAGAATTCTATAAACGGCAATGCCGAATCTTCAATACCTTTCGTATATAAAGACACATAACCTCACAAATACAATATATACAAGATTTTCTTAAATATAATATAGGAGCACTTCTTGAAAAATTTTTTGCTATAACCTTTTTAGTACTGAACCGGTTAATTTTGGAATGGTAACGAAGTGCATATAACTGAATATGAAGCGAAAATTTCATTCTAATTTGTCGATTTGTAAATGACAATTTTAGGAATGTTCTTCGCTTGAATTTAGAAGTTACCTCAGATATATATCTTTTAATATACTGAACCGATTTTGTTAGTTTTATACAGGAAACTTCTCAGGACTATAACAAATCCTCAGGCCAAATTCCATTGAGCTTTTCTGATAATTGTAGATGTGAACATGCCAACAACGGACTGTCAGACAGACAAACAGACAGACAAACGGCCTAAGGCTTTGATCTGGTCTGATATGATTTCTTCTTAGCGTTACACACCGAATGACAATGTTAATGTACCACTTGTCGTGTCGTAGGGTATACAAATTGTTTGTTTAAGAAAAAATCTTCGCTTAGCACCCTAAAAGTAGGCAAATATTTATTAAACACTTTAAAAATATTAACTAAATTTTCTTAGTAAAAATCTGTTAAAACCACTACAACAAAAAACAGCGTTAATAGCAATTAAAATATATATATTTTCTAGAGCTTTTTAATTAGCTGTAGTTTTCAGAAGAAACACAAAAGTTAATTGGTTTGCAACATGAAAACTGTCATTAACAGTGGCAACATCAGCCAAACATTCTACCAAACTTGGAAGATTTCCTTCATCATAAAACCCCAAGTCATTAAGTTTATTTTAAAGGGGTCAAGATCAACACTTAATAAGTGTAAATATATATATTTTCCTTTTATTTTTCCAGTAATTTTTTGTTTTGTTGCTGAAATACAACAAAAAAAGGCAATAAAAATACAAATTAAACTAAAATGAATAGAGGAAGTTTTTTGACACTTGGCAAGAGTTTAAGCGAAACTCATTAACATGAGATTTCAACTTGTCATATAACAATGATGTTGATAATGATCCGGCTGCTGTTGCTGATGTGGCTGACAATGATGATGGGCAGCTAATTATTTTGATGGCCAGCTGTGCTGGCAATGAAATCTAAACAAGACAAATTGAAAAAAGGACTTAAGGCCACTTAGAAGAAATCAAACAATAAGACCAATAAAGAGAAAAAAACGCACTTTAAGTTAATTACATGGCATATACAAAAGGCCATTGATGTTTACTAGAAAATATAGCATATATTTAGGGGATGGCAGGGTTTGTTTTATTGAAAATGAATTTAATTCAAAAATGTTCATTTACAGACTTTGTATTATAATTTTAATAAAAATAATTTTAGAAAGAAGCTTTTCTTTAAACCATTTTATGAGTGTTTATGAAAACAACTAAACTTAGAAATAAAATCAAAGTATAACTTAAGGCTTTTAATAATTATTTCAAAAGTTCTTGCTTTTCACTTCTACAGATTTCATTTAAATTATTCAAATCTATACAGTGGCTGTCCAGCTTATTAAATTTCTACTTGCAAAATTAATTATATTCTTCCTTATGGCTATAAAATATAAATACATATAAATCGTTTAATTTCCTGTTTCATTGCTTCTCTCTTGATATTCTCTTTATTTCCCTTTTCTTATGACGCTAACCTGTTGTATGGCGTTGAGGGTAATTAAAACTGAAAGGTAGATGTTTTAATTTCTAGGAGTAGAATCATAAAAGTGACTCAAGGAATAACGTAAAAACTTTACATAGAAAAGGAACAAGTGAAATTCTAAAAAAAAGCGCTCTTAAATTTAGACATTTTAGTGTTGAACATTTAGAATTTAGTGACTTTTTTAATAGGACAATAACCTATCAGTTTTACGATGATGGCGTGCTAAAAGGAAATAAAATCATTTGGTGGTAAATGCCAGCAATAAGAATAAAAACTCTTAGACTTAGTTGTTTATAGTTTAGCTTTTGAAGTAAATTAAGACTGTTTTACTAGGTCAGCAAATAAAAAGCTAACAATTATATTAAAAACCAAAAACTCTTTTCAATATTAAATTTATGCCTTCTCGAAAGCAATTTACTAAATTAAATACAATATTTTGCTTTAAACAATAATTTAACTAACAACAGCTTTAACTTTATTTAAACTAAATCCTGCATTTAAAAATTTAACAACTAAACCCCTAAAGTAGGCTGTAGAAAGAAACCATGACTAACCAAAATTTTTATTTATTAAATTTACAAACACTTCATATTTTATCTGTTTAAATATAAATTTCTGCATAACAAGAGTAGTAAAAGGATGAGATAGTGGGATAGAAGGAGAGAGCACAGCAAACGTAAATAATAATAATAATAAAATACTGCCTAAATGTAGGCCATAAGTTTGATATACACATAAATTATATAAAATGAAACATTAAAAATTGGGCCAATCATTAAACTCTGACACAGAATATGACAAAAATGATTAAATTTGTTTAAACAAATGACGCCATAAATTTCAGTAACTGAAATTCAAGGTCTTTTTTTTAGAATCTCTTTTTTCGACTTTTCCATTAATATGCCATTATTTAACTAGATTTATTTCCTTTTTTTTTGTCATTTGCTCTTTGATCATGATTTTTTCCTGCACCAGTTGTTTTAAATACCCTTTAATTTAAATTATTAACATGCGACTACACAAAAGCCAAAACTTTTTATGCGTACTTTTTTTTCTATTTATTTAATAAATATAGAATGTATGTAATTAAAGCTTTATATAGCTTTGCCTCAAATTATCTAGGCATATAATTGCCTTTGACAAAATTCCTTTACTACATATGAACGTTTGTATGTTATAATAAGGAATAATAGAGAAAAGCACCTAAAAATAGGCTTTAAATACGTTATTTAATAAATGCCTAAATATAGCTTGAATATCCGTTAATATTTAATGTCTTAATATGGTTATATTTTTTTTCTAGAAATTTACATATAAATATATGTTTCCGAAAAAAGGTTTGAATTTTAATTTGTATCTAAAACAAATTATAACTTCCTGTTAATTACATTTTCCAGTTCAAGAGATTTGTAAATGTCACAAAAGTATTTACAAAATTTTATATTTCGATTTGAAATATATATAATTAGAATTCATTATTAGGATTAATTAAATGAAATTATTGGTATTAAAAATTTTAAATCGGGTTTCTGAACAAATCTGAAATATTTAGCGTATCCATAATTTCTATTCAACTTGACATTAATGTTGTCAACGAAATTTTCAAAATTAAAAAAATAACATTCAACATTTTTTTTAACTTCTTTTAAAACTTTTATCTAAGGCAACTTAAGCAAGTCCGTCCTTCTGTCCTTCTTTAGAAGAAATCTCTAGTAGAACTGAGACTGAAAAATATTAACTTAAATAAAAGTCAATAATTTGAAAACATTTAATTTTAGGGTTTCAATAGTTTGAGGTTAAAAATAAATTATTTAAGCGCCATAAATGACAGTTATTTTAATTGAAATCATTTCTTGTTAAATTTGTTATTATATCTGTCCCTCCGTCCTTCTTGAAGAGTATTTTTGCAAATTTTGTGCATTTACAATTCTAACGAAGACTAGATTTAGTTTTAAAAAACAAACAACTTAATAAAATTAGTACAAGCATAATTAAAAAAAAATATCAGAAATTGTAATTGTGTTCGATTAATGCAAAAACCGATCTTCTGTACGATTATAGAATGTCCGTCCCTCTGTCCTTCTCCCAATTTTTTTCTCATACCTAAAAAATTATTATAATGTAAATTAGTCTTTATTTCTGGCAATAAAATATAACATTTGAAGCATAATTTCTAATTAAGAAAAAATAGACTTTATGTCAAGTTTTAAGAAATCTAATCTCTTCGAGTTGGTTCCCTAAACTATAGCATTGAGGTATTTATAATGTCCATCCTTCCGTCCATCTTACAAACTTTGTAAAATGTTATATATGATATAAAACATTATTTTGGGAAAAATATATTCAGTACATAATTTGAAATTTTATAAATATATGTATTTAGAGATATTTCTGAAATCTAACACTTCATGATATTTTGAAAAAAAATTCATATTGTGGGATTTATAAAGTCCATCCTTTCATCCATCTTATAATATATTCTAAAGCATTTAGAAGTGAAACCCAAAAAAGCTCGGATAGTCAAGAATTGGGTTATAATTTTTATGCAAATTTTGTTTTAATAAAAATCTCGTAATTTTTTCAAATTTCCACTTGTATTTTTTCAATTTATTAAAGGAAATTCTTTGTCAATGTTTTTGGCAAATGATTTTAACTTCTTGAATCTAATAAATTGAAATATTTGCTCGTTTTTTCTGTTTTATTGTTATTTCATTTGAAGATTATTTTATAAAAAATACCCAATTTTTGGCACAATACAAAGAATAAGAAATAATTCGCTGTAAAATACTTTTAAATACCAGAGGCATTTTATAAGCCATAAATTACAACTGAAAAAGGATTTTTAGCAATAAATCCTTTACAACAAAAATTTAAATTAAAACAATAGAAATAGAAGAAAAAATATTTAAAAGAATTATTAAGGATAATAAAGTTAAATAACACAAACTTCCTTAAGAAGAAAAAATAAAATAAAAAAAAAACAATAAAACCGAAATCTACTTAAAAGCCAAGATATTTACAAAACATTAAACCGAATGAATATTTGAGTAAGAAAATTAGAATAAAATGAAGATTAAGTAATAAACAAGTGAGTACGTAGAGTCAGTCAAGCCCGACAATCTTATACCCTACACCACATTATTGGTTAAAAGTGGTAGTTATGAAAAATGTATGAACTACCTTCGAATAATTTGATTTTCTGACTTCTAAGTGTGCAGTACATTATTGTGACACTAACATCTGTGCTAAATTTATGAGTTTTAAAATAATTTTTTCTGCTGGATTATATGCCAGCTACGAGAAATTATGAATCGATCTTCGTATAATTTAGCATATCGATTTTTGTTATATTTATCTTTATTTGACCTGTTGTGATATTATGAGAAATAATGGAATCGTTTGAGAATATTATTAAACTTACTTGTGCCAAATTTTGTTTAAATCCCTTTATATTTAGGGTTTTTATGACCTTTAAACCAATTCCGGGAGGAAATTTGTATGGAAGGTAACTGAAGTGTTGGACCGAATATAGACAATTTCAATTGGCTTCGTCTAATAAGTACCAAATTTCATCAAGATATCTCAAAAATTCTTCACAATGTTACAGCGAGCCGAACAGATAGATGGATGGACATCGTTAAATCGACTCCGAAGGTGATTCTGAGACGAACGGTATTCTTAAAGACGGGTGTAAAACCATTTTGCCAGCATTTTACAAACATCTGCAAAAACGCATAATAAGCCAACCACCTACAATGGTGTAGGGTACAAATTGGAAAATATAATATCTTGCAAATAAATTAAATAATAACAAAATAGTATTATGCGTTTAATTGTGTATTTTTGACAAAATGGTTTTACACTCGTACGACTCAGAATCACTTTCTAGGTCGACTAAACGATTTCCATCCTTCTGCCTGTCTGTCTGATATTCTGTAGGTCGGAATTTTTGAGATGTCTCGATGAAATTTAATACATATTGTTATTTTAGTCAAAGAAAAAAGTCTGTTGAAATTTACCATATTTGGTCATATATCACATGAACCTCATATACAAATGTTCCCCCCCCGGAATGGGGGTTTAAGTTTATAAGGCGATAAAGTAAGTCTTATAACTATAAACAGGTTGTATTTTAATAATAATAGATCAAATTAAGACAAATATAAGCAAAAATCTATGAAATTAATGCGAGGGTCGGTTCATAATTTCTTGTAGCTCCAATAAAACCCGCAAGATTTTAAAATTCATAAATTTAACATAACACTGAAGAATAAATCAGAAAATCAAATTATTAATTTTTCGTAACTACCAACAGTGTGTTGAAGGGTATTAGGGAAGTCGGGCTTAACCTACTATACATGCTTACTTGTTAAAATTAATTATTTTAACATTTAACAAGAAAAAAGCAAAAAAAAAAATATATAAAAATAAACAAAATAAAATGCATAAATTTAACGACCATTTATCACCCCCTTTTGTATAGGCTATACTTTTTTATTATTTACTTTACAGTTGATGTGTGTGTTAGTGTTTGAATATTTCATTGTTGTTTGAATTTAAACAATGAACAATACATAAAAATATATGTACATGTGTTTGTTATTATACTTTTTAGCAGCATAAATAAACTTACACGTTTTAGCAATTATAATAGTGACAAGTCTTTAGGTCTTTTGCCACCAAAAACTACATAAAAAAGAAAATAATAAAAAGGAAAGGCTAGAAATAAGAAGAAGAACTACACAAGAACAGGATTGTTAAATAAAACACGTGCCTTAATAATTATAGTGTTTTGCAAATTATTTTCTTTACAATATTATTTATATGGATAAAAATGTTAACATGTATGCATTATATGTTGATGCGTATATGTATGTGTGTATGATTACTTTAACTAAACTTCCTTTTTAAAACCATTTTCTAACAATAGCTATTGTCCTTAGACAACAGTAAATTTTTCCCTATTGTATGTTTTTTTTTCATTTAATACTAACATACTGATATGTATGTGTGTGTGTGTAAGTGTGCATTATGTTTAACTTTTATTATATTACACCCACTCACATATCCTTTCAATATACATATGTGTTCTTACATCCCTTTATATACCCTACACCACCCTAGGTGGTTTGGTTATTATACGTTTGTGCTGATGTTTGTAACATACAGAAAGTATTAGACCCACTTTTAAGAATAGCGCACAACTCAGAATCTCTTTCTAAGGCAATTCAATAATGTCTGTCCGTCCGGCTGGCTATCCATGCGTTGTGAACAATTACGCAATTTTTGCGTATCGTGATGAAATTTGGTACTTATTATTTTTTGGCTAAAAGACGAAGCCTATAAAAATTTATCAGTATATTATTTCAGGTGCCTCCCATTCAAATGTTCCTCCCGAAATGGAGTTTTAAGGTCATAGAAGCCCTTAATATAAAGCAATTTAAACGAAATTTGGCACAAATAAGTTTTATAACATTCAAAAACGGTGTGTCAATGTATGCGAGTGTAGGTCCATTATTACTCATAGTCCCATATGAACCACCTTCCAAGTATCACTTTTGAGGCCATAAATCTTACATATACGTTAGTGTTGTAATAATAATTGGTCATATTAAGATAAGTATAAGCAAAATCCTTTGCGCAAAATTATACGAGGGTCGGTTTATAATTTCTGTTAGTTCTCACACAAATTCATTTTAAACACAAAAATAATGTTAGAGTCACAATAATGTCCAGCACACTTAAGAAGAAAACAGAAAATCAAATTATACGAGGGTCGCTAATTAATTTTTCGTAACCGCTATTTATAACTAACATTATCGTATAGAGTGTTACTTAGTCGAGCTTCACCGACTATTATATTCTTACTTGTTTTCTATATTTTATTGTTAATTGTTCATAACTTTATTCTGGTGTTACGGGTAGTTTTTTTTCCTTAACTGTCATTTCTATTATTTAATTTCGTTTTTTTTTGTTTCGTTGTTGGCTAAATTTATTAGAAGTTTTTTTCTTTCATATTTCAATTACTATTATTTTCATTGTCATACCAATGTTCCTTTGTGTCCCACAAAAGAAAACACTATATTTTTTAGTGCATTTTGGGCAAATCATCCCTTTTAATAATTTACTTTCAAAAGAAAAAGTAGGAAATGAGTTAATGAATTTCTTGTTTAACATCATGTTTTTCGACACTCATAATTATTGTGTAAAGTACTAGAATTCCTGGCACTTATTCATATTTACTGATAATAAGATAAATTAAGTTGTTTGGTGGTTGTAGTGGTGACAATGAAGATTTTGTGGTTTATAAATTCACACAAAAATTAAAAATAAAATCCTGTTTGTGTATTTTTAATTGTTTAAGGTCTTCTTTGGGGTTAACAGTTATATATGTTTTTTTCATACAATAATAATTTAATAAGGATGTGTTATGTTGAGGATACTAAGTTACATATGGTTATATATTGTGACCAAGTTTTATTTTGATCTGTTCTGTTAATCAAAAATATCGGTCTATAAGTTTTATCCACTAAATATTATATGCCTTTTTTAGTAGAAAACTTTTTATGAAACAACCAATAATCTGGAACATTTTCAATTAGCTGGACAGACAGACAACCACACAGATGAACAGACAGATAGATATATAAATTTAATGGAGACAAATTATTCATTCTTGACCATAAACAAGGAATGAAAACAAATTTTGGCAATTATCATTTAGATGGAGAGACAGACAGACTGACAAACAGACAGGTCATAACTAAATATACTAAATTTTAAGGTACAAAAAGTTATCTACATTCTATGGATCCATCGATGTAATGACGAATTTAAGATACCCTCATTCACCAAAAGTATTCGCTAGAAAGGATTTTGAATAGACATTACCATTTCGTTTAGGGATTTTTATATTATGATGCATCTTAGACTATGTTAAAATCTGAGTCTTAAAATATCGTCATACCTCAACGCAATATATTAATGTAAGGTAATATTATTATTTTTATTTCGATTAATGAGGAAAAACCAAATAGTACCATCAGACGATATAATAAAAAAGTACCAATAGAAATTTCTTGTAGTACCATAAAATCCTTTTCGTTTGATTTGTTTCTATTGCAAACAAAGTATTTTTAACTCCACGTTTTTAAATAAATTATTACCAGAAATGCAAAAAGTACCTTAAGAAAATCAAAAAAGTACCACAAAATCACATAATGGCTTCAATTAATTTTTATACATGATTTCTACTTTATTCATATCTTTACTTATGATAAAGAATTAAAAAAGTACCATTCAAGAATTCAAAAAGTACATACAAATCACACATGATTCTTTATCGAAGATACCACATTATATTATCATATCATTTAATCCATTCAAGTCTATATACACTTATTTTCGTATTTTGAATTAACTATTGCAACGAATTGAAAAAGTACCAAAATATCAATTTTTAATTTTGTCTTGGAAAAGGCATCATTTAACGTGAAATTTCAAAATATTTAGTATATCTAAATTTCCATGTTGCAGATAAGATCCAAAAAATTCAAATCTATTTCAATTACTTGAAATATATTTTCTCTAAAAAAAGTACCATGTTATTAATGAATTTGGTACCAACATTCTATATTTCATATTTTTTAGCTTCAGTTTAGTCTGTGAAATGAAGTTCAAATAGTCAAAAACTTTACTCTTAAATGTATACCGATTAGTTCACATGTATATGTAGGTGTGAAGATATCAAAAAATCGGTCGACAAGCCACCGTAACTCCTATATCGTTGCACTTCGAAGTCACTCAAAGTGGTGAAATAAATTTAAAAAATTTTTTACTGGCTTAACTGGATTTTGATTTTATGCAAGAATATATATAAAAATTATAGAGTCTACGATGATTCCTTTTTTGTGGTTCACACGGAATGACAAAGTTTCAAAAAGTTGTAAACGAAAATATACCGAAATTAATGTCTCATTAAGTGTCCCTGTGGTAGATTAAAGTAGTACTGTTCTATATTGAATGTTTGTCAGAGTATGTGTGTGAGAGTGTATGTATGTGTACGTACACTGTGTATGCACAAAATATAATGTATTTATTTCCCACGCATTTGCGGCGGGGGGTACTGAAATCATTATTGATTTGTGACTCATTCAGTGAAGTACAAAATTTTTCAATTTTTTCATTTTATTTAAATCTGAAACTGTATATCGAGTGAATGATACAGTTTTTAGAGCAACATTATGCATTTGAATATGTATTTCACTCAAGAATGGATTGAAAGACGGATTAAGACTAATACAAGCAACAAAAAACTTTCATGTCTCAATATTATTTACAAAAATAGTTAAATAAACTTAAATTTTAAAATAACTAATATTCTTGCTGTTACTGTTAAGCTTTTAAACTTTGCCATTAATGTTGCCTACTTTTTGGGGGTTTAAACTTAAAAACTATTTAAAAGGCTTAAGACAAAGGTTTTCATATTTTACTTATATATAATGTGAATTGATTCTCAAAACCATAATAATTTAATATACATATTTACTACAAAGTATATGTTAAGTGTTTAACTAACTAAGTTCTTAAATTGATTATAGCTAAAGCAGACAACTAAATATTTTAATTTTTATATTACAATGTTTCTCTAGCGCTCTATAAAATTAAAAAAAAAAAAAAAAAAAACATTTTTTTTTAAGATTTTTCATTAAAGATAAAATTTATACAAATTTATCTGTTGAAATAAAGAAATGTTTTGGTACAAAAAACAAGTACGAATGCCATATTGCGCTATGTCGAATCTTTAACACCCTCCACCACAATTGCGTGTGAACTAAATACGTTATGTTTCGTACAAACTCACTCACACATAAACTTACAAGCGTATACAATATTTTATTATAAATTAGGTTTTGGCTATATTTTTTTCTACTAAACCGATTTAACGATAATTTTGGAATGGTAATTAATTACGTACACTTTTATGTTATGGCAATTTGAATTCGTCGATTACTTATTGCCATTTTTACCAAAGTTTTTACTTGAACTAAGTCCATATCTTTTAATATATAAAACTGATTTTGCTGGTTTTAAATTGTAAACTTTTCAGTACCATAACAAATTCTCAGGCCAAACCTTATTGAGCTCTGTCAGTTATTGGGGATGTGACTATGACAGCGTCTGAGAAGATTCCTTCTTAGCGTAACACACGGAATGACAAAGTTAATATACTCAGTTCACCACCAGAAAAAAATATTTTTAAATACAAACAAGGAAAATGCTATATTCAGATATGCCGAATCTCCAATATCCTCCACCACAAATGCGTATAACTGAATACATTTTGTTTCGATGAATATGTACATAATTCACACACTAACATAGATAAAAGTTTTTTTAAATATAACACGGGAGCAGTTAATGAGTCATGAAATAAGTCATAGTTTTGGCTATAACTTTTTTCTACTGAATCGATTTTGATTAGTTTTGGAACTGTAATAAATTAAATATAATTTTATATTATACCAAAATCTTATTCCAATTTGTCGACTGACAGTTTTTTGTAATTTCCTCGCTGGAACTAAGAGGTTGCCTCAGATATAGGTTTGTATATTTTGATATATTGCGAAGTTTCACATTTAAAATTAATCATGATTTTAAATGTGAAACTTCTCAGGACTACTGCAAAAATTCTGACCAAATTTGACTGGGCTCTGTCAATTATTGTAGATGTGAGCGTGCCAACAACAGACATACAGACAGACATAGCAAAATCTACTCAGATTTGGATTTGATGCGAGAATATATATAAATTATGGGGACTAAAATGATTCCTTCTTAGTGTTACACACGGAATGACAAAGTTAGTATACCCACTTCGCCACTTATGATGTTGAAGGATATAAAAAATACTATAAAAAAGAAATACAAAGAAAAAAGTAATTTATTTTTAGAATTGGAAAAAAATTACTGAAGAGTTCAAAGGTTTTTTTCATTACTATTTACAACACAAAAAAAAAAGGCAAAAGAAAATACTAAAAAATATATATAAATAAAGGAAACATTTAAATGTGTATATATGTATGTTAGTATTAGTATGTGGGTATTAATCTAAAAGAAATGTTATTTCCACTTCTACAAATATAAATTTCAACATATTTTTCCATTTGTTTTACATTTAAATGATTTCTAAATACAAGATACAAAAAGATTAACTCAGGATTAAAAGATAGGAAATTTTTTCAAAACAAACTACAACAAGGACATTTTTATATGAAAAAAAAAACTTTCAAATGAAATACTTTTTCTTTTAGAAAATTAAAGAAAAAAGTAATTAATTAAAAATCTCTTTTACATTTTTTTATTATTTTCAGTACCCCCTTTAAGTTTATTATTACAAGGTTTGAATCATGCTTTAGTAGCGGGCACTAGAACACATGTTACTTGCACGGCAGTGGGTGCCAGACCAGCTCCTCAAATTGTTTGGTCCAAAGGAGGACAACTTTTAAAAGGAGCTACACAATCGGTAAAATTGTCAGCTATAAAAAAAATATAAACAATAAATTAATTTAATTTTCCCTTTAGACTTCTAATGATGGCAATACCACGGTATCGGAATTAATTTTAATACCAGTACCCGAAGATAATGAACGTCAAGTTCAATGCTCTATATCATTAAATCCCAGCATGACTTCACAACATTTACCAGAAGGTCATACCACCATAACCACAATTATGGGTAACGGTAATAGTGGTTTATTTTTAAAAGACTCTAGAGTATTAAATGTCACACGTAAGTATTTTGAAAATATTATTTATAAAAATTATACAATCTGCTTTTAGGCGTTTTTAATAATTATTCAAAATTCTATTGATTTTTATTATATATTAGATGCTCCTATTGTGTCATTGAGTCTGGGTGCCCCTTTGGATCCAAATAATTTGCTTAAAGGTTCAGATGTTTATTTGGATTGTGAAGTCAAAGCCAATCCAGGCATAACCAAAGTTGAGTGGTATCATAATGTAAGTAATAGATAATTAAATATATTGTTTTAAGAAAAAAAGAAATATAATGATATATTTGTAATTAGTACAACATACCTTCAGGTAACTCAACGAAAAATTTATGTAGCCTAATTTAAGGTATATAAGGATTTTCATATATTGCTTTTAACTTAAAACAAAAGTTATACAGAATGAAAACAAAAATCCTTAAATTTCCTATAAAAGAGTGAAGTTTGCTTGAAGTTCCCAAAGCACATGACTTTGAGGAAACAAGTTTTTAAATTATTAAAAACGCACCCTAATTTGATACTCTTCACCACTTGTTTTGATGGAGGGTATAAAAAAATAATTACAATCTGTAGAAAAATTGGGAAAAATTACTTAAGTAGATAAATAGATACTGCCCGATATCTGACACAAGTTAAAAATTAGGAGAAAATTTTGTATACAATTTTAAGTTAAAAGTAAACCGACTGTCAGTTTTTGGCACGATCATAACTGATTGAAGTCCGATTAGCAAACATTATATAAAATAAAATGAGGAGATCCATGTGATTATGTAACGATGCTCACCAACAAGAAAATAGCTATTAAAGTGATTAGGTCGAATGCGTCCACTTTTCAGTACCACAATTATATTTGTAAAGGTAGAATAAGTTAGCGCAAGTATGCTAATGTGTTTTGTAAAGACATTTAGGTTACGTCCTAAGGCCATTTTAAAGTAAGTAAATGTATTAAAACCGATTAAAATCGACTACATTATTCCTTAAACATTGGCGAAGAATTAAAAAACTTGTGGACCAAGCCTCTTGAAATTTTATTTTATAATTTTCATGATAGACATGATCGGAAGTAGATGCTATATAAGGCTTATAGACAATTATGGACCAAAATTTGGTTCATTATTTCCCGGTTGCATAGATGTAGAAATTTCATATTAAATTTTGCTAGTAGGTCTGCATGAGAGCTACGGTTAGTTATGGACTAATAGTGTTGAAATTTTGACAAATTAAAAATTTGTGCGAAATAGGAAAATCTTCTGTTTTACGAGCTTAAAACCATGATATTCATAAGTATAAGATTTTATGCCATTCGGAAATGGGTGATACATGAGACTTAAGGAAAATTATGAACAGAGTCTCGTAAAATTTGATTCAGTATTTTATGCTGGCATAGATTTTAAATATGAGAAATATAATCGCAATACTAAAATGTTTATGAGATTTATACACTTGACTTTTGAAGTGGATCTTTATGGGAGCTACGGACTATTGTGAATCAATATTATTGACATTTTGACTAAATTAAAATATATTTGAGCCAAATTTTTGTAATCTTTAAGGGAGAGAATTTTATAAGATCTCTACTATTCAAGAAGGATTCGCCCATGACCCAAAATAGCATCTATACTAAATATAAATGCAATATATCACAGCGTTAAATGATAAGACAGTCAGCCAGCCATAGGGAAGGACGGAGAAGAAGTGATGTTGAGTAGAGTTTTTTCTGAGCGTTAACATGTGCACAAACACATAATGCCCTAACTATCTATGGTGGAATATGGTATAGTGATTAATCAATAGAGTAGTACAGTTAATATTGGCGTCTCTTTCAAAACTGTTGGATAGCTTTTAGCTGACGGTTACCTAGAACTGTAGGGTAAGATATTTTTAATATGATTTATATGTGACAAATTTATATTTATTTTTGTATTTAAAAAATAAAATAAAAAAATACTTATAGAATTGTTCATAAAAACCGTTTTGTTCGTTTTTTGTAATAAGAAGAAACAATTTGAGAATTTCTTTTTAATACAAATTTAACCTAAAATTACTTTAGAATTTTTGAAGGACTTTGATAAGTATTTCTCTTACTCGGAAATGTAATTTTGTAAATTTGAAAATTTTATAAAATTTAAACCCTTCGAAAAATCTTGAATGGTCTTGGGAAAAGCTCTATGTTAAACTTTGGATTTATATAATTATTTTATTTATTTTTAAGCTGCCTTTTGAAAACTTAAAAAAGCATTAAAATTGTTCTTATTACTTTAACCTCTTTACTTTGTGCTTATTTCTCTATATAAAGTAGGGTATTAAAAATTTCTCTTTAAAGCATTCTAAATTATGAGATTTTTTTTGTTTTCTTCATTTTTTACTCATTAAAGTATCACTTGAGACATAAAAATCCCCAAGTTTCTGTGTTCTTTGACGTGTTTAATTTGCTCTTAAATTGTATATAATTTAAGCTGTTCAGCTGTATTAGAGTGTTTATATAGGTGTGTACTTAAAAGTTGGTATGTTTGTATTAGTAAATCTCTTCTTTTTTTTTGTTTTAAGGTATTAAATAATAATTTTGTTCTATGTATAAGTAGGATTGTTTTTGTTGTAGATGTTATTGTTTAATGCTTTAAGTACATGCTAAAGGTTCAAGCCATAACGCTATTTTATACCCAAACTCTGTTAAACAGGAAACAAAGCTGTAACAATAAACAGGCATCAACAATTCACATCAACATACATATATATATATAAATAAAGGATATATATAAATGTGTTTGTATTTGTATGTGAACTCAATACTTTAACAACAGCTTATAAAAACAAACAAAAATGTAACAAGTTAGAATGCAATATTCAGCTGTGTCGAACCTTCAATACCCTTCACCACAAATGCATGTAAAGTAAATACGTTAGGTTTCGTACATACACACTCACACATACACTAATAGACGTATACAACACATAAAAGTTTTTCTTAAATATAACACAGGAACACTAAATGAATTAGAAAATTAGTTCATTGTTTGGCTATAACTTGTTTTTTTCTGAACCGATTTTAAGAATTTTTGTATTTGTAGTGAAGTACATATAACTCCATATAATGGTTGAATTTAATTATAATTTGTCGGTTTATAATTGATAATTCTACGAAGTTTTTTTGTTTAAACTTAGAGGTTACCTCAGATATAATTTAATATACTGAACCGACTTTGCTGGTTTTAAATAGACAACTTCTCAGGACTATAGTAAATGATCAGGCCAAATTTCATTGTGCTCTGTCAATTATTGTGGATGCGAGAGTGCAAAGGACAGGCAGGCAAACAGCAAATATAGCTAAATTGACTTAAATTTGGATTTGAAGCAAGAATATATATACATTATGGCGTCTGAGATGATTCCTTCTTAACGTTACACACGGAATGACAATTTTAATATACCCTCTCCACCACTTGTGTTGGCGAAGGGTATAAAAAGAATACAAAATATATAAAAATGGAAAAGTGTTAAAGCATAAAAGTTGATATGAAGTATACTTCCTCTATTTTAGTATTATAATGTTTTATATACAATTTTTGTTCATTTTTTGTTCTACTTCAATTTCAGGCTTTTTTTACTGAATAAAAAAATAATTTTATGAATTATTTGTTTGTTTGTTTATATATTTTCTACAACATTTAAATTGAAAAAAGAGAGTGGGAAAAGGAATAAGAAAAAAAGAAACGAAGGAAAAATATAATTACTAACAATTTTAATGACTTTTCCTTGTAGGGGCTTTAGACGGAAGGTAGGAAGAGGGAGATGGCGAATGGAGTCAGTTAAAATTAGTTTTGAATTTTTATTAAAAGTGGAAAAATTCCAGTAAATTTTATTATTAAAATTGCAATATTAAAAAGAGTTGAAATTTCAAACGAAAGTTGAAAGTGGAACAAATCATTTACTTATAAGGCGAATAATAAAATACTCTACTTCAATTTAATGTATGGTCCCAGTAAACACAAATAGCCATATATTTGATATATTCGTAAAAGGAATGTTTTGCTAGGAAACATTTCAATCACGCCCACTTCTGATAATTTCTTCTGAAATGGGGTTTATTCATTTTAATTTTGATCTAAAAAAATGATTTGGAATATATCAATTAATTTTTTTCAAATAGTTTTTTACAAGTCTTGTCACACCTGGCTGAGAGTTTTCATAATGGAATATTATGGTATTGGGTCTGATCAAACTTACGGTTCGTGTTACTTCGGCAAACACTATTCGTTTTAATGATCATACTTTTTGACTTAAACAACTACAAAAAAAATTGTTCCGAGTTTAAGTGAAAACCTAATCAAGTCGATTTCTAATACCCAGATCTGAAATAAAGCGTTTTTGCACCGTTCTAAACAAATACCAATAAGAGAGGGAAGAGCCTGTGTACTGTATTTATTTTTATCATTGTTTCCAACCTGCAAAATCGTGTTTCATTGTCTCTCGCTTTTAAATATATTGGATCCAATTTTCTTGAATTATCGCTTTTAAATTTGACAAACAATCGTTATACCAACAAGCACTATGTTTCGGTAGCCCTGTTCTTCAAATGAAAGTTATCAGCAAAATTATTATTATTTTTATGAGCTTAAAACACTCATTTTGGTAGGACATTTGTATTGGAGGTTGCTGAAATATTCCACCGAACATCCAATTTTAAAAATATGCACCAAATTTCTTAAATAAAGCTCAAAAATTGCGACCTAAAGAGTGTTCTTAACGTTTACATGGACAGCCAGCCGGACAGACAGACGGACGGACATTGTTAAATGAACTCAGAAAGTGATTCTGAATCGAGTAGTATACTTAAAGGTGGGTGTAATACCCAGACGGATAGACAGATAGACGAACATCGTTAAATCGACTCAGAAAGTTGTCGAACGATAAACTTAAAGGTGGGTGTAATGTCTTTTTTTCTTTATGTTACAAACATCAGCACAAACACTAATGACGATGTAAGATCTCTTCTAATGAATTTATTTAACATGAATTAATAAAATGAATAAATTTTAGTTTTCCTTTTTTAAAACCATGATTTAAAGCTTTAGTTTAGTGACAGCATTTAAAAATAAAAATTATATTTATAATTTTCAGAAATCTGTATGGATTTCAATAAAACTGCATTAAATTGTTCTCAAACGATTAGGATATTTTTAATCTTTTAATTCTGGTTTGAATATAGAAAATGTTTAATTTTAAGCTTTTTAAATTTTTCATTTTTCATTCCTTGTGTAATGCTAAGAAGGAAACATCTCAGATCTCATAATGTATATATATGTTCTTGCATCAAATCAAAATATGAATCGATTTAGCTATGTCAATCTGTCTATCCGACTGTCTGTTTTTCTGTCCGTCTATCTGTCTGTCTTTCTGTACTCTTTTTTTTGTGACAGAGCCCAATGTTTACTATAGTTCTCAGAAGTTTTCTGTTTAAAATCAGCAAAATCGATTCAGCTACAGCGAAGAATTTTCTTAAAACTTTCAATTATAAGGCGACAAATTAGAATGATTTTTTGTCTTAACATGAAGAAAAGGAAAATTGTTATATATTAAATAAGTTTGTGAGTGTGTATGTATGAAAGATAATGTTTTTACTTCAGATACATTTCTGGTGGAGGGTATTGTAGATTCGGCACACCCGTATATTGCATTATTATTTGTTCATATTGTCCTTGTGAAAAAAAAAAACTATTCCAAAAATTTTCAATTGCCTCAGTTACTGAAATAAATATACATCCATATACAAATGTATATATGTATATGTACTTCAATATAAATCTTCTAACCCTTATTGTTTTTGTTGTGAAATAAAAAAAAAAATAAAGTAAAAATTGCAATTGTTTATTTTATATTTGTTAGGAAATGTTATTGCGTAAACCACTTTTACTGGCAAAATTACTAAAACCTACAAATAAAACTATATTTTGTAAAAATATTACTTTAACAAATACATCCATAGAATTTGTATATACATTAAGGTTTATATGTACGTATGCATTTGTAGATTTTGAAATGACAACAAAAATCTACTTGCTACATTTACAACATTGAACTAAACCCTTTCATTTAGGATGTTTTTTTCTTTTTTTTCTGAAGTTCACTTTAGTTTATTTAAGTTTAGTTTTTTTCCACTCTTCTCGTCATTTTTTTGTTGTTATTTGGAAGTTGTTTTTATTGTTGTTTTTTTTTCATATTTATTATGTACTTAAGTCACAACGTATTTGAAAACAGAGATTCTTAAGTTTTCTCAAGCAACATTTTGCTTTTAAGAATTTCACAAAAATCAAAAGCTTTTTTTCAGGAATTTAAAAAAAAAACTTAAAATCCACTTTTGAACTTGTTTATTGAAACATTGTTTTTCTTTAATAAAAAAGTGTTTCAATAAAATTACTTTCCAAGACTAAGATTACCTTATCAGAGAAATTTTTTACAATGGACTCGAATTCTCATAAATTTTTATTGAAGGAGAAAATAAATTCCTCAGAACACTAGATTTTAAGAAAAACATTTTTGAGAACATTCGCAAAAATCTCAATGTGAATTTGAACCGAAACAAAAGAATTTCTATTAAAATTTCAAAATTTTTTTATTACTGAAAAAAATTTGTTCTCAAAATAACTCTTTAGATAAAAAAATAGTTTCTAATATCCAAGATTGTCAAAATGAATTCCAAAAATGCCGTTTAAGAGAAAATTAGTTGCAGGGAAAAGTTTATTTTAGAGAAAATTCTAAGAAAATTCCGTTTAAAACAAGTATGAGAGTTGTAGTTGGTCAAGTCTGACTATGAAATACCATACAAAGAATTTTTGGTTATTAAGAGTACTTACTAAAATTGTGGAACGGCCCTCGGATTATTTGCTTTTTTGATTTCTGCTAAAGAGTTAAATACATTTCATTATATTATATATTGATTTTGTTAATTTGTACGTTTTAAAATTATTTTCATTATGGGAGATATGGAAAATGATAGGTCGACCCTCGTTAAATTTTAAATAAAACTAAAACAAGTTTTAGGAGAAAATGTTGGTGAAGAAATCGTTTAAATTCCCTAGGTCGATTCTCGCAAAAAATTCGAATAAAAATAAAACAAGTTTTAAGAGTAAATTTTGGTTAAAAAATCTTTTAAATTCCCTAAGAAAAATTCTTGAAAAAGTAAATTTTCAAGAAAAATTTTGTTGAAATTTTTTGAAAGAAACAAAATTAAAAAATCTTATTTTCTAAGGAAAATTCTTGAAAAATAAATTTCAAATAGTAAGTTGTATAGAAATAGTTCATGAGAGAAATTATATCTAAGAGAAAAGTCTTCAGTAAATAAATTCCTTAAAAAATCTTTGGAAAAAATATTCTATAGAAAAAACTTCTTTTAAGACAAGATTTTCCCATAAATGAATACTTAAAGCAAATGATTGTAAAACAAAATTAAAAGTCCTTAAAATAGCTCTGAAGCGAGAATTCATTTTTTGGTAAATTTTGAAAATTAATCTTCAAGATAATATTTTTTGAAAATGGAAAATATGAAAAACTTTAAAAAAAGTCTGAATACAACATTTTTTAGAAGAAAAAAATTCCCGAGAAAATATTTGAAGTAGGAAATTTTTTCAAATGTAAATTCGAGAGATTTTTAAATAGTTAGTTTTCAATAGAAAATATTTTAAACAATTTTGTTAAGAGCATTTTTAAGAGAAGATTTTCCTTATAATGATTATTTAAAAAACTAAATTTAAATTGCTAAGAGAAAGTGAAAGAGAAAATTCTTAAATTAAAGAGAAAATCTTTTCGTTTGAGAACACGTCTTTAGAAAATTAAAATCATCAGAAAAGTAATCTTTAAGATAATTTTCTTTAAATGTAAATAAACTTTATATAGAACAAACTTTTGAAAGGAAAGAAATTAATAATCGAGAGAAATATTAGTAAGATGAACATATTTTTTAAGAGAACATTTTTAACTCATAATTCTAAAGAGAAAATTCATCTCTTATTTATTTTAAATAGACCAAAGTTGCCAGATAATTTTGGACGAAAATCATCAAATAAATAAAAAACAAAAATAAAAAATAAATCATCATTCTACTTTTCGAAATCACCAAAAAGGTCGACAATATTAAAAATGACTTGGTTTTTCCAAAAAGTATAACATTTTAATAATTGTAACAAACATTTTAAGAGCTTCAAACACGATGCAGATAATTTTCAGAAAAAATAATTTTGACAAGGTTTGTCTCCATTTCATAGAGTTTATATACGGGCATCTTTATAAACACATTGACAACACTCCACAAAACTTTTTGAGGGAACAAAATAGCACAGCACAGTACAACAGACCTTGTTTTACTTCAGTCCTTAAGATTAATTGATCTTAACATTGACACCGTATTAAAATTATTTTCCCGAAATGTATTAGAATAATATGGGTAAACTTTCTTTGAAAAACATACCCGCTAATACCCATGTGTAAGATGCTTTTTATAAAAACGATTTTATTGGTTTAATACCAAAATCATTATTATTGGATTTGGATAATTTTTGTTGAATTGAGTCTAATAAAGGAGGGCTGAAAATTTTAATTTAGTCCAAGTTTTGGTGACGAATTATATAAAAATCTTGGATAACAAGTATAAAATTTAAAACTTTCAAAAAATCATTAAATTTGGGGCATATATCGTCAAATCGTCATAATGCCATTTTGGCCTCACACTTAGAAATTTTCTCTTTGCCGGTCCCTGCTTTGGAGAAAATCAAATTCTCTGGTACTAAATTTTTAATAAGAGTTGCTTAATGTGAAGAACTCTCTTTTTTAGAATCAATGTTAAGAATCTCTGCTTAAGTACATATGCAATTTATGGAACCAAATAAGAGTATAATAATGTTCTTTTAGTATGTACTTTGTATATATATTTGTATATTATGTACTTACATATTCTTGCTGGTAAAGCTATTTGTATTACTTGTTGTTGTTGTTGCTGCTGTTGCTTACTGCTGTCTAAACAATAATAGTTGATGTTAGTTGTTGCCGTTTTTGTTATGTTGTTGGTTTTACATTTAAGCTTCAAATGTCATTGCATATTTATTGTCATTGTCGTAAGTTTTCCCTTTTTTTTCTTTTCTCTCTTAGCTATTCTGGCTTTCAAATGCAATAAAAAGTATAATGAAGAAAAAATAGAAAAGAAAAAAAGAATAAGAAAGGAGCTATTAAAAAAACATACATGGATATATTTAACGAAGGTTTATACATTGTAAAATGGTTAAACGTAGATGTGAGGAAAGAACCCGATTGGTGAAATTAATCAATTGAATTAGATGATATCAAAAACTAGATCACTATCAGACGGAAAGACGGACATATGTAGATTTAACTGGAGAAAGATATTTAGTAAAAATTTCTTGTTTGATATGAAGAAATTTGTGTCCTTTAAATCAATATAAATGTCATTTTAAAAGTGATTATATAACAGCTTAGTTTTCTATGTATTACAGTGAATGATTAAAAAAAATATGTTGATATACAATTTAGAGATTTTTAACTATATAAATCCCACCAACTTAATAGAAAACCTGACTCGATATAGAAAACCTGACTCGATATAGAAAACCTGAAAACACAGTTTTACACAGTAAAGTTTCCAGTGTCTCGTGCTTGTATTTGTAAACAATTTTATGTCATATTTCGTTAAATTAGGGTTAGGTCCCATTGTGCATTTGATGTTTACTGTTAGAAAGGCTTATGTTAAATTGTTTAGAAGTATTTAAGTAAACAAACATACATACATACATACATACATACATACATACATACATACATACATACATATAAACTTCAATACTAATATATGTATATATTTAAAAAAAACTTACTAATACAGCTACACTGTGTTTTCAAATCGAATATTTTTGGTAAAAATGATGGTTACTTTTTGCATTGTATTGTATTGTATTGCGAACCTTCAAATTTGGCCACCTCGGTTATGCTGATTTTATTCATTTATGAATTAAGGCAACTGAAATTTTAAATATAGACGGTCCTTCTTAATACCTATAAAGATATGCTGATAAAAAATATTGCTGACAATATGCATGCAAAAATTTGGATCCACTTAAAGTTTATATTAACTTAAAGCTGGAATCTGGAAAAATATGAATACCCAAAATGGTGGCATTTTTATTCACTGATAAAACCAGTTTTTTTGTCCCAAACTTCATTATCTGTTTATTGTTTTATAAAGAAATCCTAATGGAAATACTTGTACACTAAATCAGATTGCTCTGGGAGCAAAGGTCTGCTCAGAAGACGCTTCCAAACTTTGTAATAAAAAATAAAAAAAAAACAATTAAAAATCTATATTATATAAATTAGAAATATATTTATATACCCAATGTTTTAGCGAAATTTCGTTCTATTTTGTTGATTTATAAGTGACAATTTTACGAAAGTTCTTCATTTGATATGCTTCAGATATTGGTCTATATCTTTTAACATATTGAAACGATTTTACTAGTTTTAAATAGGAAACTTCTCAGGACTATAACTTTCTGTCGAAATTTCTTTCTTTAAGTTTTTGTGGATGTGAGCCTGGCAATAACAGACAGACGGACATAGCTAAATCGCCTCAGTTTTTAATTTAAAGCAAAAATATGTATACATTTTGGATTCCATGATGATTCCTTCTTAGTGTTAAACACAGAGTGACAATATTAATATACCCTCTTCACCACTTGTGGTGGAGGATATAAAAAGATTCTAATTTTTTTCGTTTTCAAACCGCATCGCCGAACTCATCCTTAAACTAATAATAAGATAAACACCCAAAAAGAATTTTCTGTCTAATACTCATTATAATAAAAGATCACTTTAATAAAAAATGTGTAAATTTTTTAATCAAATTTTTTAACGGATTGCGATTTTTAGGTATTTCCGTATAGAAAAGTGGGCAATTCTTATATATCTGATGTACAGAAGAAATTTATACATATATCCGACTAAAGTATATATAAATATTATTATACTTTACAATTTTATATAATATTGAATATTAAATTTAATTTTTAAAGAAGTAAATATTTTAAACACGTTTTATACGGATGGGGATTTTGGGTATTTTTATATGGAATATTGGAATTTTTAACTACCTGATTTTTATATATAACAAAGTAAATCCCAAAATAAAAATTGTTATGCTTTTCAATTTGATTTAATTGACCTAAAACAACATTCTACTTAACCTTTTGAGTTAACTTTAACTACTTCATTCAAGATCTTCTAGTTAAAATGTTGTCATAGATACTTGTGAAAAACATATATTGGTAAAAAATCCAACCTAAACTTGACTCCTTTAGCAAATTTTCCCTACTTCCCATACATTTAATTTTTTATTTAGAGAAGTGCAGGTCCCTAGTAGTTTTCGACATCAACTTCAGAAGATCTCAGCTCTAACAGTGCGAAATTTCACTGTCATATCTGCAACGCTTCAAAAGTTACACAATAGTTTTTTAAAAAACATCTTTTTGGAAACACTGTGCAATATTTACTAAGCAACCATTTTTATATGAAAATAAAAACAGTTAGCTTAATCTTACTTATACACATACACTCACTTCTGCTAACATACATACTTATAATTGTGTATAAGTACATCCGCATGCAACGGATATAAACATAAAAAACCGTGTATGTAAACCTGTATGTCTATGTATATGTGTGTACATGTTATACTTATATTCTCTTAGTATAGATATTAAGCGAAAGCTGATTGTTTTTTTTTAGTAAGTTGCCTTTGTTTTTCTTTTTATATATTCTTTTTTTTTTTGTTATTGTTCAAGTAGTTCAAATGGAAAATCATTTATTTGCTTCGTTTGTACTTTTTCTTTCCATAGAATACAAACAAACAGAACCAACACAACACAAACCTAACAAATGTGTGTAATATTTATATAAAAAATCCAGCGTATAAAAAAACAACAAAGCAAAAATAAATTGTCTAGAAATAATCGTTGCATAAAAGGCAATTTAAAAGGAAATAAACACACATACATATACATAACAAAAAAAATTTACGCTAATCAGTGGGTGTATCTAGTTATGTAAATTTTTCCATTTTGTTTGATTCCCAGTATTCATTCAGCACATTTTCCCTTGACATAACAAAGGAGGAGCATTCTTAATGCTAAAAGTAGCAAACCAAACCAACAAACCAACACAAACAACCAACCAAATGTTACAACTATTTAACTAAACTTATTTGTCTTTTAATACAGATACAAATGCTTAGAGAGTTGTAAAATGACAAAAAAGCATTAAATGAAAGTTAATATGTTTTTATGCATAATAAATTTTAAATTGTTAATAATTTCAAATTTCCTTTCTGTATTGCTTTTCTCTAATGTACAATGAAGCCCCTAAAAGTAGGCCACAGTTTTAAATGTTATATTTATAGAGCTTTAAAGAAAGTTCTTTGTAGTTTTATTTTCCCCTTTTTTGATGTTGTTTATTTTGAAAAAAAGAAGAAATAGATAAGGATTCTTTAGAAGAAACTATTAATTTATGATTTAAGTTAACGCAAAATTATTATGTTTTCTTGAGAGAAATCTAAAATTTTTCGAACTCTTTAAAATTAAATTAAATTATATTATGTTTTTGGCTATAATTTCTTTTTTACTTACCGATATGGATAATTTTTGGAATGGTAACGAAGTACTTATAACTTAATATTATGGCAGAAATTCGTTCTAATTTGTTGACGTATAATTGAACATTTTGCAAAAGTTTGTTGCTTGAACTAAGAGGTTGCCTGTTTATGCTGTGTTTTAATAGGGAACTTTTAAGGACTATAACAAATTCTTCGGTCAAATTTCATTGAGGTCTGTCAAGTATTATGGATGTCAGCGTGCCAACAAAAGACAGCTTCGTTTATTTATGGACCGACCGCAATTTGACACGTAGGTTTGGACTGATATAGAATCTGTTTCCATTAAATTTAATTAAAATAACTTTATTCATGTGTGTTTTATAAGCTTAGAACACCATTTCGGGATAAAATCAATATTGAAGCTACCTGAAATATTGAAGCGAACATGGTCAATTTCAATAATCATCGCTGTTTAGCCAAAATAACGCATAACAAAATTTCACGTTTACATGAATAGCCAGCCGAACAGACAGACGGACGGACATCATTAAATCGACTCTGAAAGTTATACTGAGTTCAACTGTATAAAATTTATTCTAAACATTCATAAGCACTTTTATAGCGCACGATATAAGATTAATTCTTATCATGAGTATGTGTGATATGTATTGCAATTTTAATTGCATACTTTCAGGGAAAATATTCGAAAATTTTTAAATTTAGCTAAAACTAAAGTAGAAAAAATAAATATATTAATGGACAAGCAATTTGTGAAGTACATTTAAACATTTTTATATGAAAATGCTTACTTTTAGGGGCAAATATCGTTATTTTTCTATTGTTTATATAAGTCGAAACTTGATTATGATTTATTCATAACCCAAAGCAATCACTTATTGATTTATTTCTAACAGATTTTTAACTTAAAGAAAAGATCTGGTTCGTAGGACCATATATAACAACTATTTCGTCATTGCACTGACTGTAGAGAAAAAAAAATAAAACCCTTAAATATTGTGACAAAAGATCTTATAAGATTTTTTACGAAAAGCTTTGCGTGTTAATTTGTTAAAAGGTTCCTTAATTTATAATCAGTTCGCAGAACCGTTTATATGTTTTAATCCCTTATGAAGTCGCCCCTGTTTGTATGTTATACTTTTTATTTTCTTTACTATAACTTGATGTATACTTATCTTTTAAAATCTGTTTCTCTTTGTAGAAAAATCGTGTTAAATAAAGTATTCTATTTCTCATTCATTAATGGTAATTCAAATAGTTTTCGAGTATATTCTTAGCTAATGGAATTTTTAATAAGTTTATTTTTGCTATTTGTTTCCCTATCAGAACTACAACTATTTTAGAGCAGCAGTTGTTATCTTAAAATCATTTTAGCTATTGCTGCTAATTTATTTATATCTTTTTTTAAATTTTGTTGTTATTTGTTTTTTTAATTCAGACATTTAGACAAAACTAGGAAACAGCTAGATTTACACTTCTATAATACGTTTCGTATTTAGTTTCATTTGTTAAACTATAGACAACTTAAAAAAAAATAAAAATGTTATAGTCGGTAGAACCCGACTTTGTAATACCATACACCATAATGTTGGTTATAAATGGTAGTTGCGAAATTGTAATCCATGACCCTCGTATAATTTTATTTTCTGACTTATTCTTAAGTCTGCAGAAGATTATTGTGAAATTAACATTTAGCTGAAATTTATACGTTTTTATATGAATTTTTAAAGGGGGTTTAATGGGAGCTACAAGAAATTATGAACCGATCTTCGCATAATTCTGTACATCAACATTTACTTATATTTATGTGAGATTAATACCCTTCAAAGCGATATTTGCGTTATGAGAAGCAATGGCACATCGATTTTTAATATCATAAAACTTACCAAGCTTCCTTAAAAACGCTTCATATTTAGGACTTTTATGAGCTTAAAACCTCATACCGGGAGGACATTTGTATGGGAGGTACCAAATATACTAAACCGAACATGACTAATTTTAAAAGGCTTCGTCCTTGGGCCCAAAATAATAATATATAAATAATGTTTTAGACAGACGGGCTGAGAGACAGACACAAGGACGGACATCGTTACATCGACTCAAAAAGTGGTTTTGAGTTGAACGGTCAACTACCGTTTTTTTCTGTTTTCTACAAACATTAGGGCAAACTCATAATACCCCAACCAACTACGGTAGTGTAGGGTATAAACAGTGCAAAATAAGTTTTCCTGCACTTTCTAATTATTTGAAATCATTTTTTTTATTTTTTTTTAATTTAAAAACAAAAGTTTTTCCTCTCGGGGTTATACAGTTGTAACTTCCAGTTTAGTTGTTTGTTATAGCTTTTAATTTGAAACTGATGTTAAAAGTAAAATTAAAATTAAAAATTTTTCTATTCTTCCGTTTTAGCATTATTCTTTTAACACAGACAATTAAATTTGTATTTTTATGTATTCTAACAGAAAGAAATAAAATTATTTTCCCAATAAGATAAGATAAACAATTAAGTCAAGCATATAATTTTAATCTGAAATATAATGTATATTTATTTTTAATGTCTATTTTTAGGATAAACAATTACACTCATCACGTGGCATTATTATCTCAAATCAAACTTTGGTGCTGCAGGGTATATCGAAATCATCACATGGTCAATATTTTTGTCGTGCCACCAATATACAAGGCAGTGTATCCAGTAATGAAGTTTATTTAGATGTTAAATGTAAGTAAAATAAAAAATGTTTAAAAAATTAATGAAAAAGAAAAAATGTGTTCAAAATATTATATTAAAGGAAATAGAAACATTTGTGAAGATAAAAAACAATTTAATTTAAACAAATGAGAATGTACGGCTATGCCGGATCATCAATATCCTACAACACAAATACAAGACAGGAACGTATGTAACTTTTAATGGTTTTAGATAGGAAATTTCTCAGGAATATATAAAAACAGAGGCGAAATTTCATTGAGTTCCGCCAGATATTGTGGATGTGAGTTTGCCAACAAAAAGGAAGAGAAAGACAGAAAGGCAGAATTTGATTCCAATTTGTGGATTTATAATTGAAGTATTAACAAAAGATCTTTGCTTGAACTGAGAGGTTACCTACAATATCGGTTTATATCTTTTAAAATACTAAATCGAATTTGCTGGATTATGATAGAAATATTTTAAGGACTACAGTTGATACCAGAGTGCCAATAACAGAAAGACGGACAAACAAATAGCCGGACAGACTGACGGTCATAGCTAAATCGAAACACACTTTGATTTGATGTAAAAATGTATAAATTATGGGGTCTGAGATGATTCCTTCTTAGCCTTACACACGGTATGACAAAGTAAGTATACCCTCTTTAGCATTGTAAGAAAAAAACAGAAAGACAGCTACAGGGATAGAGGGATTCCAAATTTTAAATTTCAAAATTTTAGAACAAAATTTATAATCTAAAATTAATTAATCAAGTTAAAGAGAAAATATGAGCTGAAACAAGGTTTTGAAAAGTTTAAGTCAAATAAATAAAGAGATGAACGGAAGAACGGACAGAAAGGCAATTTAGCTTTCTTTCAACAGGACAAATGAAATATTAATATGTAAAGTCCCATTATTATATTCATGTCAAAAATGACAAATAAGATGTTATCGTCAATAATTAAATATATATTTTATAATTTGGCCATAAAATTTACATTGAATATTACATTTTGCTAACAATAGCGTGGAAATATAACAACTGCATAATTTTAGGGATAATTTTTATACCCTACACCGCCATATGTGGTTCAGGTATTATGTATTTGTACAAAAATTGTAACGGACACAAAGAATTGTGCTGGCTCCACATTAAAGCATAACGTTCGTCTCTAGATCATTTTCACAATTTCCGTAGTTCTAACTGGCTGTTGGCTGCCTTTGAACAAAATGCAGATGATCCGTCCATTATTTTTCATAGATCGCGTATAACTCCTCTTCAAATATCACTATGAAGAGCTTATTTCTCTTATATACATGAAGACAAATATAAAATAATCCATGTGCGAAATGTTACGAAGACTAGTCCATATTTCTTCTAGTTTCCATAAAACCTACACAGAAATATGCTTTTAGAAATCACTTATCTGATATCAATGCTTGATTTGTGCTTAAAAGCTATAGGAAATTATACAGCCACCCTCGTAAAAATTGTCATATTCAGGTTTTGCTTATAATTATCTTAATTTAACCAAACTTTATTACAATATAAATTCGTACGTGAGTTTTTTTCACTTCAAAGTGATTTGAAAGTGACGGTTGTATGGGAGTCTTGAGAAATGGATAAAAGATTTTTTAATTGAAAACAACCATAAAAAGAGAAAATATGCGAAAAAATAATTATTTTTGAATGACAATATTTTAATTAGCAATTGAAGTATACTTTATGGATAATAATATTTGCACAAATTTTGTTGGGGATAGAAAAAATGTTAGTTAGAAATGTATTAAAGTTTGAATTTAACTGCAAAATTAATTAAAATTAAGACTTTCGCTTTAAAATAATATAACTTAATGCTTCAGCGGCAAAATTGAAAAAAAATCTTAGCATATTTCACGGCATTTTTGTCATAAATTAGAGACTGGGGAAATTACTCGAAATACTATGTTTCATGCATACTTTTAGGTTATTCATTTAAAGTAAAGTATTTATTGCATACTTTTAGTAAACTTAAAATTACTTTATAGTGTTCCTCCCTTAAAATATGCAAAACACACCTGCTTCGGAAAGATGAAGCTTTAGGTTAATAACAAAAGCTAATTTTTTCTTAACTTTCTTGAAAATCTATTATATATTTGTTCACAAATAATTAAAGTATATTTTAAGTATCTTAACAAAAATATTGTGTTGTAAACAAAAACTCGTTTTTTCCTTTCTTGTATAGTTCAAGCCTTTATACTTTAAAGTCCTTTTTAGAAATCTATATAATAATGTTACTTTTCTATACCATAAGCGCTTTATTCTTTTATTTGTTACAACATATTTTCTATTACACTAAATTCTGTATGTATAACAGACGAGTATATATTATATATGCGAATATAGTAATTGTATATATATAAAATCTATGAAATATTCTATTATAAGCTTTATTATAAAGTATAAGGTCCTTTATATTTGCTATGCTTATGTTATAATGGAAACTTATATTAACCCTTTTTTCTTTATAAAACTTTGTGGTCTGAGTAAAGATGTTAAAGATTTACTGGCATATTTGTCAGGGCTGTTTTGTTTTCTTTTGTATTTTCCTGGTTCTTTATGCTTGATTTTAACCAGGTTACATATGTATATATGTATGCTATTCTGTTGAACAATGTATTGAATTTCAACAACCTGTTCATATTCTTTTCATACAAGTTCTTCATAGTGAACAGAAAGCTTACAATACTGTGATTACTACTCACTACCTCTATATTCACAATTACTCGTTTAAATATAGGAAACCTCGTATGTAAGTATTTTTATTTCTATATATGATATTATATGATCCCTTTTTGTCTAAAATACAATGGCTTTTAGAGTGATATGAAATTTAAAAGTAGAAAAAATATTAATATTTTTCATAAAACTTTAAGTAAATGTAATCAGAATTAATATTTTTAAAGTATACTTTAGGGCATAGTAGCATAAAAAATTATCATATATACCTAGATTTATAGATCGTAATTTAAACCAAATTTAGGTTGATATTTCACCACTGAAAGAATGGCATATTTATAGAATACGTTTACAAACTTCCAAAAATCTTTAATTAACACATATATTCTCCTTTAAAAGGCTTTATAATTAGAATGATGCATTGATCAGAAACTTGAACTGATTTATTCCACATTCCTAAGAGTATTTTGTATTTTTGTATTTACAAACACATTTTTTGAACAGCATACTTTCTGGGATATTTTATTACTTTTAAAATAATCTCTTTTAGGGATAAAATTTTATTTATTCTAAAACTTCTTTGTTAAACTTGATACAATCAATCAAATAAGTTTTAAATATCAAACAATAAAATATAAATAGCATAATTTTAGGAGATAGTATTTTAAAAATAATTTATTTTATATAACTAATGCTAAAGGTCATTGATAAAATCATTGCTATAATGAACATTTTAATTGCTTACTTTTAGGATGAACAATTTCAAACATATTAAAGCACAAAAAATAACCTAATGAATATTTATAAAAACATGCAATTATTCTTTACTGGAACTTTTCAAATTATTTTACCACATTTGTATAAATACAACATTTATTCGTATTGAAACTAGTAACAGCATAGTTTTAGGGACATTTTTAAATTAAAAAAAAATTTAATGATAAAAAAATCAATTAAAAAATAATTATCAATTTTCAATGCCTACAACTAGGGGCAAATATTGTTAAATTTCCAATAATAAAATTAATATAATGAAACAAATAAAAAAATATTTATTTGTTTAAACCTTCTATGAACATCAATTATTGATATTTAATTTATTACATTTTTATTTTATTCCTTATAGACCCACCTGTTTGCAAATCGGATTCAACAATAATACGCGCCGCACTTAAACAAACCATTAATATAACATGTCAAGTAGATGCAAATCCTCTTGATAATCTAAATTACAAATGGCACTTCAACAATTCACTTGAGAGTCTCATTGAATTGCCTTTAAATATGATGGGTAATGGATTGTTAGCCTCACTGCACACCCCTCTAAATAGTGGTGTCATTGGAGGTGTACATCATTTGCAACAGCAGCAGCAACAACAACAACAGCACCAACAACAAATGTTATTGCATGCGGATGCAAGTCATGCTTCCGCCGGATATTATCAACGTAACAAAAGGAAACATACACAACAACAACTACCCATACAAGCAAAAGTTGTACATGGACGTCATGGTCGCGTTGCATTACGTGCTGTTGCTAGTTTTCAGCAGCAACAACAACAACCACATATTGATAGTTGGTCTAATATACAATTCGAAGATGATTTCGATACTGACCATCATACACAACAGCATACACAACAATATGATGACCATGATGATGGTATTGCACCTGTAAACCATCATAGTGAAAATGACGATGATGATGATGATGAGACCATTAATGGTGTTTATGGTGATGATTTACCTTATACCCAAATGGTCTATTCCAATTTAATATACAAAAATCATTTAGACAATAAACAACGTGGCAACAAACAACAAATACCGAACTATCAGCAACAACAACTTTTGCACACACAACCTTTGCATGATATTCCACACAATAATCAATATCAGTTGGCTGAACGTAAACGTTTGGCCGCTTTGCATAAACAACAACATCATCGCATTGTGATGACCACAGCCACACCCCCACCACCTCCATCACCATCTACGGCACCATTGAACAATGTTTACTCGTATCACATTGAATCATATGAAAGTTTTGGTGCCATTTCATGTGTGGCCAGCAGTCCAATGGGTCAATCACAACCATGTTGGTATCACATACAACCAGCAGGTATGTTTATGTCCCCCTCTTTTTTCTTTCCTTCTATAATATAAATCTATAGATTTTGTAACAAATCAAATGGATCGGTTTAACTTATTATGTATGCACTTTTAAAAGTCCAAAGGCAACATAATTGCTTCTAAATGAGAAAACGTTATTTTTCTAGATACAGACTCAAAAACGGAATAAATAAAGTGAAGTGCTAATAGGGTTGTCAAACATTATAACGTAATTGGAAAAAATTTAGGTCATTATTAATTAGAGGGAATTAATTATTACAATTTAAAGTTACAGACTTTAAACTGTAATGATTAAAAAAAGCACAATTGCGAACAGGGCAATTTTTAGAAATGTTCTAACATTAGGCTAAATAAGTTGTTCTTGGCTTAAGTTCTATTTCCGTTTTAGTTTAGTTCAAGATTGATTTTTTTAATTCTAGGTCATTTGTAGGTGAATTCTAGTTCAGTCCTAGTTCAGGTACTAGCTCAGCTCTAGTTTAGATTTAGTTAGGTTCAAGTTCAGTTCAACTTATTTCAGTTTCAGTTGAGTTCTAGTTCAATTCCAGTTCAGTTGATGTTCAGTTCCAGATTAGTTCTAGCTCTGTTCTAATTCAGGTCTTGTTTAATTCTAGTTCGTTTCTAGTTCAGTTCTAATGCAGTTCTAGTGCAGTTCTGGTTCGGTTCAAGTTCAGTTTCAACGTCAGTTCAAGTTCAGTTGATGTTCGTTTCTAGCTTAGTTCTACTTCAGTTCTAATTCTAGTTCAGTTCTGTTTAAGTTCCAGTTCAGTTTTAGTTCAGTTCTAGTTCAGTTCAAGTTCAGGTTGTAGTTACGGTTCTAGTTCGGTTCTAATTCACACTATGATATACTTTTAGTTCGGTTTTCTTATCAATTTTTAGTTCAGTTCAACTCCAATTCAAATTCATTTTCACTTCTGCATCTCGCAAATAGAACATGTTTTTTTAAGCAGAGAAAACAAGTGTTTAACAAAGAGCACAATTGAAATAAAAACTATAGTTTAACCCTTTGTGATGCATCGAAAATTTTTTATCCAAACTTTCATTCAGGGTCATGCACAGCACTTTACCTTTGATGCAATTATAATGCATTATTTCATTGAAATGCATTTATTTTTTTCACAAAACTTTTGACACAAATAAAAATGTTTTAAAGCTGATTAAAATTTTATTTTGTTTAAAAAAATATGTATAATTTTCAATTAAAAACGTAAATATTTTAAATTAAATTTTGCACTTATGTACATATACCCTACATTAAAGAGATGATAGAGAGGTTACATTTGGTTAGGGCTTATAGCGTAAACCGGAATGGGTTCATAAACTTATTTTGAAGATATAGACTATTTGGTCCCAAAACGCTTTTATAGCATATAATGCACGCTATGAAAAATCACTTTCAATACATTTCTTCCCATGACTGTTCCTGGGTCAACTCAGTGGTCGACCTAAACTGTATATAACTTTCCTTATTATTTTGTTTTTAATTTCGTTTAATTACTATCGATATTTTTCAATGAATTAATTTTTCATAAAAATGTGGAAAAGTTGAAAATAAATTATAATAACAGATCACATATGAGAATATATAAATATGATAGTTGTGAAAACATTCAGCGCATACAAAAGCACACATACGTTAATTATTTATATATCAACTATTTTATGATTAACTATTCATATACATAAAATGAATATACATAATGTGCAGGTATGCAAAAAATTTATATAAGTTATGTTTTTATTACAATATTTGTATGTGTATGTAATTATTATTTTTATTTTTAATTTTTAATAAAATAATTTTCTACCTATTTTATATGTTTATTAGGGGGGTACACGAAACAAACATAATATGTAAACAACAAATAATTTTTGCGTACTTCAGTTCTAGCTCAGTTCTAGTTTAGTTCTAGTTCAGTTCTAGTACAGTTCTGGTTCATTTCTAGTTCAGTTCTGCTTCATTTCTAGTTCATTTCTAGTTCAGCTCTAGTTCAATTCTAATTCAGTTCTACTTTAGTTCTACTTCAGTTCTAGTTCTGTTCAAGTTCAGTTCTACTTCAGTTATAGTTCAGTTCTCGTTCGGTCCTAGTTCAGTTCTAGTTCAGCTCTAGTTCAGATTTGGTTTAGTTCAAGTTCAGTTTTAGTTCACTTCTTGTTTAGTTCTACTTCAGTTGTTGTTCAGTAGTAGTTTAGTTCTGGTTCAGTTCTAGTTCTGTTCTATTTCTCTTCAAGTTCAGTTTAAGTTCATTTCTACTTGCAATATTGTAGTTCACAAAAATTGTTTACTGGGTTATTCTCACATACCTATTTATCATTTGTTACATCATTTTTAAATATCTTTTGTTTTCATTAAACAACAATTTTCTACCTTTTGTTTTCATAATATTTTGAATTATGATTATTGTGATTTTAAACTATTTAATATTTTCATTTTTAATTTAAGTTTGTCTTTGTTAAACTTTTATTATATTAAAATTTTATTTATGTGTGTGTATGTGTATGTGTGTGTGTGCGATAAACCCGTTAGGTATGTTATCTTTTGTTTAATTTTTTTATAGTTCGAGATAGAAATTGGAAAATAAAAGATTTTTTATCCCTCTTTAAATATTCTTTTGTATAAAAAGAATTTAATAAAATTGTATTTTTGGGGACAAAGAAAAATAAGGATATTGCCAAAAATAAAAATATGAAACAAAAAGAGAGAGAGAGAGAGTGAAAGTCAGAAATATGTTTCAATATATATGATTTTGCAGGGATTTAGAATGAGATTATGAGATTATTTTGAAACTATTTTGATTCATGTTTTAAAGCTCAAATATGAGTTTTTTATGAACAAAAAAGCTTTAAAGGAATACATTTTTATGATGCCTGAGTTTTGTTTATTTGTGTATGATAAATTTTTTTGTTTAAAGTTGTGATTTATAAAATTATAGTTTTTGGTGACGATTTGTATTTTTTTTAATGTTTTTAAATTGAGTTTAATTGGATTTTTCGTGAACAAGAGTTTTAAAGAAAAAATATTATTTCTCTAGTTTTTTTTAATAACATGAAAACAGTTACCCTAATTGTCAATAGAGAGAAACAAAAATATTATTTCAGAAAATTCGTGATGTGGTCCTGTTTTGTATCCTGGAGCAGATAATGTTGAATAAATCATTGTTGAATCATCATCATTACAAATCTTCAAAAGTTCTTCCCTTCCATTTTGTACTCTACAGTGGATCAGAATCAAACATTTTCTGCCATAATCTCCAGAATTATTTTACTGGATAAGAAAAATCAATCTTATCAAGGAGTTTATTGTTTTGGCCTCTGGACATAAAATTATTTTTATGTCCATAAATTTGCTGAGGTCTTCGATTTTTTTCCACTGTCCACTCCAGCGTTTTTTTTTTAAGTTATAATAACAATTTTCTTTACCTCTTTTTTGTGTTTTTGTCACATATTTTATTATAACTACTTGTATTACACTTATGGCTTAAAGCATATTGTTGACCCTAAAAATTTTGGTTTGTATTGCATGCTAATGTACACATATACAACCAAAACTATACATACAATTCTAGGAATATGTATGTGTGTATAAAACCTTTAGATTCCTTTAAGCTGTTTTTATACTTATTTAGGTATATAACTTAGTATATGGTAATAAGTATATACATGTATATATGTACACAAATACAAGAGTTCATAAGTATGTGAATATGTAACCCAATAGGGAATTTTAAAACTAGTTTATGTAAAAACTTCATACTTGAGAGATTAATGAATTAAAAATTAGTTTATATATGAATATAATGTAAAAAAAAACTAGTTCATGGACGGGTTGAAAAGAAAAGTAATTACTTTTTTGTTGTTGTTTTTTTAACAGTAAACATGTACATAGTTCTAGTATATAAGTATATTTTAATGTCTTAATTTAGATTTTAAATGACATATTACATAAAGCATTATAATACAAGTAATTGAAGGTATTTTTCTTCGAAAAGAGCAAAAATAAAAAAGAAATACATTGTGTATTACTCTGGAAATAAGTTCACAAGTTGAAATTCAAACACAAATTTAAAATTTAACCCAAATTCTGTTAAACTAAAATTAAACTGGAACTGAACTATAAGTGAACTAGAACTGAACTAGAACTAAACAATTACTGAACTAGAACTGAACTAAATCTGACCTAAAACTGAACTAGAATTGAACTGGAGATGAACTAGAACTGCACTAGAACTGATCTAGAATTGAAATAAAACTGAATAAGAACTGAACTTGAATTTGCACTATAACTGAAGTAGATCTTAACTAAAATTGAACTGAACTAGAACAGAAGTAAAACTGATCAAGAATTGAACTTGAATTCGCACTAGAACTAAACTAGAGCTGAACTAGAACTTATCTTGAACTGAACTAGAACTGAAGTAAAACTGATCAAGAATTGAACTTGAATTTGCACTAGAACTAAACTAGAACTGAACTAGAATTTATTTTGAACTGAACTAGAACTGCACTAGAACTAAACCAAAACTGAACTAGAACTGAACTAATGCTGATCTAAAACCGTATTGGACTCTGATATTGATTAAAACAATTTATAAACAAAATAGAGATTTCTGATACTAAAAGTGTAATTTCACTCTAAATATTTTGAGAAATGGACAGTAACGACTTCCTTTCGAGAATTTTAGATTCTCCCTTAAAGTGTTACATATTTCAAAACTAATGAAAATGAAAATTTGTCTGTAAAATTTTCTACTGACTTTTAGAAAATACAATTTTCATAAACATATAAAAAGTTAGTAAGGATTTTTTCCTTTGGTCTGTGTTAGTTTATGTTAATTTTTTTCTAGAATGTTTGTTTTTTTTTTGTTGTTATAAGTAACAACAAACCTTAAAAAGGGAAAAAATAGAAATTCTCAAATATAGAAAAATAAGAATCATGTTTATGGTAACAAGTACAAGTATTAGTTTAGTTTTGATAAAATATATATATACGTATGTATAGATATTTTTTTCTACTTTACTAATGTCTATTTAACCCATTCTACTGGTTGTTATACTAATACACTATATACTAATACTATAGCACTTTTTGTATACAAAATTCTACCATAAGTATTTTAAAGGATTTTATAACTTTAAGTTTTATATACATATGTATTTAAGTAAATATGTGTGTATATTAGTTTGATTTCGTAAAGCATGTTTATGTTAGTAAGAGTAAAAGAGAAATTGTGTATATGTCAGTGTAAGTGTGTTAGTAGTTTTATGTTTATGTGAAAAATAAACACACATGTGTATGTATTTATTCAGTTAGTTTTACAAGTATACACTTAATATTCTTTCTCATATAAAAGCTTATAGTGTTTCTTATTTAAAGAAACTAAAAGTGGACTAACGTTTTGTGTCGAAATACGATGGCAGGAGTAAAGTGTTTTAGGATTGAGTGTTGTAAGGAATTTTGAAAATTTGTAATATTATGATATATTTAAGAAGTGAAAGAAAATGTATTATAAATAAAAATTAATACCCAAACAGATGGACGGTCATATTTATATCTTCTGGGAAAATTGTTTTTCAATGAAATTTTATTATTTCAAAGAAGCTATAAAATTTGTTGACGACCATGGTACTTATTTCTTGCATCAAAATTTGTGCTCGTGTCAAAATACATCTTGTAATGTTTTAAACAAATTAGTAACCATTTTTACATCCAGACTGATGGATGGAAATTTTTAAAAATTTCTAGGAAACGATTCTTCATTAAATTGTTAAAAGTGATATTGACCCTAAGGTTTGCTGATAATATTAGCATAATTCCCAGAAATAGATCTCTGAAGAAATGTGACAATTGTGAACAACATCATTATACAAATTACAATATGTTTTAACCAGACGGAGGGACGGACACTTTTAGATTTTTTGGAAAACAGATTCGCTCTTTTGATTTATGACATAATATGCTACCTTCAGATAGCTTATAATCGCAGTATGTCATTAGTTAGTATATTTAAAATATAATATTAAAATTTTGGTCATTGTTAATGTACTTTAATTATGATGAGCTTGAAATTAGTTTTTCTTCAAACATCCAAACTGTTGGACGAACATTAATAAAATTTTTGGAAGAATGATTTGCAATATATTTTTTCTTTATTTATTTAAAGTCAATAATACGATCTCTGTATATATTCAATTAAACCAATATTCAGACTATTATGACGCTTTTGGAAAAATTCTCTTATTTAAATAACAAAGACAGACTGACGGACGGACGGACATTTTTATATATTTTTTGAAAAAGGATTCTTTATTAGTGATGATGGCATCGTATGTAATGTAAATCAGTAATCAATGTCAATATTTTTTTTCCTGATTTTTGATTGAAGGGAATGTGACATATTGATATTTGTAATTAATATTCTGTCTCTTCTAAGCAATAAATCAACTGTACATCCAGACATATAGATGGACATTTTCTTCTTCTTTAAAGGAACCTAATCAAAATTTATACTACAAAATAGGACCTATAAATCACTATCAATCCTGGTAAATACAAGTTCAATTGGTTATTGTTTCAATGTATCAATTCACGTCATAATTCATATAATAATTATCAGGTGTTTTAATTGCCCAAGGCGCAAGTGATAGAGTGAGGAAGTTCTTCAATTTTTTATTATTTTAAGGACTAAATTTTGATAAAAAATACGAACTCAAGTCTCATATTCATTTAAATAATTTTCAAATTGCCTTCGTATTTGTTTGTGTTTGACTTTAAGGCTCTTTTTTTTTCTATGAACAACAAAAATGTAATTTCCTTGTTTTAACTTTCCGAAATAAAATTTACCACATTTTACAAAATAATTAGTGGCTTTTTTAACAAAATTGTTGGTTATTTAATTTTCAAGAATTTGTAAATGATAAAAATTAAATAATTACTAGAAATGTTTAAAAGTTAATTCGAAGAGAAAAAAATATTTACCATTTAAACTAAATATTTTTCTAATATTTTAACATTTTTTCCTCCATCCTTTCTATTTTTAGATCTTCCTGATCCAGTTAAGAACTGCACAGCCTACAATGCAACCGCAAATTCTATACAAATCCAGTGTATTCCAGGTTATGATGGTGGCATACCACAACATTTTCATATACAAGTTTATGATGAATTGAATCGTCAAATCTTGTATAATACGTCATTTCGTTATCCAGAATTTACAGTTAAACGTTTACCCAGTGATTCGGTGTTTGTAATACGTATTACTGCGGTTAATGCACAGGGCGCTAGTAAAATCAGTTATCGAGTACGTGGTCGTACGTTATCAGCACCTTTATTGAGAACAGGTATGTGTGTATGTGTATAAAATGCTTAAGTTATTATCTATTTGAAAGCTTAAAGCTTTTTGCATTAACTTAAACTACGTAGGTGTGGTTATGGTAACGTATAGAGATAAAATCAATTAATATCAGACGTTGATTACATGTTTAATTATGTGACTAGATGAAAAAAGTTATTAAAGATTTTTTATTTCTGGCGAAAGGGAAAAAGGTGTTTAACTGTTGTAACTAAAAGCATTTTAAGTTTAAATTCAGTTTATTGAAAATAAAAATTATATCTCAATTTTGCTTCTTTTCGAGAAAGAATTTTCTTTAAATTGCAATTCAATTTAAATTTCATTAAAAAAACTTAACCACAAATCTAATACTGAATATATGTGTGTATATGTATGTATTTATATAAATCTAAAATATGCACACATCTATATATTTTTATATTTTGAAATAACAATTCTATGTGATTTTTCCTTTACTCATATAATTTTCTATTATTATTTTTTTCCAAAAAAAAAAAAAACCCACAAACTCTCATCATTTCTACAATTCACACAATCGGAATTGTGCTAAAAATGGAATAAACGTAAATAATAAAATGAAAATTCCAATTTCTCTATACGAAAAAAAAAAACAATTGAACATCATTGCAACAAATAGCATCATCTACAGCGGTTTTAGTACAACTAACACCCCTTTTGGGTGCATTGGTTGGTGTCATAGCAACTTTAGTATTGGTTGCTATATGCATAGTGATTTTCATGAAATTTCGTACTAAACAAACACGTCGTGGACCAAATGGTGATACCACAACAACAGAAGCTGATAAAGGTAGTGCTGAACCACTATCACGCAATATGGGTAGCCATTCAAGTTTGGAAGATAAAAATCCTGATGTTATACCACAGGAAACGAATAGTGAAGATGAATTTCATTTAGAGGAAAAAGCATTCGATCGTTTGAATATGGAATCACAACGTATTTTATATACGCCAACAGCTAGAATAAATACACAATCACCACCACCACCCTCCCTATCACCAACCTTTGGTAAACAGGTATGTATCTACTAAGTAAAGTTTATTGTGTTTCTATGTACATGTATATGTGTGAGAGTATTCAAATTGTATTCAAGTGTTAGAGATTTTTTGTCTGTCTGGGTTAAAGTGTAGGAGTAGGTATCTAGTAAGGTAACTTGGTTTTAATACAAATTTACTTTATAGTTGTCCCTAAAGGGGGCGTAAAATGGGTTGTATAAAACTGGTCCAAAAAACTTTTCATTTACATTTTACTAAAATTTGCTATTTTACAAAGAATATAACCGGCTGTATTTGCCTTTTGTCTGGCTGGCCTGTCAGGAGTTTATGCCAAGATCAAAGATTTATTTTTAAATACCTCAAATGTAGATTTTAAAAGTTTAGTGGGAGTTTTTCTTTTGAAAAATTTGCAAATACTCCCCTTTAGTTTTTTAATTTGATTTGCTGAAATGTAAACTATATTTTATTTTATTACGAAAAAATACAATTTTTAATCAAGTTTGGCAAATATTGGTAAAAATAATTAATTTTGCCTGAAAGTATGCTTTGGTTTAATTATTACTTTGAACAATGGCAAGTAGGCAATCATAATAAAACTAAATATTTATTATATTTTTATGGACATGATTTTTATTTTTTTATAAAAGGAAATAAAAGTTATTAATTTAAGGCGAATAAATCAAATTTATTGGTGCAAAATATCAAACAAAAACAGTACAATTTTAAGTATAAACATAATCATTACTGGTGTTTTAATTATAGTTAAATTTTTAAAAATTGAATAAAAAATGGAAAATGATTTTCAGTTGCAAAATATATACATTTACAGGATTGAAATAGAATTTTGTGCTAACAACCGTTATTTCTAATCATGGAAAATATCAGGATGACAATGAACACATTAAAAAATTTAAAAAAATTCGATTTTTTGCAAAAACATAGAATTTTTAAAAGAATTTTCACATGCTTTTAATGCTTCATATTTTATAACTTTTAGACATCAATTTTTCTGTGAAATATATTCAAACTAATATTTAAATATTATTCCCGATTTTCCCCAAACTGACCTTGTAACGAAGAACTTTACAAATAAAGAAAATATTTATTTACTTCAATCATAAAATGCCTATAATCTAACAACAATTTTAGCTTAAATTATCACTCCCTAAGGTATGCTATAATTTTATTTTAAATCTTTAGTATGTTTTTTTACTGAAATAAAGTTTTATATTACAAACAAACAACGAAAGTTAACTAACCAACATAGTCCGTCAGTCAGTCCGTCAACAGGGTAAGAGAGAAATAAACAAAATAATGTCGAAAGAAAAAATAACAAAAACAACATCATTTCATAGAAATCTTAAGTATACTTTATTGTAGTCTTCCCTGCCACTTAACAACAACAATTACTGTTATTTACACTTAATGCTAACAATATACTTATAAAGTAAAACAGTGGCAAGATCAACATACATATAAATATATAAATGCGTATGTATATAAAAACACAAGAAACTCATTATAATCAACGTCATCAAATCTTCATTATTATTATTGTCATTATTTCAAAACAAACAAAACAAAACTGGAAAAATAATAACAACAACAACAAATAGAAGTTTGAGTTAAAGCAAAATACCCTACAACTTACTAACTAACTAACAAACACCTCTATAAATATAAACATAAACAACAAATATACAATATTAACCAACCTACACTCATACATACATACATACATACATACATACATACATACATACATACATACATACAAGTATATTACTTATATTTAACAAATGCCAACCACACGCTACCACCTACCAATACTTATTTACGTACGTCCAGCAATAGTCTTAATAATCTTAACAAGGAAACGGAAATAATAATAACAAGAAACAAGAAAACTAAACCATTAATTCTTAATACATACATACACTCACACAGATATAATAAAATCTAAAACCATACAAATGGACTGACTAAGAATAAGTGTGAATATTAGATATAAGACTTAATAACGAATTTTAAATACCCTTTATCGTGATTTTAAGATAATTTAATAAGGTTTCGTTTAAGCAAAGTGGAAGGAGCATAAATTAAGTTAAAAATTTTCTTTAAGATTTAATTCTGAAAATCGGTTTTGCAGTTATTGAAATAGAAGTGTATTGGGAAAAATTTTATTAATTTTACTAAAGATTTCGAACGCATGTATTTGGCATCTGTGAAAACCTCAATACTTGCAAATTTACAGTTTTTCAGGAAAAAGAAAATGCAACGTCATACATGGCTATATACTAAGGAAAATTGAAACACGATTCCAGATTTGCGATTTGAGAATATAACAATAAAAGACACAAATTAATAAAATATTTTATTTCAAAATTTATTATTATCACAGAACAAAAAATGTTGTTTAAAAGTAAATAAATATTGAATCTGAATCATATTTTAAGAAATGAGGACCTACCGTAAGTCCGCTATCTTAAAAAAAATAAACTAAAGATTACTTCACATTTGGACTCTAATGGTTCAAAGTTACAGATAATTTGTTTATTGTAAATGATATTAAAATTTTTTAAATCGCTGTTAAACAAATTATTATTAATTTTATAAAACTCATTTGTCTAATTCTGTTTGTTAAAATAATTGTGTTTGCCTAAAAGTATGCTTTAATTATAATTATTACTTTGAACAGCGACAAGTAGGCCACCAAAATAGAACTAAATAAGGCAACATTGTGGTCTTAAATCATTTTTTGGAATTACTCTGATAAGACGAGCGCCCACATTTCTTCCGATCCCAGGGTTTTACTCTAAAGAATTTACGTTCAGAATTCTTTTGGAGTTATGAGGCAAAATTGTAGGTCAGAGGAAAATAGTGAATGTTAGAAAGAAAATGTGTTACCACTTTATTAAAAAAGTTTTCTTTAATTTATTTTTCATTACAATTTATTTTTTTATCGGACCCAAAAATATATATAATGTTTTCACAAATGATTAAAAATCTGGTATGGAATCTAGAAAATATATTTTAGAAAATTGTGTGAACCCAAGTTGACTCCTCCCTGCATAAAAGAAAAACTGTTTTCAATTCTCCGCAAAAGCGTTGAAAACTTTGTTTGATTTGAATCATAAGAGACGTTCCACATATATAATGAAATTTTGTCAACTTAAAAGATATCTAAAAAATTATTTCAACAGATTTTAGGTGCAGCAATTTCTAAATATTTTTAATATTTTAAAGCATATTATCAGCACCAATTAGTCACTTATTTTGATCAGACAAGAATGAACTATAACTTCGAAAAATGTTTATTAACGTCCGATTCATTTTATACCTAAAATTAATCTCTACGATATTTTCTTTTTTTACCCATGATATGATAAAATAAATACACTCCCATTCACTTATAAAAGTGGTGGGGAGGGGGGTTTATAATAAAGCTTCAAAAGAACCAAAATCGACTATAATTCCATTGTTGTCTTATCACTTTGATAGCCTGTCAATAATTTGCAGCAATTTAATATTTTCTTTTCTTTACTCATTTCACATTTTTTTCTTGCTGTTTAGTTGATATCAAAATAGAAACTCAATACTTGTTTATGAATATGTATGTGTATATGTGTGTGTGTTTATATGTTTGTGTGTTTTAGCCTAAAGAATTTTATGAAGAAGTTGTCCATCTAAATAAAATGACAAACTAAATGATAAATAGAGAGAAAGAGAGGAAGTAATTGAAACGCATGAAAGACAGTTTTGAAGACAAGTAGCACAAAAAAATATATTGTATGTGTACATGAAATGACAAGTAAAGAGAGTAAAAAATAAAGAATAGAAGAAAAAAAAATAATAAACTTTTATTTCAACAAATCTTATGGCATATTTATAAGGTGGTGATTTTCTTCCTTTTAATAACATACTTTAAGGGGCTTTTTATATTTATTTATTATCTAAATAGAATAATTTGCTTTGGGTATGATTTCGTTTTCTAGAACAGGAAGTTATTAAATATGATTTAAATTTTAATGATAGTAAAAGAATTTTTAAATATGATATTTTAGAAATAGCAGCATAAAGTGAGTTATTATTTCAAAATAAAGTCTTTGGGGAGTGAAAAGGTGATAAAAGCCAAAAATCTAGAGATTACACTGAATAAAACTGTGTTTACAATTTTCCGCATCAGTCCAAATTTGCATTTTTATTTGATTAAAATTATTATTGCAATTTCCGCCTTAGCTCCAGGCAGTTTGGAGGATTTACCTCTCTTGTTTTTGTACCACTCAGGGGTCTGTTTGCCATAGTGAAGGGATAACAAGTCGGATAAAATAAGAAGGAAATTTTATGAATGGAAACATGATTTTTTTTAAATATTTGTTGATGTAAAGAAGAAGAATTTTTGGGAAAATTTTCCTTCGTTAGGGTCCTAAACTTTTATCCAGCATTAGCAATATTAAATTTCTGACCAGGACGTTGAGAAAAATCTATCAGTGCATACGCTTCATGATTCATTATGCAGCAAATTTTTTTTTAGAAAACTTAACTAAATTCCCATGCCCTTTTTTGTTTAAATTTAAAGCAGCATTTCTGTCACTAATCTTTTGAGCCTTGTATGTTTTTAAACCCGTATTTGCTTTAACATACCATATAGGCCGAACACTGATATTGCCAGGCAGCTTTCTTTTCAATTCTTTGGACTGTAGAAAGTGAAAAATTCTCCCGGTACCGTTAAGTAATATTGGAAACAATGCATGTTTATAAGCCTGCATTAGCATTAACCTTTCTTACCAAATAGTCCGAGCACTGAGCTAAAAGGGCTGCTTTTCTATCTTTTGAAAATACTTACTATTTTTTGGCTTTGTTTCATCATGTGGATGGAACTGTTTCTCGGCAGACCTTTGAATGTATGGCAAACTTCTTGTAAAACCAGATTTGGGTTTTTGAAAATAGGAAATTATTTAAGTACGCACTTTTTTCTGGTCACTCAGTTTAAACAAAATGACAAGAAAAAAATCGATTTTTGTCCTTTATAAGATCTTGTATTTCCATATAAAAAAAAATAATTCTTTGAACAATTTAATGTCGAATTAAGTTAAAATTTGATCCGAAGTGAACATATTAAAAAAACATTCTTTGTCTGTGAAGTTTCTAATTGCAAATATATATCAAACTGAACACATAAAATTTTTCTGGAGGTGTAACTTTTTTCACGAAATTTCATCATCTTGTTAATAATTTCATATTAAGTCTCTTATAGCATTTATTTCTCTTGATTCTATTGAATTAAATCCAGTCTGTCTTTGTTATATAACACCTGTAATTTTGAATTTCATCACTTTCAATTAACATTTTAACAGACTTAAATAACTTTACTTAATGTAAAATTACATTAACTTTCTCATAAAACACTTTCCAAAAAATTCACCTTAAACTTAATTAATATTTTATTTAAATCTTTTTCTGAATTTAATTTATTTGATTTTATTTGACCAACAAAACTTGTTTTTGTAGTGTCTATAAAAACGATTAGATAATTCATTTGAACTCATTTTTTATTTCTAACACTCACCCTCCTCCCCTTAAACATAAATTTTTGGGAAAAATGTTACTGAGGTTTATCAAAATTATAGACAAGTTTATACAAGATTTTCTTTAGGCTTTTTATACCCTCCACCAGCGCAAGTGATATATTAACTTTGTCATTCCGTGTGTAACGCTAAGAAGGAATCATTTCAGACCTCACATATATTATATATATATTTTTGCATAAAATCAAAATCTGCGTCGATTTAGCTATATCCATCTTTCTGTTGACACTTTCACATCCATAATAATTGCCAGAGCTCAATGAAATTTTGTTCTGGTTATTTTCTATACTCCTGAAAATTTTCCTGTTTAAAATCAGCAATTTCGGTTCTGTATATCAAAAAATTAGACCGATATCTTTCAATAATATCTTTTCAATTATACATGTACTTCATTACCATTCCAAAAACTATCAAAATCGGGTCAGTAGAGAAAAAGTTATAGCTAAAAATACATGTACTTCATTACTATTCCAAAAACTATCAAAATCGGGTCAGTAGAGAAAAAGTTATAGCTAAAAATAAAACCAATTTTATTTCCCATTAAGTATTCTTGTATTATATTAAACAAAAAACTTTTATATATTTTATACGTCTGCGTGTGAATGTGTGTATTTACACGCATTTGTCATGGAGGGTATTAAAGATTCGGCATAGCCGAATATAGTACACTTACTTGTTTTTCATTAGAAAGGTCATTGATTTTAATGTTAACACACAACAATAATATAATATATATATACTCAAATACATACACATCCTCAAAGTAAGAAAACCTGACAAAAAGAAAAAGTTAAAGTTTTACTAAAACGGAAGTGCGTGCCCAAAATCTTAAGATAAATAAAAAAATGTTTGTTTTGTTTGTATGTTCTTTATTGTCATTTTATACTTTCATAACTTCAACAAACATATACATATACACAAATAAACATACATATATACAGAGACAAGACTTTATCTAAGGACTAAAACAAGTGTATATTAAATTAAAAGTAATGATGAAAAGTAGAAATATTAAGACAAGTATTTTTATATATATGTAGGTGTGTATGTATGTGTACATATTACAGTTTATTTTATAACTTCAATACAGACTATAACAAACAGGATGTTGTTATTTTAAGTAACAGAGAAAAATGTGTAGAAAGGAAAAACTAAAAGCTAAAACATATTTCCTTTATACCCAACACCACTACAAGTTTTGAAACGGAGTATATAAACTTGGTCATACCGTGTGTAATGATAAGTAGGAATTTTTTTATATCTCACATGGTATTTAGTCAAAATTGGAACCCTTTATGCTATGTTCTACTGTCGCTCTAAATGTCTGTCTCTATGACTCTCAATCTCTACGCCCAAGCTAGAAACCCGAATACTATGAAATTTGGCCAGATCCGTTACTTCCAAAAAGTGACTACTATAGTTACACTTTTTTAGTCAATATTAAATTTGATGAGAGGTATTGCGATAAGAGCGAAGGGACAAAGAGGGTGTGCTTAAAATTTCTTAGCACTAAAATTAAAAAATATATCCCAAGTATTCCGACAAGGACATAATACATCGATTGAATTATATCAAAGAAGCCCACCCACACTACTATACACTTGCCTTTGTGTGAGTGAAGCAGCAAAAAATTGCATTGAATTAATGCAGTAAATGTGTAGCAAGCTGAACTAGCAACTCAAGTTGGGTGTTTTTGGCAACTCTGGCTTAAATAGAGGTCAGAAGGACCACAGCCAAAATTCCCATTTTTTTGTTTTTTCAAATATTTTTTGATCGGTAACATTCTTCAAAATTCTTAAAATCAGAAAAATACCCTACTGATTCCAATCAATGTAGAGCATAATTTAAGAGTGCTAAATGGCTTCTTAATATCTTAAATTTAAGTCAGATCATGTGTCCAATACCACATCTTTCAAGTCTTTTGACTGAAAAGATCTGTCTTTGTTTTCTCTATCGAAATTAGGAACTTTGAATCGCGCAAATCAATATTCACGTGCTTTCGGAGTAAATAAAAATATCATAAGATTTTCGCTCAATAAGTCTCTCTTAGACACAAAATTCGAAATTATTTTCGAAATTCTGATTTATAATGATGAATGTTTGTTTATCCTCCTGAAGTATATTATTTGTTATATGTTCATTCCTCCGAATTAAAATCTGATTCGTCCGTCTCTCAGTTGTTGGCAGGCTCGTATCCAAACAAATTGTCAGAACTCAACTTAATCATTTGAAGTTGTTTACTTAAAACCAATAGACAAAGACCGATATCTGAATCAATTTAAAGATTCTGGGAAAGAACTTTTAAAAATTTTCTATTAAAAGTGAAAGTGTTAAGAAATCACTACAAGAGAAATCATCGACATCGGTTCACTAGAAAAAACTTAAAGTTAAAAATTGTAGACATTTTTTTGCTTAAAGCAACTTGATTTTTTGTAAGTAAGTGTGTGTATATACATTGCTGTGTCAGTGTGTATTGTTTAAATTCGATGACACTTGGAAACCCTATAAAAATAATATCAATTTTGTAGAGGATATTTAAGAATCAATATTGCCGTTTAAATTACTTTTATTCAATATTTCTTTTTATGCTTTGAAAGGAAACACTTATACAAATAGAGATTTACTCACATACATGCATTTAGTTAGTGTAAAATATGATTATAAACAAACACTTTTAAGTAAATAAATAAAATAAGAGAAAAGTTGAAAATTATTTCTGAAAGATAGAGAAAGAATGTTAAATATAAACTGGTTGTATTAATAGACACGTTTATTTGTCTCTCTGTGATTTGTCGTTTGGCCTTAGCATATATATACGAGGGAAGCTATAGGAATTATATATAAATGAATTATATATAAATGATTGAGTATTTTGTTTTAATACAACATTAATTACAAAATGTTAAAGATTTTTATACCATTCACCACAATGGATATATCAATTTTTTAATTTCTTGTATAATGCTAAGAAGGACTACGACGTCATAATATATATATCTATTTATTCTTGCATCAAATCAAAATCTAAGTCTGTCTGTTCTTTTGTTTGTACGTCTATCTGTCCACAATAATAAGCAGAGCAGAAAATAAAATTTGATCTGAGTATTTGTTATAGTCCTGAAAAGTTTTCTATTTAATACTAAGAAAATTGGTTAAGTTATTAATTAATATAGACAGATATCTGAGACAACCTCTGAGTTCAAGTAAAGATCTTTCGTGCAATTGTCAAATATAAATCGACAAATTAGAATAAAGTTTTGCCGTATCAAAATCGTTTCAGTATAAAAAAAAATTTTGCTGAAAATATAACCAACTTTGTGACTCACTAAATGTTACTGTGTTACGAAACCTTTATATATTGTATAAATGAGTGTATATGTGAGTGTGTATGTATGAAAATTTACTTCACATACATTTGTAGAAAAGGGCATTCTCATTTGTTTTATTTTAATTAAGAGGTTGTTTAAGACATCTGAGTATAACTTTTTTGATAGTTGACCAAATTTTGTCGGCCTTACGCACCATAATTCTTGGGGCTGTTATAAATAATCCCGATAAATATTGAGAAATATATATTTCGAAACCACATTTTTTTTCAAAATTAATAAAAGTTTATTCCAACATTTTTTAAATTTAAAAACACTTTTAATTAAATCCTCGTCTCTATATATATTCTTCCTTATTTCCTTTGAAAATTTGTATATATAGAGCAATTTGTAGATTATGTCAATTTAGTAGATAAACTTTTCTCAAAAAAAAAATCTATGAATATCAATTGATAAACAAAATGTTTTTCTATAACTTTTTGAAGCCTATAAGTTTATACACATACAAACATGCATATGTCATTTGACTTACGGTACTTTTAAACTTCCTCTCATATACATCTATTCCTCAATACTAGTTAATAGATATTTGTTTTGACAATAACCGGAAACATAGAAAAACGGATATAATAGTCATTTGTATATACATTTTTTTCTCTAAACTGATTTATAGGTGCAAGTGTTGGAAAACTTTACACACATATATACTAAAGATATAAAGTAGAGATAAGAAATAATCAATAAAACTTCATTTAAGATTAAAAATGACAAGAGATAATTTTATGGATAAATTTCTATTGAGATGATTTCAAAAAAACAAATTTTTTTCTCTCATATGAAATTTTAAGCTAACAGGATTTCAAGTTTTAGAAAAAAAGTTAGTTAGAAAAATCTATTAAAATTTATTTTAGATTTAAACTGCAGATTAGAAGAGATAAGAGTGTTAAGTAAAGTTTTTAAAATAACTTTTGCAAATTAATATTATTAATTTTCTTGAGAGCAAAAAGCTTTCATAGAACTTTAAATACCATTAATTTATTAAAAGCTTTTAATATTATTTATAGTAAATACAAACCTGTCAAAACCACATAAAATAACTTGTTATTACATGTATGAACGCTTTATATAAAAAAGTTGCTTTGACGCTGTTTGGGATCAGGAATTAATTTTTTTAGCCATATTCGTTCTTTTGTCCGGATGTCTGTCAGCCATCTGTTAATATGTTAAAGAAATATGTTAAAGAAATTTTTTAGTTTTTATTTTGAAGTTATTAGAATGATAAATTTTCTGAAGTAAACAGTTTTGAAGCGAATGAAAATTATCTATAAGCCTTAATTAAAAAATCAATTTCGAATTCGTATTCAGGGTATTCAAAAAGCTCTTTATGTTGCTAAAATAGTGTCGATCGGTAGTATTTTTAATCATTTAATAAGTAGTGATTAATATATGTAAAAAGATTGCGTGAATTTAGAAATTATGACTCGTCAAATGAAAGACATTTCTAGCTTTAATATTTTGTAAATGGTCGTGATAAGCTATTAAAAGGTTTGTGCCAATAATGTCTGTCCATCTGTCTGAATGTATACCAATTTTAAGAACAAATATAGTTAGATCAAAAAATTATTAACATACATGTATATTAATAGAAATGAAACCACTAAACGTAAAGTTTTAATTTTTTATTTGATTGAAGTTATTATAACAATTAAAAACATATAGTTTTAATTAAGAATGATGAACTTTTAAAAATTTTCATCAACCTTTGCTCGAATAATATTCTAACTCCGTTAAAAATCTACAACACTCTTGAAAACCTTTTTTCTCTTAAATTTTCTTTAAACAAGAGCCCATTATCTCTTTATTGGCCTACGCTCCGCGCAGTTTGGAGAATTGTACTGCTTAAGGGCTTGTTTACCATAGTGACAAGATACCAAGTCAGGCCAAAAATTATTGGACACATTATGAAATTTTATGAATGGAAGCAGCTTTTTTGTAAACATTCTTTGGTACAAATTTCGGTATTTAGAGAGCCTGTTTTAATAAATGATTTAGTTTTTTTACCGTAACTGTAAATTGCTTCTTATATTAAGAACTTTTCGAGAGATTTGACTTGTTTTGGTTCCCCTGAAAGAATCTGTCAGAACATAACTATTGTCATCCATTATGCAGCAAGAGTATTTGCTCTGTTTTGCCCTCTAAAGTTTTTATCGACTTTTCGGTTGGAAATACTTTGAGTCTTGTATGTTTTTAAAGCGAAAGCAGGTTACCTTTATTTATTCGTACCAAATAGTTTATACACTGACCTAATCGGCCTTTTCTACCGGGTGTGTTGGGAGCTCTAGACTATTCCAACTATTTGTTGGAAATATCTAATTATTTTAGTGGACATTTTTTTCTGGTCACTCATTTTAATTAGAAATATTTATTTTTTTGTCAAATCATACTTGGTTTTTAATGAAAAACGTGTGTTAAGAATTTTTCGATCTCCTTCCTTATAATACCAATATCTTGAAACTATCTATAAGCGAATTACAAAATTTTTCCATTGCCTATTTAAAGGGATCGCTGTTAAGAATAAGCTTGACTAAACAAAATGTTAACCTTTTTAATTAAATCTATTTCGTTTTCGTTTTACTTTTTCATCAATAAATCTTTGTCAATTTTTTATTTCTTTTTGTGTTGTAAATCCTTAATAAACAACAATTTTTACCGCCACCAGTTTAATAACGAACTTTAATGGCAGATGACAAAAAATAAAAAATGACTAAAATATTTAACTACAAAACTAAACATTTTTTACACCATATTTTTTCGTCGATCTTCTTTTAGCAGTTTATTTTTTATGGTTTTTGTTACAGGTATCAAGTTATACGTCTAATATAAAACGTGACTTAAATATTGATATTAGACCTGGTGAAAAAAATGAATCCGCTACCCATTCAATCTTTCACGTCATAAAGTTTGTTGGCTGTTAGTTTTTTTTTTATTAAAAAATATAAATGTTATGCAAAAAAATATATTTGTCAAATTCATTTTCAAAGTACAGACAGATACACCCACCATAGATACAAAGATACACCTGCTATATAAAAACAAGTAAGAAGCAATACTTGGTCAAGCCGGGCTATTTAATACCTTACATTTAACCATTGCGGGTTATATGTAATAACTACCAAAAAGATATTTTTAATTTATGCTTAAGTGTACAGTATATTATACTGGTACCAACTTCCGTGTGGGATTACTACGTTCTAAAAAGATTTATTCTGTAAGCGTTGCATGGCAGCTAGAAGAAATTATGGACCGACCCCTGTAAAATTTCGCACATTGATTTTTGCTTATATTTGTCTTGATTTGGTATTATAAAAAGAATACAATACCAGCATATTATGATACATGCTAAATTTCATTAAGATATCTTTAAAACTGCGGCCTGCATTTTGTTCACAAGGTTTACATGGACAGCCAGCAGGCCAGACGGACGGACGGACGGACGTTAAATCGACTTAGATCGGTATACTTAAAAGTGTTAGAAGTCATATTTTTCTGTAGGTGGTGGTGTAGGGTATTAGCAGTGAATTAAAAGTATGAATTTTGTTATGAGTTACTTTGTCATTCCATGTGAAACGTCTGTCTGTCCATCGGTCTGTTATTGGCATACTCACATCCACAATTCTTAGAGCTTAATGAAATTAGGCCTAAATCGGTTTAGAATATTAAAAAATATAGAGCGAAGTCTGAGACAACCTCTAGAAAATTTTGAATTCATTATCACTCCAAAAATTATCAAAATCGGTTCAGTAGAAAAAGAAATTATAGAAAAATATTAATATAATGTATACATTTGTGAATATATATGTGATGTACGTGTATGATCGAAATATAACGTATTTGTGGTGAAAGGTATTGAAGATTCGTTATAGCCAAATATAGCATTCTTACTTTTTATTTATTTTTTTTTTCCAAATCAAAAATCGATTGTTTTTGTGTGCATTTGAAACAGTTTTTTTCTCCCTAACGTCATAATAAATTGACACGTCAGGTTATCAATATGTACGTGTAACGTTATATATTATATTTAGCCTTTTTTTCAAGTGCTAAAGTATGTGTGTGTTTTCTATATCCTTGTGTTTCCTGTTTGACGATGCTACTGCTGTAACATTAAAATTGTTTGAAAAATATCGAACAATTTGAAAATTTTATGAAAAATTGTTTATCGTGTTCTTGTTTTATTTTTTTATTTTGCATGTTTTTGTTATTTTTGTAGTTTTAGTCCAAAAAGCCAACAATATCTCATAAAGTATATATGTACATAACCAAATTATGGTAACTTTGTTTTTAAAAGTTAAATGTTAGAACCATAAAAACGGCATGTGGTTGGTTTAGTTGTCATAAAATGTTATAGAAAAAATAGCAAAAATATACATTTTTGTTGTATTCAATAAAATTTAAAAGTTATTTTGCTAAAAGGGAAAATTTATATGGATATAGTTACCTAAATAGGGCAGAAATATAATAAACTAAAAAGGGATACTTAAATGTATTTCGGTAGTTAAACTTTTAAAGATCTTACAAAATGTTTAAAGTTACAAATTCATACTCGAAAACTATAAAGATTCAAAAGCACTTTATTAAAAGGTCTCATCAAGTGCGTTTTGAAATTTAATGAGAAACAAAAATGTACACACGTTAAATAAATAATGCCCGATATATCGCTATTTGCGCTCCTATCTCTCCGCTCATAGATCCACTGTGCTATTCCTTCTACCAAAGTTATAATGCTACAATGCAATTTCTTCTATCGAAATGTCAAATTTCATTCAAATCCATGCAGCCAATAAAATTTTACAGATTTATTTAAAAAAGAAATCGATTCTGCACCACTGTGCAGAATGTCAGCATGCATGATGTCCAAAATAATTGTCAGAATCAAGATGTTTTCGAATATTTGCTTCTGAATATTTCCATCTCCTAGGAAAATTTTATTTAAAATCAAAACAGCTGCAGTTGATAAAAAGGTTATGGATTCATATCTGCGTTAACCTCAAAATTCTGATAAAGATTTTTAATTTTTTTTACTAAATGTTAACAGCTTTAACATACTTGGCCATAATATTTACTGTGCCAAAAAACTTTGAAATCGGTAGTCATGACTCTCATTATATGGGGTATTCAATTTTTATATGATATTTAACCGTTAAAAAAATGATAGTTTAAGGATACTCAACACTAAAAAACGGCACAGCCAAATATTTTTTTTTTTTTTTTTTGCATAAAAACAAATTTTGATTATCTTTCATAAGACCAAAATTTTTTGCATTAAAGCCAAATCAAAGAAATCAATTAATATAAATTGTATTTAACATATATTTTTGTCTATTCTATTCTAATTTCAGTATGGGGAACTTTCATTGACTACAAATCCCGCCTTTAGTCTCTATAATACACCACAACGTGCTCCTGCCACCCAAAGACCTGTTTATACAGCCCCACCACCTTTACTGTCTACACGTACACCACCAAATATTTATACACGCATACCCGGTCGCACCTATTTACCAGCTTATGAAACACGCACTTCACCCACCTCTCCCTATGGTTCAACAACAACCTGTACCATGCCTTTATTGGGTGGCCAGTCTAATGGTTCGTTACAAACAAATAGTAGTACAGGTACTAGTATGTTGGGTAGTATGAGTGGGGTTGGTGTGGGTTCGAATACAACTAGTAGTGGTGGTGGTGGCGGTGTTGGTAGTTTAAGTTTAACTAGCGGTAACTCAATGGGACATTGTAATACTTTGCCACATCCTAATACACAACATCAACATCAAAATCCAATTTCAACAGCGTTGACCTCATCGCTGACATCGGGGAATATAACAATTGGTGCTGCACAATCATTGCTCACGTCACCGCGTACACATTCGGCAGCACAATATAGTAGTAATTCAACGACAACAACAATACAATCACCATTATTAGCCACTAGTACTCTATTGGGGAATGGTAACTATGAAACGATATCTTCCTGAGAATTACCTAAAGATGACATTAAATGTCAAATTGTATGTATTGGTGGGAGTAGTACGTGTACAACGACGACATCATCGGCAGAACGTACAACAATTGTTTAGAATGTAGATAATATTTCTAATTATTATTAATATTAATAATAATGGAATATAAACAAACAAACAACAACACAAATACAAAATAATAATTTGTTTTAAATTTAAGATTTTAAATATTTTCTTTTTCTTTTTTACTTAAATGTCCTTTCAAATGTTTGTATTATTAAAACTAAGGGAATAATTATAATTTTAAATTATTATTATTTTTTTGTTTGGAAAAAAAAAACAAAAAATAAAATATTTTAATTTAAATTTTAAATTTAGTTTATGAGGAAACCGAGGTCTCAAGAGAGCTGTTTTAGCTTTTAAGGATTCTAAAAGTAAATATTGAGAAAATCTTTGAAATATATGAACGATAATATGTCTGGAATTTTTTAAACTAAGATTTATTTTACCCTACACTATGATAGGAAATTGGAGTATTATAGAGTATTATGCCCCAACCTTTAAGTATACCGATCGGCTCAAATAAACTTTGATATAGTTCGTTGTTTAAACACATGAAAGTAATCATATTATATATCATTATGTACATTTAGATTCAAGGGGTCTGCTTTAATATCGCTTAAGGTACAACGAAGCGAGATATGGTTGAATATTTCGAATGTGTTTAATATCAGAGGTCAATAATGTGGAATTTACTCGTTTTAATAATCTTTTATTTATAAAAAATTTATTAAAATCGGATATGGAGTAACTGATTTATCTATATTTTAGTTTGTTATTAAAATCAATCTGCAATATACATATTTTTCTCGGAATGGCAAGGCTACATTTAAGATAAATATTATTTTTTTTAATTTTAGTTACATAAGGATCACGATTCCGGAAATTTGTAGAAAACGCTTTGCACTATAATTCCAAAACTATTTTTATAATTCTAAAACATTATCACTTTTGAAAATCTATATTTATATTTTAAATTTTTTATGAGCTTAAAATCCCATTCCGGAGGATCATTTGTGTAGGGGAAACATGTCCAGCCTAACAGCCAGCCGTCCAGACGGCCGGACGGACATTGTAAAATCAATTTAGAAAGTGATTTTGAGTCGAGCGGTATACCTAAATGTAGTGGTAATACCGTTCTTATGGTCCGTGACAAAATTTTGCACAAATGCATACTACAACAATTACCTATGATGGTGTAGGGCTTTAATATATAAATTTATTCCAACTAAAATTTTTTTTAACCAAATATATGATCCTTGCAATTATGTTATTTGAAATTTATTCAAAAATTAGTTTTTGTGTAAATATGGGTTAAAAAAATATTTGGAACTTAATATCTCAGAAGCCTAAACGTTACAAAGGACCCTTAATAATATCTGATATTTCTGTTAAGATTCTACAATAAAGTTAGGTTCTTTTATAACAGTTATTAATCGATTATGACTTTCATATTTGCTGATTTTGAATCTTATTTAAATATTAAAAGATTAAAGATATTTTGGAATATATAAAAGATTTTGAAATTCTGAGGCCTTGAGTTGAAAGAAATTTTATAATAAATTATAGAATTTTTTATCTTAATTATAATTATTTTATTTTTATTACTCTTAACAAACCCAAACGAATAAATTTTGAAATAAAGACTTCCAATAGAAACCAAACAAAACAGAAAATAAATAAAAATAAGTCAGAACGTTATATTTGGCTAAGCCGAATTTTCAATACCCTCCACCACTAAAACGTTATATTTCGTACATAAACACTCATTAATACACTTATAGACGTGTCCATTATATAAAAGTTTTTCTTATTTAGAGTTCTTCTGTATTTAGAGGTTTCCTCAGATATCGGTTTTAAACATGACACTTTTCAGGACTATAGCAAATACTCAAACCAAATTTCATTTAGCTCTGTCATTTGATTTTGGAAAACAGAAGGACTGACAGACAAACAGATAGGACAGTCTACCATAGCTAAATCAACTCAAATTTTTATTTGGTACAAAATGATGAGATGATTCCTTCTTAACATTATACACTTATGACAAAGTGTGTAATATAATGTTGTGATGGTGGAGGGTATAAAAATGTTAATAAAATTACAAAATGTTTAGAAAATTATTAAAAATAGAAACTACAGTGAAACCTAAAAATATAAATTTATATGCAAAAAAAAAAGAATAAAATTTATATAAAAATTATTGAAAATAAATAAAATTATGCAACAAATAAGAATTTTAAGAGCTTTTTGCTAATTAATGGCAAAATATAAAAATAATATTTATATAAAATAAATTTTGTAAATATTTAGATTTAATTCATGTAAATAATATTTATAAGCTAAAAACTAAATAATTAATAATTAAATTTAAAAAAAAATATTAGTTAGCTAAAAAATAATTATAAAGGAAAATAATAAATATGAAAACAAGAAAAAGACTATAAATAAAATTATGAAAAAGAAACTAAAACTAAATTTAAAAAAGTACTAAAAACAATTTTTAAATTATTATGAAATGAAACAAACAACAAAAAATATTACAACTTAAACTTAAATTTAAAGTAAAATTATTAAAAAAAGCACTTAATTTAATAAAGTTTAAAAAAAAAACTGTGTATACCTAATAATATTAGACCAAAATGTAAAAAATATTCTATATTTTATTCATTTTTCTTTAATAAGAAAACAACAAACACAAAAACAAGTAAGAATGCTAAATTCGGCTATGCCGAATCTACAATACCCTTCACCATAAATGCGTGAGAGGTAAATACATAACGTTTTACACCTTCACTCAAAGTAGGGGTTTTCTTTTTCCAGAGGTTTTTTGTTACGGGGAACTTCCGGGAATAAATAAGAAAAAAAGCTTAAATTTTAATAAAATCAAGCAAAAATCCTATATTCGGCTTTGGGGATGTCCTTCAGTCATATATGATTCGATATTCTTGACATTCCGAAACAAAGATGTTTGTGGATTTTATGAAAATTCTTTAATTTTATGAATAGAAAACTCTATTCTAGATAGAGTATCCCTAATTAAAAGCTGCTATTCCAGAATTGTCTTCTCCCCTGGAAGCTATAGGAGCATGTGAATTGATGTATCTAAAATTCAACACACATTTTAAGGTCACGTCCAAAGTTATTTAAGCCGAATTTCATTAAAATACTCGTATTAAAGATGGTGAAGTATTAGAGCGCATTTTTCGTAAATTGTTATATATAAGACAATTAAAAAAAGATGTGGCCAAATTTGGTATATAAGATGGTCCAATAATAGCTAAATTAACATATATAAAAGTCAGATTAAAAAAGATTTTGCCGAATTTAAATACAACTATTCCACTTTTTTTTTAATTATTAAAAGCTCATTCCGGTTAAGGTCCTTGTATTGGAGCTTAACCGTTCAAACAATACCAACATTTTAGGGTCATATTCTCACATTTATTGTATTGTTGTATATATAACAACCTTATATTTATCCAATTTAGATGTGTTTTGTTATGATGGTGTAGTACTGTAGATGTCTGTTTTAAATATCAGTCTATAGCTTTTTTGCTATTGGAGCGATAAAGCAAGTTTTAAATAGGAAACTACTTAAAACAATAACAAACGATTTGTACAAATTTTATTAAATTCTTAGATTCTCAATTCCTTCTAGAGTTACTTCCCGAAAATTCCCGATAGAAATTAATCGGAATTTGCAAAAATAAACTTCCCGGAAAAATCACGAGAAAGTTTTCCCAAGGAAAACATTAACTATCAGACGTATTAAATATATATTTTTTTTTAATACAACACAGGTGCATCTAATGAGTCATAATATTATATATTATAGCTTTGATCTACTCAGCTTAAAATTATGACAATTTTATTCTAATTTGTCGATGTATAATTCACAATTTTACGAAAGTTCTTCGCTTAAATTTAGAAGGTGCCTTGACCATCGTTCTATATCTTTTAAAATACTGAAGCGATTTTGCCTGTTTTAAATAGGAAACTTTTCTGCACTATAACAAGTACTCGGGCCATATTTAATTGAGCTCTGTAAATTATTGTGGATGTGAGTGTACTAACAAAAGGTAGAAAGACAGACGGTCAGACATACAGACACATAGACAGATAGATGGACAGACAAATGGACATAGCTAAATCGACTCAGATTTTGATTTTTTGCAAGAATAAAAATATATACCTTCTTTGCGTTACACACGGAATGACTAAGTTAATAAACCCCCTTCACCATTTGTGGTGGTGGGTGTAAAAAAGCACAAATTATTGTTTTAAAATTTAAATTTAAAATAAAATTTGTTTTTCTTCCCTTAAAAAAAAAAAAAAAAAAAAACATTTATTTAGTTTTTGTAAATATTTTTTTTAATCCAGCTTTAATTTTTAATTATATAATAATAGTTATTAATTCCTTAATTGTTCTAATTTTTTTTAGTTTTAAATTTCTGAAAAAAATCTCTTTATAAATAATTAAATATATTATTTTTTTTAAAACAACAATTAACCGAACAACAAACCGAATATGTAAATGCATTTATTTTTTAGCTAAAAAAATAATTATTTAAAATATTAAAAAAAACAACAACAACAACTATGAAATGAACAAATAATATATGTGTAATAAATATGTATTTATATTTTTTTCTCCCCATTTTTACTTGAATGTGTAAAAATTTAGTGAAAAAAAATTAGTTTATAAAAAATTAAATATAGAAATTAAAATAAGTTCTATATAAATAATAAAAAAAAATAAATATAAAGAAAAAAGAAAGAAAATAATAAAAATGAAAAATATATGGAAACAATTAAAAAGAAATATTTGTAAATGACTTTTATTTCAAATTAGTTGTTAAGTGGAGCGTAACGCTTAATTATAATGGAATTCTACCTTGATTTCGCTGGAAATGTTGCCATAATTGTTTTTGGAAATAATTCTCTCACTTATGAACCGTTGAATACAGTCAGTGCTAAGGAGTTTTTGAGTAGCTTCGGAGGAATACAAGCCTTTATATTATCAAAGGCAGTGGCCGTCTAAAGTTGACCACCTCGGGTATGTGGATTTTTTTTTTTAAATTCGCCAAAAGTCCATTTGTCAATTCAGAGAAATGTCTACAAAGAATATGTTTTAAACCAATTTTTAGCCTTGTTCACTTTTAATTTTTTAAAGATAGCAGACATACTGTAGGTCCTAAAATTTTTAAAAATATCTACCACAATCCAAATGCAGAAAAATATTGATGGAAAAATTTTATTAATCTGAAGTTGGAACTTTGAAAATATAAAGATTTTTTTGATACATAAAGGTGGCATTAACTAAATCCGGATAAGATCTGGGTAGAGACATGCCCACAAGCCCTATACAAATTTGGTCAATTAAAAAAATTATTTTTTTGTTTAATTCGCAAATCCTTCGTATATAGCCACGTATGTAAGGCAAACACACACAAAGTATTTTTTGGCGAAGGGCCCTCGTAATGGGAATAATGTAAAATTTTTAACATGATTTATGGGGATTAAGATTTTAAAATGGCATCGTTCTTAAGTCAAATTACTGACACTTGTAGTGTTCCATCAAGTTATCTCTAAAATTATGAGGTGCATTTTGTTCACAAAATTCCCATGAAAATCCAGCCAGATGGATATGGAAGGATACCGTTAAATGGACTGTCCTTTACAAACTCTGCACAAACACATAATTCCCCGAACACCTACGGTGGTGCAGAGTATAAACAAAATATTTTTATTGCTTTAATCACCAGCGATAAAATTTTGAACATTTCTCGGAAACCCATCTATTAAAGTTTTCACAGTGCTTTTTGTCCATCTTCGTTGAAAATTTACCAGACCTATGAACACATTTTTTGTGCACTTCAATTATCTTTTACCAAGCGCCCAATATCTCTACTCTTGGTAGAAAAATCACATAATTGTTTTTGTAATACTCAAAGACTTGTTTACCATAATGACAAGTCAGGTCAAAAATAAATGGACACATGAAGTTTTATAAATGGAAACAGCCTTTTTTATAAACATTCCATGATAAACACTTTGGTAAAAATTATTGGCTTCTCTTGTCGGTCATTTTTACTGCTTTCGGGTCCTAGAATTTTCTTCTAATTTCCTTCAACAACATAAAAGTTTAGGAAGTTGCTAAAAATCTGTCAGTGCATACGTTTCATCATCCATTATGTAGCAAAAATATTTTTAGATGCTGTCATATCAGGCCCCTTCCCGGAAAAGAGGTTTGAGTAAATAAAGACCGATTTCATTGGAGTTCAGCACAATGACTATTCTACCTGTCTTTAAAGTATATTAATAATATGAGCGATCTCGGTCTATATTTTCTGTAACTTCCTTTTAAGGCCCCTTTCCGGTAAAAAGTTTTTAACTGATAAATCAAGATCAATTCTATGGAAATTCGACACAATTATATTTTTAACTGTATTTAATATAAATTATTAATTTGGACAATCTTGGTCCATATAATGCTATAGCTCCTATATACTGCCGCTTTTTTGATCTAAGAAAAAATTCTATTGAAATTTGGCACAATTATTTTTCTTGGTCCATATAACGCTATAGCTCCTATATAGTGCCGCTTTTTTGATCTAAGAAAAAATTCTATTGAAATTTGGCACAATTATTTTTCTTGGTCCATATAACGCTATAGCTCCTATATACTGCCGCTTTTTTGATCTTATAAGAAATTCTATTGAAATTTGGCACAATTATTTTTCTAACTGTTTTGAATATATGTTATTAATCTGACCAATATTGGTCCATATTTTGCTATAGCTTCCACATAATGACCTTTCGGGAAGTCGGGAAGCTTATGAAACTATTATATCAATAAACATTTTGAAATTGTCTTTAATATAAGAAACTATTTTGACAATCATTGGTCATATTGGGATATTGCTCCTTTATAATCCCACTTCCCAGAATCAAATATAAACCTAAATTCAGACAAATAGATAATTGTCTTAATAATATAGAGGTGGAGGGTATTTAAGATTCGGCACAATCGAATATATGATTCTTACTTTTTTGTTATTTAACCCATTTAAATTTTTTTGACTATAAAATTAATGTGCTTTTCATTTTCCTTATCCCTATTTGAATAACAAATTAGAAATTCTCTAAACTATTAAAATTCACCTTTTTTATTCTCTTTACAGAACATAAACATTTTCCTTTGATATCCCATTTGACAAATTGCCTAAAATTTAAGAGATCGATAAAATGTTTTTCTTATTTCTTTTTATTATTATTTTTTATTTTTTATTTTTTCAATATATAAAGAAATGAGAAATAAATGGGTAAAAATACTTAGTCCAGTTAACAAATTGTTATTGTATTTTTAACAAATACTTAACACTTCATTCCTATTAAACAATACAAAGGAATATTTTGTATATGTATATATGTATGTGTACAATATGTGAGAGAAAACTAAAACCCTTTATTGTCAACACCTTTAAAATAATGTTTGTTACCCTTTTTTATATATTTTACATATATTCATATAACACAAATACTTTTGCAATTTCTTTTGTACCCTACACCATCATGGGTGGTTGGGGTATTATACATTTATAAAAAAAATTCTAATTGGCAAAAGAAGTTGTGCTATCATCACTTTTAAGTATACCGTTCGACTAAGTATTATTTCTTGAGTCGATTTAACGGTGTCCCTCCATCCGTTTGGCAGATTGGCAGGCTCGTTGGCAGACTGGCTGGCTGGCTTTCCATGTAAACTTTGTAAAGAACGATGGACGATGTCTATTGAAATTGGTGATGATGAGTCCATTATTTCAAAAAGACTCCATACAAATGCTTCTCCCGGAATGGGGATATAAGTTCAATTTTAATGAAATTAACTATTAGTTTTATGATATTCTAAAATGAAATACCAAATTATACGAGAATCAGTCCATTATTTCTCAAAGGTACCATATACTATCTTTCAAATATCTCTCTGAAGGATTTAATTCTCACATATACGTAGGTGTTGTAAAATGAAGACAAATATAAGCGAAAATCTATGTGAGACATTTTACGAGAGTCGATCCATAATTTCTTCTAGCTGTCATGTAAATAACTCCTTTTAGAACGCACTAATATCCCTTGAATGTTAGTATCAGTATAATATAAAATACTCTTAAGCACAAATTAAAAAATACCTTTTACGAGGGTGATTCTTTAAATTTTGGTAGCTACCACTTATAACCAACAATGTGGTGTAGGGTACTAAACAGTCGGACTAAACTGAATACAACTTTTTATATGTTATTTTTAACAAAAGAGGGTTACATTTTTAAATATACGAAACAAACAAGAAAAAAAGTGAACAATATTGGCACGCATAACTTTAGCATATCACACATTTTTATACAAGAACAGAAAAAAAGGAACTTTCAACCACAAGGATACATAGCTTACTGTATGTGGATAAGTTTGTGTGTGTGTGCTAAGGAGAAACATTTCCACAAAAAATAAGACAACAACTTGAAATTGTTGGATACTTTGAATACAGGTGACAGTTACTAATAGTAAAATCCAATGTTTAAAAAAAACGGCACTTTAGTTAAGGCTTAAAGGTGTGTGTGTGTATGGATAACAATATCATTGTATATGTATATTTTACTTAACACAATAAGTTCAATATATTACTTATCTTATACACAAACAAATTTTTATGTAAACAATTCCGGGGAAAATAGTTTCGGAATTTTCTGTTAAATTTACAGTGATATGTAAAAGTATGTTAATAGTACAAAAATGTGAAAAGATTGTTGTCGGTAATTACCATTTATATATTGCCCTTCACTAAATTATGGTTTATAAGTGGTAGTTCAATGAACGGAAATTCTGCATTATCTTAATTTCAGTGGAGTGAAATTAAGCACAATCGGTGCTGTTTTCATGCCTTGGTGTATCAGAATATATAATATGTTGGGTCTTCTCTGATATTTTCTTGGCGATTCATTCAAAAACGCAAACTAATAACATCTCCTAATTTTTTAAGAGAGCTTTTTCAATATCTTTAATTTAGGAGGGAAAATGAAGTCCCATTTTTTATATACGAAGAATCACGTTGAATCTGGTACAGGTAGCAGGAATGATCCATATGATGTTTCTAAAGCCATGTTTTTAAAGTATTTCCAAAAGAGCTCCCAACAAATCCGGTACGGTTAACTCAGTGATCAGTTAAAGCTAATGCAGGTTTCAAAACATACAATGATAAGAAAGTTTTTGAAAGAATGTCAGGAGGTTTAGAGGTCAGAAATAGTGTACGTAAATTCTAATATTGTAAATTTTCTTCCTGCATAATCTATAATGAAAAGTATGTTCTGACAGATTTTTTCGAAAATTCCTGATAAAAAAATATATATTACTTATCCTCCAGGGAATGTTGAAGAAAGGTCGAGGACCCAAAAGCAGCAACTTACAGTTGGGCAAAAGAAGTCAATGATTTGTTTACACGGGCTCTATTAATACCGAACTTTACTTCAAGGAATATTTAGCAAAAAATGTGTCAATTTATCTTTGGCTTGACTTGACATCCTGTCACTATGGTAAAGCTCCTAATTGGACATGAATATGGCGTTTGTACCAAGACAAGCAAAACCTCCAAACTTCCCGGAGGGAAGGTTAGTGGAGGACATTGGAAACAGATTGGAAGAGCACAAAAAGATGTCTAAACGTGTGTTAGATTTTAAACGAAGATGGAAGATGGTTCGAGAGAAGTGACATAAAGCACTATAAAAACGTTAATAGAAGGGATTCCGAAAAGGGTAAAAAATTGCATCACTCTTGATTAAAATTATAAAAAATATTTTTGCTGTTAATTCTAATAATAATAATTATAAACTAATGAAATAAATTTAAAACTGTAAGTGTAGTGGATTTATTTTTATTAACTTATACATTTGTGAAGAATTTCTCGATATCACTCCTTATCTCTATACAGCACAGTCTGCCTAATGTTGAAACTTAGTTTCGTAAATTATTCAAGATAAATGAAAGTATAGTACTCTGTTCTTTCAACTGCACCTAAATTATTAGTTGTGTAGTGTATTTGAGGTTCGACACTGCAAGTATAACATTCTTGTATTTGTGTATTTTTTATATAAAAGCGGATTTTTCTGATTTTATTATACCAGCACTCATGTTGACCTCTATATATTTGTAATCTATTTTTATAAGGCATTTCTTATAAAAACATATTTATTTCCTCACATATATAAGTCCATTAGTCTTCTTTTGGTTACAGTTACCACTTTCCCGTATCAGTTTACTTAACAGATACATTTTCAAGCACTACAGGATATTTTTTTTATAAAACTCTTCTTCGTATTAATAATTTTATTTAAAAATATTGGAAAAATATTGTATGTGATTTTGCAAAATAACTTTTATGATGATGTTTGGGATGTACAAAATAATTTCTTGGTAAGCCGGACATCTCTGAATCACATCCCGAGCTTCGAAGAGTCTGCAAAAGAGTAATGCAGCTTCTACTGCCAATTTTCCATAGCTTCACAGTAAGTTATTATATGGTTGGTTTTGATCCATTATAACTGTTGTATTTTGATAGTTCGTATTTTTTTCATAATATTTACCGTAAAGATATATAAGCTAATGTATTCTACATATAAGAGGTGGTCCAATTGTACTTTTTGCTTCAGAGTTTGACAAATTTAACCACGAAGAGATCGCCATTATGTCCAACAGAAAAGTATCTTATGAGCATTAGTGGTGAGGAAGCGCTTTTCCGTCACAATCTTTAAACAGATAGAAATACTCTTATACCATTTAGTTATGTCATTCCATGTGTAACGTCCCCTATATTATAAATATTTTACTAAATCAAAGTCTGACTAGATTAGCTCTGTCTAATGCACACATTTTTTTGGAACAAGCCAATTTGTATATATTTGTATTAAGAAACATATCCTTGCTGTTCCAAGAAGGATAATAAAAAAGTTCTATATTTAAGAATTTGTTTATGTTATTAAAAGTAAGAAAAACAATAGTGCAAAATTTCCATAGAATTAGTTTATATTTCAGAGTTCTATAAGCTTAAGACCATAATCCTGGGAAAAGCTTTGTAAGGAAGTTTACGTTATCAGACTGTCATAAGAGATTGAAGCAAAAGATATGGCTAACTAGGATCCTGAAGGTTCTCTTGTGTTACCTAAAAAGAAAAGAATTGTATTGCAAGGAGGGTGTAGAAATATAGTAATTTAATGTAGAAGTTTGAAAATAAGTTGAAGCATAGTGATGTTAGAGAAGGAGAGAAAAGAGAGATTAATGTTCGCATCACATAATCTGTTAAGGTATCTAGGAAGCATTCTCACCGCCAAACGACCCGCACTTTCGGCTTAAGCCGCATATTTTGCTCACATCTGCAGTCGCCAGCTCCGTCAGAGATTGCAGGGTAAAAATCTTGATATCTCGGCCGAATATTTTTTATGATACATTTTTTATAGTATCTCAGCCAGTTGGTCGCTCTACGAATAATAGCAATCCCTTCAAACAGTCACCCTGAAGTTTGAAAGACATAAGGATGTTGAATTCCTAAAAGCAGACATTACCATCAATTTTGTCTCCATTTTTCGAGTTATCGTTGCAGATGCCCAGAGAACTTCCCTAAGATACATGTAACGTTTCTCCTAAGTGGTGATTAAGTGGCCTACGTGCGAATGGGGAAGGAATGCAAAAGTCAATAAGTTTTGGGATAACACCAAAAATCTCCGTGGTATTCAACCTAATTGTCGTTAAAAAGTAAGTTATATTGTCATAAAATCAACTGTCAACCAGTTGAATATCAAAATAGTCTTAGTAGATGTTGACCTAAGTGCACCAGAGATAAAGAGCCCCACCCTACGAAGGACTGAGTTATATTTTGAACGGTTTTGGGATGCCTCAAGTGATTTCCACCAGAAGGCTGCACTGTATAAAAGGCTTCACCACAGTTCATATTTTTGGGAGTCCCATACACCTTTTATACAAAAGAATGGACCCAGCACAATTTATTTTTATACCCTCCACCGCAACCTTTGGAGGAGGTATCGTATCAGACCCCATAATGTGTTTATATTCTTGCATCAAATCAAAATCGGAGTCGATGTATAATTTTAATTATTTTTTTAAAATTTTCTAAAATTGACAATATTGGATGTGGTCAGTATGGAAAAATGGTGCGTGGTACACATATATCACGCACATAAATGTTAATTATAATATCATGTGCAAAAATTTTGTGCGTCTTAGCATCAAGTTTTACTACGATTGGCCATAAAAGGGTATTGTATTGTCAATTATGTCCGATTAGTACCCTCTAACTTGTTTGAACTTAACTTCGATAATTATAGAAATAAGTGAGCAATTTTTTTTACTTTAACTATAATAATTTTTATTTATCAAAATAATTTTATATATAAGTACTTTATAAGTACTATATACTTGTTAATTTTCGAAATCTTTTAATAATATTATTATTATTACCACACAAACGAAATTCTCATTAAAATCAACATGACTTAACGTAGGAACTAGGAACATTTTTTGATTATTACCTTTATCAGCATTAAACTACATTCCAAAAATAAAACTTTTGCTTTTTATCAGAATATTTTACTTTTCATTAAAAGAAAAAAAATTAAACATAGTTAAACCTCAGTGTGTGTGTGGTTTCCTTAACACAAAACCTTGAATCTGAAAAGTCAGTCTAAATTAAAACTTTTTTCGTTTTTCGTTTCTTTTTCAATTTAAATTCCAATTAAATGCAGTTTAATATGAGCACACTTATCATTACTTTTGCAGTTTCAACTTCTTGATATCTTTGTGCCAAAGTCGGTTTAAGTTGCAACTTGCAACTCTTGACTGATGCAATGCGCGTTTAAACACACATTTGAACATGTTCAAATTATGAACAAACATACACACAGAACAAACTTTTGCATGTGCCACAACTTTTCTAGATAAAAATTTGTTGCCAAAAGAGTAGAAAATGAGAAACAAAATTTAAGGAAGGAAACAGCAGCATAACTGGTCATTTGAGATGGAGATAAACCAAAATATTGAAGAACAAAGCTAAAAATATATTACAGCACCTAAGTATCATGTGGTTAAGAATATTTTCGTTTGATTTTTTCTAGCATTAGGGTGGTTCAGTTTATAAAATATTACTTTTCTTTTCTTAAAATAATTAAAAATTTTTGTATACCCTTCACTACCACAAGTGGTGATGAGGGAATATTTACTTTGTCATTCCTTGTATTATGGCATGAATACATGCATCATATCAAAATTTAAGTCGATTTCGTTGTGTCCGTTTGTCTGTGGCATACAAAATTCAATGAAATGTCCGAATTCAATGAAATTTGGCTACGCTATTTGCTATTATCCTAAGGTTATAGACCGTTATCTGAGACAACTTCAAAATTCCAAAAAAGGAAAAATCATCAAAATCAGATCAATAAAGGAAAAGATTTACGCTAAAATATGCAAAAAATTGGTACGATTATATATTGTATGATATTTGCCATATGTATTTATGTTTGTATAAAAAACCCAAAAACTAGACTATGCAGAGGTCATTATTTGACCTAATTCCATATGAGACATTTTCTCGGAAAATGGCTTTTATCTGGTAAGACTTTTAAATGTGAATCAATTTTATTGAATTTTTTATTAATCTTGACCAATATCGGTTCATATTTTGCTATAGTTTCCATATAATGCCCCTTCACAAAAACAGCTTTGAGCTTATAAAACTAATACATGAAGACCAATTCTATTGAAATTCGATACAATTAATATTCTTGCTGTTAATTGGTGCAATTTCCCTTCCATAGAATATCTCTTTTCTGAAAACGGGTGTAAGCTTAAATTAGGCACAATTATTTTTTTAAACTATTTCTTATATATGCTATTAATTTGGCAGATCTCGGTTCTATATTTTTTATAGCTCCCATATAAGGCCTCTTTCTGGAAAAGAGTTTTGAGCTTATAAAACAGGTAAATACTGATCAATTCTATTGAAATTCGGCTTAATTATTGTCTTGAATATATAATTAATCTGAATATATCGGTCCATATTTTTCTATAGCTCCCATATAATGCTCCTTCCCCGAAAACGAGTTTAAGTTTATAAAACTATTATATTATGAACCAATTTATTTAAAATCATCACGATTGTTTTTCTAAATGTCTTTAGTATGTGTTTCTGTCTTGGCGAATGTCGGTCCATATTTTGCTATAACTACCATTTTAATTTTATTCCCGGAAAGGAAAACTTTGAGCTGATAAGGCTTTTAAATATGATATAATTCTATTTGGTACAATTATTTCTCTAACTGTCTTCAGTTATTTTTATAAATTTGACGAATATTGGTCCACATTATGCTGTCGTTGCCATTTATGACCGCTCTTCTGATTGATTGATGCAATTTTATTGAATTTTGTAACGCGCAGAAAAAAATTATGCTACCAGCACTTTCTGAATTGATTTAACGATATCCCAGGCTGCTGTCTGACTGCCTGCCCATGTAAACATTTCTAAACATAATGCAGGCTGCAGTTTTAAAAATATCTTAATGAAATTTGGCACATATCATTATTCTGACAATAGGAAGGTGTCTATTGAAATTGGTGATGATGGGTGCATTATTTTACCTAGCCCCCATAAAAATGTTCTTCCCGGAATGGGTATTTAAAGCCATAAAGCGATTTTCATGAAATTTTGCACAAATAAATTTTATGATATTTTAAAATTATGTGTGCCAAATTGTAAGAGGATCGGTCCATTATTTCTAATAGGTCCCATGCAACCCTTCCAACCTTCCAATTATCATCCTAAATGCCTTAATCTCACATATACGTTGGAATTGTAATAAGAATCAGTCAAATCAAGACATACATAAGCAAGTATGGATGTTACGAGAGTAGGTCCGTAATTTTTTCTAACTCCCATGTACGCTCACAGAAAAACTCCTTTTAGAATGCACTTATTCCACATGTGTATTAGTATCAGTGTAATCTGTACTCTTAAGCATAAATTAAAAGATACCTTTTTACGAGAGTAATTCATTAATTTTGTTGTTACCACTTATAACCAAAAATTTGGTGTAGATTATTAAAAAGTCGGTCTTGACTAACCATAACTTCTTACTTATTTTAAAATGTCTTTGATATATGAATTTATATTGACAATTATCGGGCCATATTTGGTTATTACTTCCATTTAATCTCACTTCACAGAATAGCGTCGAGAAAGATTTTTATATATGGGCCAATTCTATAAAATTCAGATATTCATCTTAATATTTTCAAATATATTAACTAATTTTATGGATTTTGTATTCAATGTAGAAAGTTACTTTCTTTTAAATTTATTATATTTTAAATCCACAATTAAAATCTAAAGCTCTTTACCAATATTTACAGGTAATTCCAAAATATGATACCATAAAATGTTACCATTCTAATATTATCACAATCAATATACATAACATCCCATATAGACAAATAAAATAGAAAATAATATTCTTACCCACCTTAAATTACATACAAATATTTTGCAAAATGTTTATAATAAAATTAAATAAAAATCCAATCGCTTTTGCTACTTTAAATGGTGAAACGAACATGAATCTGCACTTAAATATAATTACTACGTGAATATTTTAGTTGTTATCACCTCAATTGACTACAAAATGACTTTTTGGGGTTTTGCAGCAATAAAGTGATAATTTTTAGTAGGAAATTTGTTATGTAATAGAAAACTAATTTTATGGAAATTAATTAAATAACTAAGCAGGGACCTAAATATTGTTAAAAACAAATCAATAAACTTTAATTTAAATATAAATAAATATGTATGGAAACCACACACGCATACCAATACAATGTAGCTTAAGATTTGCTATAGAAAAAGTTTCGTAGGGCAAAGGTTAACAGCCTTTGCAAACACTACGTTATGCCCCGTTAAATTTGAATTTAAATCAGAGAAACACTACCAGAAAATACTTAGAGATTTGGCACTAATTTAGTTAAGTATACTCACACCACTATAGGCATTATGCGTTTGAACTGAGGTTTGTAACGTGCAGAAAAAACTAAATAACAAATAAACTTTAAAGTCTATCAGTCGACTTAGAATCACTTTCTGCTTCAAGAGAGTAACCTTGTGAACAAAATGCAATTCTAGAGTCACTGTTTCGGTTCAAGGCGATACCTGTTGAACATTTGTGCGAATGGGCCCCCATACAAATGTATCTCACGAAATAGAGTCTTAAGATCATAAAAGTCCTATATAAAATGCGATTATAATGAAATGAAATAATAATCGCTCTATTATATTTAATACGATCTCTTTAACTCTGTTCCAGTTCAGTGCCAGTTCAGTTTTAAATCAGTTCTAGTTCAGTTCTAATTCTAGATCAGTTCTAGTTCAGTTCTAGTTCAGTTCTAGTTCAGTTCTAGTTCAGTTCTAGTTTCAGTTTTAGTTCAGTTCTACTTCAGTTCTAGTTCAGTTCTAGTTCTAGATCAGTTCTAGTTCAGTTCTAGTTCAGTTCTAGTTCAGTTTTAGATCAGTTCTAGTTCAGTTCTAGTTCTAGATCAGTTCTAGTTCAAGTTCTAGTTCAGTTCTAGTTCAGTTCTACTTCAGTTCTAGTTCAGTTCTAGTTCACTTTTAGTTCAGTTCTAGTTCAGTTCTAGTTCTAGATCAGTTCTAGATCAGTTAATAGTTTCTAGATCAGTTCTAGTTAGTTCTAGTTTAGTTATAGTTCAGTTCTAAATTATTTCTAGTTCAGTTCTAGCTCAGTTCTAGTTCAGTTCCAGCTTAGTTCTTGTTAGTTCTAGTTAAGTTCTAGTTCGGTTCTAGATCAGTTCTAGTTCAGTTTTCGTTCAATTCTTGTTCAATTCTAGCTCAGTTTTAGTTCCATTCTAGTTCAGTTCTAGTTCAGTTTTCGTTCAATTCTTGTTCAGTTCTAGTTCACTTCTAATTTGAAAAGCATTGGAATACTAATTTATGGCTCATCCGTTTTTAGTACAGCACTGACTTGCACTTGTATCAATGGATTTAGAATGCCCCAACTGGACCACGCATCTCTTTTCTGAAATTGGCTATATTCGTTTCTTGTTTCAGAATCGCATACAATTTTTCTAGGTGATCCATATTCCATCAAAAAGAGAAGGAAAACATTTTGGTTATTGTAGAAGTTTTTCTCATAAAATATAAATAAGTCCTCCGTCGTTACTTAGATTGTCCTTGAAAATGAAAATATTGCAAAATTTAATGACATTAACCATATAATTTGGAAAGGAATATTATTCAAATAAAATTGACTTTTTTTCTCTGGAAAACCAGATTTTAATTTAAGTGCTTTTGCAAAATAAATCTAGACTTTTGTTAAAATATAAATCGACCAAATTATATAAATTAACGTCATTCTTAAGTTCCACGTAAATAAAATTTAAATGTCATGCTGATTTTTACATTTATTTGTATCCATAATAAGGAATAAAAGTATTTTTAAATAATTTATAATTTATTCAAATTTCACAAAAAAAGGCAAATTCGCATTTTTGCTGTTTATTCCTTTATGTATATTTTGCTCCACTTTTTTCTTACCTAAAAATTACTGACCAACTTAACCTCATTTTATGCTGTTTTTTATCTGTTATCTGAAAAGGAGAAAAAGGTTCAATGTTCTTGAATTTACAGAGATATGACTTTTTTTGGAAAAATGGCAAAAAAAGAGAAATTTTAATTTTTTATACGTTTTTTTTTTTTGATAAAAGGAACAAACTACAAGTACAAGTTTAACCTCGATACAGGACAAAACAGCAGAGAAACGACAACCTGAAATGACCGAGTTGAATAGAACCAAAATGCCGTTAACAAAATAAGTTAATTTTTTATGCACACTGTAGATAAAAAAGAAGAAGAAATATTATAATATGTTTGTATATATCTGTATGTGTATGTGTACAATAAAAAGTAATGTATCCAAATATTCGTATAAGGAAAATTACAACGGCGAGTCTAAGAAAACCATACAAAAATCATAACTACATATTTATACTAAAACTAATACAAACACACCTAAAGAATAAAATGTTCAAGGATAATCCTCGTTAAAATGGCATGATTTCAATGAATATTCCTGTTTTGTAGAGACGTAGTCAAAGTAAATTTAAGGGGGAAATTTTGTCTGTTATTTCAAGTGAAAAGCATTTTGGTTGTTTAAAGTATTATGCTTTTGCTCTTAAGTTTGTAACGCACAGAATAAGTATTGTTACCACCACTTTTAAAATTACTTTCTGAATCGATTATACAATGTCCGTCCCTAAGACTGGCTGTCCATGTAAATCTTGCAGGTCACAATTTTAAAGACATCTTAATGAAGTTTGACATGTATCATTCAATATACTTTGTAATAAATCTTTTTAAGAAAACTTTAAAATTGTAACCTGTATAGTGTTCACAATGTTTTGGTCGAAGGCTAGCTGCGAAGGCTACCCACCTTATAAATTAAGGGGTATAATCCTTCAGATCAAGTAAAAACTTAAGTGAATCAGGGTTAAAAAACAGGGAACTTGCAGAGTCTATACGAATGGCTTCAAACTTTGTGCCAGAGTAAGAGCTGGTTACTGTATTGAGAGTATTTTGATTGTAGGGTGCACAACTATTTAAGGTATTATCAGATATCCCGAAATATCATTAGAAACAATGCAGTCATATACACGACAGCAATGTTAACTCGAGGGTTGAGCTTATCTGGATTCCTGGCTAGAGTAACTGTATTGGTACTAACATTGCGGATAGATTGGCTAGACGAATCATGGAGGTCGTAGTGGAAATATTAGCATTTTTACCGATAGTAGATAGGCTTTTAAGGACATACCAGATGTAAGCAAGTCAGCCGAATGCTGGGTATCCCTGTGTGAGATAACGAGACATTCGAGAATTAGGCTTAAACTGGATATAGAAACTATTCTGAGACAGATTTTATCAACAGACTGGCTGCATGGTGCATGGAGGTTAATAATGACTGTGTCGACTTTTTTCTTTAAGAAAGGGTAACTCTGGAATAGATTTATATAGGTAAGAGCATAAGAGATGCTAAAGTGTCGTACTGCTCGTATTAACTGGTCACTGGTATCCACAAGATCAACCATTTTCGTGATTTCAGCAGAAGACAGGTCAGGGTATTGGTTTTTTTATTAACTGGACACTACATATCGCCTCAAATCAATTTTAACGAAGTTGCTATGATGATACAGCGTGATTTTTTCTGACTGTTCAGTACTGGGAGAAATTCGAGAGTCTTGGGGTACCCTCTCGTTAGAAGATCTATTTCAGGTTCAGGCTTTTTTACTGGCTGCGCATACTTAATAATATTTTTCGTAAAGAAACTGTCCCGGGCAACATATTGAAATCATATAAGGGTCAGAGATCACATAAGGTGGATATTTGTAGAACACTAACTCGGAACTAAGTTATTCAAAAAGTTCAATATTTATGAAGTAGTTCCAAAAAAATCAGTTCACCATTGTGCAGAGTGTATTTAGAAAGTAGACAAAATTCAAATTTAAATAGTCTGTTTGATCTTTCATTTTGAATGAAACATTTTCTCAAACTCTATTTTCATAAACAATTTCACCAATTTCCCTTTCTTTCTTAATTTTGACCACGCTCCTGTCACATCATTACAAAGAAAGACGATGTTGTAGATGTTAAGGCATTATGGACGATTATCTTTTCCTTTTTTCTTTAACACAAAAAAGGCTTATTACACTTTATGATAATGTGTTGTTGCTGCAAAAATTAGTCTATTTACCAAAACCAAAAGGGAAAAGTACCAACTAACAAAACTGATGTAAAATAAATAATTGGTAACATTAAATTTAAGAATTTCTGTTACAGTTAAGTATTCAAATGTTTGGTTACGGCATTTTTGTAAAATTTAAATTACTTGCAATGTATTAACCCTTTAGGGTGTCATTTCATTGGTTTTATTGCAGCTTGAAATATTTTTAGTATTAAGATTATTATAAAATAAATTGTTATAAAATAAGTAAAGAAAGCCTATAGAAGGAAATCATTCGCGATCAATGCCTCAATGGGTTAAATAGAATAATACAATCAAACACATTTTGAGTGTTTATGTCGTCTCTTGTCACAACAACATACAACTTTTTTTGGGAAATTTAACTGGTTATGCGTTCTAAACTTATCATCACAATTTCCATGCAATTTTTGACCAGAAAGTTGCAAAAAATCTGACAGGACATGCGTTTCCTCGCCCGTTATGCAGCAAGATTTTTTTATAGTATTTGATTTCAATTTCCTTGCTCTGTCTTTGGACTCTAATTTTTTAGCAGCATTCAAGTCAGGATGTTTTAGGCCTGTCTTATCTTCAACTTTTTCATATTGGATGTTTTGCTTTTTTTTTGGCTTAAGAAACATCATGTGGACCATTCTTCTACCAGGATCAGGTTGTATATCAACGAACATGTTCTCCCGGTATTGTTTAATAACATTGGAAGCAACTTGATGGTATATATATGGCTAATTGGTATCCCTCATACAAGCAGCTTTTCCTTCCTTCTTGCAGACTAAATTTGATATATTATTTAGTTCACCAAAAAGGGCATGTTAACAAAATGTCTCCCGCAAGGATTCTTATCAGCATTAAATATATACTCACATCAAATTAAGATCTGAGTCCATTTAGTCCATTATACGGTTTTATATACAACAATTTACAGAGCTCCATGAAATTTCTCTGGCTAAATCGGTTCATTAGAAACAATGTTATAGACCGATATCTGAGACAACCTTTTAAAACTGAAAATTTGACCAACGTTTGTGGTTATTCAATTTTCATGAAATTTGTCCGCTAATATTACCTGAAGTGAAAAATTTTACACACTAAACAAATTTTGGATAGGGCACGGGAGAGGGGTATTTTAAAGTAAATTTCTTGAAAGCCTTTATAATAAAATATAAAACACTAACAAAATTTTAAGGCACGGATGAGTGGTATCTATCATTCAAATGCAATTTTCCATTAGTATGTCTCTGAAACTGTTAGGGAAAAGCTTTTATAACAAAATAATTCATATAAAAATTTTGGATAGGACCCTTAATATCGCATATCTTCTAAAACTGTTACAGGATGGATGAAGTGATAGCAAACTAAATCAATCGAGTTGGAGTGTATTAAAGAACTTTATTTTTTTTTTAATCCAAATATATCAATGAGGTCCAAATCATTCGCAAATAAAGTTTACTGGCATAAAGGATGATGATTTTAGGTGGGTGGAAAACAGCAAATGAATTACATATTTTTCAATGAAAAAAAAAAATGCACAGCTTTTCACTTAAAAGGACCTTCAAATTTTTTGATAATTTATTTTAAACATTAACAATAAGGAATCCTTCCGTGTTTTTTCTTTGTTGGTAATAATCTGCATTAGTTCCGGTGGTGGTGTGGCAACAATATTTAATGATTTTCACTAACAAACAGAATAAAATAAAAGCGGTAATGACATTATGCACAAATATCTGCAAAAAAGGAACCTTAATCCCTTAGTGCAACTACCACAATACACTCTATATTTGATTGTTTCCTTAACCTGTGCTAATTTTATGGTTAAATGGTTTAAAGAAAACTACAGGGCTTTTATTTTACAAAAAAAAAGTCTTTTTTGAAATATAATGATATTTTTGTATTGTAATTTTAAGCAACCATTATTAAACATTACAAATACACAACAGACTTAAAAATTACACACATACACACACATATACGAATATAGTTCAACATACACATATAAACATTTATTTTCCACTGACGAAGGTCGTCTGTTTTGTGGTTTTTATTATTCTATTGCTTAATAAAAATTGTAGGTAAAACATAGAAATCCCAAATTAATGTTACAAAGTGTATTATTACACTGTTGCTTAGTATCTGTATGCGTGTGTTTTATATTATGTTTTTGTATTTGTTTAGGTGTAAATATCAAAATTTATGTATGAGTATGAGTTTAAATGAAAGTTATCTATGTTTAGCTTAAATGTGTCTCAGCTGTTGTTTAAGGTTCGTTTCTGTGTTGGGAAAAATCTTGGGATTTAGTTTATGCTCATGTACCTTTAACTGGAATACATTAAATTGGCATTAATATTTAAAAACTACAAAAATTTCATTTACAGTTAAAGGATTAAAGGAAGAAAGTTAATTTGCAAAAATGAAGAAGAGAAACAAGTGTTTCCTATTGCAAGAGATTGTTTGTTTATATTGTGTCCTTAATTTTTAAATTTAGTAGAGGCATTAAGATCTTTAAAATTTTTTAAGCAGCAAATACTGTTTTTGATTATAATTTAAATATTGGGATACTAGAGGGCTGAATTTATGTTCGGATCTTAGTTTTGAAAAATATGATGGTCTGATATATTATGGTTAAAAATAGAACAGAAAAGTTTGGTGATTTGATCTACACTTGCAAATGATATATCCAAATCGCAACAAAATAGATCTATATAAAACGTGAGAATACTCTCAGTATATTTCCGACTTACATATCGACAAACTTGGCTTGTTGTTGTAACCAACAATTGAACATCTCACGAGCATCAGTAATACGAACTAGGAAAACATATTATAACTTATTTCCTTTCAGGAAGACTAAAGAAATCAAGAGTGCTGACTTTCTTAAATCAATTTGTCGATCTTATTATTGTAATACAACAACGATCTTCTTATATCGCATTACGCGAGTGCATTTATCTATGCACTTCAGATGCAGCAGATTACTACACCACAGTAGCAATTTAAAGTCATATTTATGGAGTTGACTATCCTCTTTGTAAGAAGTGGAGTATATCTCGATTTAGAGCGATTTTCTGTTTCCTTGGAATTTTAGTAGAATAAAACAATATTAAATTTAAAATTGTTTTTAAGCAAATCTTTACGCTTCATAAAACAATTTCTATCTACTCTTTTTAGGCATAAATTGTAATAGATTCGTTAGGAGAGAAAGGTTTTGCTCTGATTTTATTAGCATTGTATTATTTTTTAGGTATTGTATTTCAGCTTTTTCTTTTAAAAAGCTAAAGAGGTACTGTTCGATATTCAAATCCAGGGACTGCTTTGGCCAATACAAAACATGGATCCCATTAACTTTGATGAATAATTTGGGTAAACATAATAAAACAAATGATCCTGAAAAGAAGCTTTAAATCGAAACACTTAAATCATTTTCTGTCTTGGGCAGGTCTAGGTTGTAAGCGCTATTTCTTTGTTTTATTTGCGTGTTGCAAATATAATAAGGAACGATCGAAACTGAAATGGTGTTTGATTTTAGACAGGATCAACAGTCAATTTCCAAATTGCCATTCACAAACATGAAAACTTGCAAAAGGGATTCAACACTGACCCTGGATCTCATGAATTTAGATAGATCACAATAGTAATATCCTAAATCGTATTATTGTTTCATTAAGCGTTGATCTGACGTAATGCTTTATATTATTTCCATGTTAGAATCTATCAGTTTGTGTTTGTTTGAAATATTCAGATGGCTAAATAGCGGAACTGTCTTAGAACTTTATTTTGAATTTTGTAATTGCACAATAGTTCTCCTACAAGAAAAGATCATTGTGATACACACATGTATGAATTATGAATTTTAACGTAATTTATTTCATTTGGGCTCATGTAAGAGCTATGGAAAATTTTATATTACGTTCCTTTTTATATTGCAATGGTCAGCATGTTTAATCATGACATTCCTCAATCAGGCAAATACCATTCAATTGAATATATTGAAATAGAAATGGATCATGCCCTTAGGATTTTCCTTCGATTTAAGGAGGGACTACAATACAAAACATGGATTAAAGCTTCATTCTAAGTTCGTTCATTTTTTCATCCATAAAAGAGAAAATATTTTTCTCAAAACTATCAGTTTTAGGTTACATTATTCCGTTTAGTTGAAACAATTTTAAACTTTGTTTTAAAACGAAACATTTAAATTTCAATTTAATTTTTTTTTAAATTTTCCATTAATATTCGGAACTTTTTGTTAAATTTTATTTTTCAAAATTTCATAATTTTATTTAATTTTCCAAAATATTAAATGAAATTAATTTAAACCAATAAATGTGCTAATTACCCTGACTTTGTACAAGATGATGTATGAGTAATATGATAAATTACATGTAATTTATATTACTCATACGTTTTGCTATAATCTTTTGTGTTTAGCAATTTTAAACTCAAACTAAAAAGTCTTAAAACTTAGAATGGAAAAAAGTGAGAAATATGACAAACTCATTTTTATTTTTTAATATATATTTTTTAATTAAAATTAAAATTACATGGTATACATTTGTAAATCTGCTTAATAACACCTACTAAACTAACACTGAGGTATTTTATATTAATTAAAAAAATAAAACTCAAACACATACAACACAAATATATAAAAGAATTCTATACCAAAATATTTTTACATTTTTAGTAAGTGAAGAATGTTATAGTCGTTTAAGTTCGACTATCTAATACCCTGCACAACATTGTTGACTGCAAAAGGAATTACGAAAAATTGATGAACAACGACTATCTAATAGCTTACACCACATTAATGATTATTAAAAGAAGTTAAAAAAAAATAAGAACAACCCTCGTATAATTTTATTTTCTGATTTATTCTTAAGTGTGCAGGACATAATTGCAACGCTAAAATTTCTGTTCAATTTATGCGTTTTAAAATGTAATTTTCTGGAAGGGGCAATATGAGAGCTACAAAAAATTATAGAACGACCCTCGTATAACTTGTCATATCTATTATTGCTTAAAATTAGCTTAATTTTACTTATTCCAATTACAATATCAATGTAGATGTGAGATGTGCGCAATTTATCGTTATATTTATATGGGACCTATGAGAAGCAGTGAACTGATCCTCCCATAAGTTGATCGTTTTACAGTAAAATATTATAGAATTTATTTTTGCCAATTTTTTAAAAATTGTTTTATATTTAAGACTTTTATGAGCCTTACATCTCATTCCAGGAGGGCATTTGTATGGGAGGTACCTGAAATATTGATCCTTAAATAATAAATTTCAAGGAGCCATTAGGGTCAAAATAGTAAGATGTTCAAAATTCTATCAAGATATCACAAAAATTGCAACCTGTAGAGTGCTCATAACTTTTATATGGACAGCCAGACAGACGGATAGACAGGCTGACGGAAATAGGTAAATCGACTCAAAAAGTGTTTCTGAGTTGAAGGATACACTTAAAAGTTCCATTCTATTTGCATGTTACCAACATCAGCACAAACACATAATAGCCCAATCATCTACGGTGGTGTAGAGAATAAAAGTATGTGAAAATAAACTTAGTTATTTGTATAAGTGTGTGTTTGTTTATTTAACAAAGACATTAACATGAACTTTGTCTTTGTCACTTCAAAAAGGTTACAGAGAGAATTAAAGAGAAAAAAATACTAGAAAAATGTCTGAATAAAAATGCTAAATTATAAAATTAAATAAAAAAGAGTCTAAGTTGGAAAAAGAAGTAGAAAAAAAAATAGATTTGTCATACACCGTAAGAAATATTCCGGTTTAGAAATTTGTTAAATTTTTAAACTAAGCAAAGGTGCGGGAAATATGCTGAACAGTGGGACCATCTCCTCCGTTCTGGTTTTTCGTAATTCATAAAAGGTTTTTACATGTAACGGTTCACATGTATGGGGTAATCTCTCTTACGGAAACTTATCATAAATAAGATTCCCTTCAGATTGTGTGAAATATGACACTAAATGGGTACGTATAATGATGTTGCTATTATTTGAATTAATAAAAAATTTGTGTCCTTTTATAGTGAACTTACTGGTAAAAAAAGAAAAAAACTAAACAAACAAAAAGTTCTTTGAATAAAAATATTCAATGAAATAAGTTAAGGTCCTTACAAAAAAGAAGTACTGATGATAATGCTATCTATATTGTAAATTTTGTAATATGGTGTTGTCTGAGCTAATATCCTAAATTCCAATGCCTTTTATTTTTTATCTCAAGTCCAACTGTGATTATAGTTTAATGATACTATCACTTCGGGTATAATTCTCATTCATAAATTTTACATATCACTTCTGGAGTTATTCTTATCCCAAAATTTGCCATATTCAATAAAACTTCAAAATGACACACACGTGAGAGACGATGGTTATTCAAAAAATATTCAAGACTATCTGGTCCAACAGTACTGGATATTTCTATTATGATTTGTTACAAAAACCGTTCATATTTCTGTTAGGCGTAGTGAGAAGACACTGTTTGAGAGCATATATGTCTACGCGAAAAAGATTCACTTCATTGTAAAGAGGAGGACTCCCTGGAACACTTATTAATTGATTGCTCTATAGATCAGAGAATAAGAAAATCTAGGCAAATTTCTCTCTATATATCATCGCTGATATGCTACTGTTATATTACGATAAATATTTAAAATTATCTGCAAAAGGACTTGTTAAAAAACATGCTATAAACAACTGCACCGGTTGTACAGTACAGTGGTGAACATAAATCACTGATCAATGCTATGCAGGACGTTTAGTGAGGAGATCGAATTCAGAATATGTGTTGTGAGTCTTACACTACTTTTACAAAAGTTAATGAAGCGGTGTTGATAGGTGTAAACTGAATGGAGTCAGCCTTCTGATATTCCAATAAAAAATAGACATCAAGTCATAGGATAATGACAATGGCAGATAAATTCTTGCAGATTTTCTAGTCTAGCCATAACTGGAACTATGGGTTCGTCCTGCACTGATGTGTCATATGAACGTTTACAAGAAGGTTGTATAAGTGTTGCAATACAGACGCCAAGTTTCACTGCATACGGACAATCAGTCTGGTAGTGTGAATGATTTTGAAATGAACAGACAGCAGGACAGAGTTACAAAATTTAACTGGAATCCTAAGTTAATCATTTTTGGCTTCACATTCGATATAACAAAATTTATTACTCTCTTTCATCAGTTTGGTAGCGAAAGGTATGAAAATATTTTTTTTTCTTTTTGTTACATAATTTTTTCCTATTTAGATTAATGTACCACTTTATGGGTTAATGTACCAGTGTATAATAGCGCAAAATTTTGTTTTATTGAAATTTTATTAAATATTCATTAAAAAGTACTTTTAGCTTATTTAGTTGCTACTCTGGCGTATACTTAATATAATTATTATATATAACTAATATGTCTAACATGTAACAATTATTTGTCCTCTTAACAATATAATCAGATATTTCTCTCAATGTACATTAATTTGTGTTCACTGTTAAGTATGTCTACAGTTTTTATTATTGTTTTTATAAACATTTATGAGAATATTTACTTTAATTTTACATTCGTAAACGAAAGGTAAAAGTATTTTTAATAATTTCTTTACTTTTCAAAACTTTTGTAAATTTTAGTAAAATAAAAATGAAAGAAATAAATGTATAATAAAATATTCATTTAAATTGTTTACAAAAGTGATAAAGGAAAGTGAATTTCAGACATGATGTAGTTATATTCTAAAATTACAGTTAAACTTCTGTCACTGCGTTTGTTGGAACATATATACCTCATGACTAAGTTAATGATATGAATTCAATGAACTTAAGATGGAAATATGCATGTAGATTTCCTCTTATATAAAATGTTAAATCGAATAAAAATTAAAAAAAAAAATGATAGTGAAACTGATAAAAATTCGAAGGAATATTTAAGTTTTATAAGCCTTCAAAGGACATTCGTGGGATACATTTGGATGGGATATATTTAATATATCATATTAAATCAATCATCACCAATTTTATCACTGACTCGCGGTTGGCAATAAGTTTTCACACATACTGGATTTCATCTCTAAAATCGCAAGTATTGCAGAGTAATATCAAAACTCTTTAATTCTTGATCAGAGATTATATTATGCATGACCAATTTTAAATACAACTTTTAGGTACATCTCTTTACCAAACTCATTAGGATTTACTTTGCGCATATTCCGATAAGATTTGTTTATAAAGAAAGCAAGTAAGAATGTTATATTTGGCTGTTCCGAAACTTAAATACCCTCCACAAATAACATTATGCAAAAATTAGAAGATATTGCACCAAAAAATTACTCGTTCATTAGCTTCGTGAAATTACCTACAAATATTGGCATCAAGCGATTTTATTTAAAAAACGTTAAGGAATGGAAATTTGATACGTATGTGGAAACTACAGAAGAATCATATTGACATATATTGAACAGATTTATAAAAACAATCGTGTCGAATTTCAATAGAATTGGTCAATGTTTACTAGCTTTACAAGCCCAAAATTATTATCAGGGAAGATATAGACCGAGATAGATAGATAGAATAGTAAGAATTGGTCTTCATTTAAGAGTTTTATAAGCTCATACCTATTTTTTGGGAAGGAGTGATATAAGTTATATATATGGGCTGTTTTCCGGGGAGGGACTTATATATGAGCTAAAACAAATTTTGGAATGAGATTGTTCAAATTATTAATATAATTTCAATGGAACTGGTCCATTTTTAAGTGTTTTCTAAGCTCAAAAACGTTTACTCGAAAGTGGAGCTATAGCAAAAGATGAACCGATATTTTTCATCATCAATCATAAAAAATAGTTAATTTTGCTCTGTTCGTCTATGTGCCCGCCTGTCTAGTTTAGATAGAGGTGGTATTTCACATGATATTTCTAAAGCTAAAAATATAAGGAATTTCATCAAAAGGGCTCCGACTATCGCCAGTAGAAAAGCACCAGGATAAGCTAAAACAAATGCAGCTGAAAAATATGTAATACTCTAATATTTCCTGAAAAAAAACATTGATAAAAATTTTGGGGCCAAAAACAAAGAACGAAAATTGCAATCGAGTTTTCCAAAAAATATCAGAATAGTGCACGGGGAGTTTTAACTTTCTAACTTAACATTATTTTATTTCTACAACTACTTCAAAATTAATCATGGTGTTAGGTAGTAAATGTTCGGAATAGATGAATGTAACGTTCTTACTTGTTAAATTGTCACATCAGATTAACTTTCTAACGGTTACGATCCTTGAGACAGAATTATTTTGAATTTTATAGCATAAAATTTGAAATATTTTACACCCTTTAAGGTAAAAGTGCTTAGAAGAATGGGTTAAAAACAAATCATTTGTGAAAAATTATAAGGGAATACTTTTTCCGTTATCGCAAATGAATTTTTAGCGAATTTTCAAAAAAAGAAGAACAACTAAATACTCGAGATGGTTAATTTTGGAAGGCTACCACTACCCATTGGAACCACTTGAGGTTTGTATTTCTTCAAGTCAACTTGAAAACACCTCGGCTCTATTATTGAGTTTTTATTTATATACTTTTAACGGTTCAAAACCTACAGCTCTTTAAGCAAAAAAAATCATTTTGGAACCACTATGCATTCGTTTGCCCAGATATTCTTAACATTTTGTTTGTTTCCTCCAATTTTTTATTTCTAAACATAAATTATGAGTCGAGAGTTATTTATTCGTTTTATATTAACGGACTGTAGTTTTCGTTGCCTTTTTATGTAAATTTAATATATTTTGATCTAAATAAAAAATATGAAAAGTGCGTGTCCTTGCCTCATTGCTGTAGGTTAATGTTTTCCTTTGTGTTTATTTTCTGCACAATGGGGTCAATGTGAAACGAATTTTGAATGGTAGTATAGGATACCATTTACATAGCGTAAGGTAGCTTTATAATAACAGTAATTTAGTATTCCGTATATAAGTTAATATCGAGGATTTAAAAATATAGAGCATACATATCGCATATGGTTTGTATCAATTATAAAATATTAATGGTTATTATCTGTCTTTCAATAGAAGTCAAAGAAAAAAGTCATATATATATTTAATCACTGTAATAAATTCAATAGCATTAAAACAGATATTGCACATATAATCTATAAATTTTATTTGCGATATATTATTGAACATTTTATTAAAGCTTTTCGCTTAAACTTTGAGATTACCTCAGATATCGGTCTCTATCTTTTGATATTCCGAATTGATTTTGCTGGTTTTAAATAAGAAATATCTCAGGACTGTAGTAAATACTCACGACCAATTTCACTGAGCTGTATTCTATGAGGGGGCTTAAATAAGAAGTATAACGCAATATAGACCGATATTATCTTATTATTAACATACATTTCAGATAGCCAGATCAATAACTGTGCGGAATTCCAATAGAATTGTTGAAAATTAGAATATTTCCAGGAACGAGTCCTAAGTTTAAATTGCAGCGAAATATGGATTGATATTCGAACTTATCACATATGTAAGAGAGTGAGAAAAATAATCGTGACGATTTTAAATAAAATTGTTTAATATTCATATAAGAGTTTTGTAAGCTCTTACCCATTGTCCGGGAAGGGGATTTATAAGCGAGCTATAGCAAAATATGTATATAAAGACAGTAAGAGAAATCATTGCGCCGAATTTTAATAAAGTTTGGTTTTTAATTACTAAAGTGGGAGGCAAACATCCGTGACAAATTTCGCTGCAGACATTACAGTATTTGATATGATGTAAAATGATTCGTTCTTGGTGCTACATACGGTATGGCAAATGTGAAATATCTTCCTAATCACCTTTAATCGTTTGACTATATTGATAGAAGCTGAAACTGAAACACTTTATAAAAAAACATTAAGAGAATTTCCCATATACCCCTATACACCCCACCTATATTCTTGAAGAATGTTAAATAAAATTCTAATGAAATCAATCGAAAACAAGCAACAGTTTTATAGTAGGTCTAGACCGACTATGAAATTCTCTACGCGACATTATTGGTTGTGAATAACTGTCACACTTCCAAGTGATTTTTTGGTTTAGTATGGGACTTATGAAAAATAATGGACCAATCCTCGTAGAAATTAACACATCAGTTTAGAATTTAATAAGACTTGATATTATGGACTAAAAATCACATTCCGGGGGATATTTCTATGGGACCTACATCAAATAATGGACCGATTATAACTTATTTTTTCTTTGGAAATGCCAAATCTCATTCAGATATCTTCAAAACTGCAACCTGTACTTTGCGAGCAAGCTTTATATGAACAGCCAACCGGGTGAACGGATTAGCTTTTCACTTCACTATTTGCAAAAATCTGCGCAAACGCATAATACCCTCAGTAACTGTGGTGGTATACGGTATAAATAGCAAAATTGTATTTCGTTATGTCATAAATCCACAGCAACAGTGAACAGTTGTTAAGGTGTTTTGGGGTTTATTTTCAGTTCTTCTCTACCTAATTTTTCGTTTATTATTTAATATGTCTTTTGCTTTTTTGCTTTCTACTCTTTAAAAACTATATTTATAGAGATTAAATGAGAGCATTAAAGAGGATGTTGAATTATTTCTAAAAGAGAAATAAATAAAATAAAAACGAAAAGGAAAATAAAATTACTATTATTTTTACAGGTCATTTATAATTTTTATCACGCGAAAAGTAGACTCCATGAACTTCTATTAATAGAAAATAATGAAAATAATTGGAAATTTAATATGGTCGTTTATTGTTGCAAATAATCCAGTAAATACTTAAATAGAATTTAGTATTAAGGAAAAGGAAGTAATGTTCTACGATTAAATTTAACTTATTTCAATTTGTTGGAATTATAACGGTTTTATGCGATAAACCCGATGAATATATTAGAAGTTAAATAATGTTATTTTATTCGGCCTCCCACCTAGATGCTGGGCATACACATGACTTTGTAATATTCTTATACCAACAAAAATTTGTTATACCTACACATACGTTTACTTATGTGCACACACAAATTAACCAATATAAAAAGTTGCTGAGGCAAAGAGTAATAATGAGAAAAAGAACACATTTCACATTTTTGACTTAAAGAACCTTCTACTGATTCGATTCCGACCGATTCATTGCCAAAAATTTTGAAATATTTTAAAATACTTGATCCTATTCACATAGGCACGAAAGGGTGGCCCAAAACACTCTTTCTGGAAATAATAAAACCAATGAAAATTTTTCAGCGAAATTTTATATGGACATTTTTGAGGTGTGTTCCAATTGAACTGCCAATTTTTTAATCGCGGGTAATTTTTTCAAATCCGTAAAATCTTATTTATAACATGACTGATACATATTTTTATAGACACATATAATTTTTTTCTATTTGTACTCTACACCACCGGAGATGGCTGAGGTATTATTCTCTTGTGCAGATCTTTGTAACGAACATAATCACTTTCTGAGTTGATTTAACCATGTCCGTTTGTGCGGATGGCTGTGAGGGTGCTGTAATTGTTAAGTTGCCTCTTATTGAGAAACCTCAACTTTACGTTTGAATGAGAACAACAAAGATTAATGTTACATTTTTTCGAGTCCGCCTGTGTAATGCCTTACGCAACATTGTTGGATCTAAATAATTGCTACGAAAAATTTATGAATGGTCCTCGTATAATTTTTCTTATTTATGCTTTTGTGTGCAATATAATATTACGATACTAATATTTATAAAAAATTCATGCGTTAAAAAAGGAATTTGTTGGAGGACTAAACGGAGCTAGAAAAAAATTATCGACCGACACTCATATAATTTCGCGCAGAGATTTTATTTTGTATTAGTAAGTTGTTGATGCTCAAAATACAGTATAGAGAAAATCGTTTAAAATTTGCACGAATGTCTATGAATGAATGGAGAGAGTTTCCACTCCTCTGTAATTTTCCACGACGACAACATTTGATATCAAAGGACTTTCGGATGTCAAAACATTATTTCGGTGGTGACATTTTCATGATTTAGGGATCATTTTCTGCAGTTGGTAACGTATCTTTAACGGAAGATAATGATTTGCTTTTCTAAAAAATTTTGGTCTTTTAAAAATTGTTAATAATGCTATAGAGACTGATAAACATAAATTTGGAATACAAATGAGCTTTTTAGTTAACAATATTTTAGATAAAATCTTAGTCGATTTAATCGAAATATGATTTGCTTAATAAATATTTTTGTTTAGTTTTTTTAATTTAACCATAACTAATTGTGACCCGAGGTGTTCAATATGGGATTCTGTGGAGTTTCCTTCGTTAAGTACACAAAGTCCAAGCTTAAAAATGGAGAACACATTGGCTATCAGAGCGTGAAATTTATTTAAAATCGGACAAGCCATTTCATTTGAAACATTTTGTTAAAAATTTTTCTGCCACAAAATATAGATGCGTATGAGTTTTTTTTATATGTCAATTATATTAAGTATACGCTTTGTATATTTAATATGAAGCAAAATTTATATACTTTTATACTCTGGGTTTGTGCAGAAATTGTAACGGGAAAAATGTGACTACCATTTTTAACTATACCGTTAGACATAGGAACACTTTCTGAGTCGGTTTAACGATGTCCGTCTGTCCGTCTGGTCGGCTGGTTGGCTGTCCATGTAAACTTTGTGAAATGAAATGCTAGTCGCACTTTTAAAGATACCTTAATGCAATTTAGCATGTGTCATTATATTAGTCCTAGACGACTATTGAAATTGACGATAATGGGTCTACTATTTGAACTAGCCTTCATACAAATGTTTTTTTCTTAATGGAGATTTTAGGTCACAGAAATCCTAAATGTAAAGCGATTGTAATTAAATTAAGCACAAATTAATTTTATTGTAATTAAAAACAGTGTGCCAATTTAGGATCGGTCTATTATTTTTCATGGGAACCATACAACCCCTCTTTCAATTATCACTTTAAAGAGCTTATATATCATTTCATGCATCGCTAATTTGCTGCAAGATCGTCATAACTAAAAATTCGCAAGTTTTGCCTATATTATAGTTTATTAATTATTTCTAGTAATAAAGCGTTATTCCAAATTACCAAAAAAATAGTTTTCGTTTATGGATTCCAGTAAAAATATTTCTATCAAAAAACGAAAAATATCGCTACAGAAAAAATAGGTTTATTGAGTTATGACTATTTTGCAGCAAATGAGCGATACGTTTATTATAACATTTAAAAATTCGTTATTAGTTGTCATTTTATTTTCAGAAACTTTTTTCTGTTTTAGTTTTTCATAACTATTTTTATGATACTGTAAATAGTATTTTTTATGATTTTTGCCTTTAATTGCAAAATTGATGATATAATTTTATGTACAGACAGAAGCAAAAAATGTTTACTTTTATTTGACTAAAATGTGTTTGAATATGTGTTTTACATTTGACCATAACTATTTAAATATGTAACATATGGTAATAAACGAAAGTGTTATCAAACTTAATTAAACTATAAAAATTAAAAAGACAAGGTAAAAATTACAGTCGGTCAAGCCCGACTATGTAGTGGCCTATACAACATTGTTGGGTACAAATGTCAGCTATAAACATTTATGAATGGCTCTCTATAATTTGCTTTTCTGATTTGGGACAAAATGTGGTGTGAAATTTTATGTGGTTTATGTGAAATGTACGAGATTGAAAAGAATTTCTCGCATAATATTGCAGATCAGTTTAGGATATCATAAGACTTACTTTGGTTGAATTTCCTTAAAATTACTTTATATTTATGAATCGTGTGAACTTAAACACCTATTTCGGGAGGACATTTGTATGAGAGCTACCTATGACATTCTTCCAAATATGACCAATTTCAATAGGCTTTATTCTGGGGTCAAAAAATTATATGTACCCAATTTCATCATGATATCTCAAATACCTGTATAGTGTTCACAACGTTTACATGGACAAACAAACAGACGGATGTACAGACATCGATAAATTGACTCGGAAAATGATTCTGATTAGAACGTTATACTTTATAATGGTTATTACACCATTTTTACCATATTTTTCAAACATCAGCAAACATGCATAATACCCCAACCACCAATGGTGGTGTAGGGTATAATGAAATGAAATAAAACCGAAACTAACCAAACTGAACAAAAACAAAGTTTGTAAAAATATAAATGGCAAAACTAAACCATAAACATCAGCCACTAAACGTAAATAATAAATATGACTAACTCACATACATACATACACACATACATACATACATACATACATACATACATACATACATACATACATACATACATACATACACATACGATAACAAGAGTGATAGAGCGAGAATGGCTAAAATCAAATTACAATATGTGATGTTTTACATAGATAAATTTTCATTAGTTTGATCATTCGAATATTAAGTTGATAACTTGTCAATGTCCACAAAGGAGAGAGAAGGTGAGAGGAGAGAGAGAAAAATGAACATTAAAATTGTGGCCAACTGGATGTAATAAATATGTTGTGTGCAAAAAAAAAAAAAAAAAATGGTAACAGTAATAAACCGATTAATGGTTACTTGTTTTAATTTCACAAATAAATAAGAAAGTAAAAGAGATATGTTAACTTTATCACTCCATGTGTAATTAAGGTATGGAATCGAAAAATTCTTAACATACATATATAATTTAGTAAAAGAAAAACCCCTAAACTTACACTTTTAGTTAAAATCACTAATGATGAAATTTTGAAGCTTTTCGAAAATACCTCCTTCAACATTTTTATAGGGGTTTTTAAAATTTTTCACTAAAAATGAAATTTTTCACTAAAAAAATTCATTTTTTCACTAAAAATTCAATTTTTCACTAAAAAATTCATTTTTTCACTAAAAATTCAATTTTTCACTAAAAAATTCATTTTTTCACTGAAAATGCAATTTTTCACTAAAAAATTTATTTTTCACTAAAAATGCAATTTTTCACTAAAAAATTCATTTTTTCACTAGAAATGCAATTTTTAACTAAAAAATTCATTTTTTCACTAAAAATTCAATTTTTCACTCAAAATTCAATTTTTCACTAAAAATTCAATTTTTCACTAAAAATTCAATTTTTCACTAATAATTCAATTTTTCACTAAAATTTAATTATTCACTGAAAATTAAATTTTTTACTAAAATTTAATTCTTCACTAAGAATTCAATTTTTCACTTAAAACTCAATATTTCACTTAAAATACATTTTTTATAATTAAAAATTAAAAAAAAACAAACGAATAATAACAACAAAACGTGAATTAAAATTCAAATGTTGACTTAAAACTAATTTTCGCTAAATTTAATTTTTCTCTTAAATAAAATTGTTTACTAAAAATTCTATTTTTTATTATGAATTTAATTTTATAAAAAATTTTCATTCGTACACCAATACAAGAGGTTTGAGTATAATACATTTAACCAGTGTGCTACCACCGATTTAAGTATACCATTAGACTCACAATCACTTTCTGAATCTAATTAACGTTATCTGTCTGTCCGTCTGGATGGCGGGCTTCCATATAAACATTGTGTGGGAAATGCTTCTATTAATGCATGTTTCATTATTTTGGCTCAAGTTTGACACTTACTGTCTTAAGTTAACTTTATAATTGTAGTTGCGACAGAAGAAGCCAATCATTTGTTTACAAAAAAAGCTACATACATTCATATGACTTAATACGTCTAGATATTTTGGGCGAATTTGGCATCACATTACTATGGTAAAGAAGCCCTTGAAAGGCACAAGAATTATAATATGCCCGGATTATAAACTGCCCGGACCTAAAACCAATGGAGAGATATTGGGTTCTTGTTAAAAAAATATTAGAGCAAATTTATAGAAAGCAAAAACCTAAATGAAAAGACTACCGGCAAAGGTTCAAAATTTCATTCATGTTTCGTAAAAATAATTTCAATCAAATAAAGAACTGATGGTTTCATTTTTGTTAACATATATGTATGTTAATAATTTTTCGACCTTACTCTTTAATCTAGAAGATTTATGTAACCAGAAACTGCTTGTCAGGAATCAACTTCCTATAGTGTGTTTGTCTCCCTACAAAAAATTTAATCACATACTTTGTGGTCCGGTTCTTAATAATATTACGTCTGTGCACTGTTGAAGGGTATTACAAAGTCGATGTAAAAAGATTATTATCCCTTACATTTGTTTTGATAAGTGGCGCTCAAGAGTTTAAATTCTTTTTGAAAATCTAATTTTAAATACTGTTTGCTGTACAAAATTTTCTAAACTCAAGTATCAATAGAACAAACATCAGGTAAACTTTACCGCTTCAAATTTATTTGTAAAAGTTTAAGTAATAAAATTTTAATTCGATTTTTCATTTTATTTATTTATTAAATTTCTTCGAACGTTTTTTATTTTTCTTACCGCAAATAATTTCTTGAAACGTGTTTAAAATATATTTGTTAATATTATTTATATTATTTCTTTTATTTTTTCATTTGTCCTCAAGATTAACAGATTTTTTCCATGCGGGGAGGTGTGTTGAAATCTGTAAGCGACAATAAAGTCAGGACTCATAAAAACAACTGTTAACATCATAGAGAATTTGGAGGGAGAAGAGAAAATAAATTTAAGTACTCTTCTCATTTTAACAATAAAACATTAGCCACAGACGTGCAAATCTATATTTAATAGTTATTTATTACACTTCCAAGGTAAAACTTTATTGTATTTTGCCAATATTTATGGCAAAATTCCTTTTTTTTTTGCTAAACTTTTTCGTTTTCGTAAATAAAAATATTTTTTGTTGATTTTTTTGGGGGGAAATGTATTCCGAAACATTTTATACACTCCACCACAAGTGGTGACGAGGGTATATTAAATTTGTCATTCCGTGTGTAACGCCAGAAAGGAATCATTTTAGACCTCATAAAGTATATAAATATTCTTGCATGAAATTAAAATCTATGTCGATTTACCTATGCCCGCAAGTCTGTCTGTATATCTGTTGAAAACATTCTCAATCTTCATCCGAATTCAATAAAATTTGGCTACATTGTTTGTTATTATCCTTAGCAGTTTCCAATATATCGGCTCATTGGCAAAAAAAAAATTATAGAATGAGGGTGAAATTATGGTGAAGGGTATTTTAGCTTCGGCACAGGCGAATTAGTCTTTTACTTTTCTTATTTTTATACCAATGAAAATTTTGGTGTTTTAATGTTTCTACGTTTGTTTTGTTAGTTTTAATAAACTAAAAGTTAGTTAAACACATGTTTAGTTAAAATGAAAAGGAAAAAAAAGCAACAAAAAATGATAATAAATTTCAAACTTAAATATTTCTGTTTGTTCACAATACAAAACAAATAAATGTGTTATATTCGGTTATGCTGAATTTTCAATACCCTTCACAGTTAATGAAGTAAATACATTATGTTTTGTACATTTATACTAAAACATGCACTCACAGATACATACAACACGTAAAAATTTTTCTTAACTAGAGAGCTTAATGAGTCATTATTTTGGTTATATTTTTGGCTATAACTTTTTTCTACTGAACCGTTCTTAGCGTTACACACGAAACGAACAAGTTAACATACCCTCTTCAATACTTGTGGTGGTGAGGGGTATACAAATTCAAACCAATTAAAAATGCTATATTCGGCTATGTCGAATCTTTAATATCCTCCACTTAAAATGAGTGTGAGTATATGCGTTGTGTTTCCTACATATACACTCACACATAACTCACATTGGTATATTCTTAGTACCCGTTGTTCTTAAATATAATACGGAACACTTAATGAGTCCTAAAATTAGTTATATCTTTGGATAATTTTTGTAATGATAATAAAGTACATTTAATTTTATATTACGCCATTATCTTATTCTAGTTTTCCAATTTCTAATTGACAGTTTTTGAAAAATTCTTCTCTGAAACTTTGAGGTTGCCTCAGATATTGGGGTATGTCTTTTGGTATACTAAACCGATTTTTCCGATTTTAAATAAGAAACTACTAATGAATATAGCAATTACTAAGGACAAATTTCATTGAGTGACGTAAAGACAGACGAACTGATGGAAGTACAGACGTATAGACAGACACACAGACTCAGAATCAACTAAATCGAAAAGAATACATATACATTATGGTATGTTAGATACCTTCTTAGCGTTACACACGGAACGAAAAAGTTAATATACCCTCATCACCACATGCGTTGGTGTAGGGTATAAAAATTAAAAAAATGAATAAAAATTATAAATGAGTTTGAAAATCAAAGGTTAAAACGAAATTCATAAATTTCGAACATTATTTTGTTTTTAATATTTTATAGGAAAATATGATTCGGTAGATAAAAGTAAAATTCATAAAATTTGTAAATTTTAGTATTAGAAATATTGACCAAATTGTGATGTAACCATACAATAAAGCAGAAAGTTATTAATGACTTCAATATTGAGCATAAAGTGAAAAAATAAATTTTGCAGCAATAAAAATGCTAAATTCGTCTATGCTGAATGTTAAATACACTGCATCATTTCAATTTAAATTAAACTGGAAGACGAAATTTTTTGATACTTTTTTCTTTTATATACTGACATTTTTATAAATGATTCCTCAAATTTAAAACCCTATTCCGGGAAGGAACTTTACATGGGGGTATAGTATAATGGAGATAATTTTCACTGTATATATTGAATGGACGGTATGACATACTGGTGTATCAAAATGTTGCACATTTAAGCGATTTTTTTTGGCGATTACTGAGAGAGATCGAAAATATATACGTATATGTTTAATAAAAACAAAACCACTGCACCTTGAGTTTCAATATATTAATTGATTGAAATAACTATTATAATTAACAGTCGTTAGTGATAAAATGTTTCCATAACGTATTACGTATTAAAATGTTTCCATAACGTATTACAATAACTTCGTGCCACTTTTTTTGGACACCTTTTTTGTGCTCTTCAATTCTTTTTCTACAAGAACCCAATATCTCTCCATTGCCCTTAGTTCTGGGAATTTTGGATGTTTTGCCTCTGTTAGAACAAGTAGCATAAAATATGATTCTCGTGCCACTCAAAGGCCTGCTTACCTAGTGACAGGATGTCTTGGCAGGCCAAAAATAAGTGGACATATTATTAAGTCTTATGAATAAAAGCAGCATTTTTTTGTAAAATTTCCGTATTTATAAAACTCGTGGCTTGTAATACCAAGAACTTTTTCGGGAAATTCTAAATACTTTTGAAACTTAAAATTTTAAAAATCTACCAGAACATAAGTTTCGTCCTCTATTATGCAGCAAGAATACTTTTTTTTAGAAAACATGACTTCAATTTTCCTTCCTTTAATTTTCTGTCTTCCTGTCAGGAACTTTTTGTTTCTTGTAAGTTTTTAAACTTGCTTTAGCTTTAATTTTTTGAACCAATTAGTAAGAGGATGTGGTGGGACATTTTGGAAACACTTTCCATTTTTTTGGCTTATGAATATAATGTGGACTAGTTTATCTATCAGAACTAGGTTTTCTATCGATGGACAAAGTATTAATTTGTATGTTATTAAACGAACTACTGACATATTTTACAAAGGTAAGTTGCTCATATGATATCAAATAATACTTGGGTTAAAAGTTTGTACTTCTGTTTAGGTACACTTCACAGTGGCGTGGAATCTATTTTTTAAAAAGGACTTCAAGAATGTCCTTGTGGCATTTAAATATAGCGTTTGAGACCTGTATGCAAAGCTTACAATAAATACTGATTGATAGTTAAAAAGGTGGACATAAAAATCCACTCCTATTTTTAATTGGTCCTAGAATATATACTTGATAAGGTCTTAGATCATTTGTCGAAAGAACATAAAGCTTTCTCACCACTTTTGAATCATAATCTTAAGTTATGTCTTCCTACTTTCATTTTTTGCTTGTGTTTAAAGCATATTTTAATTTCAATATCTTAGAAATCATAATCCTCATAATTAGCAGCATTTTTATTATTTGACATAAATCAGTGTCCCATATTTTTAATCAGCATTTCATAAAACTTTGTTTGACATGATTTATTTTTCCCTTAAAAAAAAAACTCCTGCAAATAATCTTAACATTCCTAAATATATTTTTTTACGTAAAACTCATTAGAGTAATCCTTTCATAAGAATTCCTTAAATTTGTATCTTTTAATTTTTACCCCCGAAAAAAGCAACACTTTTTGTTGTTCGCTTTTGCTTACTTTTGTACCCTCCACTATCATAAGTGGTAAAGAAAGGATGTAATAAGCTTCTAATTCCGTTTGTAACGAGGAAATATCTCAAACCCAATAATGTTTATATATTTTTGTATCAAATCAAAATTTGATTTGATTTATCTAAATCCGTCTGCCTGTATATCGATCTGTTGTTGACAAGCTCACACCTACAATAGTTGACAGATCTCAGATTCCTGAAAAGATTCCTATTTAAAACCAGCAAATTCGGTTCATTATTATAAAAGATATAGACTGAAAAAACTTTTGGAAAATTCTTAATTATAAATTGACAAATTAGAACGAAATTCTTCCAAATATTAAGCCATTTATTACCATTCTGAAGTTATCAAAATCGGTTCAGTAAAAAAAATTATAGCAAAATATAAAACAAATTTTGTGACTCACTAAGTGTTCCATGTTATATTTAAGGAAAACTTTTATATATTGTAGACGTCTGTGAGTGTGTATGTACAAAACATGACGTATTTATTTCACACGCATTTGTGTTGGAGGGTAGTGAAGATTCGACATAGCCGAATAGAGCATTCTTACTTGTATCATTTTAGCTTAATCTCTTTAATTACTTTACTTTAGTTAATGTTTTGTTAACGTTGGGTTTATCTTTTGATATAATTTTTTTTATAAATTTCTGTCTTTTTTGTATTTTTGTCTCTTTAATATGAGTTGGTTGTATGTGTTGGTATTCTGATATTTTCTCATTTTATTTTTGTTCTCGGAAAGTTTTTAATGCAACAGATGTTTTTCCAAAAAAGTTTTATGAAAATCCCTTTTTTATGTTTTATTTTATTTCTATAATTTTTGTTTTCCCAACGTTTTTTCTTTTTCTCCTTTTTTTGCAAGTCTAATGCACAGATTGCAATAACGTGTTTAAATAGGATACTTAATTCCCTCTTTTTCTTGAAGGGGAAAAAACTAAGAAGGGGAAAGAAAAAGAAAAAAAACAAACAGCCAGAAGTGTAATTAAATGTTATTTAAATAAAGCTGGAAAATATGTATTACCTACACATGCAAAAAATCGAGGAAAAAAGTTATGGGCGAAAACACAATTGAGAGGCTTCTAGAAAATATTGGACAAAATGCTACTAGTGTTCATGGTAAAACCACCTTATTTTAGAAGTACTCATAAACGACTTTGCAATAATTTCCAGAATTAAAATTAAGGCTGAAAATTGGTAGAAAAAATTTTACTCTAAGAAGAGAAATGTTTTTATACATTAATTTTGTCTCATATTACAAATATGCAATTAATTTGAATTTATGCTATAAACTAAATCAATCTCATTCTATGTTTGGCTATAGCTCCTATAAAAGGCCCCCTTTTCCGTAAAACGGTATTGTGCTTATAAAAGTCTTAAATATAGACAAATTTGATTGAAATTCGACACAATCTATTTCTAACTGGTGTTTTATAACCGTAATAATTTAGTACTCATAAGGACTCATCTACAACCCCATAAAATAAATTCTTGTACAAATCAGCTCAGTCCATTTTGTAATGTCCATCTGTCTGTTCGGCTATAAGACATATTCTCAAGTCTACATTAAGGATTCCACTATATTGAAAGAGTAGATACCAGCTCTTACGATTGTTTTTAAGTAATGCCAACAGGCTAATCACCTATTTAGTTGGAACACAAACCAGTGATAGAAACAAAAACAAAGCAAAAAAATTAAACCAGTTTTTTTTTTGGCAACAATCTTTAGCACACGAAAAGGAACACGTATAACACAATATAAGCTTCATGAAGCTTAAGACTTCCACAGTTAGGAAATCAGATGAGGTTATAGAGATCGAAGTCTTTAAACTCACTTTAAACACATTAGATGGGGTAATCATGGCTCGATTGAAGAGTAGAGTAAAACATATTACCACAATAGAGTGTTATGCCCTAACGAAAGATGTAGCGAATACTAAAAAGGGCGAAATACTAAAATGACGCTTAATTGGTCTTTCAAATAGGATATATTACAATATTCAGAAGTGATTTCAAAGCGAAGATAGGAAGTGACAACACTAACAACAGCAACGTTAATTGGAAACTTCGAATGTGGATCGAAGATAATTGAATAACAAAGGAATATCTGAATTCTGCCAGATATTTTAGCTCGTCATTGGCGTCTGCCTCTCCCCGCAAAAAGAAATTCAAAAGGAGAAGGTGCTCTATGACAGATGTCACAAATGCAAGAAGTGGTGACATCGGAAGTGACCATGAGCTCTTCACAGGAGAACTTAAAATAAAACTGAATTTCCAAAAACAAAATAACGACTACCTGAAAGATTGCAATAACTGGAAAGGAGTTCCTCTGTTTAACACCATTGAAAGAAGGTTTTTAAAATAAAACACAGGCAGTTATTGCGTAGATCAAACTTACACCTTACATAGCATACTACTGGGTACAAACTGTTTATAAAATTCTAGAAAACCTTCAACACCATAAAACAAACGGCCACATGGAAAGCATTAGGAAGAAAAGAGTTCGACAGAAGATAATATGAAATATCAAAACTCTGTGGGAGGATGCTGTACTCTTCATGCTGTTCATGTTCATGAATGGATGCTGTTCTTCACGTTGGCAATGTCAGCCAACTTTTCAAATAGTTGCTGGAGTAAAACATCATCATCTATTCAGCATCTTGCTACATGATATAATGAGGAATCTGAAAGTAAAGCACAAATCAGAAAGTACTCGGAAAATATAACCAGAATGGCACTGAAGTGGAATCTTCAAGGTTCAAGAATCTGTCCAAGAAAAACCTGGAAAAGTTCGATAGTCCAAGTTCTAGGATAACGTGGGAATCGAAATTTGGACTGGATATTAGAAATATTCCTCAGTTTTGTATTTAAAATCGACAATATCGGAAAAAGAACAAAGTTATAGGCCGACACATTTTCTAAAATTTAGAAAAAACAATAATTAGATTTAGAAATAATTTCACCATAAAGGGCAGCTACATACACCTTATCTCTTCCAACACAAAAAAAAAAAAAAACAACAGCTCTACTCATGTGGATAACTCTAACAGTTTAAATGTTATAGAAATATTTCCGGAAAAAGTCGACTTGGTCACACTTTATCAGTAGCAATTTTGGAGATATATAAATGGAAGGTATTATTTCGCGCTAGAAAATAATACATGAAATGGGACATGTTCGTTGCAATATAGCTGCTGCACAAATATATAAAAAAAGACCTTTACTCCAATACAGAGCTAATTTCGAAAATCACTTTAAAGCGCATATATCTCAGAAAATATTGATTATATGAAAGTAAAAAATCGAAAATTATTTCACGAGGCATAAATCGTCCGTATATATTTGTGTCATTAAAGTACTTTTAATTATTGTGGTTTATACAATTGAAAATCATAAAATTTTGTTTACGAGAGTAGTTCCTGCGTCGCCATGTAGGGAATTCTATAGTCGGTCAAAATGACTATTACATTTTTAGTTTTAATTATTTTTATATGGCAGCGAAATACTTTTGCTCATACATTTTTGTGGGAATATTAAAGGCAGGTAACCAATTGTATTTTAACAAAAATTAAATTATGCCGAATGCTTCAACAAATATTTTATATTCCCATTTTTCTAATTTACATATTTTTCACTTTATATACACTTTTGTTTTATTTGTCAATCCTTTAACCACTAAAAGTAATATTTTCCATTATAAATTTTGAATAATTCAGAAAAGAAAACATTAAACACGGCTTTAGAAATTTGTTTAAATAATTATAAAATTACATAAGAATGTACATATGTAAATCGCTCATTTGCTGCAAGATCGTCTTAACTCAAAATTCGCAAGTTTCGACTTAACATCAGTAGTTCATAGTTAATAATAAACTTTATGCTTTACATACAGCAGACAGGATTTCTACAAAAATATGTATATTATGCCAAATGTATAATTCCGATTCCGGTTGCGCATCGGTGGTTTATATTACAGATTTTTCTAAACTTTCGAAAAATTAATCAAATATAAAGTTTTCATTCATGAATTACAAGAAATATGTTTCTGTTAAAAAACTTAAATATATTTTAAAATTTGATTTTTTGAGTTATGTCTACCTTGCAGCAAATGAGCGATATATGTGAAAACAAAACTCTGTTTACCTGTTTTTGTCTTCAGTTTATTTCAATTAACATTAAGTCTTCTTTTCTCCAAGTTATCAGTTGTTGGATACAGCCTCCTTATTAAGTTACATAAACAAAAGGAATAAAGAAACAATTAAACATTTATAGTCGATCATGTAGTACTATTTAATACCCTTTGTTGGTTATAAATGACAGCTATGGAAAATTTATAAACGACCTTCGTATAATTTTTTATTTATAATTAAGAAAGAAGTACATTATTGTGATACTGACATTTATGTGAAATTTATACCTTTGAAATTGATTTTTTTGACGGGTTATAAGAAATGAGGGCCAACCCTCGTTTAATTTCAAACATTGATTTATAATTCATTATCTTAATTTGACAATTGTTATTTCAATACCAACGTATATGTGAGATTTATGCCATTCAATGTAATATGTGCTAGAAGGCTTGTTTGGGCCTATGAGAAATAATGGACCAACCCTCGAATAAATTGGCACATCGATTTAGAATACTATAACCGCCTTATATTGAGGACTTTTACTATTACAAACCTCATTCTAGGAGGACATTTCTGTGGGAGTTACCTGAAATATTTGATCGAATATGACCAATTTTAATGGGCTTCATTCATAAAATAAATTTCATTAAGTTGTATCTAAAACTGCGAGCGGTAGATTATTCACAATGTTTATATTATGGATAAAGATCGTTCGATCGACTCAGAAAGTGATTCTCAATCAAACGGTATACTAAAAAGTGGGTGTTACTACATTATTGTCTGTATGTTACAAACATCAGCACAAACGCAAAATGCTTCAACCACCTACGGGCGTAGAGAATATAAAGGTAAAACAAAACAAGTAAGAATGCTATATTCGTTTGTGCCGAATCTTAAATACCCTCCACCACTACTAGGTTTAAATTTAAATCCATATATAGCTAAATCTATGGCTAAATCGTTGTTTAAATGCAGTCACCTTTGTTGAAAAAATTAGAAATTTGTTTTTTGGAACTTTGAGGTTGTCAGGTGTATAGTTTTATCGGCTCAGATTTTGATTTCATGCAAAAATTTATATACTTTATAGAGGCTGAGAAATTCCTCCTTGACGTTACACATTGAATGACTATGTTAATATACCCTCGTCACTTCTTGTGGTGGTGGGGGTACAAAAAGATTTAATAAACAAAATAAAAACAAAACAAAAAAAAAGGATAAATTTCAACAAAAAGTGATTTTTACTGTTAAAATATAATTTCTGGCAAAACAAATATCGTAACATTACATCCTTTTTATTTTTTAATTTACTCAGGCATAAATCCTTTAAATATTTTATATCTTTCATACTTTTATCGTTATAGCATTAACAGACACATATACACATTAAAAAGGTAACAATTGGCGAAGGAAAAATATTAATATATAAAACAATTTATGTTTATAAATATACATATATATTTAAATATATGTATATGCATGTATGTTAAACCCTCATATATATGTATATATGTGTGTATTGAAATATGCTTTTTTTTGAAAAAAAATTATCTTTGTTTATTTCCTAAAAAAAGGATTAACACATTGTTCATTTGACAACTGGTTGGTTGCTTTGTATTACTAAAGCATGACAATTTAAAAGGCTGAAAATAAAAGCTTTTACATAATTGCCATTAAGCTGCACAGTGAGTTAGAAGTTTTGGAAAGAAAATAAAAATTAATTGGAGACAACTCATTATGAACACATAAAAAGGCCGAAATTAAATTTAAACTTGTAATACGTTAACTCAAACGAAGGACTGAATTTGATTATCAAATTATCTCTATAAATAATTCTATAGAAAAAATACAAAAACAAAACGTTTTTTGGAAAAAATTCTATTACTTTTAATAGTTAAATTTCACATGTTTGGAACCGGACTCTCTGGTCAAAACGTACGGCCCTTCGAAATTGATCACCTATGGTATGTAATTTTTTGTAAGTTTCTTAATAATCATTTATGAATTCAGGGAAATTATTTTTTTTGTTAATGATAGTCCATGTATAGCATTCACAAGCAATTAGCGTCTACGAGCATAACTACGTACCTGACCTCCAAAATCACCTCTATCCATGTAAATTCATAAATTAAGTTAAATTAAATAAAGTCAAATTAAATTAAATTAAATTAAATTAAATTAAATTAAATTAAATTAATTAAATTAAATTAAATTAATATCAGTCCAATATAGCAAATAGATCCTCTAGAATAGAGCTTTTAGCTCATAAAAGTAAAAAATGACTTGAATGACAATATTCATTGTTTTTATAAAGAAGTATCACACTAAAGTGCTTATATCCGTGTAATAAAATAGCTGTTGAATTGGCTCGAACTTTGAGAGATCTAAATACAATGACCAAAGGCCTAATGACCAAAGGACTTAATAACCAAGGCTCTAGCTTACGGAATGAAGTTTCAAGACTTGCGACTTCTTGATGCCTTGTGGGAATGTCTGAAAACAGTCCCCTTTTGTCAGGAATAACTGTTGAAAGTTAAAATTTTTTAATCCTTTCCCCATCTTTTAATCATCTTCATTTTTGCCATTATTCAATCATATTTTTAAAACAAAAACCAATTTCATTTAAACCATAAATCTAGAACATAGATGCGTATGAGCTATACAAATCAATTTTATAATTAAGTATACGCCCGGTATACCAACTTAGCTATATTTGGCTATGATACATCATAAGTGCATTTGATTAAAATATGTTATGAATCGTACATATACTTTGACATATATACTCACAGACGTATAGAATACATAAAAATTTTTCTTTATTATAACACAAGACCACTTAATGAGTCATCAAAATAGGTCCATTTTTAGCTGTAACTTCTTTTCTAATGCACTGATTTTGACAATTTATGGTACAATATTGAAGTATATATAACTAAATATTATGGCAAAATTTCATTATATCTTGTTGAATTATAATTAATAATATTTGGTAAGTTCTTCCCTTGAAATTAGTGGTTGACTCAGATATCGTTCTATATCTTTCAACATACTAAACCGCTTTTGATGGTTTTAAATAAAAAAACTTTTCAGGATTATAGAAAATATTCAAGACAAATTTATTGTTATTATTGTGGATTTTAGCGTGTCAATGGCAGATGGAAATAGCAAAATCGACACAGATTTTGATTTGATGATCTGAAATGATTCCTTCATAGCTTTATACATGGAATGACAAATCTAATATACCCTCTTCATCACTTGTGGTGGTGGAGGGTATAAATATTATTTTATAGAAACTTTTGATTTGAAGAACTTGAAAGAGAATAAAGTTTATTTTTTCAAAAAAATAAAAGTGTTATAGTCAGTCATGCTCGATTAAGAAGTGAGATTGAACAATTCTTTTAAACTGTTTTTTTAAATCAAGAGCCCAATTTCTCTCCACTGGCCTTACATCCGGGTAGTTTGGAGTTTTTCTCTTGGTACAATATCTTGTACTTCTCAAGGACTTGTTTACCATACAGTAACAGGATGCCAAGTCAGGACAAAAATAAATGGATATAACATGAAGTCTTATGAGTAGAAGCAGTCTTTTTTGTAAGCATTTCTTGATGTAAATTTCGGTATTTATAAAGCCCGTTGTATCAAGAGATTGGCTTCTTTTGCCGCAACTGCATATTGCTTATCATGTCAAGAACTTTTTAGGAAATTTTAACTGTTCTTAGGTTCTGAAAATTTTTCTACATTCCCTAGTGAGTTACAGAAAATTTGCCACATCGTTTTTAGAATCATAAAGCTCAGCTGTGACAATATGAGCTGTAAACCCCATTGACATTTCATTAAAACTATGAATTGTATTTTGTTCATATTATTTACATGGAAAATATCGATCAAAAAAAGACATTCAGTGTGAAATGTTGTTCTTAAAATTGTTGGTAGCACAAGTTTTCCTGTCACTTACAACTTTTGCATAATCTAACTTCTTAAATTTCGTGTGATATTTCCCTATTATTTTGAACCCAACACAAAATTTGGACATAAATTGTATATGATTAGTTAGAATATGTGCAGGCAACAATTCAGACTCTGATTTTAAGTGGATTATGGGTTTCAGATTACCGTTAAAGTGTTAGTCTAAACCTTCTCTTTTCCAAATAGCAAAGGGTTTCAAAACACTTATTAGCTGATAATTAAGCTTTGAAAACCTCTGATAAATTAATGCCAAAAAACATCCGTTAAAGTGGTATTTCTTACTTTGGGTAATATTTGAGGGCCAAAATTGTGTCTTTCGATAACAGAAAATACACAGAGTTTACTTAAATAAAAAAAATTTGTATACCCTCCAATATTACCAGCAATGATTAAAGTTCTCCATTCCGTATGTAACGCCAAAAAGTGCAATTTTTAGAGATACCGCCTATGTGCTGGTGGATGATATAAAAATATTTGAAATATTATGGCTTCTGCACAGTGTATAGGTGGCAAAAGGCCCTAAAAGGACAATCACATTTGCTCTCGATACTGTAAAATGGTCCTCCCTAATACGTACATCTATTCATCAGGTGTATTATAGTTAGTCGGCAAAGTCATGTTTCCTTTTTATAGCCAGCAAGTGTATTGCAAGCAGACAGTAAGGACTCCATGATCACAAAATAAGTAATGGAATTAGAAAGTGTGCAGTGGGGAGACATTAAAAGAAATTCTTTCAGTTTTCCATATTCTGACTTTTTTTGCTTAAAAAAATAAGAAATAAAGAAATAAATAAAACTGAACAAATATTCAAAGTAATTAAAAAAGGATTAAAGGGGACAGGAAATGATAATGAAAAATATGCAAAATAAAAATTTTTAAGGAAAATATAATGAAAAATGAGGAAATATTACAAAAATGTACCAAAAAATTAAAAAAAATATATAACAAAAGTGGAAAGATAATTAATAAAGTCTTATATAATACTGAATAAAGCAACTGTGACCAAATTATATGAAAAGAAAAAGAAAAAATAAATTTATTTGGATTCAAAATTAAAAAAATGGAAGGAGAGAAAATAAAAAACAAGGGAAAACAACTAAAGTGTCAACACTTTTGAAAAATAAAAATCTTTAAAAAAATCTCCTTATATGGGTTTGAAGAATCTTCTATAGCAAAAAGACAGGAAGAAGTATAAATATGAGTAGAGGGAAGAATTCTTTAGCAGTCATATATCGAAGCTTTATCCCGTCTCTTAAAACTTTTGCATAAATAAACTTTTAACATTCGTGTGATATATTCCAATGTTTTTAAACTCAGCGCACTTCTGAGACATAAATTGTATATGATTCGTTAGAATAGATGTAGGCAGCGTTTCAGACTCTGATTTTAAAAGTTTTATGAGTTTCAGATTACTGCTGATGTATTGGTCTCAACCTCCCTTTTTTAAAGTGGAAAAAGGTTTTAAAACCGGGCTTATTGATTCCAAACCCGAGACTTGGGGTCCCATTAGCAGATAACTAACCTTTAATGAATGGATGGTATTTCTCACTTAACGCGTTAAAAACATTTTTATCAAATTTGTATTTCATTGGCAGTCATAAATCAAAGCTTTATCCTGAAAAATCAAGGAAATTTGGTAATGTGTGTTTTTAATTAGGAACTTCTAAAATCTAAACAGAGAATAACAAAGGATTTAAACTGAAGAAAATCGTAAGATTTTGAAGGAAATGTTTGGAACGACTTTGCTAAAATACACTTCACTTTACAAAATTCTAAAATTTTGTATCCCGTAATACTTTTACACCTTCAACAATCACAAGTGACCATTATTTCATTCATGCTTTGACATTCAATGTCATGTTAATGCCAAGAAGGAATAATTCAAGGAAATAAAGTATATATTCATTCAACAAATCAAAATCTGAGTCTATTTATCTATTTCCGGTCCATCAATTCCACAAAATTTGGTCAGATTTTTTGTTATTATATCAGTGTAATAACAACAAACGATATAAAAATCGATTGTGTTGGGACCACTATTTGAACAAGTTCAAATATAAGGCAACTTCTCGAAAAAGGGGTTTAAGCTTATGAAAATAATATTGATCAACTACTTTATAATTTGGCACACATTTTTCTTTAGCTGATTTGATACGTTTAATTGATTTCTCGAATATCGATCGATATAGCTGTCATACAACGCCCTTGCCGTAATAGGGGTTTAACAGTATAAAACACTAAAATATGACCAATTCCAAATTGATACTCGACAAAATTATTGTAATTAGTGTATTTAGTATACGGGAGATTTTAAGAATATATGTCCACACTTTGTTTTTATTCCCATAATAACCATTCTACCACCCTGAGGAATAGTGTTCCATATTTGTTTATAGTACCCATACATATAGCCTTTTAGGACTATGATTTTGAATAATGTATATACTTCAATATTTGGTTATAGTTGAAATAGTCACAATGCAGTATCGTTTTTTAAGATTTTAATTCCAGAAATATAAACCAATTTGAATAAATATAAAAATTTGAATAAAGTTCTTTTAAACACTATTTAGTGCGTAACGTTACCAACTGAAGGCAATATATGTGGGACAAGTTTAAAAACTAAAAATCAGGTTGCCTAAGATATTGGTCTATAGTTGAGAGAGTCAACAGGCAGATGGACCTACCTAAATTGAATGGGATTACAGAATAACCGCTTATGATGTTGGAGGCTGTAAAAACGGTAATGCGGTAATTAATGCTCAGTCGATTTTGAGAATTAAATAATCAGAAATAGATTTCTTTTGACAAAATTATTGTAATTTTAAAGTTAAATTAAGTAATATACCCGATGCGCTTTTCTGCACGAAAATTCTCCTCAGACCTATATCTCGAAAGAAAATTCACAACACGACGTGTATAGAAGAAGTAATTGGGACCAAATTCTTGCTGTAGAATATATTTAAATATTCAATAATCCAGTATTTGCTTTGTATCGGGACTCTCTATCCTCCTGGTTCTATTCGTCCTATATTTTGAGCAGGAAAACGAATTCTTGGAGAAGTAATCGTAAACAAATTTTAGAACTCTCGCTGTTGTAGCTCTTCAGATATTTTCACCTTAATACTCCCCATGTTACTATCCTTCCCACATTCCTGCCACTAAAAAAAGATTCTTGGGAAAGTATTTGGAACCAATCTGAATAATTTTATTAGGACCAAATTTGAAAATTCTCGCTGTTATATTTCTTTAGATTTTCGATATCAATATTTCAATCCATATTTGATTTGTATGGGGTTACCACTCCTCAAGCTCCTATCGAAATTTTTTATAGTCTATGTTACTTTCGGGTATATGGGGATTATTCTGTGATAATTTCAGCAAAATATGTCTAGTAGGTTAGCTGTCTATAAGTCCCAAACAAACGCAGATTAATTTTTATATATAAAGATTATACCTTCCAACATCATTTCAATTGGTGAAGAGGGTACATTAAGTTTGTCATTTCTTATGTAACACTAAAAAGAAATCATCTGAGACTCCATAATACACATATATATTATTGCCTCAAATCAATATCTGAGCCGATTCAGACATGTCCATCTGTCTGCCTGTCTGTTTTGGCACGCTCATTTCTACAGTAATCGACACAGTTCAATGAAATGTAGCCTGAGAATTTGTTATAGTCCTGAGAAGTTTTCTATTTAAAACCTGCAAAATCGGTGTATTAAATCATATAGACCAATATCTTAGACAACTTTTAAATTGAAGCGAAAATCTTTCGTAAAATTGTCAATTATAAATCGACAAAAAAATGAAATTTTGCAGATAATAAGTTATATGTACTACATTATCATTCCAAAAATTATCAAAATCGGTTCAGTAGGAAAAGTTTTAAAGCCAAAATAGAACTATAAAGTTATAGTAGAAAACGTAACTGATTTTATGATCAATAAAGTGATCCTGTTTTATGTTTTAAAAAATCCTTTATATATTGTATACATTTGTGAGTATATGTGTGCTTGTGTATGTACGAAACCTAATGTATTTACTTCATTGTGGAGGATATTGAATATTCGGGATAGTCGAATAGAGCATTTCTACCTGTTTTTGATTAAACTCTCTTATCAACTATCACTCGATTCCCCTTACGAATATTATTTTAATGTATCATTTTGCTATTCATACTTAAATCAATTGTATTTAACAACATTATTATACATACGAATTTATCTTACATATAAATATATATATTTCTTCACACAAAACATTTTGCCAAATTGATAGATTTTTTTAATTTAACAAAGTGAATAAAAATAGTCAAAAACAAGATATAAAAAATAAAAAATCTTCCCGAAAATATATATCGTAAGTATAAAGAAATTTATAAGAAAACTAACGAAATCCTAAAGCAACAACTACACGAGCAATCAAGTGGAAATTTTTCAATTTACAAATACAGATGTTTTGATGAACAACAACTGGTGTTGAAGGACTAAAAAGGAAGAAAATGCAAAAGAAAAAATAAATTCGGAAAATCGTGTAGAAAAAAAGAAATGATGGAAAAATCTACATCAATAACAAACAAATATATTATGTATGTGTCTTTGTATATGTCCTTTGTTAGTTTATGTGTGTATGAGTGTGTAAGAGTTTGTGTGTTATACTTGATAGTGTATGGATGTGTGTAAAAGGAAACGGAAAAGAAATTTATGGATTGTAAATAACAACAACTTTCACACATATTCTTAGAATAACAAAAGAAAAAAAACTGTATACAGAGTAAAATTGTTAAGGAACTTTAAAGGAGATTTAGGAAATTAAAAACATTTAAAATTAGAATTCTTAGAAAAGAAGAATTTTAATCTTAATTGAAAAAATGAAATTTATTTTAAAATGTGTCAATATTTTCTTATGATTTTTATTTATATTCTCCACTTTTACTTTAGGATTTCGTGAGTAACGCTAAGAAGAATCTATTAAAACCACATAATGAGTAAATTGAAATCTGTATCGATTTAGCTATTTTTCTGTATACGTCCCTCTATTTGTCTGTTTATCTTTTATTGACACCTACACATCCAAACGAATTATTTAGACTCAAACTAATTTATCGACATTGTTACAGAAGTTACAAAGTTATGCCGATATATGATACAGGATACAACAAACTAAAATGGATCATTTTTTATTATTTTTATAAAGGTCGGTAATACCATTTATAATATCAAGAAGGTCCCCTCAGACTACATTTCCTTGCATCAAATCAAAATCTTAATCGATTTAGCTAAGTCTACCTCTCTGTTCTTCTAAATGCCCATCTACCTGCTCTTGGCAAGCTAATATCGTTCTTAGCGGAAAATGTTACTTACTATCCCTCTTTTTGGATGGGGCTTGGGAAAAACTTTTTTTCCTTATCTCTGGAACTTTTAAATCTATAAAATTATTCAGACACCTCCGATATATCCTGTAATTGAAGCCTAAAATATCAAAATCGAAAAAAATCAAAAATTTTGCTGTTATGACTTTTATATGGTTATTATTATATATGATATATTTTTTTCATAATATCGTAAGAAAGATATTGGTACCAAACATATTTTATTTTATAAAGATTTCATAAAATCATCCATAAAAACTTTCTGCAAATTTTACAATTTCTTTTTGTAAGTTTCGTGATCCTATAATTAAATTTGTCTCACTTTTCACTTACTTACTTATTGTGTTAATATATAACTCATGCGCCTAAGTATTACTTGTTTTTGGTTTCTAATAAAAGACAACGCATAAAACAACAAAATTATTTTAATTAGTAGTCATGGAAATCATATGAAATTATTCCATCAACCACAGATTTATATATTATTAAAAAATTTAAAATTAAAAATACATGTTTTGCTTTTTATCCCTGTCAAAAGTTCAGTATTTTGTGAAATTTCTGCATTAGATTTTAATTTTGTGGGTAAAAAAAAAAGGTTTAAAAAAATGTTTTTCTCAAATTCAACTTAAAACTGGCAGCTGTTCTCTTTTGTTTATTTATCCATAAGTAAGTAAAACAAAAGTAAATTGAAAATTTTAAAATAAATATACACGTTTCGCCTTTTTGTCCATGAACAAAATTCTGTATTTTGCGAAATTTGTGTAGAAAATATAAGAAAATTTCAGATTAAAAAAATTGTTTTTTTCAAAAAAAAAAAAAAAAAAAAAAAAAAATTTAAAATAAATATACACGTTTCGCCTTTTTGTCCATGAAAAAAATTCTGTATTTTGCGAAATTTGTGTAGAAAATATAAGAAAATTTCAGATTAAAAAAATTGTTTAAAAAAAAAAAAAAAAAAAAAAATAAAAAATAAAAAACTGTTTCCTTTTGATTATTTACCCATAAGTATGTATAATAAAAGTAAATTAAAAGAAATACACACTTTTTTCTCTCTGAAATTATGATCGATTTCGCACTCTGGAAAATTCTAACATAATTTAAAAAAAATATATTTTTTCATTTACGTTGTTATCCACTATAACTTAACAAAATTTAGTTCATTTTGAATAACATAGTATTTTTTCCATGGAACGATTTACCATACAGTCGTCCAAAAGCTACAGAAATATTGTCGCAAGAAAGTCGTTTATATATCACTTATCTGTGTCACAAAAATACAGGGAATATAAATAGATCCCAATATAAGTATTAAAAAATTTATCTAGATGCAAAATATATTTCAACAAAAGAATATTCCCACGAAATCCACTTCAGTTCAGTTCCGTTCTTTCATGCAAAACTTTTCCACACATTATTATATCCTGAACCATCATTAGTGGTGGGGGTATTATCCGTTTGAGCAGATATTTGTAACGGGCAGAAAAAATAGTACTACCATCACTTTTATTTATTCCATTCGACTCAGAGTCACTTTCTGAGTAGATTGAAGTATGGCCGTTTATCCGTCCGCCTTGCTGCCTATGTAAAGTTTGTTCGCAAAGTACAGATCGCAGTTTTGAAGATATTTTAATGAAATTTGGCACGTACTATTATTTTATCCCAAGGACAATACCTATTGAAGTTTGTTTTGATCGGTCTATTATGTCATATAGATGCACATGAGGGTCGGACCATAATTTTTTTCAAATTACTATATAACTCTCCATACATGCGTTTGTAATAAGGAAAGCAAAATAGATATTTAGAAACAAACAATATGGTGTAGGGTATTATGTAGTCGGGCTAAGCCGACTATAATATTTTTACCGGTTAAAATTTAAAATTGATAACCAACAATTAAAAGAATTTAACATGTCATATTTCAAAGAACTAATCATGTAAGACCCCATAATGTGTATATGTTATTGTATCAATTCAAAATCTGATCCGATTTAACAATGTCAAGCTGTTCGCCGGCTTGTAGTATTTCTACTTATTTCTATTAAATTTTAAATTACCCCTCGTAAAGCG